>CM053610.1:54394163-54470855 GCA_028646535.1 Procyon lotor
GGGGGGGGGGGGGGGGGGGGGGCTGACTCCGCTTCCAGGAAACCGAGGGTTAACTGCCCAGTCTCCTGCCCAAAAGCACGGCCCAGAGCTTCAGTTTGCTGTCACCTGTCAGCGTTAATGGACAGAATTGGTGCTTCACAGAAAAAAAATGGCAAATTGTTTTCTCTTTGACTGCTGGGCTGGATAATGAAGTAAAAATGACATTATCTCTAATAAAAGTGATCTGCAGAAATCGCTGATAAAATATCGGGAGCAGAGATTTGCCATTAGCAGGTTAGCCAGATAAGGGCAGCAGCTGGATTCTGTTAACCAGAATCTGAGACTAGATTTGGAAACACTGAAATTTGGGCTAATGAGGAGTGTCTATTCCAAAGTGTGGGTCTTTCTCAAACCCTAGTTGCTGACCTTTAGGGGTGGTCGTTGGGTTTTTAACTTGTTTGGTTTTTATCTCTTAGGATTTTTGTCTTTAGAAACTTTGCTTTTTTGGGGGGCAGGGGTGCCTGGCCCATTTTCCCGCTTCCACGTTACTTACATCACTGAAGGGATACAACCCTGGCCCAACCCTGGCGTCTTCCTTGTTAGAGATCTGACTCCGCGAAGGGCATCTGTCCATGTGACATGAAGGCGTCAGCTGATGGGTGGTGTCGGCCAGCCGATTGTTGCATTGTGTCAGGGAGCTGGGATCTGAGGCGGAGACCCCGCCAAGTCTCCTCCGGTGGGGGGACGTGGGGGCCGCCCTGTCTAGGCTTGTACGCTGTTGGTGAAACCGGGTGGCCTCTGGCTCACTGACCACCCCTCTGTGATGTGGACAGAGGTTCAGCTAGCACTTTCCGTATGAAAACATCCGTAGGGTATGGGAACCTGTATCGTGGGATGGTGAGGAGTCGTGGGACGTTAGGTAACCTAGTGAGGAAGACAGCCCCCGTCCCTCCTCTTTATTAACCCGCTTCCTACTGAGAAAGCACCAGTGCATCCGAACTCTGCGGTCCTCATCGTGCGGCTGGAGGAATCCCAGCTGTTTGGCCTTCGTTGCAGCTCGCCATGCAGGATCTGAAGGAGATGAAACTGTTATTTTGGGGGTTAAGTCCAGCGCCAGGCTCTGCGTACGTAAGAACTTGGACATTTGCCTCTGCCCTCGGAGAAGACCCGTATGATCAGGAACAATAAAGTGATGCTACCTAAGAGTAAACGGTACCGATTGGTTCTCCAGGTGTTCAGGACAGGAGTGGGGGATCAGTGTGGGCTGCGTAGAGGGATCAGAAAAACCTCCATGGAAGTGGTGGTTCTGAAAGTATAGGGTTCGGAATATGGGAGAGGCGAGATCACATTTCAGGTGGAACAAGGTAACTGGGTGGCACACAGGGGTGCTGGGACCCAGGGGGCAGTCTGACGCGTGGTCTGGCTGGATCAGGTAGGGTGCTGCTGGCTCTGGGGAATGAAGATGTCTTGAGGGGCACCTAGAGCCTGGGCTTCATCGGGAGGGGAGGAGGGAGCCACTCCCATTTTTAAATAAGGCAGTGACACGCTGAAATGGTTCCGGGCCAAAGAAGGGTGGATTGGTGAGCTCTTCCTTCCCCTGAGGTCTGATTGGAATTGTATGCTTCTTGATTAGAGAGGAAGGGGAGACAGCTAGAAGATGGGGGCTAAAGTCTTTGAAAAGAAACAAAACACCCCCGGAGCCTGAGGAGGCGTGAGCTCTTGGTGAAATTTGCTTTTCGTCCCATGGGGTAGCGTTTATGAGTTACTGTTCAGCGAGAATGCCAAGGCTCCAGCCCGTGGTGGGCCACGGGTTGCTGCCATATTTAGAGCTCCTCATAAGGGGACTCGCGTCCCCTGGCATAACTGCCAAGAAAGACAGGTTCTCATGCTCGCTGTCCAGTGTGGCAGAAGCACAGCCAGCGGAAGAGGGATCCCAGCTGGGTTCTGCACTGCCACCACCCGGCACTTGGGACACTACCTCGGCAGTGAGCTAGGCAGTTCTCCCATCATCTGACTTGACTTCCTGGTCCTTCCGTTGTTGAAAGCCCTCCTCGGTGCTTGGCGCCCTGTGGATACTCCACAGTGTTTGTGGCATGAATGCACCCCCACCACTCTGCCTTGTCCAGCCTTGTACCCTGCTCCAGCCTGTCTCCTCACCCCCGGCCACCACCGCCACCCCCCCTTTCCCCAGGCGTATCTTTGTCCTTGTCGTTTCTCCTGCCCCCACCTCACACCTGAGCCTCCTTCACACCCTGCCTCCGGCACCCGGCTCTCCCCGGATCGTCCAGCCCCGTAGACTTTCTCCTGGCATGCTCCCTTTGCAGCGCCTGACCCTGCCCTTGGCTGCAAGCTCCCTGAGGCCGGGAATTATCATTCCAGGCTTCCTGCTACTGTCCCCAGCCTGAGCACACCAAGAGGGGTTCATGAATACTTGCCGAATGAGTGGAGAGGAGAGGCTGTTGCCGGGCAGAAGAACAACCTCATTTCCCAGATTGCTCAAGATCATCATTTGAGAGCATGATGATAACTTGAGGAAGACTGGCAATTTCCCGTGGCTTTTGATGACTTCTCTACAAAGGAATGGAATGTAGCTTCCACGGTGTGCATGAGCATCTCCCTTCTAGCCTTAGCATGACTGGGGCAGGCAGGACGGGAAGAAAGCAAGGTCTGGCCCTTGGCCATGAATCAGATCCCATAGCTCTGGACAGGTGACCATGTAACCAACTGAAAATCGGAGGAAGCCCGGGACAGAAAGGGCCTCAGATTTTCTTTGCCCCCCCCCACCTTTTCTTCTTCCTTTGTCTTTGCTTGCTTGCTTTTTTTTAAGTAGAGAGTAAAGAAGGGGTTATGGGATGAGGGGGCAGAAGGGGAGAGTCTGTCCCCCCACCCCCAACTTGCTGTTTTGAAATACTTTAAATACCAGGCACCAGAAGTTCTGGCGTCAAATTGGGATTAGTAAGGCAGACCCTGGGGTATTTCACGTTAGCATACGATCAAGAATCCATCAAAGACTAAACAAGTGCTTTTTGCTTTGAAATTAAGGTATCCGAAATAAAGAGGAGGGAACTGACCCTTAAAATCATATTCTGTTCAAGAAAAGAGTCCTCGGTGGCGACCGTGCACTCCAGTTAGGGCTGTTTAAACTCTTTCACCCAGTACGTGTGACGACACCGCCAGGGGAATTTCTGCCCCCTCCTTCCTGAAACTACCCAGCGCGGGCCCCCGAGGCGGCCCAGTTCTGTGTTCTCATGACACAGGAATTATTTTTGGCATCGCACATATTTTCTCTAACGTTCTTGCCCACCCCCTCCCCCTGAGAAGCAGTCGTTGGGGCTACGGCGTGAAAATTGGGGGTTAACTCGGTTCAGCAGGGTGAAGAGGGAGAGTGGGAGAGAGGACAGGCCGCCTTGGCCTCCTGTGCGGCCCCCAGCCCCTCTCCCCAGCTCCTGAAAGAGCCTGCTTTGACTGGGCTCTGTGCTCACCATTCATCCCCTTTGCTGGCCAGCCGAGGGGATATCTGGAGGGGACGCTGGGGGCTGCACCTCGGGGACGGCATCTTAATGACTCGACTTGGCGGGCGTTAGAACAGCCCCATTCAGAGCGAGCTCCCTCCCTGTGCAGTTGGCTCTGTCCATAGATGTTCTCTTGTTCACGCTGCATGAGGAAGCGGAGGTTTCCAAGTGGGAAGCAGCCCTCCCGGCGCTTTAACTCTTCCCTGAAGGGAAGAGGAGCTGCCGGGCGCTGACGGAAATCTCTGCAGCTCCTGGGAGAGGCAGGGCCTGGGGGCTGGGGACCGAGGCCAGGGCAACTGGGATCACTTTTGCTTTCGGCCCCTGAGAGAGAAAGGAGAGGGGAGTAAAGGGCACGCTTGAATTGTCCTTACGATCAGTTAGCAAATATTTACCCACTTTGTCTGCCCTGGGCCAAGGTCCCATGGAGGATGCACAGAAGTCAGTGTTGTGTCTCTGTCCCCCTCCCTGCAAGAGCACCGAGGTGCTCACGGCCCGGTTAGAGCAGCAGGACATTGGCTTAGAACAGCCAGCAAGACAGGGAGGCCTTTAATGAGGGGTGTGAGTAATATGGGCAGGAAGTGAGGGTGGCTGGGAAAGCATCTGTGGGTAGCAGGGCTTGGACTGGCCCTGAGGGAAGGGGTTTTAAGAAATGAAAGGGGATGAGGTGATGCAGGTAGGGAGGCCGCAAAAGAAGACAGGGACATGCAAGTGGGGCTAAGTGAAATACTCCCATAAGGAAATACAAAAAGAGCGGAAGATCTTCCTGGCAAAAGAGAAGATCTGACTTGTTAGACTTTAGGTGGCTTTGGCTAAGGACGGCATCCCGGTGGCATGGACCCTGTATCCATGCCGGCTGTGTCCCTGCGTGTGGTCGCAGACCGGTGGAATCAGCTGGGGGGTTATTGGAAGCGCAGGTCCTCAGGCCCCAGCCCACACCGACTGAGTCAGAAACTGTGATCAGCTCCTGGGGGGATCTGTGTGCAAAGTCAAGCTCGAGCAGTGCTCGGCTCTTCAGCTCTAGTTCGGAACCCAGATTTCATTCAAAGAGTTGGAAACACGCACGCACAGACACACACACACACACACATACATCTTTGAGTGTCTCTCTGTGCTATGGCTCTTCCTGGGTGGAAACCTTTCATTTTGACTGAGAATTGGATTAGAATTCTTACGAAAGACCTGGAACAGTGAGAGATTTGGAGGAATGCACGGAACAGAAATCATTTAAGTGGTCTTCCTCCAGGGTCTCCCGTTTGTACCACTTGGTACTATTTATGCTTTAGAGGACCCCAAAAGAGCAGATGAGGGCTCCTTTCCCTCGGGAGTGTGTGGTCTGGTTGGAGAGACTCTAGATGCTCCAGAAGTGAAATAAGAGAATAAGTAAGTAAGGCTGGCTCGTGCCGTGGGGCATCGCTGCGGCCTTCCTGGAGGAAAGGGGCCGTGGGAGGATGGGGAGCCCGTAGCCAGGCCCGGGGGATGAAGGGCACGTGCCTGAGGTGGGCTGTGGGATGCGGAAGCCCAGGGGCTTCAAAGGCGGGTGGGGGCTGGGGTCAGCGGCTCCCACCTCCCTCCAGAGGAAGCGCATGCTTCGTGCTGCCGAATCTGTTCTGCATCTCATCTCAGGCACTTTCCTCTTGGTCCTGCTGCTGTGACATTTGTTCCGTTTTCTTAGCGGAACGCAGTGGTGTGGGACCAGGGCGGCAGGGCAGGCAGGATGGCGGGAGCCTCACCACAGATGGCACTGTTGGAGGCCTGTGGGATCCCGGGAAGAAGGCTGCAGATGGAGAGGAGCTTTAGAGAAAGCCCAGAGTGGGGAAAGAGCCCCAGACCCAGAGAAGGGGTGGCAAGGAAAATAGCAGGGGAACTAGACGTGTTGCGATCGCTTTGCAGTGTATGCAAATAGAGAATCGTTGTGCTGTGTGCCTGAAACAGATATAACTGGTGGGTCAGTTGTACCTCAATAAAAAATTTTTAATTAAAAAAAAAAAATTGGCCTAGGAAGAATGGAACACTTTACCTTGGTGTCTGTGGACTGTGCTAGCAAAGGAAGAATTTTTTTTTTCTTTTTCTTTACTTTCTTTCTTTTTTTTTTTTTAGATATGTCTGAGCAGAGAAAAATCTATGCCACTGGGCCTGGTTTGTCAGTGGAGGGGCTGGCCTAGAGCAGGAGGGTGACCAGGAGGATGTTCCCCTTTGCTGCTTCCCAGAGCAAGAATTCATCCAATCGGGTGCCTGGGTTAAGTTGTGCTCAGTTGGTTAAGCAACTGCCTTTGGCTCAGGTCATGATCCCAGAGACCCAGGATCCCAGCTCCCAGCTCTGCGGGGAGTCTTCTTCTCCCTCTGACCTTCTCCCCTCTCATCTCTCTCACTTTCTCTCTCTCTCAAATAAAATAAATAAAACCTTAAAAAAAATTGATCCAATTAAGGATCCTTGGAGGGCTTCACCCCCAGTACACCCGGCTCAGCTAAACCTTTGAACCTACAAGAGGAATCTGCTCGGGGCATTTCCCAGAAGGCTGCAATGCAATCAAGGGCATAGGACCTATGGTCAAATGACATATTTGAGAGCCGACTCCATCCCTGGGTGACACTGATCGCGCCACTTGACATTCTTGGGATCGGTTTCCTTCTGCAGAATACCTACTTTATAGGATTGTTTCAGGATGAAACTGGAGGCAGGATGATGAGAGTCCTGAAGCGCAGCAGGTACCATGTATGGCCCGTTCCTCACTGTGGCAGCAGGATGTCAGCTTGTGGAGGTCATTCATTCAGTCTCTTGGCTGGAGTCTGCACGGTTGGAGGGGTAGGGCAGGGGTAGGCATCAGGGGCCAGAGAGAGCAGTGGAGGGCCAGGAGGGAGCCCCTTGCAGCTGCTGGCTTCCCTCTCCTTTTCATAGGTGCAGATGCCACGGGCCTGCTCTGTCCGTGCACTGGATGCGGTAAGATCGGAGGAGAGGGGAAAGACACTTCACTTTCAGTGGGAGAAGGGTCCTGCTGACCAACAAGAGTGGCTCTCTTTGCAGACCTGGAATTTCCAATTCTACCATTTTTCTTCAGGTGTGTTAGCGTGGCTATGGCACAAGAGAAAGGAAGCCTAGGAGAGCCTAGGTGACTGGGTAGGGAGAGAGGGAAAGTTGCTGAGAAGGTGTGCACGTCCTGCTTTCCTTCCCTGCCCCCCCCCCAACCCTCCCCTGCAGTTCTGCTCCATAGGGGGGCCGTCGGTCCTGGTCCTGGAAACGCTGATGTTGTTCAATCCCCAGCCTTCAAGGGGCAGTCACTGGGAGGCAGCTGCTGGGACCTAGCAGCCAGCAGCACGCGTGTCCTCTTTTATCATAAAAAATAAGTTAGCAACACCTGGTACACAGCGACCATGGTGTTGCTTATAACACGTAGAAACTAGAAACTGGGAGTGAACAAGCGTATGCTGCATGGTAACCTGTCCACAGTAGGATATGGCTGGCTGTCATGAAAACTTTAAAGAATTCTTTAAAATGTGATAAAATATCAAGAAGCCATAAATCTAATGCAATCTCAATTTGTTTTATTTCTGTCTTTCTGTACTTTTAAAATTGCCTGCACTAAACGCATATTACCCTTATCTTCACCAAAGCATTTTTTAAAAAGGAAATGATTTAAGATAAGCGGGGTTATAGGAGGGTAATGAATAACGAAGGTCTGTTTGCAACCGTGGGGCATGCCTGGTCAGCACCAGGTTGGCAGTGGGCTCCCCGTTCGTGTGTCCTTGAAAAAGTCAGAGCTCGGGGCTTCTGTCCCAGCTCCACGCATTCCCACTGCCTTTCCGGGCTTCAGTTTTCTTCGTCTCTAAAATGGGGATGATGGTACCTGCTCTTTTCTATCCTGCGGGGTGAGATATACGGATTAGCTTCTAAAGTGCTGTATAACCTGTAGCGATTGGTGCAGACGCAAAGTACTATTACTCCTAACGCGTCGAACAAAGAGAACCCTGCCAAGGCTTCGGCTCGGTGAGGCTGAGCACCAGTTCACCACGGTCACTCCTATACATTTGCCTGGCTTTTCCCAGCAGGGCTGGGGACTGCACCTGTCCTCAGATTATATAAGGAGCTGGGGCATCTGGAGCCCCACGTGGGCTGTACCTATGGGGCTGCCTGGTAATTGGGTGTGCTGCTCTTCTCGGAGGCTGCCTGCAGCCAGAAGCCCACTAGATAGATAAGCATCTCCATGGGCCCCGAGCAGAATTGACCATTAGAGGGCCGTGCTGGGTGGGCCTCAGACATTACTGTCAGCTCTGAATGCAGTCCAGGCCCACTTTTCAGGGCCACAGACTGCCCATGTGGGTCAGGGAGGCAGGGGCTCAGCCCCAGCAGAGGGGAGGTTGGGAGGTTGAGGTATGAGACACTTTCCAGGATTCCTCCTTCGGGGAAGGGAGGAGTGGAGACACGCACTCCTGTCCCAGCCTCCCCAGCCCTCATTCCTTCCATGCATCCTCTCTTTTAGGGCTTTGGATGTACTAGCCTGTAGTCTGTCTTACCTCCCAGTGGGGCTTGGTCTTTTTCGGAGCAGAGCCCCTGCCCCTCACCAGAGGTGTGTGTGTTGAAGTGGATGGATGGTTTCTTCCCCCGCCCCATGGTGGTCCGTCTGATCTGCCCAGTTCCTCCTGAATTTCTTCTATTTTGACTGGGTAACATTTGATGCCTTTACTCCCCTCTATAATGGATTCGTATGCTAATCACTACTGCCTTTGGACACACGTCAGAATTCACCCTAGAAATTTGGCCACCAGAGTACCACCCGGTTCTACACATTTTTGCCACTCCTTTGGAATTGCCTGTAAAGCCAAAGACCGTTCTCTGGAGTACCTTCAATTGTGGCAAGGCCTTATCTCTGAGGGCACATTTCATTCTTTCAAACGACCAACATCCATCCATAGCCAAGTCTGGTGACTAAAGGAGGTGGGCAAACCTTGATAATATTGTTTGGGGTTGAAAATGAAGTGTGTCCTATGAAATGTTATGACTGATTTTCTTGTGTGGCTCTGAAATTAGTTCTAAAAGGCCTCCCAAAACACTTAGAGCAACAGTTAGTTTCAGAAATAGACCCGGGCACCAGGCCTCTGGGGCCTGTGATCACGGGCAGAGAAGCCTGTGGTATAGTGAGCCCTCCGGGTGATTCTGCTGGAGGCCAAAGTTGAGGACCATCGCTCTGCAAAAACAGGACCAACACCGCCCCAGAGTTTTACTGAAGATCAGATGAGATGGTCCATGAAATGCACCTCGCCCCAGTGCTCCATAAATGCCAGTTTGCTTTTCCTTCCACCGAAAACAAAAAAACAGAAAACAAACCTTTTGATTTGAAGCTGACTGCTTTGCAATAGGGGTTCCCAGCCCTGGGTGTACATGGGAATCACATGGTAACCTTTAAGATTCCCGATTCCCGATTCTAAGATTAGCTGCACCCCAGCCCTATTATGTCAGACTCTGGGGGTAGGGGTACGACCCAGGCATCAGTCTTTAGGGCTCCTGGGGTGACTCAAGTGAGCAGCCAGGATTGAGAAGCACTCGCACCGGCTCTGCTCTGATACCATCCAGGCCCCTGGGTGTGGGGGCCCAGACGTTCCTCCTGATCGCTGGGACCTGAAGCCGGTGTGTTCTTCCCTTGGGGCGGCCCTTGTGCAGTGGCCACACAGCCTCACGGAAGAGTCATGAGACCCCCTCCCAGTGGCATCTGACCTTCATTTCCTCCACTCACACCTTCCTGCAAATTGGCACCAGCTTAGAATTTCACCACCAACCCATAGACTGCTGGCTTCGTTAGCTTCAGCCTCCCTCCCTCCCTGCTGAAGTCCTTTCTACTTGGAGGCCAGCTAACCTTACAGTGCCAACAGGCCTAGTGTTATGGTACGCTGGTGACCCATGGACATTAGGCATGGGGTCCTGCTCCTGCTGGAGGTCAGGAGAGATTAGCTCACTAAGGAACCAGCTGGAGACATGCTGGGGGCCCCCACACCAGGGCGTGCCCACCTGGAAGTCGGCAACTGGCATCGTCTTGACCAAGAGCTGATAATGGTTCAGTTATCGACTTAAGCCAAGCCTGGAGCCCAGACCCAGAAGTTAAGGAGTCCTTTGTAAGGTACAAAGCTCTGGGCACAGAGGTCTTTCCTGGCTGAATTGTGGCACACGCCCACTGGAGCTTGAGATCGGTTTTGCTTTCTCTTTCGGCTAGCTGCCTGGTCCTTAAGTGGTTGCTTCCCTTAGGGTCAGATGTTTCAGAGTGTGAGTGTCCACCTTGGGGAGGGTAAGTATAAACTTGTAGATATTAACATGTCAAAGAAAAGGACAGAAACATGTTCCCCACCTGCAATATGGAGAGGAACGTTCCTACCGGCTGGACCTGCAGGCTTCAGGGAGTCACCTCGAGTGCACCCCCCTCTCCACACCCCAACTCCCCAGTGATGAGGGCTGCATCCCTCTCAGGCCCACAGCACTGACCCCTTCTTCCTCCCCAACCCCATACAAACTCCGAGAGCTCCTCCTAGTCCTGCTGCTGAGATTCCAAGTTCGGCGGGTGCTCACTTAAGGACCGAGAATGTCACTTATGTCCCTGTATCCTTTTCAAATCTCAACGCTCCCCTTCTCCCATGGTGTCCGTTAGCATCCAGTTCGTGGGCAAGTGTCTAACAGAGCACACAGCGTGTCAGAGGTGTGCAATCAACTGCAGTTTCCTTGCTCCAGTGGGAAAATCTTTGATCTTGGACCCAGAAGAATTCAGTCAGAGACAATGTCTTTTATCAAGTTACTGGATCTCTCTAAATCTCTGCCTCTTCGTCTATTAAGTGGGGATACTAGTTCCTATCCCTCGGGGTTGTTACGAGAAACAAATGAGATAGCACGTACAGGGGGAGAGAGTAGATTCTGACCCTCAAGCGATGTTAAGGGTGATATTCCTTCTTCTTGTCTCCCTGGGTAGCTTTCTGTGACCTTGCTCCGACTGACTCGTTTCTTATCTTTTTTTTTTTTTTAAAGATTTTATTTATTTGTCAGAGAGAGAGAGAGCACAAGCAGGCAGAGTGGCAGGCAGAGGCAGAGGGAGAAGCAGGCTCCCTGCTGAGCAAGGAGCCTGATGTGGGACTTGATCCCAGGACCCTGGGATCATGACCTGAGCCGAAAGCAGCTGCTTAACCAACTGAGCCACCCCGGCGTCCCTGACTTGTTTCTTATCTTAACTGTGCACGCTGTTTATTGCCCATACGTGGTTAATGGAGGTGCTTTACGTTATTGGCTCCCCAATAAGACTGCATACTCTTCATGAGCAGGGTGTACCTCACCCGCCATGCAGTTGCACGAGGCCCAGCACCGAGTTCAATAAATGCTTCTGGGTCTGCAAGGAGGATACCGTTAGCCGGGACCACATGTATGCCGTGGGTCCTATACACCAAATACTGTGTACCTGGGACCATCCTGTGGTTGCAGGAGAGCCCCCAACAAAGATAGGAGTAGGCACTTTGTAGGAAGAGCAATTTGCAGTAAGAAATAAATTTGAGTCTTTTCTGACGATTTCGAAAACTTAAGCCACTGTTTTACGAGAAACCAGAGAGTTCTAAAGTGCCATGTCTAGAATTGTTTCCCCCCCCCCCCCCCCAATAAAATGCTGGTCTATTGCAGGCAGTTCTAGGACCTATCTAGGGAGAGAAAATAAAGTGCGAGTATTTTAGAAAATGAAGCCTCATTGACCTGAGAAGGTTCAGCAATCTAACACAAACTCGTCACAGTCAGCCTGACCCCCAGTTACACCTCCAGCCCTGCGACGGCATTGACTTGGCAGTGAAGAGCAGCTCTTAGGGCCAAACTTGGGATGGGACTGACACTCAGATTTGCCAAATGTCCTGACAGTTTTCATCTGTGGAGAGCTTCTGACCCTCATATACTCCTCTCCTTTGATCCTGACCAGTAAGACGTGAGTCTCTCCCATTTTACATACACGGGTATCAGGGCACCGAGAATGTATTCTCTCACCTAAATCAGATGGTTAGATAGTCTTGAGGCCAGTGCATCGCAAACACCAGCCCTCTGGGCTTCCAGCCTCCTTTTCTACTTGCTAAGAGGCCCAATCTGTGCTAAATTGCGTGAGGAAGTAGGCTGTGTACGCATCAGTTATGAAGGTCTTGCCTTCACCCTTGGTGTTAACTGTGCTTGTCCTTCAGTGTTGCTAATTAAATGAGAGCAGCGTTACACATTTTTGTTCTTCCAGGAGTTCACTTTAGACAGATGTCTCTGGGCAGTGTCAAGGTTAACTAGATAATCTAATTAAAGTCATGCTAGCCCCAGAGTGCAACTGTAAAACCAAGGTAGCTACAATGGAGCTCATGGCTTTTAAAATAAGAAGCTGCATGAGATTCTCAGTCTTTCTTTGTCTAAAAGTTAAGATGTTACGGTTTCTTTATTTCTTGCTTACACCACTATCTTCTGGGGTTAAGCAGTGGAAAGGGTATTGGCCTAGGAAGAGATGGATTCTAGCCCTCGCTCTGCCACCGATTGGCTGGACTGCCCTGGGTGAGTGACTTAGCCTGGTCCGGCCTCAGTGTCCAGATCTGTGAAATGGGGGCAAGAGCAATGCCTGTCTTGCCCGTCTCACATGCAGGTTGTAGAGATGGAGTTAGACACGGAGCATCACGCGTCTCAGAACCTCCCAGTGTCTGCTCACTGACCGTATGCTCTCCAAGGCAAGCAGGCATTGACTCTGTGACCTTGGGCAAGTTACGTACGCATCACCTCTGAGCCTCTGTTCCCACATGTGTAAACTCTGCCCTCAGTACCTGCCATGTTGTCATTGGGATTATAATGTCATATATATGAGGTCCTTGGTGTAGGGTTGAGGCACAAAAGTAGGTGGGAATAAACTTCTGCGTGGTTGAGGGAACGTGGTAGGTCCCAAGTCTCTAAGGCCTTTGCCAGACAGGGCATCGACTCCAGCCTGCCTTTCCCCGACCCCGGCTCTTCCTCTCTGCCTTGTCTGTTCTTTCCCTCCAAGGGAGGGGCGGCAGCAAAGGGGCACTGTGCCTGCAGCCTCTGCTGGGGATCCCTTCTGCCCGGGGTCACTCCGTCTAGGTGCCCTAATGCCTGGTCATGCGCTGATGATGCTTCTGTCGGGGAGCACGGGCTGGTGCTAGTGAATGCAATCCAGCACCTCGAAGACGCTGGCTCTCCCTTACCCGCTCTCATGACAGACAGGGGTGAAGTGTCCAGTTCTGGTGTCCTGCCCCCTCCCAGCCTCCTTCCCTGTGCCGGGACGTCTGCAAGCTCGAACAGCTGCTTTTGCTCCAAGGTCAGAGGTCAGGATTCAGATACAAATGGGAGGAACTCCTGTATACGCTCCTGTTAAAGCCGGGGTGTGGGGCGCTCCGAGAGAGTGCAGATGGTGGGGTACGCGTACAGGGCGAGGTTCGGAGAATGGGCATGGGGGAGAGCAGAGGAAACGGGAGTTCGGGAAAGGAAACAGCAAAGGGAGAGAGCCCAGGAAAAAAACAGTTTCACCCGTTTCATAATTTTTCGGAAGAGTCTCCCTGCCTGTCAACAGCCTCTGGATATTCTTCCCACAGTCTGAGTATATGAGGCGTAATCCATCCAGGGAGCTGGATGTTCTGTTTTTTTTTAAAAAAATGAAGCATGTTGTAAAGTGAAACAGTCCCTTTGTGCCCCAAATCTTGAGGGGTTTGAGAGGCATGTCAACATTCTGTGAAGCCCCAAATACTGCTCTTCCGGCCAGCTAGTAGGCTGCAAAACCAAACGGAAGGAGAAGCCGCGGCTGGCTTTGGAAATCTCAAAAGGGAGGACAGAAGGAGAGAGCTGGAGCTGGTCTAGGAGGCCTTGAGACCCGAGAACGGCATTGGACAGTCTATTGAAAAATAAATTTTAAAAAATGTGTTTATTAAATAAGAAATACAGGTTATTTGTAGAAACATAAGAAAACACAGACAAGTACTAAAAACATAATAATCCCCCCCCAGCCTCACTGATGGATAAAAGCCTGGATTCTGGGACCACCGGCCTGGCGCAAAGCCACCTCCCCACTCACCTGCCCCAGGGCTGCAGGTGAATTACCTCTCCTCTGTGCCTCTCTGTTCCCTCATCTGTAAATCAGAGAGAGCAATACTACTACTTCCAAGGGCAGGTGTGAGGCTTCAGGAAGCTAGTGTAGTAGTGCTTAAAACAGCTCCCGGAATACAGTAGACACTATATATATGCAATAGCTTTAAGAATAATAGTTACTTTCATTTTACTCTATCTCTAGACTTTTTCTTATGTAATCTATGAGATGTATTATGTAGAGTACCTACGTTTCTATGAAAATAGGTTTTACCGTACTCTTCGGTTAAAACATTTTTACTCTCGCGATCATTTTTCCATGGGCAGATTTTTTACTAATATTAACTAACATTCCTTGCTTACAGTTGGGATATACCTATGCTAAAGATGCTGCACAAATTATCATATCCAATCGTCATAATGGCTCTGTGGGATACGTACTATTACCACCATTCTACGGATGAGAAAACACAGTCTGAGCAGTTGACCCGGCTGCCGTGTGTAGAGCCGGCGAGCGGAGAAGTTCGAATTCCAATCCAGGCCGGCTGGCTTTTGCACTTGCCTGTGTTAGGGCTCAGCGTAGGCTTTATGAGGAGATTTAGGATTTCTCTGGGGTTTCCTGCAAGAGGCAGGTTTGGGTGTGTGTCCTCTTTCCTTCTGTCCTGCAAAGAGGAGGACAGTGAGCGTGAGACAGGCTGCTAGCGGGTGTGCAGGCAGGACGAGGGGGAACTCTTTAACCCCCGCCGGCCGCGCTGTGGGACAGCAGACTGAGAGATGTCTGGCTCCATGTTTCTTCTTGGCCTCGGGCTCCAGTGGCCTTTCCAGTTGTTACTGTGGCGATCCCTCTCTGATACAAAATGGGACCTCAGGTCCAGTCCTGAGCTTCATGTTTCCCAGGTGCGCTTTATCCCGAAAGAGGGCCTGCAGGCAGTTTTTCAGCTCGTTCTCCAGGGCCTCGGACGGAGCCTCCCGGGCCAGTGGCCGCGCTGGCCTCACACTTCCCTCGCCGTCCCGGGGTCTTCACCTGAGTCCTCCACCAACCCAGGACCAAGTCGCAGGCGTTGCCGGCTGAGGAGTCGGCAAGTCCACGCTCCGAGCTCCCCGCATGCGAAGCCCTGGTCCGGGCAGCACGGGGGTGCGAGAGGAAGGAGGCTGTTGGGAGCACAGACACACGCGGAGGCAGGGCTGCCAACTGAGAGCAGAGGCCGTGTCAGCTCCGCGGGAGGGTCTGGGGTCCCGGGGACGTCTTGGCCAGGGGCGTGAGAGGATGGCAGATGGCAGTGACATTGCAGGAACTGATAACCCCTCCTCTCTGCACTCAGGAGCAGCTCGGAGAGGAGGAAGGAGAAGTCCCGGGATGCCGCCAGGTGCCGGCGGAGCAAAGAGACCGAGGTCTTCTACGAGCTGGCCCACGAGCTGCCCCTGCCGCACAGTGTGAGCTCCCACCTGGACAAAGCCTCCATCATGCGGCTGGCCATCAGCTTCCTGCGCACACACAAGCTCCTGTCCTCAGGTGAGCCTGGCAGTCTGCCCCCAGCTGGGGCCACCCGACCAGTGCGTGCTTGCCCGTGGGCTGCTCCCCCGAGGTGCGGGAGTGTGCAGGTCCCCGGGAAGGGCTCTGCAGAGCCTCTGCACACACGGAGACCACCACTGGGGCCTCATTCCTTCGCTCGGAACCCCTCCTTTCCAGCAGTGACCTGTATGATGAGTAGGGCCTCAGGGTGCAGAGCAGGGACAGGTCCAAGGGAGCGCATGGGCACCCTGAAGCCGAGGAGGGTGGCCAGGCCTGGGGTTTGGGGCCTGGGGGGATCGCCGGCTTCCCCCTTGCCCGGCCGGCCTCCAGAGCCACACCCCACTCCAGAGTGTGTCTTGAGGAAGCACTTCCGTGCTTATCCTCCAGCTACCTTCTCCAGAAGGGCAACAATGTGCCCGTGTGCCCTTTTCCCTCTTACTAGCCAGCATGCCAGACAAAGCACGTGGTGTCTCTGCTCTTGGTTTCCTTGCCTGTAAAAAGGGGTTAAAAGCACTTACCGCACAGGGCATCTGTGAGAAGGAGAGGAGGCGAAGCCTGTGCCGCCCCTGACCCGGCCACACTCCCTCACGCTGCAGAGTCCTTGGCAGGTAACAGCCTCCCCATGGACCTGCCAAAAATTCTCACTCTCCCTGGTATCACAGCAACTCTCAAGTTCACAAAATTCCCCCTCACCCCACCCACCCCCACCCCTACCCCCCCACCCCGCCATCAGAGTTCACAATCTTCAAAAAACCATTTCCTGTTAGTCCTGACCAGAAAGAGGCAGCCTGGGGAGTTTTCCAGTTTCAGATCCTATGTGACAGTCCCATCTGGTCTGTCAGTTTCATAAGGAAACTGGGAGGCAGGGAGGCCTCTCCCACGTGGCAGGTGGCCGCGTACCCAGCCCGGGAGCCCGAGGGAGGCAGGCAGGCAGGGGAAGGTTCTTTTGTGGTTGGTTTTCAGTTTTCCTGAGTGAGCCTGGTGCCTTGGAGCTGGTTGAGTCTGCCATCCTGTTATGAAGTGGCTATTCTGGGAAAGAAACCCGGGGCAGAGGGAATCCAGCGCGAGGTGGGGAGGCCTGACCAGCATGTGCTATTCTGGGCCCTGGAGCACAGGAAGGATATGGGGGAAAGAAAGACCCTCTGAGCTCCAAGGGTCGGAGGGCTAACCTTGTCCTGCAAATAAATGTAAAGAGTCTCAGAACAGAGCAGACGGGAGGGGGAGAACCAAGGGCAAAGACATGCTCTATAAATACTTTCAAAGAGACAATGCCAGGGAATGGCAGTTTTGCCATAGATGCGATGAAGGAGGGAACAGTGGCCTGGGGACACCATCAGAGGGCACATGTGTACCTCTCTCTTTAGAGAGGCTTCTCTTTCTGGGCAGGTGAGGGCAGTGTCTTATAGTGCTGGAGTCGTCCTTGTAAGGACAAAGAGTGTGTAGTGGAGGAGTTAAGAACTGGACAGAGACCCTTGGCCCACACTCAGAGGCATCTCTTTAACTTCCCCATTACGGTACTTGAAATTCTACTCTTAGATATGAATGCCTTTGGGTAAATCATTGCTGCCTTCCAGCACAAGCCCCTTTCCTCCACCAACAGAGACCCAAAAGGAGTAACTTATGCATCCAGGGACACCTCTCTGATTGAATTTGGACTTGTAGAACAGTGGGGAAGGATGAGAAGTGAGGTACAAAATATGTTAAGGTTGCTCGGAGTTGCACGTTTAGCATGTGGTGAGTCTGCCCCTGGAATGCAAGTCCTTTTGAATCTGTGTCCGTGACAAAGCCGGGCGTGGGAGGGCGGGAGCGTTCCGCAGATCTGGCCGAGCAAAGATGTAGATGAGGGCTCAGTGTGGAGGGAAGAGGAGGGCTCTTCCTTGGCAAAAGCACCGGAGTTGAGCAGAGGCACCAGGGGGCCAGCCCAGCGCAGTGGGGTACAGCGATGGTCCTTATGCGTTGCGCGAGTTGTCTCCACCTTTCTCTCGGTGTGCGGCGTTGATTTCCGTGCTCTCCCCCACATAATCATCCTTCTCAGTGCTTCTGGGCTTGGCTTGGAGATGGCCGTGAATCAGAGGCCGGGTCCCCTGAGCACGCCTGCCTCCCTGTGTGCCGGCGCGAGCCTCCTGCATGCCAGCCCCACCCGCGGGACACCGGACCACAGCACGCACCCCCGCTCGGGAGCTGTTGAAAGTTGTGGGCACCACCTGCCTGTCCTCTGGCTGGGCTTGGTCCCAGACGGACCAGAGCCTCGGCATGTCCACCCTCGTCCTCTCTGTCCCGAGGAGAGAAATGACGGAAAAGGCTAAGAAGGGTCTACATTTGGCCATCAGGTCCTGGGGTCCTTGAGGGAGCCATTCTCATAAAACATGCTTTATCAAAGGCGGGAGGAGGGCTCCTCCTTTTGGCTTTTCAACACCCTCTTTCTGTGCCTTCTCTTCCGATCCTGCCACACGTTCCTTAGGCCAAGCGTGGAAATCATTTTCAGGAATTGCACATGAGTTGGGGTCTTTTTTCTTTTCTTTTTTTTTTTTTTCTTAAATCACATTTTGCTTTTTCAAAACATGGCAATCCAGTGGAAAGGAGTCCAGGACTTGTGGGCAGATAGACCCACACTGGGACCTTCGTGGCATGGCCTTCTTTACAAGTCTGTGGGAATCTCTTCACTGCCTCCGAGCTTTCCTTTCTCATCTGCACAAGGATGATACCAGTCCTTCCCTCGTAGTGCTGTTTGAGCAGGGAGAGAAGTGGCTAGAAAGCCTTTATCCTCTTGCCTGCCATGTCTGAGGCTCTCCGTAAGTGATAGCTTAGCAATGAAAGTTATGATGAATAAGCAAACTGATTTATACTAAGTGTAGGCTTCTGGAGAAATGATGTCAGCGGGGACCCGGTGGAAACCCGCACCCTCACTGTCTTCTCACCCAGCGTTCAGCCTGGCCTATCAAAATGCAGAGTGGCCAAGTTTTTCCAAGTCAAAACAAACCACAGATTCATCATGGAAGCATTTCTAACAAAGGTGAGCGCCCGGGTTGGCGCACTGTAAAATAGGAAATAGTTGGTTGCATACCTCAGAGTTCAAAAGGCTAAAAAAGACCAGGTTTTGCTTTAGAAAAGTTTCTTCTTTACTTAGTAACACACTTCCCTTTGATTTTCACAGTAGGCTGTTCTGTGTGGGAATGTGGGAGAGGAAATCTCAGCGCTGAGAAATCCAGGCTGGGAGTCGGGGCGGCCGATGGAGATTCGTATCACAGGAAGCAAACTGAAACAATAGCTTTATGATATTAGCTTCCACGCTGGGCCGAGAACAGAACACACTCTGACGGGAACAGCAGTGGAAATACCGCCTGATTGTCTTAAATCCTCTTTCAAGATGAGCCCCATAAGCCACGACCAAAGGAGGCTCACTTCTGCATTCAGAGGGCCTGAGACAGCGGGAAATACACAAAACGCGTTTTTCACTATAAAATTGATTTTTGGCTTCCCCACCCTCAGATGTGGTGAAATCAAATTGATTTTACACAATTGCTAGAGGTCATCATGTAGCAAGTTTTCAAAAGAGAAACGTCAGGTTTATTATTGATGCATTGGCATGAATGAATGGATTCATTCATGCTTCGCCCCACTCACCTTCCAAATCACGGCCTTTTTCAGTCCTGTTTGGAGAGGAGCAGAGAGGCAGATTCATGCCAGGATATTAACGGCTGAAAGCAGCTAATGTACAATCTCTTCCAGAGATACCGACTTTGTTCAGATTACTCCTTTAATTTAAACCAAAAAAGTCTGGTCAATCAGCAGGTGTTTGCTGACCCCCCAGCCCTGGGCTATGTCTTAAAAAGGGTACACAAAGAGGTAAGATAAGATAATAAATAAAGAACAAAGGATTGGATCTCTAATGGTGGACTTTCCAGGCCCTTGGGGAGGCCAGCAAGATCAGATGCCTTCTGCCAAAGATGAGAGGATCGCCCAAGCTTACCACTGGGTAATGGTAGTGGGGGAAAGCTGGAGTGAGGAGTTGATTTTAAAAAGAAAGCCTCTGTAATGATACCTAAGTGCCCACTGAATCAGGAAGACCACGTGCACGTGGTCTTAAGAATAGTCAAAGAACTCGTCAGAGGAGGAGACGAAGAGGGAGGAATAAAGACCGATCCAGACCAGCAGGGCCTTCTCACAGTCTGGTCCGGAGCGCTCCCCTGCCACCCCACTGCCCTGCCCGCTCACCCCAGACGCCCGGCTCCTGCTGCCCATGGGGTCCCGCCCCACATGGGTGGTGCCGCCTGAAGGAAATGAGCAGTGCTCCGGAAAAAGTGCTCCGAAACCCCAGCCCGCGCATATCCTGGCTGTGGGGAGTCGTCATCAAAGCCTGTTTACTGGGCCTATTTTTAGCATTAAAGAATCTTGTTGTGCTCCCCAGGCCAAGCGTGCTTGGTCTTAGCACAGTGCCTGTGATTCCAACGGCCTGCCTCTCTTCTTGGGGGCCATACCCTGACAGGCCCTGGAAAGCAAGTAACTGAGACCTAGAGCCCACAGCGACCTGGAGACCCTGCCGGGGGCTTCTCGAGCATCTACTGTAGGCTCCTCTTTATTTAGCACCAAGAGTTTCTTCTGGATTGTTGTGTAACCTTATGGTGGCCTAGCTTTGTCTTCCCCACTAGTCTATAGATTCCTTGAGCGAAAAGATGTACCCTTCAGTATCCCTGATTCTCCCTAGGACGGGGTGAGCACACAGGGACACTTGTTGACAGATGGCCTGCCTGATGTCCTGCTTTGTGCCCAGCACAGGGCAGACACATAGTCGGAGTATAGTCACGGCGGAGTGAGTAGGCGAGTTTTCTGTGTGCCTGACACTGAGCTGGAGCTTAATGATGTGCTAGGAAAGACCTGATGCTCCCAAGAACGAGCAGGAGAGGAGTCTGAGAGGGTGGTAGGCACGCACCCCCGGCCCCTAGGGTGAGGGTCTGCCTCGGGCCCTGCCGTTTGCACCCCGAGCCCCAAGCCGACAGCAGGCTGCCCGGGTCCCTTCAGAATCCCCCAGGAGGAAAAGCAGGTGCTGCGGGAGCAAATAGTTCCTTAGAGGAAAGAGGCCAGGTTGTCCCAGGGGGTCCCTCGGGGCCGGCCCTCTGGCTTCCTGGCCCTCCAGCCATTGTGACTTCAGTTCCAAGATGTTCTGCTTCCACTCGTGGTCCCTGAGCGCCCCTCTCCCTTCCTCCCCGAGGCCGGCCCGGCCAGCCGCTCTTGCCAGTTCGCCACCTTCTGGAAGCCAGTGTACTGGGCACGGATGGAAACCAGTTGGGCTGGGCCGGGGCTGTCAAAAACAGGAAATTTTAAGCAGAACTATTTTCTCTGGGCCCAGTTAACCCCAGTAGGGTTGTCTTGGGATGACACCAGATTTTGAGGTCAGTGTGGCCACTGAGATCAAGGAAATTAAAGAGAAAAAAAAAAATCTCTCAATAGGGCAGAACTCACAGGGCTGGCCCTTGCTGTGGAGAGAAGGTGGTCACCTATCTGGTGTGACTTAATGGTGCTGGCAACCTCTCCTCACCCGTCCCCCAAGTAGGTCACCACCTGCCTAAACAGCTGGATTTTCCTGGCATTAAGGGTCCCTCGTAGGCCCTTGAGCCGTGGCAGTGATTCTCAACCCGCGGTCCTACCAGCATCCGCCTCACCTGGGACCTTGTTAGAAAAGCAGATTCTTGGCCCCCACCTGAGACCTACTGAATCAGGCACTCTGGGGCAGCGTTCATCCAAGGCCAGCGTCGTGAGTGTGGGACCTGTGCAGTCCCACAGGGCTCCACGCTCAGAAGGGCCCTGGGCGTGGTTAAATTTTTCAATAGGAGGCCCCATGTTTCCCCCACTGGGGCCCACAAATTAATGCAGTAGCCCCAGGCCCCCAAATCCTTGCTTTAGCGAGCCCTGCAGAAGATGCTGGTACTGAGTCACATCACATATCTCTCCGAAAGCCCCTATTCAAAATATGGCCGTTGGCTGAAGCACCAACGGTGGCTGTGGCCACTTGGCCACGATGAACTTGGGCTCGTCGTCATCAGTTCAGCTGACTAGTTAGTTAGCAGAAACCCTAAGCAGAGATCAAGGGGGGGGATGTGTGGCATAAGGCTATCCCCAGACGGTCTCCCTTCCCAGAAGCTATGTAGGGTGTGAAGAGGAAAGAATTCCCTCCTTTGTTCCACCTTTTTAGCAAAATGAAGCCACCAGGATTCTACTCTCTGTAGCCCACCTCCTGGCTCTGCGGGCGAGCCCATCCCTGGACGGCCCGCTCTGTCCTCTGTGACCCTGGCACATTTGCTGATCCCGGATCCAGGGTGGCTGGTCCCTAGTGGTGCCACTGAAGGCCTTTGCTAGAAACATCTCCTGATTTGGATTTGTTCTTCTTGAGGAATAACAGCATATAGCCCAGAGCTTAAATTTAGGGGCTCCAGGGAAAAGGAAACCAAATAAACCCAGTGCCCTCTCTCAGAGAGGCCCTTGGACCTCATTTCACAGTATCCATGCATTTTTTTTTTTCCAAGTGGCCCAGAAATCGAATTGCATTTTACATTCCCTAAAACAGTCTCAGGTTGGAAGATGCCTTTTAGTTAAGTATTAACTTTTATAACAGAAAAATTACTCTCTGATCGCCTTGTTCTATGAGTTAAATGAGGTCTACTTGGCGTGATGTTTGTACTGGATGAATAAAGGTGTGTTTGAGGTTCAGTAATACGAGGGGACAAGCGGGGCTGAAATACAGTCTGTAGCTAAGGGCCTGGGGACTGAGCACTTTGTTTGGGACAAGAGCTCTGTCTACATCAGGTCCGCCGTGTTGCAGCCAGCAGTAGTGTACTCGGAAGACCTGGGCTACTTACAGTGGTTGGTTGGGGGGTGGGTGCTTCCCCAGGTTGCCCCCCAGCAAATGCTTCTCCAGCCTGCCTTGAGCGCGGTGGCCCCCTCACGTGGTTCTGGCCCCTCTGTCTTCACTGTCTCTCTGCAAACCACCTGCGTGCCCTCGCCAGGTGATCCTCCCGAAAGCAGTGCTCCAAGAGGCCGCTGCTCCAGAACGCCACGCCCACCCCCAGCCCAGTTACTGAGTCTGGGAAAGGCAGCCTCCCCTTTGGCCAGACGGGTATCTTCTTAGCCCCCGGGGAGGGGGCTGGCTCCAGGCTCCACCACCTCTATGTTTGCCCGGCGTCTGCCCAACCCGGTCTGGCCTAGAAGGTTCTTTGGCTTTACAGAGTGAGTGCCTATTTTTTTACGAGCCTCTTCAAACGGCTTTTGTGAAATGGATGTGTCTGACCACCTCAAAGGGACCCCTCTTCCTCTGAACCTGTGAGCACTTACTGTCTACCCTCCTCTTTGCTCAGCCAGCTCTGTTGCCCTGAGTTTCTACTTAGATCTGTGTCTCTGTGTGCTACTACACATCCCCTGTCTAGCCTTTGAGCAAGTGTAGGGCATCAACAGTATCCTGGAGGGAGCAGAAGGGAAGAAAACCCACAATGATGGGTGGTGTTTGGGGCATTTTAAATGCTTATTTAATCCTTACGACTCAGAAAGTTGGAAATTATTATTTTCGTTGGGCTGATGAGGAAACTAATGCTCAGAGAGGTCAAGGGCCAAAGTCATAGCCAATTAAGAGGACTAGAACCTGTGTCTATTTGACTCTAAAGCCCATGAATGGTTAGGAGTGTGTCTGTTGGATTCAGCTGCCTAAGCCGGCTCACTGGAGTCTCTACAGCCTCCGGCAAATGACCGACTGCGTCTTTCGAAGCCTTGTCTGTGAGACGAGGCAAAGAATAGTACCTGCCTCACAGGCCCCGTAGAGATCATATATGATCTATATGTATGTATGTATGTTCGGTGCGGTGCCCGATGTGCAGCCATTGCTCGGTGCACTTGAGCGGTGAAGGCTATGGTCCCTCGTACTACTGTGACTGCTGTGACCTCTACTCCCAGCAGGGTGCTGCCACGACAGCCCCACCACCTGCAAAGCCCCATCAGGCTGTCCTCAGTGTCCTCTGTGTCCTCTGTGTCGTGGTGCAAGCTTGGGCAGGCGCTAGACACTTAGATGGGCAGGGTGTGTTTCCAGAAAGGTCCACGTGATGCCTTTGAGACGTCTCTGGCCACTGCTCTTCTGCCAGTCACATCTCTCTCAGCCCCACATTCACGTAAGCCATCCGACCCCCCTCTCTTTGCAGTTTGCTCTGAAAATGAGTCTGAGGCCGAAGCTAACCAACAGATGGACAATTTGTACCTGAAAGCGCTGGAGGGTTTCATTGCCGTCGTGACCCAAGATGGCGACATGATCTTTCTGTCGGAGAACATCAGCAAGTTCATGGGACTCACACAGGTGACACCCTCCTCTGGCGCTTTCAGAAAGGGAAAAGATTTCCACCTAGGGGTAGAAATGAGTGGAGGGTTCTGATCACATTCCTCCTGACCTGTCCCTGCCTGTGCCCACCCTGCTTCTCCCTGACCTCAGGCGACAAGCCTCAGGAAGGCAGTCCTAGCCCCAGGACTTGGGGCAGGCCTTGCCAGTGGAGAGCTGTGCTACCAAGATCAGCAGGCCAACCCTTGGCATCCAAGTCTGTCCTCAGCGGCCGTCCTTTGTCAGGTCCGCTTGTCCGTGGACAGCTCCAGGTTGTGACACCAAAGACCTACCTCAGTCTGCTCCCTGTCTCCCAACCGGGAAGGGGGCTCCACTGCCTCCCGGAGACTTCTTCGGCAGTAGGAATAACGAAGCCCAAACTTGTTCCTGAAACAGGTGGAGCTCACAGGACACAGTATCTTTGACTTCACTCATCCCTGTGACCACGAGGAGATTCGTGAGAACCTGAGTCTCAAAAGTGGTAAAGTATTCTCGCTATGCGTTGCCTTCCTTCTTACACCTGGGAGGGGACCTGCATTCCCTTTGTCTACAAATGTAGGGTTGATGATCGGGGTCCTCATGATGCAGAAAGATGGAAGGCCCCGGAAGGACTTGTACTCAGAACTGTCTGCAGCTGGCCCTTCGTAGTGCCCGATGCCACGCTAGGAGGGCAGTCCTCTGGGTTAGGACACTGTCTCCAGCAGGTCTCAGCACCCGAGAGGCCAGCGTCTCTGTCAGATGGCGTCACCCAAACCAGTACACGCCCCCGTGCCCAAATGTTCACGAAACCGATTGCTCTTGTCTATCATTGCGTGGCAAACCATCCAAAACGTGGTGGCTTAAACGATCATTTTATTACACGGTCATGATTCTATGGGTTCTGTAGACGGTTCTTTCATTCCACGTGCTGTCAGCTGGGCTGCCGTTGCCTGGGGGCCTTACGAAGTGGAATGACCAGGATGGCTCCCCCACACCTCGGGGACCTTGCGGCCAGGAGCTGGAGGCTGGGACTCGGCTGTGGGCGGGGCTGGATATCTCTCTCTCTCCATGGAGTCCTAGCACCCCTCCCTCTCCAGACCACTGACACGTCTGCTCAAGGCTCTCAAAGTGCAAAAGTAGAAGCTTCCAGACTTTGCAGAGGCCAAGTCCTGAGACTGGCCCAGCGTCCCTCTGCCCCTTTCCGTTAGAGGGAGTTTCTAAGCCAGCCGCTGCTCAGTGTGGGAGGGAAGTACACAAGGCCATGAATATCAGGAGGTACGCATGACTCACTAGGGACACCTTTGGAGCCTGGATACCCTGGGAGCCGAGGAATGAATCTGGTCCCCTGGTGATAAGACCCACAACAGGCAGTTTTTGGTGGAGAAGAGATTGACAAGGTCTCATATGCTGTACCCTGCCTGTAGGGGGCGGGGGGTATCCAACAGATGCTCGTGGATGGCAGGACCCACATAAGCTTTAGAAAGCACTTTGCGTTGACCGTCAGAGCTCCACCTCTTGTCACTGGGGACCTTCAGGCAAACGCATGGATGAGGATACTGTCATGCAGACTGACGCTCTGAGAGGAAGTGGGTCTCTGTGACTTTCACGGTCCCTTCTGAACCAGAGTCCAGTATGGTCCTGAGCAGACTGCGCCCATGTCTGTCTATCTCCTTTACCGTCTCTCACCTGTCATTCCTGTGGGGCGCGTGCTCCTGTGGCCTGAATGGCCAAGGCCGCGGCACCAAGCCTGTGAGGCCGGGCTTTGTTTGCGTGCACACTGCCAAAACGGGGGCTTCCACCGTTGGGGCAGACCAAACCCACAAAGGGTGGCATGACGGCCCCCGGCCCACCTGGAGCTCTCACCCGGCCCCTCTGCTCTGCCGCCTCGAGGCCTCAGGCCACCTGGCTCCTAGAGTACACGGGCCAGAGACCACTCCACGGGGCTATTCCGTGGCTTCTCTGGGCTGCTAAGAAGTATCATCTCTTCTGTGAGGCAGGGGTCATCAGACTTTCTAAATCTCTTTCTAAAACATGCGCTAGAAACCTACAAAAATCAGAAAGTCTCTTTTTTTCTCCTCCGGAAACTTTTTGGCCTTTGGGTTATGAGTTGAGCCACTGACCTAGTCTCAGTCTGACCATGAGACCTAAACTAGGTCACTGCATTGCCCTGTTCCTCAGAACCTCTCCTTTTAGAAGAATGGTATTGGGCCAGGCAAAGTCTAGGACCTTCCAGCTCTCGAGTTCCATGATTCATAGCCTGATTCTACTGTATTTATCTGGGTAGAACGTTAAGTCTCTTGGTCCATGTGTCAAGGACTCGGGATCAAACTCCACGAATCAGCCAATCCCCACTGAAGGCGCCGACCTGAGTGGACTCCTGATCTAGAAACAAAGGGTTAGCGTGAACACCGAGAGGAAGATAAGACCATCAGGCAGATTGTGGAAAGCTTTGAAGGCCTGGTGGAGGGCCTCGAACTTTATCCTGTAGACAGAGGGGAGCTTTTGAAAAGTTTGAGCAGGGGTGGGGTAATCTGATTGGAGCTATGTTTAGAAAGATTCATCAACTGGCAGAATGGGGGGAATTCAGAGGTTGGCAGGTTAGGCCACAGTAGTAACCCATGCCCTAGCCACAGACGAGTCTCTCCAGCCCACTTACTCCCTGCACCTGAACTGGTCACTGGGGTAGGCCCAGGCCCCAGGATACAAGAATGTCTCATGATAGGCAGACCCCACCTGTGAAAATTAAAACTGAAAGGAGCATCATTAAGTTTTGGAGAGGTGGTTTTATAATCATGATGGAGGAATGTTCTTTCTTAAAAGAAAGATTCACTTTCTCACTTTCATTCTCTTATTCAGCAGGCTTTCCTCTAGAGAGGTTTGGGATAGATTCAGAGATGCCAAAGTTCATTTAACACCGCTTTTTGGGGATACATCTGTCAAATAAGTCATGGCCCTCTAGAGGTTTATGGAGGGGTGACTATTTGGGGTAGGTGGGGAAGGCTCTGGCTTGTTCTGTGATGCTGCCCAGGGGGCAGGAGTGGACCTGGGAAGGTCTAGGCTGGAGGTGATGGTGGAGGCAGCATCCAGGCACGGCAAGGGGGACTCTACTGAGTTCATCACTCTTGTCTCACGGAAAGTGGGAGAAGCTCCCGAGGGAACAGGCTTTGGGGGACCATTGAGAAGGAGGCTGTGTCATTTGTCTCGGTGATTTATTTAATTCTGGCTGAGAAAGGCCCTGATCCATGGTGAGTTCATCCTCAAAGTGAACTTGCTCACCAGACCCAGGAAGCATGGACCGGTGGTCTCTCCTGAGCCTTGACACGCATCACTTTAGGGAGAAAGCTGATGGCACGGTGTCCCGAGTGCAGCTGTGGTGGGTCGAAGACAGGGCGCCGGAGGGCTATGTTCATGAGGGACAGGGCTGTCTGAGAGACCTTTCCAATCTGAGAGGTTTATCCTCTTGAGGAGACGGTGGTCTCACCCAGACTGGCCCTTGGATCTCATGCTAGGGAATGTGGGCCTGCCCCGGAAGAGAGGTGTGTGTGGGTGTGTGTGGGTGTGATGCCCAGATTATGGCTTCCAGGCCCTCGTTGCCTTGCCGCTGCCAAGTGAGCACTGACGATATGCTAGATGCAAGAGGAAACAAAACAGTGGAACAGCCCTCGGGAGCTTAGACTCCGGTTGGGAAAACAAGCTGGAGATGAGAAAACATTAGTCCCCAGGCCAAGACGATGCTCAGAATTCACGGCAGGCCATGGGTGCTGAGGGAGCAGATCCGTGGGAAATAATAAACCATGCGTTCCCCAGAAAAATGGCCCCAGGGCGCCTCTTCTGAATACAAACCTAAAACCACAGTCAGCCGGTGCCCTCCACCCTTCCCCATGCAGGCTCTGGCTTCGGGAAGAAAAGCAAAGACATGTCAACAGAGCGGGACTTCTTCATGAGGATGAAGTGCACGGTCACCAACAGAGGCCGGACTGTCAACCTCAAGTCAGCCACCTGGAAGGTAGGACAACATCAGGCCCGGGTTGGAATCCCCTCCCCCCTCCCCCCTCCCCCCTTCCCCTGCCCCCCACCCTGAGACCATGCTCTTTGGCCCCGTGTCTGACCCTCCATGGCTGGTCTCCAGGTCTTGCACTGCACTGGCCAGGTGAAGGTGTACAACAACTGCCCCCCTCACAGTGGCCTCTGCAGCTACAAGGAGCCCCTGCTGTCCTGCCTCATCCTCATGTGCGAACCCATCCAGCACCCGTCACACATGGACATCCCCTTGGACAGCAAGACCTTCCTCAGCCGCCACAGCATGGACATGAAGTTCACCTACTGTGACGACAGGTGGGGGCCCGGGAGTGTGTGTGCCGTGGCCGGGCTTTCTTTCCTGCCTCTGTGTGGTGTGTGTGTGTGTGTGTGTGCGCACGCGCATGCGGTGTATGTGATGTGAGTGTGTGATGTGTGTGTGTGATTGTGTGGTGTGTGAATGTGTGACTGTGTGTGTGCAGGATGTATGTGGTGTATGTGGTGTGTGAATGTGTGAGCGTGATGTGTGTGTGTGTGTGTGTGTGTGTGTGTGTGTGTGTGTGTGTGTGGTTGTGCCTGGGGGAAAGGTATGGGTCTGAGGCATGGATATTGCTGGGTACAGGCTGTGGACGTGTGTCACTGTGTTATCCCATTGGATGGGATCCCATCCTGGAACCACATTTGGTGGTTCCCCATTGAGGCAACGTCAGGGGCTGACGGCAGAGCTGTGCTGCCGTGTAGCTCATTGCTGATTGTGGTGGTGTGTGCATAGTCCTGCACATACGTGTCAGGCTCCTGAGGACATTCCAGGCTGGTCCCCGTTCCCAGGAGACTGGTGTCTCCCTCAGCACTGGCAACTCGGAGGCAGGCTGGGAGCTTCGGGGTCTGGCCTAGAAACTGCCCCACGGCGGCTTGGCTTCTACTGCTGTCTTCTGTTAATGAGCTCTGCCCTCAGCCTTTGCTCCTTCCGTGTCTCCTCTGTTCCAGCCACTGCGCAGCCTCATTGTGAATGCTTCTCCCCCCGCAATACGTTTATTTTATTTTTTTAGTGCTACAAGATTCATTGTTGATGCACCACACCCAGTGCCCCATGCAGTACGTGCCCTCCTCAATACCCACCACCAGGCTCGCCCAACCCCCACCCCCTCCCCTCCAAGACCCTCAGTTTGTTGCTCAGAGTCCACAGTCTTGTGAATGCTTTTTGATGAAGAAAGCTAAGCTGGATTTCAACTCCCCACACCAGGCCCCCCTGGAAATTCTCCCATGGGAGAGTGATGAGGTTCAGAGTATCAGCTCTGGCGAGATGACCTAGGGTCAGGTTCAAGAGGAAATGTTTGTTGTGAGCGGTTATTCTCACTACAGGTTGTTCTTTATTACCAAGTTGTAGAAAGAGCACCTAAGGTTGCAGGTGCCCCTTCTGAGAATTGGCCTCCACTCGAGGCAAAGTGGAAGGACTTTTGTGAAGGGATCCTTGGGTCATTCCTGTGTCGTCTCCCTCCCCCCACCATTTTGACCACCGTGGTGGCTGGCCCCAGGCGCTTAGAGGCAGCAGGTCGTTCTCGAAGTAGAAAGAAGTGCTCTAACCTCAGAGGGAGAAAATGTTACACATGAAGACTTTTGTCCTGGAACTCTGACCCAGTCAGCATTGATTACAGTGCTTAATAGTGTTGTTACTGGGATCAGGATGAAGACTGGAGATAAAGATTGTCCCAAAGGCAGGCACTAGAGAAATGTATCTTGTGCGTAAGGTCGTTTCTCAGATGGAGGCCTTGCATTGAAATGAACACGGTGGGCAGAAGACACTTCTGTAATGTGCACCCCTCTCTAGGGGGTCAAGGTGGCATGGGAGGTCCCACTGCGTAGCCCCCAGGGCTGGCTCGAGGATGGGGCACCGCTGTGGACACCTTCGCCATCCAGCCCAGAGCGGCGGCTGCGGTGCTGGGGATGGTGTGAGCCCCGCTTCGTGAAGCTCACCCCTTGTGTGACCCCACAAGCACTGGGAAGACCCTGCAGCCTGAGAAAATAACTTCTCAGCTCTAGCTAACAGAAGACAGGGATTTTTTTTTTTTTTTTTTTTTTTTTAAAGCTTAAGACTTTGATCCTTGTTAAAGGGAAGGAAAAAGTCTCTGGAAAGAGTAATCTGAGGAGGTTGTTCTCCATTCATTTCCTTGTTTTGAATGCGTTTCGGGTCATTTCCCAAAAGCAGGGCTGCTTGGGATAGAAGAGGGGATGAGAGCAGGAGGAACTGTCCTGACAGTGGGGGAAGAGGACGCGGCCAGAGAACGGGGAGACCCCCGCGCGGCCTGCTTGCCTCGTCTGGCTCAGGGCTTGTCAGCGGAGTTGATACTGGCTTGGAGGAACCTGTGATTTAGGGCTTTGTGACTCAGAGTGTGGAGGGCGATACTGCGTCTCAGAGCTGCTGGACGCATTGCGTTTTCAGCAGAATCCTGCCTTTCAAGAAACCTAATTACATGGCCCAAACTCGGGGTTCAGTGGTGCCAAGGGCTGAACGCAGAGCTGCTTACCTACCCAGAGTGCTGGGCCTCACGGAAGTTGTGTTTAACCGATTAGCAGATTAGCGAACAAGGGCACAGACACGGCTTAGACAGTTTATAAAAGTGACTATTTTAAGTCCTTAATCCCTAAGTGCTATTTCTCTATTGCCTTGATAAAGATTGGGATCTTTTTGGTTTGGGTAGCTTGTTTTGTTTTCACTCTTCCATTAGGATGGGGCAAGGTGTGCACGCACACACGTGCACGTATGTGCCCAGCCTCTCCCCCTCTGTCTCTCTCTCTCTGTCTCCTTAATACCCCTTCTGAGATCAATGCTTCAAACAACCAACACTTACATACAATAGTTGTGTACAGTTGGGGGGGGGCTTTCCATTTTCCGTTAAATCTAGGAATTCACTAGATTTGATGACATCTAACACACACTGCGGGGCGATGATTTCCCACAAGGGAATTACGCTCCCATTAAGGAAAATGGAAAGAATCTGATGCAAATACAAGGCAACCGGAATCCACGAAATCACTTTTAAAGCTGGTTGAGCACTTTTTCTTCAATGTGTGAAGACCACAGATAAAATAAACTAAATAACTAAATAAATACAGGGTCATGGAGAGAAGGGAAGGGGGAATGGAGAGGAGAGGGAAATAAAACAGAAGAGAGGAAAGCCGGCTGCGGTCTGGCATCGAATTCTCAGGTTCCCAGAGTCAGCGGGAGCCGAAACGAGCGATTCTGGAGGGTCTGGGGTTGAGTCAAGGCACACAGACGGCTCAGAATGCCTGTGTGTCCCGCTCCTCTTAATAAAGGGTCGGAGGACCGTATGAGGTCTCGTAATAATTACCTGAAACATAGGAAACATTTTAAAAAGCAAATTCTGTGACACTTCACATCTGTCACAGGTCCGGGTATGTGGTTGACGGCTCTCGACAAGGGGAGCAGTGTGGTGGCGAGGCGAGAGGAGGAGGTCCCGGGTATCACTGTGACTGATGGTGAACTGTCCCCATTAGTGACTCGCACAGAGCCGGTCGTCTCCCTTAAGTACTGAGCGACCAGTGAACAACCTGATATTTGCTGGACAGGTGCTATGTCCCTAGTTAACCCTGTGCGGGAGACTGGTCTATCAGAGAAGTAAAAGAGCTTTCTCCTGATCTCCCAGAGTTTAGATACTAAGACACCAGCCACCTAATGAACCACAGTGAATGGTACAAAACGGGGCATTCTGTCCCCGGGAAAGCAGGAGAGAGGTTATTCCCAAGTAGTTTAACTCTAAAATGGGGTGGTAGGTAAATTCGTGGGGAGGTGCCACCTAGTGGCCAGAGGGAGTCACTGCGAAGGGAGCCCGGCATGGGGAGGACCGGGCCGGCTGTGTGATTGACATTATCCCGCTGTGACTGTGTCCGCGGTAGGAGCCTTCCTGTATCTGAGAAATCAACGATCCACGCAGATTGTGTAAATAGGATCAGTATCAACAAGGAGAAAACGGTATCACCGTTAACAGTGAACGTTTCAGATTAACAAAGGGAGGATCGTGTAATCTTTAAAATTAAAGTAGCTGAAGGCAGCCCTGTTGGGCCGTGGGATTAAGGCGACGTAGTGCATACTCAAACCAGAAGGTTAATAAATCGGGTAAGTTAGGATGCCCGTGTTTCAAATTCTGTCACTCAAATTTATGATGAATTATTTTTATTCAAAGAACCCGGGAAGAGTACAGATTAATAGAGAAGAGCTGGGGATCATAAAGAGAAAGTCAGTGAAGAAAATTAGAGCCATGAGTTAGTTGTAAGATACACATCAAAACACCTAATAAGGCAAGTGTTTTGAAATCTGGGAAGAAGATAGGCTAACTTTAGGCAAATTAGTAGTAAAAGATTATACACTTTCATTGCATACTGAGATACATTTAACTATTTTTATTGTACTTTTTTTTAGAGGATGGGTGACATTTTAAAAATCAGACCTTTCAGATGAATACATTACATGTACTCTTCTAGTTTCCTATGTAGTATATTCCAAATCTTTTTACGGACCTACACATTATTAGCCTCTCTGCACACATCTTATATGAGAAGGTATGTGAATTTCTTCAGATCCCTGAGTTAGAGGAAACTCGGAGTGCTCCCCCTGTGCATCTGTGTCTGCTCCAAATGACAGTGTTCTGAAATCAGCCCAGAGTTTGAACACATCTATGAGAAATGCTTATATGTCATCCTGTCTGGTCTGCTCCAAATGCTCCTTGAAGAGACAGCTCTATACATTCTCCTTGCAATTTATTTCCCGGTTTAATCAAACTCTGAATTCAAAAATTATTCCTTCTACATGATCTGCTCCTCACTTGCTGCAATTCAGGGCAACCTTCTGCTTCCTTGTGTGTGGGTCTCAAGGTAATACAAGGCAGCTGTGGCATTTGGTGGCACTCAGAGCAGGATCAGCCCAGGACTGACGAACCAGGGCAGTCTCCTGGGTGTAAAGTACCTGTAGCACATCGCCCCAACAAGATGAAAGCGGGTTGCCCCTGAACTACAGAGCTGGCTGTATAGACTGCACATACCCGCGTACCATGCAAGGAGGACGCAGGGCTTAAGTACTGTTATTTAAAGCGAGCAAATCTGGGTGAAAGTGTATTAAAGCAGAAGGCACTGAAATCCAAGTGAGTGAGTAGTCTGGATATGATTAAGGAGAGGCCGTGCCAAGGCTTATAAGCACATCTAGAAACCAGAATGTGGTGAATCAGGCTGTTCCGGGAGAAGCCATCGCCAGAAGGGTGGAAGGAAAGAAAGCTGACCTTAATGTAAGCACAGTTTATTAGCAAATGCATTCCTGGGAAAACAAATAGGTGGTTACAAAGTCCTTAAACCTTTTTTCCTCTTCAATGATTTGTAATACTCTTCTAGCCAACTTGTTTACGGGATAAATTGACTTTGCCAGTCCTTTACAGGTGTAGGGAGCAGGGGTAGACACCGCGGCCAGGTCCCGCGTGCACCTGGGCTTCCGTGGTCTCCCAGGAGGAGGGGCAAACCGTCTCCGCTAGGCCTTGGACTCCCTCTGCCCCTTGACGCCAGGGCACGGACACTGTCGCCGAGGGAACCGTTTCCTTCCTGGCACTCGGACACAGGCCTCTGAGCACTTAGGGGTAAAAAACCCTCATAATGAAGACATCTCATTCTGAAGTCCAAAGCCCGGCGATCTGACCCATGTATTTACTCCGCATAACGCTTCAGAATATAAGGACCTTTTTCCTCTATATTTTCTGTTCTCTCCCTCTTCTCTCTCTGCCTTCTATGGCTGCCCATTATACTGTCAACATCTTTCTCTCACCTCGTGCTTAATCCCTTTCTTCTCGCTTCTGAAATCTGGTAAACGAAGCCCTTTTACATTTCCTACTTCCCCAAAACAGAACAGCCCTGCTGAGTTGACTTTAAATTTATGGGTGACTCCAGACAGGTTTTTTTTTTCCAGTGAATCAGGGTTCTTAATTAGAAAGAAAAAATTCCCTGCCCCTGATGGAGAGAGCAGATGAAACTGTGTTATCGCAGCCCAGCTCCGCAGGGTTCTCTGGGACCCGGGGAAATGAGCAGGGAAGGCCCCTGTGTGCTGGAGGAGCCGACCCTATAAACAAGCTGGGTTCATTAGCCTCCCCACTGGCGTCTGCATGCCTGCAGAGGGAGGCCAATGACCATTAGCTTCAAGTTGGGGTTTCCTGGCTTTGTGAAGTTTGACAACTCGAACGTTTTTCAATTGTGTTCGGGGTATGTGTATTTCCCAGTTTTTATAGTAGTCTGTTTAAAGGAATGAAGAAGGAGACGTTAAATATTTATTTTAGTTGACAAGATAAATGAAGGCCCCTCCTGGGAAGCGAGCTGGCGATTCTGAAATCTAGGTTTGTTTGTACACTTCCCAAACATGCCCATTGTGTGCCTTTGAATGCATGGTACAGTAATTAGATTTTAAAAATGGTTTATTATGAGGCTGATGGTAACAAACATTTACTTTGAACATTTTAAAGATTCTAATCTTGAAGGAAAAGTTCATTGCTTCAGGGGGTGGTGCCGTATCTTTTCCAGAACGGCCTCACTTTGGAGGGTCTCTAGAAAATTCTAGCCCTGGCCAGGAACAGAAGCAATATATCTGGCAAATCGGCCGGCCTGTTAACGGCCAGCTCACTGTCAACAGGGCCCGCTGGTACAATTCCTGTTCCCAGGCTTAAGTTCGAAAGGCAGTGGACCCAACAGGAAAGCCATTCGGTTGCAGGGAAGGGAGGGCCGGCACTGTTCTACCACCTTCGTGCTCTGCCCCAGTCTCCACCTCGCTAAGGTGCCCTTGGGCCCCAGCCTCAGGATCAGGCTGCCAAGGAACGTATCTGTTGCCGATGAGTTCAGAGATCTCTCTGCTCCGGGCCAAGTGAGGAGACAGATCCTTCTGGTCTGAGACCAGCAAGCTGTAGTGCGTGAACTGCTGAAATCTCACTGGAAATCTCCACCAAGCTGATCAGCTGAGGCCTAATCTGCTCAGCCCCTTTGGGCTGCCCCTTGTTTGACAAAGGCTTTCACCTCTAAGTCTCACTGAGACAGAGAACTCTGACCACACCAACACCAGGCAAAGCTTCCAGGATGAAGAAAGGATGGACTGACTATCCCCAGGGGTCCCTCTGAGAGCTGTGTGCGTGCACTGACGTGCATTGACACAATTGATCATGTTCTAGGAGAGAGAGTAAAGCTTTATTGCCCAGATCCCTTAGTAGTAGGGAAGGCAGAGTTCTGGTTGTACCTTGGGTCCTCAGAATAAATCTAACAGTCAGCCACTCAAGAATTTACTGAGTACCCATTGTAGGGAAGGCCAAAGAAGAAAGTGGTCCCTGAGTTCAGGGGTTGACAGCCTAGGATGTCGGTAATTCTCTGTGACTTCATGAGAAGGAGACATCACTGAGGGCGAGGGACTGAGAGAGGGCTCTGTGGAGAGGGCCAGGCCATGAGCTAGCCTTGCGGTCATCGGGGCTAGGAGAAGAGGAGTGAAGACAAGACATCAAGGCTCTGCAGCAAGAATGGGTTTACTGGGTGTGGGGAACTCCAGGGGAGCAGCCTGGCAGGGCACAGGATGTAAGACACGCCACAGATTAGCCAAATCACATTGCATGCAAGTTGGAGACCAGATCCCAGGGGTCCTGAAGTCAGACGGACCGTATTTACTCTGGATCATGGTGACGATTGTGGCCAATAGTGGTTGGTAATAGGGAAAGCTGTGGATGCTTAAATGGGATGGGGCAGGAGGGAAATAGGGTTTCCATCCTATTTTAGGATGATTTATTCTGGCAGATACATGCAGAGGCCCTTTGGAGCGAGGAGATAATAAGGACAGGAAGCCAAGGAGCCCTGGCTTCTGCTCTCTGCTTTTGCTTTCCCCTCTGTGTTGTTAATTTCCAGTATAGATAGACGGCAGGGCTGGACTCAGAAGCCATCCGTTCTGAAATCGAGCTCATGATCGTAACAGTAGAGCCTCACCTCTGACTTGTGGTGGGCCAACTAAACAAGACGGTGAGCCCATTAGAAAAACTGCAGGAGACAGCAAAGCTTACAAGAAACGATATTTAGGTGTGATGTGGGAAAGTGGCTGATCTGGTGCTTCTCGGGTGAGGCTGCTTGAAGAGCAAAGGGCCCTAAGAGTGTTCAAGGGTCCTTCACGATTCTCCACATTGGTCTGTTTTCTGCCCACTTCCTATGAAACCAGGCACAGGAGGAAGAAAGGGACGCTTGGGCCGGCCAAGGCCTGTCATTTCAGAGCTGCCCATTTATCAGAGGGTAGTGAGGAGGCACATTTCTAATATCTCGATTTTCTATTTCTTCCCCTCAGCACTTGCTGCCCACCCCACTTTCCTTGAAATGGGGAGGGGCAGGCAAAGATCCGTGGAAGGCAAGCCCGATGTCCAAGAAGTCCCTGAGGTCACCAGGCAGGACCTGAGGAAAAGTACTCAGAGGAGTAAAGATCAAACACAGACAGGACGGGCTCTCCTGCCCACGCTCCTGCTCACTCGCTGCTTACCACACAAAGGCCGACTCCGCACACTTCCGCACAGAGTCCACACCATTTTCACTTTCCATTTATATCACCCAGCAGTAGCATAAGCTTGATCTGGTCATCTGGAGCCCTGGTTCTCATTCTTGTTCTGTCCCTGGCCACTGGCGTGGACATCAGCTGGATTGTCTCTTCTCCCTGGATCTCCCTCTTTGGCAAAATCTGGGGGGGTGGGGGATATGAGAGCCCCTTCCAGGGTTGTTGGGAGACCAGGTGTAGGTGTGTATTGGAGGCCGGGGGTAGGGAATCCCCGGACTCTCCAAACATGATTTCAGAAAGTGCAGGACGAGTGGAGGTTGAATAGAGCCACAATTAGAGGTTGACCACCATGTGTTTTTTGTTTTGTTTTTAACTTGGATGAATGGGATGACCGGGGATCCTGGAGTGTTTTCATCTGTGTGCATTTGATTTACCTTCTGGATTTAGCTCCTTGAGCCCCTGCCCACATGCATATATATGTCTCTCTTGCCACATGGTTAGTGTTTTTGTTTTGCTTCTTTAAAAATTCAGAATCACGGAACTGGTTGGTTACCACCCCGAGGAGCTGCTCGGCCGCTCAGCCTACGAGTTCTACCATGCTCTGGACTCCGAGAACATGACCAAAAGTCACCAGAACCGTAAGTTCCTCGAGCCCCCTGTGTGGCTCCCTTGTATCTGTGGAGTATGGCCTTGAATGAGGTGTGACCAGTGAGACCAGAGGAGACCTGCTTCCCTCCTTCACAGAGCCCCGGTCTTAGGTGGCGGACAAGACCTGTGCCCTCAGGGTGCTTAGAAATCTGAGGCTGCCACCAGCCCAGATGACAACTTCATGCAAATCACCCCTCCCTGGGGTGGACACACCCACACCACGGCCCGCAGCTTGGAGAGCAGAGGTGGGCCGAATCTCAGTCCCCACATTCTATCTCCACCCAGCGCCCTGTGCGGCCGGGTGGAGACCCCGTGGGATAGCCCTGTAGAGAACAACACGAGAGGACTCATAGTCAGCTGGGTTGAGCCTCATAGAAGCAGGTACACCCGAAAAGAGGAGGCCTGGGAAAGTTCAGGAAAGGAGAGGACAGAGCCATTGAGTCAGACCTTGAAGGATGGGGGAGAACGAGGCTCTACAGGTGAAGGTACCAGGGCAGCAACCTCACAGACGTGTTGAGGTGGGCCTCGGTTCTCCAGCCCTTCGATCGCTGGGTCAGAGAGTTGAGTCAGAGGCTGTGCGGGCAAACCAATGGTGACACATGGACACCGTGCTTTGCAACCTGAAAGAAAACCTGAGTTACGAAAGGCTCCTGGAACAGCACTGCCCACTAGAACTCTCTGCAAGGGAGGTGTTCTGCATCAGCACAGTGCCTGTGAAATGTCTAGTGCACCTGAGGAACTGAATATTTAAAATTTTAATTTTCCTTAAATTTCAATTGCCACACTTGGCTAGTGGCTACCCCAAGGGACAAGGCAACTCTGGTGCCTTCACTTGGCCATATTCCCAATGCAGCCTTCCTGTGTGCAAGTGACCCAAGACAATCTCCCTGAATCCATGCAGCCTATCATCGTGCAAGGACTCTGAGTCGACAAGCCTATACTTGGCCCACTGAGGGACGTAGAAATGTACAGGATTGCTCCCCAACGAAAGGAAAAGGAGGGTTGTGGGCTCAGTGGGAGCAGGTGGCTCATTTCTTTAGCCTCAGTATCTAGCATAGTGTTTGAGAAAATGTAGGCACTAAGTCAGTGATAAACCCAAGGACAACACATGTATTTGTGCAAGAATGCTTCAAAATAAGGGCAGACAGTAGTGGAGACAGAGGCGCCGAGAAAATTCTAGGAGGATTAAAAATGGGTAAGGTAAATCTTACAAGCTTGCCAGTGGCCCTGCTGGTCTTGGGCACCTGGGATTAGCTGTGGCTTCGGGCGGCAGCGGAGAAAATGGGGATGCTATTTGTATGTTGTTTCTCGATCCATCGTCTATGCTAAGGTTAGGACAGCCGAGTTCAGAGCAACCCACGGATTATCAGCCCCATATACCGTGTGTGAGCGCAGTTCTTGTCCTCTGATGGAGTGAGATCTTCTCTTTCTAATTGGTGTCTCTGCTTTTTCCTTGTGGCTTTGGGGTTTGAGCTGACGGTACAAGAGGGTTCCTTATGGTATCTCAGAGAAGTTTTTCACTGTGCTGTCTGGCAAAAAACCAACCAACCAACCAGCCTCGTTTCAGCCCCATTCAGGGACCCAGAGAATGGGGGAGGGAGGTGAGGGTACCTTCATGTGCCCGTAGATGTGGCCCTAGCCTGCCCCAGCTTTGAAACTGTAGGATGTGGGTCCAGCCTTGATGCTGGGATTCCCCAGGCTTTTCTGTTACATGGTGGTTCTTACTCCCAAAGTCATCCCAGCACTGCCACGCCGGGACCTGGGCTCTGGCCCGGCCGACCCACGCATCCCCCCAGGGCCTGGCTTTCTGGGCCTTTCTTCCTTTACATGTAAAATTGGGGAAAAGTCCAGCTTTTTTCCTAAGCCCAGGGTGAAGTCAAAGCAGGGGACAATAGTAAAAGTTTCTGGGAATTCCTGGACGATGGTATTGTCCTTGGTCTTTGGGGGTAGAACAGCCGAGGCAACTGCTAGGGGAAGGAACAAAAATGATGACTTTTCCTGGGCACAGAAAAAGGATTTTCTCTTTCTTAAAGATCTTTGACCCTTAAAACGGAGCTGGGAGAAAAAAATGGTCTTATCAGTTTCCTGCTGACTTTGGCGGAAATACGGTGCTTTTTTTTGAACCCGTACATTGAAGCATTAGGTACACTGAAAGGTAATTCACAGCCCAAAGAGAAAGCACAGGCTTCCTTCTTCCCCTGATGGAGCCACGTAAAGCTGCCCTGAGCTCCGTGGCCTCGCGCCCAGCGAGCAAACCCAAATCCAGCAAGGGGAAGTCTGTGTGGCTTGGAAATTGGTTTAGTGCCAGCTAAAACAGAAAGCATCTATTTCTGTCTCTGCGTGTGTGTGTGTGTGTGTGTGTGTGGTTGGGTTTGTGCAAATAAAGTTGTGCCACAGACGCACACTAATGCAGCAGGATAATTGGAGGCTGGGTCAGGTTTATACACCAGCATCCTGAGTTTCCACGTGAATGTGCGTTTTAGCCTGTGAACGTTTACTGTCGAAATGACGGGGGAAGCTCTGTCCTCAAACCAGATTTAGATAATTGAAAGCCATCATTTCCAAATGGATTAGTAATTTATACATCGTTACTGTCGGTGGTAGGGGCCGAGGGGGTGCTTTCTCTTTGTTGTGTGAGGACATTATGTGCTCTTAGGAAAACAAGATTAAAGGCCATAAACGGCCCATCTCCCAAGGAGCAGGCCCCTCACCACGGCTGGCGTTAATGAACAGATGGGTAGAAAGCAGGCGTAATTAGACCCTACTGGCAGAACACGTCCTCGCCTGCAATCACTAGAAATGCAGTTAAGACCTTTGCTCGCTGCACCGCTTAATCAAAAAGAATAGGAGCCCTGAACTTTGTCTGCATTAAGATCCGTCTAAATAAGTTAACTCCAGGCACTTGAAATTGTGCAAGAATCGTTTCTCTGCAGCAAGGGAGCCTCCGTGGGGCCCCTGAGGGGCCCCGGGAAGGACAGCAGTGATTTCTTTGGCCCGGGAGCCCACGACGACAGGGCCACAGCCACAGCAAATCGAGGCTTCCCCCTGAATGGCGGCGTGGGGGTCGTAGCCAGAGAGTGAGGGGCTGGGAGTGCCGTTCTCTTGCTCTGTTGTCCGGCGTCATGTTAATAAGCAGGTCACAGTCCCCCTGGCCTTAGTTCCTTCCTGTCCAAAGAAGGGGATATCTATCCTCTCTGCAGCCCAGGATTGTGTTCCAAAGGACTAGACTAGGGTGATACGCCACTTTGGAAAAGGATGCGGCAGCTTCTTACAAAGAACGCACATACTTGGCCGGTGACCTGCCCATCGTCCCCCTAGCTGCACCCACCGTGTGTGTCCATACAAAGACGCATACACCAATGTTTATAGCAGCATTATTCACAGCAACCAAAAACACTGGAAACAACTTAAACATCCATCTACAGGTGAATGGATAAACCAGGTATGGTACCTCCATACGATGGAGTACAGCTCAGCGATAAAAAGGAACAAATCCCGATTACGTGCCCCACCCTGAGGAATCTGGAAAAGATGCTGAGTGAAAAGCCAGACACCAAAGAGCACATGCTCTTGTATGAGTCCACTTACATGCAGATGAGAGAAGAGCACCACGTAGCGACAGAAACCAGATCGGGGGAGCCTAGGACCAGGGGTGGCCATGAGGATAAAGGGGCAGGAGGCCGAAGGAATTCAGAGGTGGTGGGCTGAGGGGAAAGTGGTTTATCTTTGATTATGGTCACAGTCCCCTGTACCTTTGTCAAAACTCATGGGACCGTATACTTCAAGGAGCTGCATTTTTAAATTAAAGGTAAACTAGACCTCACTGAAGTTGATTTTTCTTTTTAATTTTATTTATTTAATAGAGATCACAAGTAGGCAGAGAGGCAGGCAGAGAGAGAGGGAGAAGCAGGCTCCCTGCTGAGCAGAGATTCCGATGAGGGGCTCGTTCCCAGGACCCTGAGACCATGACCTGAGCTAAAGGCAGAGGCTTTAACCCACTGAGCCACCCGGGCGCCCCTGAAATTGATTTTTAAAAGGAAAACCAAACCATGAAAGCTTAGGTTGGGAGTCTTACATTTAGACTGTGATCCTGTCTACTGTTTCCACCGAGGGGCCCTTTCAACAAATGACTCGGGAGTTCTCAGCCTCAGTTTCTTCAGAGGTGACACAGGAGTCACAATAGACCCCTCATGGTGTCATTGATGGTAACACTAATCCTTATGGACGACTTAGGTGCCAGGCATTGGCACCTAAGCACCTAATCACTTTGCAGCAATGAGCTCATCTTGAGACTGTTTCGAACACTGCAAAGTACTGCACACAAGTAAGTTACTACTTCCTGCCTCTTGGAGGTAGGTAGGTAGTTCAATTTTTGAAGTGGGTAAAATGTGCCCCGAAAAACAAAGGTAAAGGACCACAGGCGGCATCGGTAGGAACCAAGCGGCCATCCTCAGCCTCCAAGCCTGGTGCACGGGGAGGAGGTGGCTCCCGCGGCTACCGGGAGAACAAAGTGCGATTCTCCGAGTCTACCGAGAGTCTGGACTGTCCCATGGGACCCTCTACGTTCTCTACAGCCCCAGAGAAGAGGGGGCTTTTCCTCTACGGCCTTTGTGCAGGACGTTCCACCAACAGTTCTGCTGGGTTGGCCCGCCGGGCAGACTCGGTCCTCAGTGTGAACAGCTGCCGAACGCCAGCTCGCTAGTAACGATCGTTCTCATCATTGCTATTAGTTTTATCAGCATCTCACTTTGCAGAGGAGGAAACCAAAACTAAGAGGGAATGTTCTTTCCCCAAAGCCCCCCTGCTGGCAAGATTTTCTAACACTTCCATCCTGCCTCTTCCCGTTCTCTGTGGTTGGAGGAGTCCGGAGCTAGGATTCTGAAGAAGGAATTTCCAAGGAATGAAAGTAGATGGACAGTTCGGAAAACTACCAGGAATTCTACCATTGGTAGATTTTAAAGAGATTTGTTAATTCCTGTTTAATGGGAGCAGATGAAGCCTTCTGGACTGGGCAGTGTGGGACATCTTCCCCGTGCTTTCCTACCGTAAATGTTAGATGAGTGTTTAGAATAATCTAGAAGAGGAAAGAAGTCATGCAGAGTCCTCGTGTCTCGGTGCCCGGCCTTGTCTGTCTCCCCGTACACCGCCCTCCCTGGGAAGTCTCGCTCCCCAGCCTCCCTGACCTCGGGCTCCGTCTCTCCTCCCCTAGTGTGCACCAAAGGGCAGGTGGTAAGCGGCCAGTACCGGATGCTTGCCAAGCACGGGGGCTACGTGTGGCTGGAGACCCAGGGGACAGTCATCTACAACCCTCGCAACTTGCAGCCCCAGTGCATCATGTGTGTGAACTACGTCCTGAGGTGAGCACGTGGGGGCCACGGGGCAGGCTGTGCGGGGCGCCCGAGGGGACGCACACCTGCCCAACCCCGGGGACTGCCTCTGCGAGCTCTTTGTGCCAATCCTTGGGACCCAGAGCATTTGCAAGGCTGTCTCTGGGACTATAGGACACCTGGGGTGGCCCCTTCCTGGTGATTTTTTTTTTGGTCTGCATCTTCCCCCATCTGTCATCTGTGTTATGCCTCTGACCCACGTGGGGAGGCAGATAGCATGGTTGTCACTTAGTGTTTTCTGAACGAGGAACAAGGAAAGAGATTGCTCAGGTTTTCTGGGAGAAGAGGTAGCCGCTTCCCTCCCTAGTGCCTGGGGAGAAAGTTGGAGATGGACCCCGCTAGAGTAAAACAGACCCGAAGCCCTCATCCCCGCATATGCCATGCAGCGCTGCGCCCTCTAATCAGAGAGCATCCCAGAGACATCCACGTCCCAAGGGCACGCTTGGGGTTGCTGCCTCCATGACTCCAAACCTTACCACGTGGGTCCTTACAAAACGCTGGCACGGCGTCCATACCCACGTTTTCGGCCAAGACAGTTAGCTGTGTGGTTTTCCCTATGTCCGGGGGTATAAAAGGATTCCGCTAGAAAATGTAGACGGTCTGAGGCCCCTCTTGTCCCACCAGTGAGATCGAGAAGAACGACGTGGTGTTCTCCATGGACCAGACGGAATCCCTGTTCAAGCCGCACCTGATGGCCATGAACAGCATCTTCGACAGCAGTGGGGAGGTGGCGGTGTCTGACAAGAGTAACTACCTGTTCACCAAGCTGAAGGAGGAGCCCGAGGACCTGGCCCAGCTGGCGCCCACTGCAGGAGATGTCATTGTCTCTCTGGATTTCGGTGGGTGCTGCTTCTCTCCTTACCGTACCCAGCCTCCCTGGCTTCAGCGTCTCCTCCATCCCTGCCTGTTCCCTGGTCCTGTGACTCCCCTGTTGGCACAGACTCTGCTGAGTGCTGAAGGGCAAGGCGTAGATCCGGCGCGGGGTGAGAGGGTCCTGCTTTGGACTTTGCAAAGTGCTGCCCGGGCGGGGGTTGTGGGGACGCTCTCCAGCGGAGACGGGGTCGGGGTGGGGGGCTGACGTGAGGGAGGGGGCGGCGAGAGCAGCTCGGAGGCTGCTGCCGTGTTTGCACCTAGAGGGCAGATCTCTCCCTGGGCCTTGAGGGACTGATTGCTCATTTAGGGAGAGGGCCGGGCTGAAATAGGAGGAGAAATCATTCCAGAAATGTGGAGGGGAAAAAAAAGCGGCTGGCCCAGGATGAAGCCCTCATGTGTACGATTTAAAAAAAAAAAGAAAATGCGTGCCTCTCTGTGGGGCACCTGGGTGGCTCGGTCGGTGAAGCGTCCCACTCTTGATTTCAGCTCAGGTCATGATTTCAGGGTGCTGAGATGCAGCCCGGCCTCGGGCTTGGTGCTGGGCGAGCATGGTGTCTGCTGGAGAGTCTCCCTCCCTCTCCCCCTGCCCCTCCCCCCACCCTGCGCATGTGCTCTAACAAAAAATGTCAATGTTGGCGTGTCCCGGCAGTTTTCGGCCCCGTCCCCCTCCCGTGCTGGAAACACCTTCGATGCGTACCTGGGAAGCCCCTGGCTCCCAGGCTGTGCCCCCACCCAAGGCTAGCAGCCCCACCCCTGCTCACCTTACACTGGCGTGGCCCCTCTAGAAGTGCTCTGCGGTGGCCATGTGGGGACCACAGCCCCACAAACTATAAAGGCCAGCGGCCCCCGGGACAAGAAGTCTCGCAGTGGCCCCGGGTTGTGGCAGTACTGAGGCAAACTAGCCTGTTTCCCTCCTACGCCCTCCTCCTCGTGGACATTCCCAGCTCCTTGTCAAGGAAGTGAGTCCTGGTTCCTGTAGTCCCTGACCAGGAAGTGCTCCAGGGGGGTGCTCCCCTCCCACGGGAGACCGGTCGTTGCCTCCCAGCCCCAGGCATGCATTCAGACCCTCCCAGGGCCTTCCGAGCATCCTCTGGGCTTTCTGTGCCCCGGGGAAAGCCCAGGGGTTGTGGGTGCCGACCAGGGGGGCCCTTGTCTCCACAGAGAGCCAGAGCTTCCAGGGGACCTCACCCTACAGCAACACTCTCCTGCCCCCGAGCCAGCCGTGGCCCAGGGAGCCAAGGAGCCACAGCACGCAGAGCGAGGCCGGGAGCCTGCCCGCCTTCACCGTGCCCCAAGCGGCGGCCTCCGGGAGCGCCACCCCAAGTGCCACCAGCAGCAGCAGCTGCTCCACGGTGAGCACCCCGCCTTGGGGTGAGGACACGGGAAGGGTGGGCTGTTCTTTTTGGCTGCCGCAGGATGGCTGAGCACACAGCCCAGAGAGGAATACCGCCCCGGTCACCCTCGAGTTATCCCAGAGTCCCCTGGGGCGGCGGGGACAGTCACCTGCCCACTGCTCCAGCCGTTGGCTCATACTGTGCGCACGCACCCCTGTCTAAATGCTAACTACCCTGGAGTTGGGGGCGGAGAGGGGTTTCCAGAGCCCCGCCGGCCGCGGCCCTCTTGTAAGGAGGGGTCCCTCTACCCATACTTGTTCCGTGGACTGGAGTTGAATCTGTGAGTCTAGAGACGCCCTGCTCCTTTCACCTTGGACTTCGGGGGGACACCAGTGCCCTCCTCTTGACTTGGTCACTCTGCTTCCTGGCCCCCAGCCCAGTAGCCCCGGAGACTATTACACATCCCTGAGTGATGATCTGAAGATTGAAGTCATCGAGAAGCTCTTCACCATGGATACGGAGGCAAAGGACCAGGGCAGCTCCCAGGTAGAGGGGTGCTTGGCGAGGCCCTGGTCTTAAATGGGAAGGGGGGCCTGGGGTTGTCCCCTTCTCCTACTTTACAGGCCCAATCCAGCCGAGGCCGGGTTTTCCTGTGCACCCAGAAAGCAGACTGCCCGATCGTTCCTTAAAGAAGCCCTATGTTTAAAGAGTAGGTCTAGAATGGTGAGGGGTTTACAGTTACTCTCCTCATACGTTCGTCTTAGGATTCCGAAATAACTTTTATTTTAAATGCATCTTAAAAGGACCTAGGACAGACAGTTTTCATTTACACACCACTTTTCAGGAACGTACAGAGGTAGTGTTCTTGCAAGGGACTGGTGTTCCCGAAAAATTGTAAAAGCAGGGACGGAGTGGATGTTTCACAGAGCTCCAAGGGAAAGGATTAAGGCCCCTTTGTCTTTTAGTTCCAGTCCTAACACATCCCCTTGCTGCTCGGCTGGTCTCTTTGGCCTGCCTGGTGCAGACTCCCGCCCTTGGGCACAACTTCCCTACTGGAACCCTTTCTACTCTCCCCTTTGCACTCCTGAGGGGGCTGTTGCTCAGGACTTGATTCTGGCTGCTTCTGTTCTTCCATGGTGCCCTATAGCAAATCATCCGTAAGCTGCACCCCACTCCAGACAGCGAGGGCTTTGGGGTACACCCCATCAGGACACTGGGAACTTGAGCACACTGCCCAAGTACTTGCTGGGTGAAGGTCTCTCTGCGAGCAGGGCGGCTGCTACCCTACAGGCAGGCCACAGACGGAGCCGGGGCTGGGGCACAGGGGAGAGGAGGGCAGAGCTGGCCCAGCCTCACAGGCAGTCTCATGGGGGCCATGGGAGAGAAGTGAGGTTCGGCCAGGTAAAGAGGAAGGCAGTGTCACCCGTGGGGAATGTGCAGGGACCACCAAGCGGAGTGTGGCGATTTGGGGCGTGAACCCCTGGAAAGGCTAGTGTCCCAGGCCAGGAGCCCTGCACAGCGAGTAGACTGATTGGAGTTTTCTGTTTGTGGGCCACAGTGAGGGTGGGACAAGGGGCTAGAATAGCGTTCTTGAGGCGATGCCCGCCTCCCCACGCCTTTACCTCCGCCCTGTCCTCAGCCGGACTTCAGTGAGCTGGACTTGGAGACCCTGGCGCCCTACATCCCCATGGACGGTGAGGACTTCCAGCTCAGCCCCATCTGCCCCGAGGAGAGGCTGCTGCCGGAGAAGCCGCAAGCCACCCCCCAGCACTGCTTCAGCACCATGACGAACATCTTCCAGCCGCTGGTGCCCATGGCCTCCCACGGTCCCTTCCTCCTGGACAAGTATCAACAGCAGCTGGGAAGCAAGAAGATCGAGCCTGAGCACCAGCCCATGTCCTCCATCTTCTTTGATGGTGGGAGTAAGGGGTCGCTGCCACCGTGCTGTGACCAAACCAACACCCCTCTCTCCTCCATGGGCGGCAGATCCAACACCCAGTGGCCCCCTGACCCGCCATTACATTTCGGGCCCACAAAGTGGCCTGCCGCGGATCCGCACACGGAGTCCTTGGGGCCGTCCCCGTTGGGCGCCCCCATCCCCTCCCCCCATCTCTCCGTGTTCAAGAAGAGGTGAGTGAGCCTCCCTGCTCCTCCCCTGTGCTCTGAGGGTGGAGGCTTTGCGGACTCAGCCCGAGGCATGGGAGGCCACAAGGCCACATTCCTGTCAGGGCCGCATCAGAGAGAAGGGGCCTGCTGAGGGCCTTGAACAGCACCGTCTCCCCCTGCAGACCAGGGCTCCTCGGCCGAGCCACAGATGCACACAGGCCTTTGAAGGACTCTTAGTTCTCGGCTGGGGCCCTGGTGCCTCTGCAGCAGCCTCTCCGGGCTCCCCCCGCCATCTCCCCACCGAGGCCGGTGTCACCCAGGGGGGCACTCACTGGGCTGAGTCACAGTGGCTGATCTGTGACTTCCCGCGCCTGCCCCCCCACTCCCGGTTCTGCTTCAAAGGGCGCTTGCCCATCCTCCCCGGGGAGCGACAGGGCTGAAGACTGAGGTCTTCAAGAACGCCACAGATGAGAGCTGGCCCCAAGGCTGCCTGGCTATGCTGGGAGGGAGGTACAGATAACCTGAACCATCGGCGTCTCAAGCCCACTGCCCCTCCTCTGGGACTGTGCCCTTTGGGTCTGGGAGCCTGCACCAGCGAGTAGGAGTTCTGGAAAGGCCTTCAGAAGGCGCAGAGAATGGGGGGGTGGGGTGCGGTATGGGGCTCCCAACTCCTTGATGGCTCTTTCTCTTGACATTGGCAGGTCCGCCAAGGGCTTTGGGCCCCAAGGCCCAGATGTGATGAGCCCAGCCATGGTGGCCCTGGCCAATAAGCTGAAGCTGAAGCGCCAGCGAGAATATGAGGAACAAGCCTTCCCAGACCTGAGCAGGGTGAGCCCCCCGCCTGATAGGGTCTGGGGGTGGAGGTGGCCTGTCAGGAGAGCTCCCTCACAGGCCCGTCCCCACCCCCGACTCGGTCTGAGGACCTGCTTCTCTGGCCTTCTCCCCTCTGGCTCCAGGGCGCTCTGTCAGGCAGTAGCACGTCACAGCAGGTGTGGAAAAGGGTCAAGAACCTCAGGGGCGACGGGAACTGCCCTCTGATGCCCGACAAACTGCTGAGTGCAAACCTCCCCCCCGGTAAGCAGCGGGTCCAGGCCTCCCGGGCTACCTCTGGGTTCCCCCACCTCCCGTGCCTCTCTGAGCCTGGGCAAAACAGGATAGTGTCCCGTGCACCCCCCACCGTGGGCCCCTTCCACTAGACCCACATAGACAGTCTGGGGAAGTTCTAGGCGCCACAGGAGCTGGGTCTGGTTCTGAGCACCTGGTGTGAAGGAAGGGGGCTTCCAGCGGCCCTGCCCTCACTTGCTGGCACTGGTCTTTCAGACGAATTCACCCAAAATCCCATGAGGGGCCTCGGACAGCCCCTGAGACACCTGCCACCCCCACCGTCTGCCATGAGCCCGGGGGAGAGCGCCAAGAGTGGATTCCCGCCCCAGTGTTACGCCCCTCCGTACCAGGACTACAGCCTGCCGTCCACTCCCAAGGTGTCAGGTGAGTGCGTCCAGAACTGGCTGGCAGCACGGCTCAGCTCGGTACGGGGATGAGACTGCCGCCCCAGGCTTGTAGAAGGTTCATCTGGGGCTCTTGGGGCCAAAGTCCCCAAGCCTATGCCTTCTGCTCAGGGTTTCATGGCGCCATCTTGCCTATTGCCTCATTCACATGGCAGGACCGGAGCTGAGGGCGTGCACAGAGAACGCACTGCCACGGGCGGCCCGGTTAGCTGCCGGACACCCCCTTCTACCCTGGGCTGCCTGCGTCTGTTCCATCTTGCAGATCCTACATACCATTCCATAAGGGTTGCTCTTTGACAGGACTAGAATCCGTGGCTTGGGGAAAATGGAGCAGAAGCTCTTTTAGGGAAGAGACCCTTTTTTTGGAACGTTTGACCAAGAGCTTTAAGAACGTGGTCCCAACCCTTCTTTCAGGCATGGCGAGTCGGCTGCTCGGGCCCTCCTTTGAGCCCTACCTGCTGCCCGAACTGACCAGATATGACTGTGAGGTGAATGTTCCTGTGCCAGGAAGCTCCACGCTCCTGCAAGGAGGGGACCTCCTCAGAGCCCTGGACCAGGCCACCTGAGCCAGGGCCCCCCCGGGGCGGGCACCCCCCGCGCACGCCGCCCTGCCAGCTTCACTCTCTACGTCTACTTTTGCAACTAGGTATTTCTAACACCAACGCACTTTGTACAAGATGTACCTACTGGCAAACCTGCCCACGTCACCAAGTAGTGGCCTTTTTCTAAAGATGCTCACTTTAGTAGCCGTGTTTTTAAGATACGCTGTTCTACCTGCTGTGGTTTATTCTGTCAATGAACGTGTTCTTAAATTTTGTAAGATTTTTCTTTCCCCAAGTTCAATTACTTCTAATTTATATTATTCACGAGTCCCTCTGTCTCGCTCGCTCACACACACAGTATCCATACTAACGAGTTCGTTCCGTCTGTCCTCTAGTCAGGAAAGCTTGCGCTTTGTTGTACTAAAAAAAAAAAAAAAAAAAGGTGTTGTTGCCAAAGAGAAGTAATTTTGCTATCTAAGCTAGATTTTCCCTGCCGAGTCCTCTCACAGCCCTTCTTAAAACTAACCACCCCGTGGTAAACTTCCACCTTGTTTCTCTTCTTAAGCCAACTCTTAGCTCTAATCTTGACACAACTTTTGGGAAAGAAGAGAAAAGTGAAGGGTGAACTCTAGCGTAAGTGTCTATGAAGGTTGCACAATGTGGCTTTTCCCCCTCACTGTTTGGGGTTCTTCTCCTGCCTTTGGTGGATTTGTTAATTATTCAAAAAGATAACAGGTTTTTGTTTTTTTGTTTTTTAAAGAAAACTTATATCTGGGTTAATATGTTTATCATATATATGGGTACTTTGTAATATCTAAAAACCTGGAAATGGAATCCTGCTCATGAAATCACTTTAAGATCTTTTTTATAAGGTGTTGGTTCTCCCTGTCCTAGCTGTGCTCAAGGTCTCTCGCTGTTGGCTTTTTGCTTTGGGGATATGCCATGGGTGTGACAAACCATCCAAGACGTGGAATCATGATGAAGTGTGGGAGCATTGCGAGCTGTCTTTCTCGTGTTCTATATGTATTATGTATGTATGTATGTATATTTTTATTGCTGCCAAGAGGGTCTGATGGCATGTTATGGGGTGCGGGTGGGGCGAGTCTAAGGTAAGGGGAGTGCCTTAATTTTTCTTCAGATCTTGTTGCTAGCCCTTCAAGTGCACTGAGCTATGGGACTCTAAAGGTCTTTTACATGGCACATTTGGCTATTTCCAGAATTACCCCGAGAGGGTTGCGGTGCGGTGTTCCAGCCCACGGTCCTCCCAGCTTACCAGCCCGGAGCACGTGGAGCTGGCCTGACAGAGGGTGCAGAAAGGGGGCAGAGCTGGTCCCGACCAGGCACGCACCCCTTCCTCAGCCTGCTGTTAGGGGGCCCTGCCAGGCGCAGCAAGCAGACTTCTTGGTTGGCCCCTAGCCTCAGGCCTTCCCCAAGGCCTGACTGTCGCCTGCAGTGACATACAGGTAGGAAGCACTGAAAAGCAAGTGTTCTCAGAGCACTTTATAACTCACTGGTTGAGAGGGACAATACCATTTGGTTTTTAAATACCAATCACATGGGGCTCTTCTGTCTTGGGTACAGTGAGGAAGTTTCTAGAAACACACACAAAGCACAGCAGGCCAAGAATTTGGTAAAGCTGGATGGACTGATGGCCAAAAACACAACAAAAAAATGAAGTTCAAAAGAAATCCAGGAGGAAAACGACCTGGCCGCTGCCTTGACCACATCACACTGTAGCCCCACGCACGGCGGCAGAACTTGAAGGGTTACTGACGTGTAAACGCTGGTGTTTGATTTCCTGTGTGTGTTGCCTCAGCATTAAGGGCATTTTACCCTGTGCAGTTTTACTAAAACACTCTGAAAAAATATTCCAAGCTTCATATTAACCTTAACCTGTCAACGTAACGAGTTCATGAACATTGCTGTATTGTCCAACTCCTACTGACAACAGTACTAGAGGGGAGCTTAACTTTATAAAGAAATGTATTTTGACACTGATATCTTTAATTAAAGTGTTCTGATCTTAGCACGGCTGGTGGCTCTTGTTCGTGTAGATCTATCATGGGCTACACCCTTGGAAAGCAAAGCCTCGATTGTACAACTTACAGAATGCACAGATCCTGATCTCTGGGAGGCGGTGGGGACCAGCCCGATGGGAAGGAGCACGGCTCGGGACTGGGCGCCATGTTGCATCAGCCATATTTCCGCCTATTTTTCTGTCTGCCGCCTGGGCCCTTTCTTATATCCTGGGCGGGGGGGTGGTGGTGGCGGGGGGCTGCCCAAGGACTGAAATCCCGGTCCTGCTTTCAGAGGACTACATGAAGCAGCGTGAGAGCGGGGCTGGGCTGCACATCACACTCCGCCCTGTGGAGCGCAGGTTCGAGGGCGCAGCATGGAACGAGGGGGACCTCAGTTTGGAGGTGGCAGGGCTCCAGTGGGGCCTTCCCAGGGAGAAGGGAAAGGTAGGAGGGGAAGAGGCATGGCAAAAACCTGAATTAGACACGGCTCGAGGGGTTCCCAAATCCAAACTTTACCTTCCTCAATCCTGCCCTGCTTGTGGACACACAGCTGTCTCTGTAGGGTCGCGCGGGGGCCGGGGACGGAGCCAGCTGCAGCCTCTGCTCACAACCGTCAAGCCTAGAACCGGCCATTCCAGCATATTCCTTTGAACTCCGTGGTCCCTGCGGGAAGGGCTTGGCCTCGCCGTGGCCTTTGTGAAATCGAAATCAGTCCCTTCACTTCCATGACCACCCAGGCAGGATCAGGAAAAAAAAAAAATTCTAATGCTACCACACACACATCACTTTTTGAAATGATACTCATTTGGTGAAGTCATGATCTCTCCAAGAGCTTACCAGCTAAGAGCAGAAACAAAAGTAATTCTGAGTAATTTCCCGATATGAGGTGGTATACAATGCTAGAGGCCCAGGGCCCACATTTTTCTAGGTAGTCCCTCAGACACTGGGCTTCAGTGTCACCAAGGACCCCCATCCTGGGTTCAGAAAGCACAAAACTAATAGACGCAAGGGAACCCTCGGTTGCTTTTGGGTGGAATGCAGGCCCAGTGGGAGCTCAGAGGCGGCCAGGAAAGATCAGCCTGCGCCTCGGGAGTGGAGAAACCCTCACTGGAGCTGGGAGGGAAGGAGACTGGTAAGACGGGGGTGGCAGGGAAGTCATTTCAAGAGCAAATGGGGAGGACAAAGGCAAAAGGCCAGAACGAATAGCACACACAGGAGACGCTGGGACCGAGGAGACGGCAGCCCGGCCACTCACAGCACAGGCCTGGAGTCAGACAGACCTGGGTTCGGGTCCTCAGTCTGCTGCTTCTGGCTGCCGAACCTTGGGGAAGGCCCTTAGTGCCTGAGAGTCTGTGTCTGCCTCCCTGGGAATTGAGCGTGATAAAAGCCCCTATTACCTCATAGGTAAAGGCTAAGGACAGAAATTTGGGAGTCAACAACAGGTAAGGTATACTTAGCTCCATGGGACTGGATTAAACTACCCAGCAGATAAGAGCAGAGTCAGTGCAGTTCTAAGGCAAAGCTCCTGTCAAAACCAGAGGAGGAGCCAGCAAAGAGGCTGAGCGGAAGCAGCAAGTAGGAAAAACCCTGGGAGTGTTGCATCCCAAAAGCCAGGAGAAGGGGGCCGTTCCAGGAAGAAGGGACAGTTAACTGGGCCTCGCTCTGGGCTGAAAGGTCGGGTAAGAGGAGGAGACAACCTCGGCTCTGGGGTGTGGTCAGTGGCCTTGCACAGTGCAGTCTGAGAAGAGAGCAGAACAGAGCTTGAAGGGAGTGGCCGGGGGACTGAGCTGGCTGGAGCGGGGAGGGGACAGCACAGTAACACGCAGCTCCTTCGGGGAGTTTCCTGGGGAAGGGGAGCAAGAACATGGAGTAAAGCTGGAAAGAGCCATGGTTTTGCTTTCTAATATTTGACCACCTTAATTTCGGATTGGCAGACAAGTTATGAGAATATTCTAGAGCGTCCATGCACCAGTTCCCTCTGTTGCTCACATTACTGTGGCACATATGTCACAACTAAGAAACCCATATTGATAACATCCTTATTACCTAAGATTTGTACTTGATTTAAATTTCCGTAGTTTTTGCCTAGTGGGTTTCTTTTCTGTTCCAGGACCCTATCCAAGACACCACACTGCATGTAACTGTCATATGTCCTTAGGCTCTCTAGACACAGTTTCATGGCCCATCATCAGGAGTCATTCAGACTTCCCATGCTGTCCATGACCTTGGCAGTCTTGAGGGGTGGTGTTCAGACAGTCTTATATAACAGCATCCTTCCATTTGGACTTGTCACGTGTTACTGTCATGGTTAGACAGAGAGAGGGGTTTGGAGGGAGGAAGACAGCGAAGACCCAGTCTCTGCCCATCATATCAAGGGTACATACTATGGGTGTGCCTTCTCCCTGTTGATGTTAACCTTCATCACTTGGCGGAGGCGGTATTTGTCGGGTTTCTCTGCAAAGTTTCAGATTTTTCCCAGGGAAGTTCTAGTTCAAGATGAGCTGTAGCACATGGAGTGTTTATACGGTGATGGCAGAGGGAGGAACTGGTTAAGGCGCGCAGGACAAGGGGTCACTGCAGGAATAGCGCCATTGAGAATAATTAGGGGCACAGATGGGATCTAAGGCAGCAGGGACAGAAACATTTATCAGTTCGTCACTTTAAAGGAGGGAAGGCAAAGAGCAGAATAAGGCTGCAGCCTGGCCAGTGGAATTGGTGAGGGGAAGATGCCAAGCCAACTCCAGTTTACGGTTTCCATCTCCACAGTGATGCAGGAGGGAGGACCATTAGCGGAGAGAAGGGAAGGGAGTTGTGAGGAGAGAGATGTGTGGAATCATCATTTTAGGAGGCCAGACGGATGGTTAGTATAGATGCTCAAGTGAGATTTTGTTCACAAACTGACCCATTGGCACAGCTGTACGTTTTTCTCTGACCACACCGTTCCACCCTAACGGAGGCAGAAGGAACGGTCGCCAGGTTGGGGGGCAGCTGGAACAGCATGTTAGGAGATAGGAATGTTTCCAAGAGAGTGACTATCATGACGGACCATGAAAACTAAGTTGTGTGAGAAGAAAAGAAAAAAAAGATGAGGAGGAGGATGACCAATGAAAAATCAGGAGGCTCAGTGAAGGAGAGGTCCTAATGAGGCCAGAGAGGGCTCAGAGAGAGAGGTGTGGACAAAGGGAACCACACAGATAGTTACTGTCAGAGGAAAGGAAACTGAAAATGGAAATTTCACTTACACTGACCTGTGACCCAGCAATACCATAAATAAATACAATAGGTATTTATCTTAAGTAAAAGCTCGAGATTTACATAACATCCGCCCACAAATATTTATGAGTAATGCTGCTGTAATTATCAAGAACTAGAAACAACCCAAATGTCTTTCAACAGGTGTATAGATTAAAAAGAAACCAAACTGTAACCCACCCCTACAATGGGATAGCACTCAGCAATCTAAGCTAACTCGATTCACACAGCACCATGGAGGAAAGCAAGGGAAGCCAGCATCAAACAGGACAGTCCATATGAGTCTATGTATATGACATTCTGGAAAAGGTGGAAAATACAGGAACAGACAGCGGACCACCGGTTGCCTGGGGTCAGGGGTGGGAGAAGTTTGAACAAAGGGGCCACCTAGGAGAGTTCTTTGGAGCATTAGAATTAGTCTATATCCTGTCAGTGGCAGTAGTTATGAAAATCTGTGCAGGTGCAAAATCATAGAACTGGACATCAGAAAGAATTTTACTTAATGTAAATTTAAACCTTGTAAAAAGAAAAGAAAAATTTGAGATCTCAGCGCTGGCTGAAATAACGTGGAGGAGAAGGTGGAAGGAAATGAGGGAGACTGGCTGACACGGGGGGGGGGAGCACGATGATGCTGAGGAGAGAGGCACCCGAGAGGGAGGAGCCGTGGACTGAAATCACTGAAGGGGGGTAACTAGAGGCCAAGCTTGACCGCCGCGGGGAGAAAGAAGAGTCCTAGGACCTGAAGGGAGAAAGGGTTTGGAAGCAGTGTCACAAAAGTAGGAGGATCCCCTCCCCCTCTAGGCCCTGCCTGATTCCTGCCCGGAGGAGAGAAACCAGCCCCTCCCTGAGGGCTGCAGGGGGCAGTGGCTGAGCGGAGAGCCAGGCTCCAGGTCAAGAGGAAGGTGAAGGCACAGTCCGAGAAGTGGGGAGGATCTAGAAGGTGCCTGATGTCAGATGGAGTTCCAGAGAGTGTGGCGGAAAGGATCCAGAGGGTAGGAGGGGTGGGCGGGATGGGAGATGGGAGAGAATGATGGATGGGCAGAACCCTCTGGGGACAGGGGCCCGGTGGTCACAGATGACCTGGAAGGCTTGGTTGGCCACCGACGACTGAGGCCAAGACAGTGAAGAGAGGATACGTCGCCCTGAGCCTCTCTTAGAGGTTCAAGCCAGAGGGTGGGGAGCTGACCTTTCCTGCAGCCTGGAGAGGCATGGAACGGCAGGGAGGTACCCCAGCGTCTCCACCATGCCTACAGGGCTTTCTGGGCCCTTCTTAGATCCCACGACAGCTAGGGACCATCATAGGAGTGTTCTCACTGAACGTAAGGTGGGGTGGTTGCTTTCTAAGTCAGGTGTGAGAGTAGCCAGGCGGCCACCCCCTCCCTCTCTGCCTATTGGGACCTGGGTTTTACCCTGTCGGGGGGCCCAGCACGTGCAGAAACAAAGGAAGACAGCTGTAGTGGGAGGACCCATTGGCCAGAAACAAAGGGACATTCTCATGTCCCTATTAGCCTGGTGGAGGCAAGGGCCCCTGAGCACGAACACGGACATCATTTGGGGGCCTTGCTGAAAAGCTAAGGCAGTTCCAACTACAGATTCAAATCTGGGTGAGAGAGAGGACTCAGACTGGGGTGAGTTGGCCCTCCTGGGCTTGGGAAATGAAGAGCACATGCGCCCACTCCTGCTGCTTCTTAAGACATGTGGGCCAGGCTGGCCTCTGCCCGGAAGGCCCGTTCTGCCCAGCACCCCACATGCCGGCACTCTTGGGGCCGTGCTCAGGCCCTGGGAGCCTAGAGTTCCACGAGAGTACAGACTAGGCAGCAGCCCCAATATATTATGTCCCTCTCTAGCACCACACCTTAACAGAGGGAGAAACGGGAATTTGTTCACCGAAGGACGACTAAGAAGCAGACAGGGCTCACAACCATATCACCACAGTTGACTGGAGAAGTTGAGACTTTGTCCCGGAGGAAATAAGATTTGAGGGAGCTCGAAAGCCCACTTTCAGATAGCTGGAGAAAGCACAGTGTGTAGATTTCCCGGATGGCCCCACATAACAGAACCAGGCCTGTAGGTTCAGAGAGGGTTCAGCTCAATGCAAATATATTCAAGCTTAAACCGCCCTTTTCCCTAATGTGTCAGTGTTTGCCTTCTCGGTATAATAGGGAAATTGTCTTTACTCTGATCACCAAAGAAAGTCAGAGAGTGATGCCATTCAAGGATATCGGGTCAAGATTAACAAAACAAAACAAAAACACCTGGTTTCAAAGCTTTGCTCAGATCTCTACCCGGACATCTACGGCCCAGTGGAGCCCAGGACAGGCAGAGGGAACTCTCACTGCCCCTTAAGTGTTCATCTCCTGTCTGGGCAGAAGAAAGTGCAAATTTTGTTGAATTTGGAATTTTGAAATTTTGTTTTCTTCATACGAATTTAGAGTGCATGGTCTCCAAGAAATCAGTAAACTTGAGGAATTGTCACAGCCAAGGGGAGCCTAAGGAGACATGACATTTAATATAATGTGCTTTCTCAGAAGGGAAAAATGACCATTAGGTTACAAAGAAGGAAACTTGAATAGAGGCTGTACTTTAGCTAATACTAATTGTATTAGTTTGTTCATTCACTGAAATAGATTATACTGACGTAAGGTAATAATCGGGGAAGTGCTCACAGGGGAGGCAGTGATTCTCTGTATTGTCTCTGCAATTTTTCCATGAGTCCAAAACTATTCTTTAAAGAAAAAGTACTGAGTAAAAAAAGACGCCAGATAAAAAAGAAATGCAGGTAGAAACGGAGAGCAAAGAAAAGGATAGGTGAATGAGTAAATCTAAGCGAATAGTGACTATTAAAGAACTAATAATGAAAATATATTGTGGGGCTTTAGATAATGGACATTAATGTACATGCAAACAATAGCACAACAGGTGGGAAGAGGTAAATGGAGTGCCTTTCAGTCTTTGCATTGGGAAGTGGCAAGTGCACTAACTTATATGAGACTTTAGTAAGTCAAGGATACAGGTTGTAATCACAAAGGCAATCACTAGAATAATCATAAGATCGTGCATAGCTAACAAGCAAATAAGGCAGGGAAGCTGAATCTTTGAAAAATACACGATTACTCCAAAAGAAAACCAAAAAGTAGAGAAAAATGAACAAAAGTGGGACAAACTGAAAATAAGATGTTGGATTTAAATCTAAATCTATCAGTAATTACATAAATACAAATAGGTTACATATTTCAATCAAATGAAAAATGACAGACTGGGTTTATTAAAAGGACAAAAAAAGATATACAAACACACAAAAAAGCTGGTGTAGCATACTAATATCAGATAGGTAGACTTTAAGGAAGAAGCATTACTAAAACATAGGGACATCTCATAATAATAAAATGTGTCATTGCAACAGGAAGATATTACAAGTCTATGTTTGTATGCACCTACTGAGTCTTAACAATAGGTATTACTCCAAGGAAAAATAGAAAATCTATACTCATAGTAGGGGATTTTAACACATCTCTCTCAATGACTGACAGAATAAGCAGAAAATAGTAAATATGAATCATAGAAGTGAAAAATGATTTTGTAAATGGGAGAAAATATTTACAAAGTTATATTTGATAAGGACTAATATCCAAAATACATAAAGGACACTTACAACAATTAAAAGGCAAATGATGCAATTTAAAATGGGCAAAACATTTTAGGCATTTCTACAAAGAAGACAGACAAATGGCCAACGATCGTATAAAAAGATGTTCAGGGTCTTTAGTCATTAGGGAAATGCAAATGAAAACTACAATGAGACACCACTTCACATACCACTAGGATGGCTAATAGCTAAAAGATAGACGATAAGGAGTGTTGGTGAGGATGTGGAGAAACTGTAACCTTCACCATTTCTAGTGGGAATGTACAATGGTATAGCTTTTTGGGAGCTGTCTGGCAGTTCCTCAAAGTATTAAACATAGAATTACCATATGGCCCTGAAATTCTACTCCTTTTTTTTTTTTTTTAAAGATTTTATTTATTTATTTGACAGACAGAGATCACAACCAGGCAGAGAGACAGGGGGAAGGAGACTCCCTGCCGAGCACAGAGCCCGATGCGGGGCTCGATCCCAGGACCCCGAGATCATGACCTGAGCTGAAGGCAGAGGCTTTAACCCACTGAGCCACCCAGGCGCCCCTGAAATTCCACTCCTAAACGCGCGTGCACGCACACACACACACATACATCCCCAAGGAAACTGAAAACCTATGTTCACACAAAAATTTATACACAAATGTTTATACCAGCATTATCCATAATGGCCAAAAAGGAGAAACAACTTAAATATCCAGCAGGTGATGAAAGCATAAACAAGATGTTATTCGGCCATATAATGTTATCAGGTACTGATACCACAACATAGATGAACCTTGGAAACCTTGTATGGAGCAAAAGATGTCAGACACAAAAGGCCACAGGTTATATGATTCCACTTATATGAAATGTCCTGAATAATTAAATCCATAGATTCAGAAAATAAATTAGTGGTTGCCAAGGGATGGAAGAAGGGAGAGATGTGGACGGTTTTTTTGGGGTGATGAAACGTCCTGAAATTAGTGCTGATGGTTGCACGATTTTTGTTAACATACTAAAAACTACTGAATTGTACACCTCAAAGGGTGGATATTTTGGCATGTGGATTATAGCTCAATAAAAAACAGACAACAGTATAAAAGATCAAAGTACACAATTAAGAAACAGATCTAACGGCATATGTAGAACCTTGTGCCCAGTAACCACAAAAGACACATTCTTTTAAGTGCAAACAGGGTATTTACTAAAATTGGCCAGAGACTAAGCCATAGAATTAGTACCAAGCAAATATTAATATACTTCAAAGGTCTGAAATGATGCAGAGCATATTCCCTGACCACAGTGAAATTAAACTAGAAGTCAGTATCCAAATGTAAGTTTAAGAATCACAAAATCCTGAACGTAAGGAATATACAGTACTTCTAAGTTGTTCACGGCTCATAAAAGATCACATTAGAAATTAGAATGTCATTAAGTATTAATGAAAACAGTGTATCAAAACTTCTGGGATTCAGTTAAAGCCATGCTTAAAGGGAAATTTATAGCCTCAAATGGATATACTAGGAAAAAAAAGGGATGAAAACCAGTGATATAAGTATTTATATCAGGAACTTAGAAAACAAATAGCAAAGTAAACCTAACAAAAAACAGAAATAAGAAAATAGAGGAAAACAATGAACTAGAAAACAAATGTAAAATAGAGAAATATCAGCAATGCTGAAGTTAGTTCTTTGAAAAGAATAAAACTGATAAACACCTAGCAAAATATATCAGGAGATAGTATACAAATTACTAATATCCAAAAACAAAAGATTATAAAACACTATTAGAAATGACTTTATGCCATTAAGCTAGATGAAACAGACTAACTTCTTGAAAAACCAAAGACACAAGAATAGGAAACATGAATAATTCTGTATTAATTAAAGACAACGAATCCTAAAGAAAAACTTTCCCACTAAGAAAACTGCAGTTTACAAATAATAAATTCTTAAGAATAGCTTCGTTAATAAATTCTCCCACTTGGGTTCGCTGCACAGCAGGGGAGTCGGTTTCTCCCTCTCCCTCGACCCCTCCTCCCACTCCTGTGTGCTCTCTCTCACTCACTCTCACATAAATAAAATTTTCCAAATAAATTAATAAATTAATAATAAATAAATAATTTCTCCCAGATGTTTGAGGACAATCACTCTCTCTCAAACACATTTAGCAAGTAGGAAAAGAGGGCACACTTTGGACTCCTTTATGAGGCCAACATATCCTTGATGACAAAGCCTGACAAGCATTTAATAAGAAAACTTACAGAAGGCCAGTCTCTTTCACAAACATCAATTTCAAATTCTTCAACAAAATATTACCCATTCAAACCCAATAACATACGGAAAGGAAAATGCACTTATAAACAAACTGGGTTTATTAAAGGAAAACAAAGCTAATTTAACACTGAACAATTCATCTATGTAACTTACCATATTAACAGAAAAAAGAAAAAACTCAATGTAGAAAGCTATTTGATAAAATTTGAAATGCGCTAATAGGAAAAAAAATAAGTGCACTTGGAATAGAGAATAACTCTCTCAATCTGATAAAGGATATTTATTAAAAACCTAAACAGGGGCGCCTGGGTGGCTCAGCTAAGTGTCTGCCTTCAGCTCAGGTCATGATCCCAGGGTCCTGGGATCGAGCCCCACATCATGCTCCCTACTCTGAAGTGAGCCTGCTTCTCCCTCTCCCTCTGTCTGCTGCTCCCTCTGCCTGTGCTCTCTCTGTGTCAAAGAACTAAAAAAAAAAAAAAACCAAAAAAAAAAAACACCTAAGCAATCATATCTAATGATGAAATTAACACTAACACTAAAAGCTTTCCCCCCGAGAGAAACAAGATAAAGATGCCAACTATCATTACTTCTATTCAACATAATGCAGAAGAACCTAGCCAGTGCAATAAAACAAGAAAAATAACAAGTATGAGGATTAGAAAGGAAAACAATTGCCATTATTCATAGTTTACATGATTGTGTATATAGAAAATGCAAAAGGATCTTGATTACTAAATCTAAATATATAAAAATCATCTGTATTTTTATATACCAAGTGAAAATAACATCGTTAAATATATATTTAACCAATAAAAATATAATATCCAGGAATAGATCTCAAAGATGTAGAATAGTGCTAAATATAAAACTTTGAAAAATACTGAGAAAAATTAAATACCTAAATAAAGGGCTAGTGCATGGTCATGGACTAGAAAACTCAATATATCTAAGATGTCGGTTCTCCTCAAATTTAGTTATATATCAAATGCAATCCCAATCAGAATATTAGAGCTTTTGTGTTTGCCGTCTGAAACATGTATTCTGAACTTTACATATAAATGATGAGCCAAAAGTATCCAAAACAATATTAAAGAAGAGCCAAGTTGGAAGACTTATACTCTTGGATACCAAAACTTATTTTAAAATCACAAAAATTGGGGCATCTAGGTGGCTCAGTCAGTTAAGTGTCTGCCTTCGGCTTGGGTCATGATACTGGGGTCCTGAGATCCAGCCCCACATCAGGCTCCCCACTCAGCAGGGAGTCTGCTTCTCCCTCTTCCTCTGCCCCTTCCCCTGCTTGTGCTCTCTCTCTCAAAAAAATAAATAACATCTTCTGGGGTACCTGGGTGGCTCAGTGGGGTAAAGCCTCTGCCTTCGGCTCAAGTCATGATCTCAGGGTCCTGGGATCGAGCCCCGCATCGGGCTCTCTGCTCAGCAAGGAGCCTGCTTCCCCCTCCCTCTCTGCCTGCCTCTCTGCCTACTTGTGATCTCTGTCAAATAAATAAATAAAATATTTAAAAATAAATAAATAACATCTTTAAAAAAATAAGATCATAAAACTTGTGACCGTGATATTGTGTAAAATTAGACAAATAAATCAATAAAACAGAAAAGACTGTCCAGAAATCAACCCACTCATACACAAACACTCATTCTATGAGCAGTGAGGAAAGGATGGTCTTTTCAATAAATATACCCAGTCAACAGGATATCTGTAGGGGGAAAAATTATTCTTAAATCCTACTTCACATCAAACTTAAGATTTCCAGATAGAATACAGATATAAAAGACATATAAAACCTCTTTGGGGCAACTGAGTGGCTCAGTTGGTTAAGTCCCTGACCTTTGATCTCAGTGCAGGTCTTGAAAAAAAAAACAACATATAAAGCCTCTAGAAAATAACAAAGGAGACCATCTTCATGACCTCAAAGTAGGCAAGACTTCTGGAGCATGGAAAGGTAACTCACAGAATGGGAGACCGTATTTGCTTCTGACAAACACACATGTCTAGGAGAAACAAAGAACTCCTCAAATCGATTTAAAAAACAACAGAAAAACACCAAAAGCCTCGAAGAGATACTTCACAGGTTTTTAGGACCAAAAAATATAAAATAGAGCTCAAGTGCAGTAGTCATCGGGAGAATGAAAATTAAAACCACAGTGAGAAACCACTTCCACCCCCCACAGAATGGCTAAAGTTGAAAACCTCTGTCAACACCAAGTTTTGGAGAGGAGGCGAAGCAGCTGGGGCTCTCAATTCGATTTACAATGCTGCACACAAGCATACTCCCTTGTACTCATAGAAACACCCGAGACAGGTAGGAGAGTGTACAGACCAGCATTCTTCTCAATGGCCCCAGACTCAAAATCACCCAAATGTCTGTTACCAGCAGAGTGAACAAATAGGTTGTCCTATTTTTTTTTTTTAAATGGAATAAGCAGCCACGATGGAAATGAGTGAGCGGATGAGTTTCATAAATGCTGCACCTGAGAAGCCAGAAGCAATAGATTTACGAACCGTATAATTCCACGTAAGTCTAGGACGGGCAAAACTAACCCACGGCGTTAAGGGTCAGATGTGGATCACCCCTGGGTAGAACAGTGAGTGAGTAGTGGCAGAAGGCATGGAGAGGGGCTCTGGGATGCTGGTCATATGCTACTCTGACCAAGGCGGTTACATAGGTATTTTCCACTTGGGAAAACTCATCTACGATATACTTACGATTTGATAAATATTATTGGTGCAGGTTTGTGGGGGAGACGGACGCCCTGTTGTGGGAGTATAAATTGTAAACCTCATTGAAAGGCAATGTGGTCACATCTGTACAGACTGAAATGCACACATCTTTTGAGCCAGCAATTCTGCTTCTAGGATTTTTACAGTTCTATTTGTATATATGCTCGGACATACGCACACAAGGATATGCATTACAGCTTATTTATTTGACAGAAAGAGAGAGATCACAAGTAGGCAGAGAGGCAGGCAGAGAGAGAGGGGGAAGCAGGCTCCCTGCTGAGCAGAGAGCCCAATGTGGGGCTCGATCCCAGGACCCTGAGATCATGACCTGAGCTGAAGGCAGAGGCTTTAACCCACTGAGCCACCCAGGCGCCCCTACAGCATTATTTTTAAGCCTAAATATCGCGGGGTGGGAGGAGGGGATGAGTAAAAACGAGGCATCTAAACAATAGCGTACCAGTGTCGGAAACAACCCAGCAAGGGTTGACCCAGTCTGGCCCAGGTCCTCAAGCTTCATTCTAGGTTTCATATGCTGGAATGTCCCTGGAAGGACACAGGAGGAGCCAGCAGCAGTGATCACCTCTACGGCCGGGCATGAGGAGGCTAAGCCACTGTAGTACCTTTTGAACTGTGCAGCATCTAGCATGTAAATACATCAGCCCGAACAGAAACAACAGTGTCCAGGAGTGACAGCACCATAGGACGCCAGCGGAGGACAGGGTATCAGAAGGCACCAGGTCCAACCCCTCATTATGCCCATGATGTGACTGCAGCACGCACAGTCCATATCTCTCTGAAATGCAAAATAGGTTCTCCGGGAGTCAGACACATCCTAAACAACCCGAGAGCAGCTAAAGCCCCTGGAAATGTGTGCGGGAGAAGCAGGTATTGGGGGAGGGGCATGCAGGTGACTGGGTGGTGGGGAGGCCAACGCCAAGCATCCTGCATGGCGTCCTGGACAGACCAGAGTGGGGGGAGTAGGAGGGAACTATGAGCAATGTTCTGCTAGTCTAAAGCAGGCTTGATAGAGCGGAGTCGCTTGCAAGCCCAGGGGTTCCTCTAAACCGGATCTTCATTTCCACATCAGTTGATAGCTCCTCCACCTTTCTGCATGCCTACCAGGTGCTGGGCTCTGGGCTCGGCCTGAGGAACAGCACTGTGCGGGTGCCCGGGTCCCAGCAGAACCTGGGGGTGCCGGCACATGCTGGGGGGACCGTCTAGCGAGAGCCAGCGGACAAAGCCTCCTTTCTCTCCTGCTCTGTTGTGGTTCAAGGAAATGGAAATGTAGCATGAAAGCATAATTTTGTCCCTCTGTGCCCCTTTGAAATCTTAATTTTCTCCCCAAATGGACTGTGAAGCATATTGAAAGTACACAGACTGATCGGTCCTGACACACACCTGCCAAAGCATCATCACCAACAGTGAATGTCCCCGCCCACCGGCCTGAGTCTCCCAGTGCCCCTTACAACCCGTCCCTCCTTCCAGGCCCAGCCCCAGGCAGCTGCTCTTCTACAGAAAGTCTTTTGGGAAATCAAGTCTGCTGTTCTTCTGCCGGGTTCCGAGGCCGACGCAGTGGGGACAGGGGTGAGGCTGGGCGTAGAGGGCTCAGGACGCAGGAATCGGGACACTGAACGGCAAGCAGCTCTAAGGTCACACTGTATCCCATCCACACAGCAAACTTACGGCTATGGCACATTCGTTGCCCTTCGTGACCAAGAATAGGAGCCCCAGAGCAGTCATGGGGCTGATCCCCAGGGTCACCTGGGTGGTGAGTCCCAAAGCTCGAGCTCAGTCAGCCTGGCTCCAAACCTTGCACCCACCCAGCTGAGAGCCTTCCGTCCAGGTCCTGTGGCCACGGCCAGGATTGGCTGAACTCACTGAGGTCCCCACCGGGGCCCCAGGGGCGACCTGCCTGTGTGCGCCGAGCCCAGCTTGGCATCCTGCGGGATTCTCAGCACCCCTCCCCTCCTCAAGAAGGGAGCCAGCAGGGCTCAGGGGTAGGGAACTCGGACTTCCCAGCAAACTGTGGCCCAGCCGATCTGAGGCTGCTGTGCCCAGGGAATCCCACCCTCTGCAGGGGCGCCCCCCCCCAAGGAAATCCCCAAGCTTCAACATTTTGGAAGAGGGCCCACGCTGGGGACATTTTAATGCCACCGAAAACCAACACAGCCACACATGCTAAACATGTTACTTTTGGGAAAATTACAAGGTACGTGCAAGTGCTTTACTCTCTCCCTGCCTCCTCCTCCCCCTGGATCATCTGAGATCGGAGGGCCAGGCAGGGACTGAGGGAGGTGAGGAAGTCAGGGATGGGGTATGGGGACTGAGGTGGGTGCGGGGACAGAGGGAGGGCTGCGGGACATATCTGTCACTTGGGGACTTAAAAATAACCAGTGATTTTACATTTGGATGGGGTCATTTTGAAACATCCACACCAAAATGGCTCTTTCTGGGTGGTGAAGAGAATATTCCAGCCCTCTCTGGGCTTCGGCTTCCTCAGGAAGCGTGGGGTAGAGGCAACAGGAAGCACCTGGAAACAACACACATTTAAAGAGGGGAGGCTTCCTGGAGGAAGGAGCCCACGTCCCCAAAGCCCCCAGACCTCGGTTCCTTCCGGGAGCTGCGGGACAAGTTGCGTGGTGCGTCCCACTTGATGGGACAGACCCAAGGAGAGAGGCGTCCAAATCTCCACTGGCCGGCCTTAGAGACAGGCACCCTGGCTCCTGGCTCGGTTTCCCCTCCACAAAGGGCAGGACCCCAGCTCCTCGAGCCTCAGTGAGGACTGTGTGGGAGCGGCCAGCCCAGTGCCTGGCGCACAGACAGAGCCCGTTCAGTGGTGGCCCAACTGCCCCACTGTGACCCGCCAGTGCCCCTGAAACGCAGGCTGCTAGACTGAGGGAAGTTTCTGGGGTCTGTGGGAACTTTGAATCAGCCTCAAAATGCTCTGCCTGACCCGACTCTCAGTTTTGGTTTCAGAATGAGTAGAACGAGAAAGACATTTCCTTTATTCTGTAAGATTCCTTGACTCTAGGCATCCAGGGGAGGATGGGCGCTGGTTCTACATTTGGATTCCCTGTTGCCCAGTCATCTGAGTTGGGGTCGCCGTGGTGGCAGAGGGACATCCTAACAGAACCCACTATTGGCCTGTCTCCTGCCCTCAGCCCCACTTCACTTTGCTGTCCTATTAGCAGGGCACGATGTGACCCAAAGTCACCCAGCTTCCTCTTCCCAAACCAAAGAGAAATCAGAGCCTTTCCCCAGTCTGCTGGCTCCTTGTGGCCCCTCCGAGGTCAGCAGACCCAGTCAAGAGCCGAGAAGACGCACGGTCCTGGGCAAGGGAGAGGAATCCTTCAAGCCAAGGAAGAGAGGGAGGGTGGGTGAGGCTTCTGGGAGGAGGCGAGTCCCAAATGGGACTTGAGAAGGGAGGGCCAAAGGTTAGTAGAAACAAGATGGCCTCCCTCCGGATGATCCTTCCCTCCTCAGCTCTTTCAGGTTTATGTAATCAAGCTGAATGGGGGCGCGTCTGCCCAATGCCAAGCACTATGGGAGTGGGGATGGCGAAATGAATGGAAAAGGGTCTCTTCTGTCCAGAGGTCCACAGGAGAAAGCCATGGGGCCAAGGCTGTGACAGGGGTGCAGCAGTCCTCAGCCCCGAAGACGGAGCACCAAAGGAGGCCCAGAGAGGCCAGGGGCTTCTGTGGAAGGTGGTGCCCACGGGGATCCTGAAGCACTCTGAGCTCCTCAGGAGCACATTCTAGGGTTGGCTGCATCGGTCTGCACCCAGGCTCTGCCAGTTCCTACTTCTAGGGGCTCAGTCAACTTGTTAACCTCTCTGTGCCTCTGCTTCCTCACTCTGTGGACGGGACCTACCTCATAGGGTTGTTGAGAAGAGTCAGTGAATTAATACGCCGAAAGCACGTTTAGAACAACCTCCGCGCCCAGGTTCTGTAAATGCATCACTATTGTTGTCCTGAAGAAAAAGCGGGCATTTGGCAGGTGAGGAAGGGCGGAGGGAAGGTGCTCCGGGGAGGAGGAGCCTCGTAAACGGGACGGGGAGGTGGAAGCACGGGTTAGGGTTTGGCATGCCGGCTACAGAGGAGCACGTGCCACCGCAAAGCCAGAAAGGGAGGCCCAGGCCAGACACTGGCAGGCCATGTGCGCCTGGGCGCAGTGGGGCGGGGGCGGGGGGCTCAGTCCTGTCGCTGACAGACGGCGGCGGGGGGCCTCTTGGGGACGATCGGATCGTTGCACTGGACTGGAAGAACTAAGATGTGAGGTATGGAGCCCAGCTGGCAGCCCAAGCCAGAGAAAAGAGAAATAAAGGGTCCTGGGCTAACACAGTGTCACCAAGAATGGAGAGGTGGGGGGGCCACTGGAGCCTGGAGATGACCAGATGCAGGGGAAGGCACAGGCACGATCCAGGAGGACTGGGTCGTCACAAAGCCATTCATCAGCACTGGGAGGACGGGGCAGGGTGAGGCTGGAGGGGAGGGGAGGTAGGGAAGCGAAACTGCTAGGTGCTGGGCACGGATCTCGGAGCTTTCCATGAATTATTTCATTTAAATTCACACTGACCCTTTGAGAAAGGTGCTGTTACCATCCTCATGTCCAGCTGAGAAACAAAGCAGAGTGACTGAAGATTATCGTCAGATCCTCTATCCTTGACCTTAACCCCTCTGGCCCACACTGACCTTGAAACACCTGAGAGAAGGTGGTGTGTCTCGAGCCCAACAGAGAGGCCTGGGCTGGAAGCTAGGTATCCTGGGAGCCATGAGGCGATGAGCTCCTCTGAGAACGTGCGAGAATAAGGAAGGAGAAGGCCAGGGCCGGATGGCGAGGGGCTCTGGCATGCAGGGGGCTCGGGGGAAGGTGTCCAGCCATCCAGGAAGCTCCCCGGAGGATCTAGCAGGCGCGTCCCTCCTCCTCTCCCTGCCCAGAGAGAACACAGGCGGGCCCAGCCTCTTCTGGGGCCTGGAACCCGTTGCATAACCTTAAGCCTGGGGAGGCGAGGACAGCATTACCTTCCTCCCCTGGAGGCATCGAGAGGCCAGGACTCAAAGGATTAGGCTCTAGGTGGAGAGACGCCGGCCCTCCCGGGGCTATTGTGAGGCTTGATTCTGTCTCCCAGTCCACACGAGGACAGGGCTTAGGCTCTGTTGACAAAGTGTCTGAGGGTGTTTGCCTCAGCCCCAGTAGTGGCTGGCCGCAGGCTTGGGCCCCGGCAGGCTGTGTCACCGGTTCAGACGCGGGGACACACACACACCCAGGAGCCAGCTCCCTGACTCACCGCAACCCCCAGCCAAATTCACGGGAAGCACCTGGCTCTTCCCCAGACCCGCCAGCAGGTACCCGACTAAAAGCTGTCAGGGGAGAGGAGCCTTGCCGAGTTCACGAATTCACACAGCGAGCTTCCGAAATTGCTGAGGGATATCTCAAGTTGTGAGGTTTCCGCAGCGCTTTCAGCCCCGGAGGGAGGGAGGGGACGGGAAAAGAGGGACAGTGAGAGCCAGGAGCTGGGGGGCTGCTCCCCTCCCGTCATCCACCCTCCTCACTCTGTGTCCCATCACATAGCGCACCAACGTTTGGTCCTCAGAGCGGGGACAGAAAAGAAAAACCACCAAGAAGTGGGAAATCATAGAACGAAGAATGTGTGTCCTCAAAGGACCTTACGGATCATTCGTTAGCTTAACCCTCTTGTTGACAGAGGAGGGAACTCTGTGTCCAACGGTGAGCTAGGGACAGAATCCAAGGTCTTCGATGCGCATGCAGAGCTCTTGTCCCTCCATCACACAGACTCCAGACAAGGACCAGAAGAGGCCAAGATGCCTGGGAGCCTAACCCTACTTCTATTCCTGGAGATACCCCAGAGCACACGCCCCTGCTCCTCCTCAGGGCTCTGCAGCCTGTGCGGCACCGCCTGTGACCTAGTTTCCTGCCTCTCCAAGTTTTAGGGGCATCTATGGGCCCCACGTGTTGCCCTTGGGCAGCATCTGTCACAGAGACCTGGAAAGATCTGGGCTGGCCGTGGTGGCTGGAGCCAGCTGGAGTTGGGAATGATGCTAGCGCGACATCTAGACAGGCCCCTGTCTGCCCCCGCGAGCCACCCCCACCCCCGCTCCGCTGCCAACCTGAGGATGTTCTGGGAACACCTGCTGTGTGCCCAGCCCTGGCAGACCCAGGAACCACACATCTGGGCAGCTGGTTCTCCAAGTTCTTTCCTCTAAGCACAGGAGCGAACAGCCCAAAGAGGGCAGTAAGAAATAAACCCAAGAGTTCTCATGCTCCGGCTTTAAAACATAAAAATTTTTAAAAATATGCTCACTGTGCAAATAACAAACAGACCAAACCTTACTCCCCAGCCAAATATTGATATTTCCTTTAAGTCTGGGCTAAAAATATCCAGACTCGGGAAGGGAGAGACTTGTGGTTGTTGGCCAAAGGCTGTGCTAAGTCATATACGACCATTAAAATTACAATTCTCAAACAAAAGTTACAGATTTAGAGTGACTTTCTGAGCCCAAAAGTTATTTTGACATTTCAAAAAATAAATCATCAGACCGACACATCCCATTGACAACAGTGTCCAAAATAGTTTTATTATCTTTAGTATTTATTTTAATTGAGTTTTAACCATGTGATTTATATATAATTTATAATCAAATAGTATTTATGTTTTTAGATTTAGGATTTTTAAACAGCCAATATAAACCAACAAGAATGGGACCAGTTATAGTAATGTACATGGCGGACAGTATGGAAGGTGCCCTTTCCTGGAACTCTCCTTAACTGAATACTGAATGGATTTGTCTCCCATGAAGCTTGAGGTTCAAATCAGGTAGACCAAGCAAAATAAAATACAGCACAGGACCCATAGCTTTAAAGTTGTCAGTTGAATAATTCAAGTGGTATCTTTCTTCAATCATGGTCAGCAGCTCAACCTAACATAACTGATTCCTGTCCAGAATCAAACGTCACGTACCCCATTTTTAATATTCTTGACCTGACTCACCCCAAGGTAAGTCAATGAGACCATGGCCGCCTGTACCTGGAGCCTGCCGGCACCTCTTGCAAACACACTGGACCAAGAAGCCCCAACTTATGATTCATTGCACCAAAAATGTCATTTGTTTTAGAAGGAATGTTACTCAGCTCACTTAATACTTTAAGTGGGTGGAGAGTTGCCTTTCCAAAAAGGGACAAGATGGCACCAGTTAGGCCTCCCCGCAGAGATGATAAAGGCAAGGAGAGATGAGACCCCTAACATTCTGAGCAGCTCCTAAATGACTCTGGGACAAGGTATCTCCTCGAGGTGACGTCATATTTATTAACAAGAAAATAGAGAACAATTAGAGATTGGCCTGAGTTCTGCAGAGTTTGGAGCAATGGACTTTGATTTGATAAAGCTGTATGTTAGGGGAGGCCTGAGCTCAAAAATGGTAACTGAGATGAGCTGACCCCAGAATATTTTTTGGGGGGGAGTTGCCATACGCAAATAGCTGATACAGCAGGTACTTAGCTGGTCTCTGAAACGGCAAGAAGTTGCTCCCAGCTCTACCCCCTACTGACTTTGCCACTCCAGACATGTAACTGACCTCTCTTTTTCTTTATAAAATGGACGTGATAATACCCACCACAAAGGGTTGTTTGTTTTTAAGATTTTATTTATTTGATGGAGAGAGACACAGCAAGAGAGGAACACAAGTAGGGGGATTGGGAGAGGGAGAAGCAGGCTTCCTGCTGAGCAGAGAGCCCAATGCAGGGCTTGATCCCAGGACCCTGGGATCATGTCTGAGTCGAAGGCAGACGCTTAAGGACTGAGCCACCGAGGCACCCCCACAAAGGGTTGTTATAAGGATAGAATAAATTTATATGTATAAAGAAGCTAGATAGTTCCTGGCACATAGCAATGACTCAATAAATGTTAGCTATTACATGGTCAACTCTATCCATCTCTCATTGGAATGTAAGTTCCAGAAGGACAAGAATTCTCATATGACTTGTTCACTGCTATATTCCCAGTACTGAGAATAGGGCCTTAGCGCAGAGCAGGCAAGCAATCGACACCGAATTAATCTAACAGTATATTTAGGAAATCCAGCAGGATTGTACCTACAGCTTTGTACCTACAGCTTTTAAAGCGATGAGAATTTTAAAATAGGCTTTAGCTCAAATTACTGTATGTAGTTTAGAGTATTGTGCTAAGTTTGGGACACTTCACTGAAGAAGAATGGCAATATCCACTGAGTTCAACGGAGAGGGGTTAGTATTTTGAGGCCTTAAAATCTAGTTGAGCTTCTGTTTCTGGCCCAGATAGAGTGATACACGCTAGGTTTATCCTCCCAGCTTCAACAATAAAAACAAAACAAGAAACTGGCCAGAAGAAAGGAAATTACAGTTTTCAACTATCAAGCAACTTGTCACAGGGAACCCTGAGAGATGGGAAACAAGCAAGGTGAGCCCTATTATTGCCCAATGATACCTACACAGGGCACAGTGCTGGTTGGGGGACCAGGCAGAGCCTGGCAGAGTCTGGGAGTCTAGGGACCCCCTGGTAGCTACAGTTTACAGGGCAGGGTAGCAGAGGGGAGAGAGCTGCACAGGGGATGGGAGAGGAGAGGATCCAAAGAGCCACCCCACCTAGGTCCCAGCCACCAAACAGGGTACCCCCTACACAGATTCCCTCCCCATTTCTTATGCCTCAGTCAGCTCCAGCTGCCCCACTAAGGTGTCCCTTATGAAGAGAGCCCTGAGATATCCTGGCTTGTACCCACTTCAAGTTCAGCTGTCCTGGCAGAGCGCTCTGAATGTAAAGTCCCAGGACCCCCCTGCCTTGTGCCCATTTCAGCTCTAACCTTCCCTCCAGGGCAGCCCCAGTCTACATCAGCCACAGCTCCAGTCAGCCAGCCAAAGTCACCAGACACACACACAGGCTACACAGGGGACAACCATACATAAGGCTATTCTTTCAAGTTTAGGAGAAGTGGCAATATTGCCTGATTCATAGAAACAAATACAGAAAGTCAAGCAAAATGAGGAGACAGGGGAATATGCTCCAAACGAAAGAACAAAACAAAAAAGAACTGCATGAAATGGAGATACACAATATACCTGAGAAAGAGTTTAAAGTAGGGGCGCCTGGGTGACTCAGTAGGTTAAAACCTCTGCCTTCAGCTCGGGTCATGATCTCAGGGTCCTGGGATCGAGCCCCGCATCGGGCTCTCTGCTCGGCAGGGAGCCTGCTTCCCCCTCTCTCTGCCTGCTTGTGACCTCTCTGTCAAATAAATAAATAAAACCTTAAAAAAAAAAAGAGTTTAAAGTAATGACCATAAAGACGCTCACTATACTGGACATAAAGTGGAAGACTCGGTGCGAATGTAATTTTTTAAAAAAATTTAATGGCTTTTTATTTATTTGACAGAGATATAGAGAGAAAGCACAAGTAGGCAGAACAACAGGCATAGAGAGAGAGAGAAGCAGGCTCTCCACTGAGCAGGGAGCCCGATGTGGGGCTCAATCCCAGGACCCTGGGATCATGACCTGCACCGAAGGCAAACACTTAGCTGAGTGAGCCACCCAGGTGCCCCCCTCAGGGAGAATTTTAACAAAGAGAAAACATAAGAAAACCCTAATTAGAGTTGAAGAATACAATTAATGAAATGAAAATAAACTAGAGGGAATTGACAATAGATGAACAGATGCAGAGGAATCCAGTGACATGGAACATAGGGTAACAAAAAGCACCCAAGCTAAACATCAAAAGGAAAAAGGAATTTTTAAAAACTGGGACTAAGTTAAGGGACCTTTTGAAAAACATTAAGTGAACAAACTTTCACGTTATAGGGTTCCCAGAAAGAGAAGAGAAAAGGGAATAGAAATCAAATTTAAAGAAGGAGCTGAAAATGTCCCCACCTTGGGAAAGGAAACAAACATCCATGTTCAGGACACACAAAGTTCCAAACAAGATGGATCCAAAGAAGTCCACACCACAACAATGATAACTAAAATGTCAAAAATTAAAGAGAAAAATTTAAATGCAGTAAGAGAGAAACAAATAGTGAGATATAGGGGAAACCCCACAAGGCTCTCAATCAATTTTTCAGCAGAAACTTTGCAGGCCAGAAGAGAGTGGCATGATATATTCAAAGTGCAGAAAGAAGAAAATCCTACAACCAAGAATATTCTATCCAGCAAAATTATCATTCAGAATAAAGAAGAGATAAAGAGTTTCCAAGACAAGTAAGAGCTAAAGAGGTTCATCACCATTAAATCGGCCTTGCAAGAAATGTCAAAGGGACTTCTTTAAGTGGAAAAGAAAAGGCCGTAAGTAGAAAACATAGGAAAAAAACTATGTAGCGTTATGATATCATATATATAAAACGTGGAGGCAGAGAATAGAAAGGTTCTCTTAGACTGTGTTTGAACTTAAGTGACCATCACCATAATATAGACTTATAGACAGGATGTTATATGTGAACTTCATGGTAACCATAAATACAAAACCCATAATAGATACACCCTCCCCCCCCAAAAAAAAGAAGAAAAGCAAGGCATAACACCAATCACAAAGAAAAAGAGCAAAAGTAATGAAACTACAAACCCAGAAAACAAGTAACAAAATGGCAAAAAGTATATACCTATTACTAATAATTAAGTGTAAATGGTCTGAATGCTCCAATCATAAGACTTAGGATGGAAGAATGAATTAAAAAAAACAAAAAAAGGGGCACCTGGGTGGCTCAGTGGGTTGGACCCTCTGCCTTCAGCTCGGGTCATGATCCCAGGGTCCTGGGATCAAGCCCCACATGGGGCTCTCTGCTCAGTGGGGAGCCTGCTTCCCCCTCTCTGTCTGCCTGACTCTGTCTAGTTGCATGCTCTGTCAAATAAATAAATAAAATCTTTAAAAAACAAAGACCCATCTATATGCTGCCTACAAGAGATTCACTTCAGACTTAAAGACATAGAGTGAAAATGAAAGGCTGGAAAACCATATCCCATGCAAATGGAAGTGAAAAAAAAAAAACACGTTAGCAACTCTTCTATCAGAAAAAACAGACTTTAAAACAAACCTTGAAATAAGAGGCAAAGAAAGGCATTACACAATGATAAAGGGATCAATCCAATAAGAGAATTTAATAATTGTAAATATCTAAGGACCCAACATTGGAGCACCTAAATACATACATAGATATTAAGAGACACAACGAAGAAATTGACAGTAGTACAATAATGAGACTTCAACACTTCACTTACATCAATAGATCATCCAGAAAGAAAATCAATAAGGAAACTGTTTTTAAATGACACATTAGGTAAAATGGATTTAGTAGGTAAATACAGATTATTCCATGCACAAACAGAATGCACATTCTTTCCAACTGCACAGAGAACATTTTCTAGGACAGATCATGTGTTAGGCAGCAAAACAAGTCTCGATAAATTTAAGATTAAAACCATATCATGTATCTTTTCCAGCCACAATGGTATGAAACTACAAATCACAAGAAAAAACTGGAAGAACTTATATGCTAAACAGCATGCCAGTAAACAACCAATGGGTCAATGAAGAAATCAAAGAGAAATAAAAAAATACCCTGAGACAAATGAAAATGAAAACACAATAGTCCAAAAATCTTTGGAACATAGCAGAAGCAATTCTAAGAGGAAAATTTATACCAACACAGACTTACCTCAAGAAACAAGAAAAAATTCAAATAAACAACCTAACCTTACACATAAAGGAACTAGAAAAAGAACAAAGTCCAAGATTAGTAGAAGGAAGGAAATAACAAAGATCAGAGCAGAAGTAAATGACACAGAGACAAAAAAAAAAAAAAAAAAACCCAATAGATCAATAAAACCAAAAGCCAGTTCTTTGGAAAGATAAACAAAATTGACAGACCTACGTCCAGACATGTCAAGGAAAAAAGAGGACCCAAATAAATAAAATCAGAAATGAAAGAAAAGTAGCAACCACAACCACAGAAACACAACAGATTATAAGGGACTACTATGAACACCATATGCCAACAAATTGGACAACCTAAAAGAAGAAATGGATAAATTTCTAGGAACATATGATCTTCCAAAACTGAATCAGGAAGAAATAGAAAATCTGAACAGATCAGTTACTAGTAACACAATTGAATCAGTAATCAAATCCCAACAAACAGAAGTCCAGGACCAGAAGTCTTTGGAGGTGAGTTCCATCAAAGATTTAAAGAGTTAACATCTATCCTTCTCAAACAATTCCAAAACTCTGAAAAGGAAGGAATGCTTACAAGGTCATTTTATGACACCAAAATTGCCCTGATACAAAACCAGACAAACACACTATTAAAAAAAAAAACAACTATAGGTCAATATTCCTGATGAACATAGATGTAAAAATCCTCAACCAAATACTAGCAAGCCAAAGTCAATGGTACATGGGGTGCCTGGGTGGCTCAGTCATTAATCATCTGCCTTCAGCTCAGGTCATGATCCCAGGGTCCTGGGATCAAGCCCCACATCAGGATCCTTGCTCAGCAGGAAGCCTGCTACTCCCTCTACCACTCCCCCTGCTTGTGTTCCCTCTCTGTCTCTCTGTGAAGTAAATAAATATCTTTAAATTAAAAATAAATTTAACAATATATTAAAGGAATCATTCACCATGATCAAGTGGGATTTATCCCAGGGATACAAGGATATTTCAATATCCACAAATCAAACATTACACATCACATTAAAAAATAAAGGATAAGGGCCAGCACGGAGCCGGAGCAGCTGCAGTGAAGCTCCTGGGCTCCACTGAGACTGCAGTTCCATCTGGGTGCCTCGGCTGCTGCCGCCGCTACCTCAAACTGTTACTGCCGGGTGAGCAGCTGCCCACTGTCCTTCTTGGTGGCAATGGTGTGGAGCTGCTGGGCTTGCAATGGACTCCCCCAGGCACTGCACAATTCTACAGAATTTGCAAGATTTTGCCATTCTCATAGGAGGAACAAGATGGCGGAGGAGTAGGAGGCTGAGATAGTGTTGGATCCCAGGAGTTCAGCTGGACAGTTATCAAACCATTCTAAATGCCTGCAAACTCAACAGGAGATAGAAGACAGGAAGAACAGCAATTCTAGGAGCAGAAAATTGACCACTTTCCAGAAGTATTTTGCCCTCTCATTCACCTATTCTTATCCTGATAAAATGACAAGTGGAAAACCTCACCACAAAGAAAAAGAACAAGAGGCAGTACCGACGGTGAGGAACCTAATCAATATGGACATTAGTAATATGTCAGAAACAGAGTTCAAAATGACAATTGTCAATGTACTAGCTGGGCTCAAAAAAAGCATGGAAGATATTAGAGAATCCCTTTCTGGAGAAATAAAATCCCCTTTCTGGAGAAATAAAAGAACTAAAATCTAACCAAGTTGAAATAAAAAAAGCTATTAATGAGGTGCAATAAAAAATGGAGGCTCATGGGGTGCCTAGGTGGCTCAGTGGGTTAAAGCCTCTGCCTTCAGTTCAGGTCATGATCTCAAGGTCCTGGGAGCGAGCCCCATATTTATCTCTCTGCTCAGTAGGGAGCCTGCTTCCCCCCCCACTCTCTGCCTGCCTTTCTGCATATTTGTGATCTCTCTCTGCCAAATACTTTTTTTTTTTAAATGGAGGCACTTACTACTAGCATAAGTGGGAGGCAGAAGAGAGAATTAGTGATATAGAAGACCAAATGACGGAGAATAAGAAGCTGGGAAAAAGAGAGACAAACAATTACTGGACCATGACGGGAGAATTCAAGAGATAAGTGATACCGTAAGATGCAACAGTATTAGAATAATTGGGATCCCAGAAGAAGAAAGACAAACAGGGGCAGAAGGTATATTGGAACAAATTATTATAGAGAATTTCCCTAATCTGGCAAAGGGAACAAGCATCAAAATTCAGGAGGCACAGAGAACCCCCCTCAAAAATCAATAAAGATAGGTCTACACCCCGTCATCTAATAGTAAAACTTACAAGTCTTAGTGACAAAGAGAAAATCCTGACAGCAGCTCAGGACAAGAAGTCTGTAACCTACAAAGGCAGAAATATTAGATTAGCAGAAGGCCTATCCACAGAGACCTGGCAGGCCAGAAAGGACTGGCATGATATATTCAGAGCACTAAACGAGAAAAATATGCATCCAAGAATACTATATCCAGCTAGACTGTCATTGAAAATAGATGGAGAGATAAAAAGCTTCCAGGACAAACAAAAACTGAAAGAATTTGCAAACACCAAACCAGCCCTACAGGAAATACTGAAAGGGGTCCTCTAAGCAAAGAGAGAGCCTAAAAGGAACACAGACCAGAAAGGAACAGAGACAATATACAGTTAACAGTCACCTTACAGGCAATACAATGGCACTAAATTCATATCTGTCAATAGTTACCCTGAATGTAAATGGGCTAAATGCCCCA
>CM053610.1:54471355-54481398 GCA_028646535.1 Procyon lotor
AAATTAAGGAATCGATTCCATTTACAATTGTACCCAAAACCATAAGATACCTAGGAATAAACCTAACCAAAGAGGCAAAGAATCTGTACTCAGAAAACTACAAAATGCTTGTGAAAGAAATTGAGGAAGACACCAAGAAATGGAAAAACGTTCCATGCTCATGGATTAGAAGAGCAAATACTGTGAAAATGTCTATGCTACCTAAAGCAATCTACACATTTAATGCAATCCCTATCCAAATACCATCAATTTTTTCAAAGAAATGGAACAAATAATCCCAAAATTTATATGGAACCAGAAAAGACCACGAATAGCCAGAGGAATGTTGAAAAAGAAAACCAAAGTTGGCGGCATCACAATTCCAGCCTTCAAGCTCTATTAAAAGTTATAATCATCAAAACAGTGTGGTATTGGCACAAAAAAAGACACATAGATCAATGGAACAGAATAGAGAGCCCAGAAATGGACCCCCAAACTCTATGGTCAACTAATTTTCGACAAAGCAGGAAAGAACATCCAATGAAAAAAAGACAGTCTCCTCAACAAATGGTGTTGGGAAAACTGGACAGCCACATGCAGAAAAATGAAACTGGACTATTTCCTTATACCACACACAAAAATAGACTCAAAGTAGAGGAAAGACCTCACTGTGAGGACAGGACCTCACACTGAGGACTCCATCAAAATCCTGGAGAAGAACACAGGCAGCAACCTCTTCGACCTCAGCTGTAGCAACTTCTTCCTAGAAACATCACCAAAGGCAAGGGAAGCAAGGGCAAAAATGAACTATTGGGACTTCATCAAGATCAAAAGCTTTTGCACAGCAAAGGAAACAGTCAACAAAACCAAAAGACAACTGACAGAATGGGAGAGATATTTGCAAATGACATATCAGATAAAGGGCTAGTATCCAAAATCTATAATAAAGAACTTCTCAAACTCAACACCCAAAGAACAAATTATCCAATCAAGAAATGGGCAGAAGATATGAACAAACACTTCCGCAGTGAGGACACCCAAATGGCCAACAGACACATGAAAAAGTGCTCCACATCACTCGGCATCAGAAAAATACAAATCAAAACCACAGTGAGATACCACCTCACACCAGTCAGAATGGCTAAAATTAACAAGACAGGAAACGACAGATGTTGGTGAGGATGAGGAGAAAGGGGAACCCTCCTACACTGTTGATGGGAATGCAAGCTGGTATAGCCACTCTGGAAAACAGGATGGAGGTCCCTCAAAAAGTTGAAAATAGAGCTACCCTATGACCCAGCAATCACACTACTGGGTATTTACCCTAAAGATACAAATGTAGTGTTCCGAAGGGGCACGTGCACCTGAATGTTTATAGCAGCAATGTCCACAATAGCCAAACTATGGAAAGAACCCAGATGTCCATCAACAGATGAATGGATAAAGAAGATGTGGTATGTATATACAATGGAATACTATGCAGCCATCAAGAGAAACGATATCTGGCCATTTGCAATGACATGGATGGAACTAGAGGGTATTATGCTAAGCGAAATAAATCTGTCAGAGAAAGACAATTATCATATGATCGCTCTGATATGAAGAATTTGAGAGGCAGGGTGGGGGGTTGTAGGGGGGTGGGGGAGGGAAATGAAACGAGGGATCGGGAAGGAGACAAACCATAAGAGACTCCTAAGCTCACAAAACAAACTGAGGGTGGCTGGGTTATGGACATTGGGGAGGGTGTGTGCTATGGTGAGTGCTGTGAAACGTGTAAGCCTGATGATTCATAGACATGTACCCTGGGGCAAATAAAACATTATATGTTAATAAAAATAAATTTTTTAAAATGAAGGATAAAAATCATATCTCAACAGATACAGAAAGAACACTTGATAAAGTCAACATCCACTCGCTATAAAAACTCTCAACAAAATGGTTACAGAGGAAATGAGATAAATGCTATATATGACAAACCCACAGCCAACACCAGACTCAAAAACGGAGAGTTTCTTCTCTAAGATCAGGATCAAGACAAGGATGTCTACTCTCACCACTTCTATTCAACACAGTAGTAGCAGTTCTCGCCACAGTAATCAGAGAAGAAAAAGAAATAAAAGACACTCAAATGGGTAAGGAAGAAGTTACACTGTATTTACAGATGACATGATCCTACCATACACAGAGAACCCTAAAGATGCCACTAAAAAAATGATTAGAAGTAATAAATGAATTCAGTCAAGTTGCAGGATACACAATTAGTACACAGAAATCTGTTGGGTTTCTATTGGCTAAATTTAAGAAGATTTAAATTTAAGAAGATTAAAATCCCTATAGTTTTCTGGAAAACTATCAGGAAGAGGAAAAATAAGAGATCAATTCCATTTACAATTGAACCAAAAAGAATAAAATAAATACATAGGAATAAACTTAACTCAGGAGGTGAGAGACCTATTCTCTGAAAACTATAAGGCACTGCGATAAAGGAAACTGAAGACCACACAAACAAATGGAAAGATATTCCATGCTCATGAACTGGAAAAATTAATGCTGCTCAAATGTCCATACTACCCAAAGCAATGTAATCCCTATCAAAATACCAATGGGATTTTTCACAGAACTAGAATACTAAAATCTACATGGATTCACCAAAGACCCTGAATAACCAAAGCAATCTTGAGAAGGAACAAAACTCAAGGTATCATCATTCCAGATTTCAAGATAGACTATTACAGAGTTCTAATATCAAAATAGCATGTTATTGGCACAAAAATAGACACAGAATCAATGGCACAGAATAGAAAGCCCAGAAACAAACCTAAGCTTATAGGGTGAATTAATCCATGACAAAGGAGGCAAGAATATATAATGAGGAAAAGACAGGTCTTCAACAAATGGTGCTGGAAAAATTGGATGGCTACATGCAAAAGAATGAAACTGTACTACTTCCTTATACCACACACAAAATAAACTTAAAATGGATAAAAGACCTAAATGTAAGATCTGAAATCATAAAACTCCTAAAAGAAACATAGGCAGTAATCTCTCTTTTTTAAATTTTTTAAAAAAGATTTATTTATTTGACAGAGAGAGAGATCACAAGGAGGCAGAGAGGCAGGCAGAGAGAGGGAGAAGCAGGCTCCCTGCTGAGCAGAGATCCTGATGCGTGGCCTCGATCCCAGGACCCTGAGATCATGACCTGAGCCGAAGGCAGAGGCTTTAACCCACTGAGCCACCCAGGCGCCCCAGGCAGTAATCTCTTTAACATCAGTCTTACCAATATATTTATGGCTGCATCTCCTCAAGCAAGGAAAACCAAAGCAAAAATAATTACTGAGATTATACCAAAATAAAAAGCTTTCACACAATAAAGGAGACCATCAACGAAATGAAAAGGCAATCTACTGAATGGGAGAAGATATTGCAAATGATACATCCAATAAGGGTTTGATATCCGAAATATATAAAGAACTTATGCAACTCAACACCAAAAAAATAAATAATCCAACTAAAAAATGGGCAGACGAACTTAATAGACATTTTTTCAAAGAAGACATCCAGATGGCCAAAAGACACATGAAAAGATGCTTACTGCCACTAATCATCAGGGAAATGCAAATCAAAACCACAATGAGATATCACTTTATACCTATCAGAATGGCTAGAATCAAAAAGACAAGAAAGAATAAGTAATGGTGAGGACGTAGAGGAAAAGGATCTCTCCTGCACTGCTGATGGAATGTCAACCAATGCTACCGTCGTGGAAAACAGTATGGAGTTTCCTCAAATAAAATAGAAATAGCATATGATCCGGTAATTCCACTACTAGGTATTTGCCCAAAGAAAACAATAATGCTAATTTGGAAAGATTTATGTACCACTATGTTTATTGCAGTATTATTTACAATAGTCAGGATATGAAAGCAGTTCATATGTCCATCAGTATACGAATGGATGAGGATTTGGGGTGTGTGTGTGTGTGTGTGTATGTGTGCGCACAGATATATATATATAATGGAATATTACTCAGCCATAAAAAAAGGATGAGATCTTGCCATTGTCCATGGATGGACATCAAGGGTATCATACTAAGTGAAATAAGTCAGAGCAAGACAAATACCATATGATTTCACTTTTATGTGGACTCTAAAAGATGAAACAAACAAAAGCAGAAAGAGACCCATAATACAGAGAACAAACTGATAGTTGCCAAAGAGGTGGACGCGGGTACAGGCAAATAGATGTGGCAGATATAGACTTCCAGTTATGGAATGATTAAGTCACAGAGATGAAAGATACAGCATACAGAATATAATTAATGGGATTATAATAGTGTTAATGGTGACAGATGGTAGTTAACACTTGTGGTGAGCATAGCATGATGTAGAGACCTGTCAAATCACTATGCTATACACATGAAACCAATGTGATCTTATATGCCAACTATATTTCAATAAAAGAAAGAAGTCTGTTGTGTTTCCATATACTAATAACAAACTAGCAGAAAGAGAAATTTAAAAAATAATCCTGCTTACAATTGCATCAAAAAAATACAATACCTAGGAATAAATGTAAGTAAGCTAGGAGGTTAAACACCAGTACTCTGAAAACTGTAAGACAGTGATGAAAGAAACTGAAGATGATACAGATAAATGGAAAGATATTTCATGGTCACGGGTTGGAAAAACATTGCTAAAATGTCCACGTACCCAAAGCAATCTACAGATTTAATGCAATCCCTACCAAAATATCAATAGCACTTTCCACAAAACAAATAATCCTAAAATTTTTCTGGAAACACAAAAGCCCCAAATAGCCCCAAAGTAATCTTAAGAAAGAAGAACACAGCTGGAGGTATCATGTTCCCTGATTTTAAACTATACTCAAAACTATAGCAATCCAAATAGTATGATGCTGCCACAAAAATAGAAATGCAGGTCAATGAACAGAAGAGAAAGCCCAGAAATAAACCCACACTTACATGGTCAATTACCCTAGGACAAAGGAGACAAGAGTGTACAATGGGGGAAAAGACCATCTCTTCAATAAATGGAGTTGGAAAAACTGGCAGGTACGTGAAAAAGAATGGATCAGGACAACTTTCTTATACCATATATGAAAATAAACTCAAAATGGACTAAAGACCTAAATGTAAGATCTGAAACTATAAAACTCCTCAAAGAAAATAGGCAGTAAAGGGGCACCTGGGTGGCTCAGTCGTTAAGCATCTGCCTTCGGCTCAGGTCATGATCCCAGGATCCAGCCCCACATCGGGCTCCCTGCTCAGTGGGAAGCCTGCTTCTCCTGCTACGATTCCCTCTGCTTGTGTTCCCTCTCTTGCTGTGTTTCTCTGTCAAATAAATAAAATCTTTAAAAAAAAAAAAAATAGGCAGTAAACTCTTGGATGTCGATCTCAGCAATTAACTTTTTGGATCTATCTCCTTAGGCAAGGGCAAAAGCAAAAATAAACAAATGCAACTATATTGAAACAAAAGGTTTTTTGTACAATGAAAGAAACCATCAACAAAGTAAAAAGGCAACCTACTGAATGGAAGAAGAGATTTGAAAATGATACCTCCAATAAGGAGTTAATATACAAAATACATAAAGAACTCATACAATTCAATACCAAAAAATCACAAATTTATTTTTAAGATGGGCAGAGAACTTGAAGACATTATTCCAAAGAAGACATTCAAATGATGAACAGACATGAATAGATGTTCAACATCACTAATCAGCAGAGAAATGCAAATCAAACCCCCAATGAGATATCATCATACACTGTCCATATGACTATTGTCAAAAAGACAAGAAACCGTGGGGGTTGGTGAGGCTGAGGAGTAAAGGGAACCTTTGTGCTCTGTTGGTGGGAATGTAAATTGGTGCAGCCACTATGGAAAACAGTATGGCTCTTCCTCAAAAAATTAAAAAGAGTACTACCGTCTGATCCAGTAACTTCACTTCTGGGTATTCATCCAAAGTGAAAGCACCCATTTGAAAAGATATAGGCATGCCTATGTTCACTGCAGCTTTATTTGCAATAGCCAAGATGGGGAAGTAACTTAAGTTGTCCCTCGACAGATGAATGGAGAAAGATTTCCTATATAGATATACACAATCAAATATTACTCAGCCATCAAAAAAAAAAAATCTTGCCATCTGCAACGACATGGATGCACATCAAGGATATTATGCTGAGTGAAATAAGTCAGAGAAAGACAGATACCATATGGTTTCACTTATATGGGGGATCTAAAAAAACAAATGAGCAAAACAGAAAAAGACTCAGAGATAACACAACGGTGGTTGCCAGAGGGGAAAGTGGGAGACGGATGGGCAAAATAGGTGAAAGAGATTAAGAGGTACAAACATCAGGTTATAAAATAAGTCAGACATGGGGGTGTAAAGTACAATGTAGGAAATACAGTCAATAATACTGTAATAAGTATGTATGGTGGCAAATGGTAACTAGATATTTTATAATGTATATAAATGTTGAATCAGTAGGTTATACACCTGAAACTAACATGATATTGTATGTCAATTATACTTCAACTTGAAAAAGTAAAACATGAGACAAGTTTTCACACTATCACTATTTCTATTCATTGCACTGGAGGTACTGGACGAATACATAAGTCAGCAAGGACTAAAAAGAAACCAGAATTACCTGCAGGTGATAGAACAGTGTACATCCAAAAATCCAAAGGTATCTACGGGTACACTATTACAGTTAATCAAGGAGTTGGGCAAGACTGCTGCCCCCGGGTCAACAAACAAGTTTCAGCTATATTTCTATATAGAAGCAAGAAATGGAAAATAAAAATTTTTAAATACCATTTACAGTAGCAAGAAAAAATATGAAAAATCTAGGACTTAACAAAAGTTCTGAAGAACTCCACAAAGTATAAAATAGTAAGAAAAATTAAAGATGAAAACAAATGAAAGGTTTTACTACATTCGTGGATTTGAAGACAGTATTTCAGAGTATGACTGAAAGTCATAGTATGACTGAAGTCAAAGTATGACTTCTCCCCATGTTGATCTATAGATTCAGTGCAATCCCCGTCAAAAATCCCCATAGTCTTGTAGCAAGTGCAGACAATGCTTTCTAGAAGTTTGCTTGTATGGGTGGGGGGTGGGGGAATAGGTCAGGGGACCAAGGAAGGATTTTTCTTTAAGATAGGAGAAAATTTTATTTATTTATTTATTTATTTATTTATTTATTTAAGATTTTATTTATTTATTTGACAGACAGATCACAAGTAGACAGAGAGGCAGGCAGAGAGAGGGGGAAGCAGGCTCTCCGCTGAGCAGGGAGCCCGATGCGGGGCTCGATCCCAGGACGCTGGGATCATGACTTGAGCCGAAGGCAGAGGCTTCAACCACTGAGCCACCCAGGCGCCCCTTATTTATTTATTTTTAAAGATTTTATTTATTTATTTGACAGAGAGAGACAGCAAGAGAGGGAACACAAGCAGGAGGAGCGGGAGAGGGAGAAGCAGGCTTCCCACTGAGCAGGGAGCCCGATGCAGGGCCTGATCCCAGGACCCTGGGATCATGACCTGAGCTACAGGCAGACACCTAATGACTGAGCCACCCAGGTGCCCCTAAGATAGAAAATTTTAAATGATTGCCCAAGTGAGACACAATTGATGATTTCTATGAGGGGTAAGAGCCAAGCAAAGTGGAATGGGTGACTTTAGAAAGAAAAGGGAATATATAAGAACAGAAAGACAGAACAGGCAGGTGTAAATAGAGCTTGGTTTGTAGGTGTGGTGTGCGAATCGAAGCGAGTTCCGAGCTGATAACTCCTATTTTCTTAACCATGTAGGAGATGCAGAAGGCTTAAATGGAATTTGGCAAAAATAAATGGTTTACAGCAGTCCTTGTGGGGTGTGAGAAAACGAGCTGACGAGGGAAGCCGAGTACAACTGCTGTGCAGTCCCAAGAGTCTATTTGAGGCTGGAAAGCGTGAAAGTACAAAGACAGTGGACCGGAAAACATGCAGGCGGGGTTTTAGGGTCCTGGCCAGAGTGGTCCCGAAGCAACAGGTGACGATGTCTAAGCGGGATAAACAGGACAGGAGGGATGTGGGTGCTGGCGAGCCGGGAGATAGGAAAGGGATCAGTGGAAAGTGGATGTCCTAAAGAAAATCATGTCTTTTCATCTTTCTCATCTAATGCTGCACCCTTTTATCACTTGCCTCCCTTGGAGTCAATGGGGATCTAGAGGAGAGATTGAAGCCTCCCAGGGACACGGCCAGGAGTAGAAAGGTCATCTCAGGAACACTGGTCCTATCAGTTAGGACACCTTCAGCTACAAGCAATAAGAAAGCTGGACTAACCATGCCTTAAAATAAGGAGATCCAGACACGGCGCAAATTGCAGCATTGGCTTATTCAGAATAAGCCAGAGGACCACTGAGGACCCAGGTTCTCTCCATCTCTCCATGACCTTGTTCTCAGATGACCTCCCTTGTGGTTCCGAGAGACCACGTCTTGGTCAGCTCTGCATTCAGAGTGTCTAACACGTAGTAGGTTCTCCAAATGTTCCTGGGGAATGAATAAATGGGTTCATTTCAAGGTATTTCATAGACTTAGAAGTCCAATCAGCCTGGCAAAGTAAGGATTTAAATACCAGACTTGGTTCATATCCTCCGAAACCCCTGGACACCAAGATGATGGACTTCCTCAGAGAGCTGTCTATATGCAGGCAAACCACTGTCCTGTGGCCAAGGTCACAAAGGAGCTTCAGAAAGAGCCAAATTAATTGCTTTAAGTAGATGTCCTCCACCCCTTGAGCTCCTTTCGGTTATGAATGCCCCTTGTGCACCAGCCCCAGCCATTGGCTCCCTGGGATGGCCCCTTCCTCTTGTGTCCTGGAACAGAAGTATTATGTACGTCATCATCGGCTCACACCTGTCTGCCCAGCTGGACCAAAGGTCCCCAGGGGCTACAGCTTGCACGTCACTTCTCACTACACACCTTATTAACCTCTGTACTTGAGTTTGGACTCCATGATTCCCTCCAGGGTGACCGTAAGCAAAGCTGCTCTGAGGTCGAAACTCATAATTTATAAAATGTCCCCTATAGTCCCATCCAGTTCACAAGTCTCTGGTTCTTTTCAGCTGGTTTTTGTGGCCCTTTCAGAGATATAATGAAAAAAAGAAAGCAGGATTTTCAAACAGCATGGCAGCCACTGCTGATGGAAGAGATTACAGGAAAAACCCAAGAAGAATCCAATGAGGGACCGATGGTGAGCAAGGGAAGAAGTGCTTGAGGTGGGGGGTTGGGGGGAGGTCAAACCAAGGTGATAAAGGTCCTTAGCCTGGCAACTCCATGGACGTTGTCTGCAGAAACCAGAAGACTGTGAAGGCCACCAAACCCTCCTGGAACTGGGACTCCAAGTACAGGGCTGTGAAACTGTGGGGTCGGTAGGGATGAACCCTGGACAGAGTGGCCTGCCCAGGAGTTGAAAAACTCCATAGCAGGCCGATAGAAATGTAATATGACCCACATGTAATTTAAAATTTGCTAATAAGCAATTTGCTTATATTTGCTAATATATTGCTTAAAATTTGCTAATAAGCACATAAAAAAGAAAAGTGAGATTTTCACATTTAGTTAACTCAATTCATCAAAAATATCGAAGACGTGTTACATTTGAAATGATACACTATCATCAAGGTATTTTACATTTTTTCATACTAAGTCTTTAACATTTAGTGTCTATATTACATTTACACTCTCTTCATACTAGCCACATACCAAGTGCTCAAAAGCCGTGTGGATAACCCATGTCTACATGCATGAATTCAAGATGCAAGAGTTTGGCGATATATTCAATGCCAGGCACAGTTACAGACTGAGTTTATCCCTTTCTCACAAAACTGGCATTCCTGCATAAGACAAAGGACACAAAGATTTCCTTTTAAGTTTACTTCCGGTGGTGACAGGTACTATGAAAAATAGGAGGAAGGGTAACTTGACAGAAAGCAACTGAAGAGGAAAAGGTAGAAATGACTTCAGATAAAAAAAAATGGGCCAAGGGTCAGAAGGT
>CM053610.1:54491827-54639012 GCA_028646535.1 Procyon lotor
GTGCTAGTTCTGTGACGACTGTGCCCTGCTGTCCTCGTGCACACAGTGGGGAGAAGCACAGCCCTCCTCCCCCGGAGGGGTCAGGCATGTCACTTAGGAGAGTCAGCACAGGGAGAACGCTGTAGGGAACAGCTGTAGGAGAGCGGGAGGGAGGCGTCAGGGGCAGAAGTGTGGTGGGTGAGGGCAGGCAGCCAGCCCCCTTGAGATATTTTTTATTTTTGGCAGGCTCCATGTTGAGCACAGAGCCCAATGCAGGGCTTGAACTCACGACCCTGAGATCAAGACCTGAGCTGAGATCAAGAATTGGGTGCTTAAACTGACTGAGCCACCCAGGCGCCCCCTTGGAGAGAGGGGCTCTCCCCCAGGGAGAGCGCTCAGATCGGGCCGTGGTAGGTGGCTATAAGATATGAGCTGCTGTCATGACCTTGGATACGAGCCGCTATCGTGACCTTGAGTCAGCCAGGAGGTGAGGCGCCCAGCTGGGCTGCCTCCCAGAGTTCCTTGTTACCTAATTGTAACTCCCCCGTTTGTCAGACAGGCTGGTACGCCACAGTTCTGACCAAAGTCCCGATTCTCCTTCAGCCCACGCGTTGGCCCTGCGAGCAAGGCGGTCCTGTGTCACGGGTTCCATGTGAGCAGTAGCCAGCAGGTAAGGGAGCTCCGGGATCAGCTGGGTGTGGGTCAGCATGTGGAGGGGGGACAGGTAGGTGCTCAGAGCCCCCCCATCTAGGCCAGCCGGAGGTCTCCACGAGGAGTCACGATGAGGACGGTCAGCATCACCTAATCTGGAAAACCAAGGATTAGAGGGCCTGTGGCTGAGCCCGAGAAGGGCCAGCAGGGAGGGCTGGCTGGGAGGTGATCCCGGCACACGGGCTTGAGGGCTCCGGTCACAGAAGGGGGAAGGGCCGAGGTGGGCCGATAGTAGCCTGGCCTGTCTCACCCAGTCGGGAGTCCAGCCGTGGTGCTCATGGGACTCAGGTAGAACCCTGGGCAAAGCCATGAATGACAACTCCTCAGAACTTTGGCGACCGAAGTAAGGGGTTGAGCATTCAGGACGGCTCCCCTAAATGTTTTGCTCCTCTCTGAGCTGTGTTCTGAGCATGTCCCATGTGGAGTTGGAGTACAGGGTGGAGGGGATGACCGGTCCTATGCAAGTAGGGGGCTGACCCACACAAGAGTCCTGGACACCTCTCTTCTGGTGGCATTTAAAACTTTTCAAGGAGTGGGGGCACCTGGGTGGCTCAGTCAGTTTAAGCGCCCAATTCTTTTTTTTTTTTTTTTTAAGATTTTATTTATTGACAGAGAGAGATCACAAGTAGGCAGAGAGGCAGGCAGAGAGAGAGGGAGAAGCAGGCTCCCTGCTGAGCAGAGAGCCCGATGCGGGGCTTGATCCCAGGACCCTGAGATCACGACCTGAGCCAAAGGCAGAGGCTTAACCCACTGAGCCACCCAGGCGCCCCAAAGCACCCAATTCTTGATCTCAGCTCAGGTCTTGATCTCAGGGTCGTGAGTTCAAGCCCTGCATTGGGCTCTGCGCTCAACATGGAGCCTGCCAAAAATAAAAAAAATATTTCAAAGGGGCTGCCTGCCCTCATCCACCACACTTCTGCCCCTGACGCCTGCCTCCCGCTCTCCTAGAGCTGTTCCCCAAGCTAGATTAAGTTGTTTCTTCTGAAAAGTCTGCCTCTAGATGGTCTCTTTTTAGTCTGAAAACAATCTGACCATAAAGAAAAGTTTGGGGAAAAAAAAAAAAAATCAGCCACATAACTGCCAAACATTGTTATTCTATTTTTTCCAACCTTGGCCCAAGTGCTGGCCTGTTTTCACCCTACCATCCTGTGTCCTATTTGTTAACCTGACATCAGAAGCCACAGTTTCCCATTCTTATGATACATTAAATTGGCTCAGCATCCTTTCCAAGTATATGGGTTCCCTGTCTGCCCCTCTAGGTCTACTCTCCACCATCCCCAGGCTGCTCTGGCCTTGGTGGGGGGGCACGCCTCTGGGGTCTTTTGCATATTTAAGTTTTGGTTCCCTCCTAATCACCTGCGTAAAAGTCCTGTCCCCCCAGAATAGTCGCATTCTGACTGGGCATTAGGGCTTGGACATGGTTTGGGGAGCCCCAATTCAGCGCAGAAGGTCATAGCTCTTGTCAGTCTTTTCAGACAGCCCCCAGCTGGTTTTCTCCCGTCTCCCTCAGGCCTAGTGGAGCTAAGAGTGTGGGGCCTGTTACTAGCCCTTGGGGTGTTCCCACGCAAACACCCTGCCCGCACTTTTGTAAATGGTCCTTTTATTCCTCTCTCTTGCATTATCCTTGTGGAGCATGCCATCTGTCTCCTGCTGGGCCCCTGCTGGTTACAGGGGGGGAGGTGGCAGACCCAACAGGGCTCCCAGTTGCTCTGAGGATTCCTGGGGGTGCCCCCCAGCTTCAGCTTGCCAGTTTACCATCTTTCCTTGCTGTTGGGAAACGCTGCCTTGGTCACGCATTAGAGACAAGAGGGGAGAGAGAGCAAACTGACTCACAGCCCCAAGACTCCCTGCCGTGAGGAATCCTTGCAGCCCTTCCTTCGTGCAGATAGGCCTTGGGTGTCTGAATATTCCACTTGGCAGCTCCTCTTTCCTCCACCTGCCAGCCCCGACTCTCAAATCACTGTTATTAATTTCATATTATCCAATTCAGTGGGCCCCCCATCCAGTTTCAGCCCATCCAGGCTGTTCCCTGGGGGGTCCACATTTCACGCCCCAAGACACCTCCTGGGACTGGGCCAACTATAGGTGCTCCCTGAAGACTCTGCCACCATTTGTAAACTACCAGTTGCCTCTTCTGCATTACAGCCTCTCTCCACTTAATACTGTAGTTTATTTATTAAATACTGTAGTAGTCTTTCCGTGTGTTATGCACACTCATGCTGTCCCGAAGAGGCGGCATGCCTCCACTTACCTGACCATTCCCCTGTGGTTGGGGATTTATGGTGTCCATACTTCAGTAAACAAATCTATAGACCCAGTACCTTCCTTCTTCATTCTCCCAGTCGCAGGGATGTCGAAGTGGTCTGTGACCGTATTTTCATCACCCTGCCACACAGAAAGCTTTGACTTCCCCTGAGTTTTCTTGCTGGTGTGGTTCGTGGTGCTGATCCTGGGCCTAAGGTTCTTAGGACCACCACTGACAGGGACTCACGAAGACCAGAAAAGCCATAGACCTTGGAGATCATGTGAGAGGGGACATTTGGCAAGCCTGTTGACTGTCAAGCCCATGTTGAAGGAAATATGATGAGAAGAGCTTTTCCACCAAACGTTTTAATAGCTGCTACCGGCCCTACAGACCTATTTTCAATCTACCACCTGTGTAACAAGCCAATGAGGACAGTTGATTTTATATGGAGCCTAACAATAGCAAACTTTCCCAAAGTCTTGGCCATGGAACACTGGTCACATGGCATCCTCTGAGAAAAGAAGAATGTTGAATGGTTAAAAAGGTTTGGAAAATACTTTCTCCACATCTAATGTATTTAGTAAAGTCTCGGAATCAGGCAACAATAGAAAATGCATTCATTTTTAAAACCCATTATTTCCCAAAGTTATTAGACCCCCCCTTTTTTTTTACATAACACCTTTTAACATCTCACAAAACTTGAGGTTTGTGGAATAGACTTTAGGAAATATTGCCCAAAGAAACATTCCTACAAGGCTTTTCTGAATAAAGGTAAAAGGTGGAATTATCAAAGATGGTCAGCTTTATAATCCTGTGAAAATTGCCGATACAAACATGACCCCTAATTGGAGTGTGGGATGCGGACATCCTTTGGTCAGGCTAACCAGGGGCAGTCCTGGGGTATATTGAGCAGCTCTGGAAGAAAGTACAAATCAAGTCAAGGAAGGTTTGGGGAAGGTCTGGCGTCATAGGGAGCATTATCACAAACATAAGAAGTCAGGGACATTTGGGACATATTGTGACTACTTTGAAGAAAAATCAACTTAGAAAAAATCCTACTCTGTTCCTGACTGCTCTTAACTACTCTTTTGGAAACTGGGTTCTGAGCTGTGGGGAGGGGGAACTATGTTCTTAGACTTCCCAGCTACTGGGCCTGGTCCTAAGGCTGCAGAGGGACAGCTGGAGGGCAGATATCTGGGCTCAGGGTCACCTTTCCATCCTCTTTATTATTATTTTTTTTTAAGATTGTATTTATTTGACAGAGAGAGATTGCAAGTAGGCAGAGAGGGAGGGAGGCAGGCAGAGAGAGAGGGAAGCAGACTCCCCACTGAGCAGAGAGTCCGACATGGGGCTTGATCCCAGGACCCTGAGATCATGACCTGAGCCAAAGGCAGAGGCTTTAACCTACTGAGCCAGCCAGGCTCCCCTTTCCATTCTCTTTAGAAAATGGCCTGTGAAGTGGGGTGGGTCCTAACTCTGCCATTTTAATGCCATTTAGTCTTGCCTGAGGTGGTTTGCCTAGGATCTTACCAACTGCGACCTCCCCTCCCCCCCATGCCCTAAGGCAGTCCAGCCTGCCCCCAGGAGGGAGAGAGACTGCTGGGAGTGCCGACCCAGGAGCTGTGGAGTTCTCCACAGACCCTGGCCTGGAGCTGCAGCCAGCAAGCTGTTGGTTGCTTGCCAAGAGGGACAAAACTGCCCCAGAGAGAGGGAGAGAAAAGGGAGAGGAGTAGGCAAGATCTGCCACCCATAGAGAAAGGGTCCAAAAGGTCATTCGTTCGTTGTGTGGCAGGTCTGGGCGCCCCCTTCTGCACTTCCAGCCAGACCCAGAGCACAAAGTGGCCCTTCTGGGCTGGCTTCCCACTGCAGTGACAGCTCTGTCCCTGGATTGGCAAGTTGCCTGGCAGTGGGTGCTAGCGGACAGCCTTTGAAGTTACCTAGTGGGGTCCCGACCCGAGGGGCTGACTGTGCATCTGGGGTTCCTCGCCAAGCTGTCCACTTGGGTGCAGGGAGTCGGGGATATGCGGCCGTCTGCGGTACCTGCTCCCCAGTGAGAGAAAGGACTGCAGTGGCCCCAGAGCAGGGGGGTGCCAAGACCACGTGGCTTATGGGGAGGGGCAGGGACAGGAGTGCAGTGCCCTCAGAGCTGGTGGTGGTACAACAGCAAAAAGGAGAGCACTGACGAGGACAATAGCAGCAACAGACATGAGAATAGTTCGTTCCTTACTCACGTAACTAGTATTCCGCGTCCCTGAGTGAATTCCCTCAGTCCCTAGTATTCACTGAGGGATGTTTGGGTGTGAGCCTGAGTCTGGATGTAGGCGTGGGCAGGACATGGCGGTGGGTGGGTGCCGGCCGGCGGGGCAGGGCCCGCGTGCCTGAGGGAGAGGGAGGAAAAGGCTTGGGAAGGTCGGGCGGGACTCTTAGTGCCAGCATGAGGCCTGTGACTTTCTCCTGTGGCTGAGGGAGCCATCGGTGGTGGTTTGGGAGGACGGAGCTGGCAGAGGGCCGCTGGTGCAGGCCTGGGATGGGATGGGAGGGAGGCTTGGCCTGGGGGCATCTGTGCATCCCCAGGGCTGCCTGTAGGAGAGTCTTCTGCCCTGTTCTCTGAGAGGCCCACCTGGCAGCTCTTTGGAGCTCCCAATCATCCCTTCAGGGAATTGCTGTCTTATGGGATTTTTGCAACCCGACTAAGGGGGGGAAATTCTCAGGCTCCCTGGAGAACCACATCCAATCGAACCCGGAATTCGAGGGAATGGCTAGCAAGCCTCTGAGAATCAGGGAGGCACCAACGACTGGAATCATCCACCTGGGGTAAAATGGCGCCAGACCCTCCAACCAGCAGGGTCTCCTCATGGGCTGCACATTGGAATCACCTGAGGAACCTAAAAACTTACTGAGCTGTGGGCCCCAGAGGTTCTGATTTAGTTGGTCTGGGGCATGACCTGGGCATGAGGATTGTAAAGCTCCCCAGAGGATTCTAGTGTGTGACCAGAGCTGGGGACCACTGCCCTGCAGCGTTCGGAGGCTTTTAGTCAGTGGTGACACTGAAGCCACAGGCCTCCCCAAGTCAATGTCCTGCCTGAACACCCAGGGGCGGGCTCTCCCTAGGGTGACTGTAACACCAGCTTTCTTGAAATGCCCTGAGGTCCTGAGAGGAGACTTCCCATTCTCAGTAACCTCGTGAGGCCTGACACCAAGAGGGCCTTATCCTCGGCGGCCGGCTCTCTCTGTCCCTCGGCCGGCTCTCTCTGTCCCTCGTTGCTACTCTCTCCTGCCCCGAGGCAGGAGCTCCACCCCACTCTGCCTCCAAACCAAAATTATTTTTGACCACCATTAAAGATAAAATTTTCAAAATCATCTAAGAAGACATGTGTAACCCACTGGAAATTTCAGGGCAGTGAGTCATTGTGCTCCTGGGCCCCTCAGATTCTTATGTAAGGTTGAGTCACTTTTTTGTGAAGTCCATGCAGAGCAGAAAAAAAATTGGAAGGCTCTCAAGATGTCTGTGTGTGTGTGTGTGTGTGAGAGAGAGAGAGAGAGAGAGAGAGAGAGAGAGAGAAAGAGAGAGAGGAACAGAGAAAGCAAGAGAGAGAGAAAGTAAGCCAGAGAGCAAAAGAGCCTTGTCATTTGTAGCTTTCAGACACTGGTGCTAACATTGAATTAACTTCAGAGATTCCTCATCCCCTCTCCTTGTTCTCCATTCTCTGGACTTCATTTTCCATCCAAATTTGACCTTTTTGTAGAAGTGACTTTTTTGCTCCAGAGCACAGCTACTTGGGCTCAGGCATGGCTTGTCCCTGGATCCCCAGGACAGGTAGAGTGGTGTGGGTGGGACGCCTCTGCTCCACTCATCCTGGCTAGGGGCTGCACCCCTACTGTGTGCGGGCCCCAGAGCCCGAGAGGTGGGTAAGACATGTCTGGGTCCAGTTTGGGGTCTGAGTCCTTTATTTCTGGATTGCTCAGAAAAACACGGAGGCTGTGGAACAGGATCCAGGAGGAGAAAGAATTGCAGGCACTTCAAGGGAACAAGATGAGGGAGCCCGTTTCCTGGGGAATAAGGTTGCTCTTTGAGAGTTTGACCATCAAACTGACACAGAAGAGAGAAGGGGCCCAGGCCAAGGCATAAAGGGAAAGATGCCCGTCTGAAGGGCCCTGGTCTGCTGTGGGGGTGTCAAAGAGCCAGGCCCCAGAACACGGATACACCTGGCTCCCACTGCCTCAGAGGGAGAGGGACGCTGGCTGCATCCCCCCAGTAGTCGGCATGCCTGCTAGCGTTGGCGGGGGGGTTGTGGAGGCCTCACACTGTGCTGCCTGAGATTTCCAACTTATACCCAGCAAGGACTGGCCCTAGCTTTGAATCCAGGCTCCCCAGGACTGGCTCATGCAAGAAGTATGCCGTGGGAAAGGGGTGCCATTACGTCTCTAGATGGGAGAGCCACAGGGTAGTGATCACCTTCCTTGTGAATGAACGAATCCCCCTTCAGGGTGACAGAACAGTCCTGTGAGCGTGCCCTGCGTCACTCCTTCAAGAGACACAGACGAAAGAACATCAGGAGTGCCCCTGGAGGTGGCGAAGTCATCAGTAAAGGGAACCTGCTTGCCTTCCCCATAAGGTCCCCAGTGCCTCGCCTCTTTCTCTTCCTCCTGAGCGGTGCTGTTCAGTGAGGTGACCACTAGCCCCCTGTGACTGTAATTTTCTAGGGGCGCCTGGCGAGCTCAGTTGGTAAGCATGCAACTCTTGAGCTCAGGGTCATGAGTTTGAGCCCCACATTGGGTGTAGAGATGGCTTAAAATCTTTGAAAATAATTTTCTGTATTGATTTACATGTAGAAATCATAATATTTTAGGTATATTGGATTAAAGAAACTGTCATTAAGAGTCACCTTTCCAGTTTCTTTTTACCATAGCTCCTGCCTCAAGCACCTTCAAAATGGAAGTAAAGGGACAAAGACAACAGCCACAGATTCTTGGAAGCTAAAATCAGATGGGTGAGGAGTCATGGACTTTTCTGACCTGATGAAGTTGAATTCGACATTGGTGTACTGGGTCGAATAGTGTCCCCCTAAAATTCACGTCCTAATGGAAGCTCACAGGGTGACCTTATTTGGAAATAGAGCTTTGCAGATGTAATCAGTTATGTTGAAATGAGATTTTACTGGCTTAGGGAGGTCCTGTCACATGAAGATACTGAGACACAGAAAGAAGCCCATGCTGGCTGCAGGCAGTACTGGGGGGTGGGGGGGTGCGGTCTCCGGGTTACCCAAACAACTCGTCGGCTCCTGGGGGGGCGGGCAGGGGCATGGAAGGCTGGGGGAGAAGCCACCTGGCTTAGCCAGCCCGGACTCATGTTTTCCTTGGCTGGAGCTGGGATTCCTCTTAAGATTCCTGCCCCCAGAGAGCAGCGAGGCTGGACTGGGTAGGGGCCGGATGCGTGTTTCCTCCTGTTTGTCCAGGCTGAGAGAGGGACCAAAGATCATCCATGGAATGTGTGAGGCACAAAGAGCTCCCTCCAAGCCTGCTGTCCTAGTGGGGGCTGTGGGACGGTCTTTGGATGTAGGAGTTCAAGGGGCCGGGATTCAAAGAGGGTGTGACCCAGAACCCCAAAACAGCCCATACTTTTGGGGGGGTTCTGGAACGGTGGGGAAGCAGGCTGGACTGTTCTGGTTATTTCTAAGGTTTCCAAGGGATCCCAGAGGTGACCTTGAAACCATTGTCTGGAGTCTCTGGAGAAGAGACCCTCCCTTCTCTGCACACTGTAGTACCTAATATTGTTGTTGTTGTTGTTGAATGACTTTCCTAGAAACCCTCAGACAGGCCAAGAGCTCAGGTCATCCGATTTTTACCGTGCAGGCCACCCGCACCTAACCAGGGCCCCTCCATGTTTGCTTTGAGGGACACCTGGTTGTCCTCTCGGCCTCTGAGGTGCCATCCCTGGGGCATTGGTCGTGGCTCAGATAGTAGCAGTAACACAGCAAGTTGTTCTTTCTACAGGTGTTTACCAAGGGCTAGGAGGCCACATGCCTGACCTCCTCCCAGCACTGGGTGATTGATGAGCTCTCCCCTCTGCTTTCTGGGCAGGAGTTCTCTGAAGGCAGTGCCTGTGTTCAAGCTGCTCAGGGGAGCACGGATTCCGACCAGTGAATGACCGGCCAGGCCAAGGACCCGGACTCGGCACAGTATCAAAGTGAGGGTGAGCTCCGGCAGGGGTCTGGCTGCCTCTGGTTCTCTCAGCAGGGAGCCTGCTTCCCTCCCTGGGCCTGACTCCAGCTCCCAGACCTCGCCTCCTGCCTGCTTCTTATCTCTGTTTCCAGTGTTTAGAAAACGTCATCCTGAGTGGCCAGGGCTGTGAGCCGCCATGCTGGGTGATGGGGGGCTCCCCTGGGGGCCTGGTTTCAGCGCTCAGCTTGTCAGAGCTGGAGGGGCCGCCTGAGGCTGGCTACTGCTGCCAGACCCCCGCTCCCACCTCTCCCTCACCTTTGGAAGGTCAAAATCTGTAGTTCTGATAGATGGGGGAGGGAATGAGATGAATGAGATGGTTTCTCTAGACCCCAGCTTCCCCCACCAGCACTTTTTAAACAGGAAGTCCAGAGACACCCACTCTGTTTTTCTTGGTCAGCACGAAACCAGAAGACCGACCCCATGTGCTTGGGAAGAAGCCCTTCCAGCGGCCATGTGCGGACGGCAGCCACGCTAGGACAGGGGGACAGCAAGGCCGGTGGAGCCTCTGGGCCTTGCCTTTTCATGGGGTAGTGCAGGCTTTAAGGACTCAGTGCCCTGCGGTGACAGAGCCCCCTGAACCTGCCTTCCTTCAGATTATAAGGACTCCAGTCACTAGAGCTTCTAGTCTCTTGGCCATTTTCCAGTTCCCATGAGGACTGGGAAGGAAAAAAAAAATGGACATTAGTTCCAGCGATGGGGACATGAATAAACAGAGTGGGGGGGCATCTTGAGATTGGGGGCCCCCAGACTGCTGATAGAGCTGCCCCTGGCAGTTTACTCATAGACCATCCTCTCCCCATGGGCTTTGGTGTCCACCTAGGGGAGGCACAGCCAGGAGACCGATGTTTTCTCCTGATCTATCCAGCCTTATGGCTTTTATAATTAGACCTGGAAAAACATCTTTTCCCTTCTTCATTTCTTTGAAAAAGCAAGATTGGCTTAAACACAAAGTGATCATCGGGGCCTTTTGAAAGTAGAAAAAAATAAAGAGATGACCTTTTGAGAATAATACTTCATTTCCTCGTTCTGCCTCCCCATCTCTCCCTGATGGCTCTTGCCCGGGCCTTGGTCAAGAAAATGTCCCTGCTGTGGCTTTGACTCTAGCAGAGATGGAAGACCAGATAACAGCCCGGTGTTTCAAAGCCATTTTCCCCAAGTGCCCAAGTGCTTGCAAAGCCTTTGAAAAAACCTTGGCCAACCTCCTGGCCCAGCTGCTGGCCTTGAAACCGAGGCTGCTTGGCCTGTCCAGGAAGCCCGTAAATCCTCAAGTCGGCAAGAAACTGCACTCTGGAGCTTGCCTCTCTGTTCAGATGCCTGGCTGCAGGCCCTGGACTATCCTCAGCCGGTCTAGAAGCTGGTGTAAATAAGCACATTTATCTGAGGTAGGCCTCATTTTTTTCTGAGGAATTGTATCCCCCAAGGGGCATCAGCAATCAAAAAGTTCGTTGTTCCCTTTGGGAGCCATAGCTCTTTCCCACCTGACAGTTGATATTTAATTGATGGCTGCTGTCCTTCATGGGGCTTTTAGCATATCACATGGTGTTAGTAAAATTTCAGATAAATGTTAACTCCTTTGCTTCTGAGGTTGAGAGTGCTGGCTCTCTTAATACCTGTTTAACCTGTTATAAGCCCCCAAAGGGATGGTTGCACATATATCATAGGTCAAAAATTAGAAAGTCTTGAGTTCCCCGAGGCCTGAACCAAGCACAGCTTGCAGATGATATTTCCTGGGAGTTGAGGCAAGCTGCAAGGGGAGTATTATTCAGGCTCGCTTCAAATCTGGGAGAAGAGAAGAACCCTTTCTCTCGAGGGTGGAAGAACTGGGGAAACCCATCTGGAAGGCTCGAGGACATGGGCCGTCACTATTAGAGAGGCACAAGATGGCCAACAGGCAGGATTTGAGACCCCACTGGGGCCATGCCGCAGATGTAGGACAGATGAAGCTAAACAGCTCAAGTAAATCTTCAGGCATTAGGCATGGCAGTGGGCTCCAAGAGAAAGCAGGGGAGTCCTAGATACAGCCCAGGCTGTCCTCGAAGCTCAAGAGCATCAGAAGGGAGGCTGCCAGCCAGACTGGCTGCCACAGGCCTATCTTCTACCCATCCTGGCTCCTCAATGGCTACCTGGTCTCAGGCCAGTCCCTGCATCTCTGTGCCTCAGTTTCCCCATCTGTAGTAGAGGAGGGTGATACTGAAGGAAAGGATGGGGACCCGCAGGTTCTCCTGGGAGATGCTTATTATAAGGAAGGAGCCAAGTGAGGAGGGGTGACTGCTGTGGGGACCCCTGGCCAAATCTTGCCGGCTGAGTTCCATCTTGGGCCCGAAGCCAGCAGGCTTTATAACCACGAATGATCTTCAGATGGCTCTTGAACCACAGTGCCCGACAGGCAGGCAGTCCTGGTCCCCTCGTGGGCACACCACCGAGTCTGCAGTGGCCGGGGGCATTGTGCCTCCTGGACTTGTCCCTGGAGTTCTTGGTGGGCTGACAGTGCCCCGAGAGATCCTGGCCAACCCTCTCCCCCTCTCCCCAGTCCTTCCCGCTTGGGTGTTTGGGATTAACATGCATCCCTTGAACCTTTTCATTTTTCTACCCAGATGGAAACTTGGCTGGCGACCAGGCCTGGATGTGCTCGCAGTATGGCTGGGCTCAGGCCAAGCCCACGGTAATTATAATCACATGTGAGGCACCCGCTGGCTCGCTGGGCGCTGGGGGCTGGGGGCTGGGGGAGAGCACGGCTGCCAGCGGGGAGGGCCTGGGCTGAGCACTGGGCTCCGGGCTCCGGGCAAGTGTGTGGACAGCAGGGCCTTGGGCTCCTGCCCTCACCTCTTCGACCCTCAGTTTCCTCGTTTAAATGCTGGGCTTGGCTTATAGGACCTGGGAGGGCGCTGCCTATGCTTTAGGAGTCCCAGAGAGCATCAGATATGGACTGGCTCTCATGTGGACAGGCCCCCTGTGGTCTTCCCAGCCTTGCCTGGCTTTCCACGTACACGGAGTGGGACCTGTGCCTGCCCTGCTTCATCCATCTAGATGCGTCCTCACCAGACCCAGCACCAGGGCATATTGAGACTGCCAGGATCCGAGGGGCAGGGGGAGGTGTAGCATAGCAGGGTGGGACTGGGGGCGCTTGGGGAAGAGTCTGGAAGGAGAGGCAGAAGAGGGTCCAGGACAGCCCTCCCCAGCGGCCCTGTGGCGCAAGGGTAAACACATCCCAAGTGCATTAGCCCCAGGGCAGGAACCGCCCTCCGATTGATTCCGTCTCTTTTCCAGGGTAATGTTATTCTGAGCATAGATGCTGCAGCCCAGAGGGTTTCTTTACCCAGTCCATTGTTGTGGCTTTTTCCATTCACAGTGGAGTCTCAGAAGGCTGGAGGGCGAGGAGCTGCGGAAGAGCCGTGAACTGTGGTTCCTGGGCTAACGGGTGTTGCCTCCGGCAGGGCTCACATCCGCCAGCACAGGGTCTGCGCAGACATGAGGGAGAGGAGAGTTTCCACAACTTCGCAGGATCCTTGCAGGTTCTACCCCTCTGCCTGCTTCTTCCTTGGTCTCTCATGTCCTCCTCCGTGGCTTTTCTTACTCCCTCTTGTTCTTCCTTCCTTCTCTTCTAGTCAGAGGAGCTGAATGATGTGGTAGAAAGAGAATGGCGTGGGGGTCGGGCAGCTTTGACCTCTGAGCCTCAGGCTTCTAGTCTACAAAATGGGAGGGCGGGCAGGGTTACTGATAACCTAACCAACGCCTTGTTGGTAAGATTAAGTAGGATGGGGCACTTGGGTGGCTCAGTTGTCTTCCTTCAGCTCCAGTGGTGATCTCAGGGTCCTAGGTTCAAGCCCCACTCATTGGGGAATCTGCCTCTCCCTCTGCTGCTCCCCCTCTTGTGCTCTCTCTCTCTCAAATAAATAAAATCTTTAAAAAAAATTGAATAGGATAATATATACAAAACTCTAGGCAGAACAAAGTGTTGATAGAAGGCAGCATTATTTATCCAAAATATCAACCGAAATCCATCTTAAAAGATGAGTTATACTTAACATTTGTTCCCATCCTTAATAAAAATCAGGTCATTCAGACTTTTTTCCTCCTTGCTCTTTTAAAACAGAATGACCGTATTCAGATGGATGGCTCTTTACTGCCTGTGGCTTCTTGTTTTCCTGCCCAAAAAGAACTTAGAACCAGGCTGCCAGGGGCCCCCCATGCACCCACAGAGGCCGTGCAGAGGTAGGCGGGATGCTGCGGTCCGGCCAGGCTGGAGGACCAGAGCCCCTTGGGTCATCCTTCCTGTCCGCTCAGCAGAACCGCTGCCCCCACTTCCTCAGCTGTGCTTGGTGGGAACAAGGGGTTCAGAAGCCACGGTTCAGAAGAAGGGAAGGGGCATGGGAAGTAGAAGTAGAAGAGACATCTGACCATGTGTGGAGACATGAATAAAGGCAAAATATTTGTCTCTGCCCAGGGCACCGTGTGGAGTACCAGACACTTAGGAAGGGGACAGGGTTGGATGCGGTGAGCAGACCCCTGTGGGCAGCACCCTAGTAAGTTGCTCCTCCCTCTGCCTTCTGCCTCTTCATCGAAAAGTAAGGGACTAAACACCAAGGTCCCTTCCGGACCTAACCTTCCATGACTCTCTGATCTCTGTGAGCCCAAGTCCGGCGGGCTTGGCGTGAAGGATGGGACTCTTGGTGCCTCCTCTCCATCCCTGGATCCTTCCCCCAGACTGTGAAAGTCCGCTCAGGTCTCTGCTCTCTCAGACACAGCATGACACTTCCCAGATGGTAGGGCTACTTTCTGGAATCGGGAAATGGGGGAGGCCGGAGCCAGCCAGCAGCGGGGCCTGACGGGGAAGGGAAGCTGGGGGTTTATGCCCAGAGTGAGCAGAGATCGCGAGGGAGCCGCTGCTGGAGGCAGACTGGAGAAAAGCCAGCCCCAGAGAGGAAAAGGGAGCCTCACAGAGGGGGAAGGAGGTGCCGAGGGAGTCCTCACAGCTCAGAGTCAGGGAAGGAGCCCCTACTTCCAGAGATTGTCTTGGTTCAAGGGCAGATGCACTCAGAAAAAGACTGTGTTCCCCAAGGCTCTGGAGAGCCTTTTTTGGGGGGCCACGAGAGCCTGAACAAAGAAACACATTCCTTGTTCTATGGGGGGAGCCTGAGGTTACCTCTGCAGGCTCGTCCTCCTGTGTGCCTGAGCAATGTCCCTTTACGGCTCTTCCCGGCAAGAGGTGACGCTGTCCCTCCTCCTGTGAATCCAGGCTTGGCAAGGTGACTTATTTTGGCCAGTGGGACAATATGTCAGCAAATGTCAGCAGAGGCGTGAAACCCAATTGTGCGTGAGGATTGCCCTCTCTCTGGCCACGGCTGGCAGTGGGTCGGCCTGAGCTGGCTGCCGAAGAGGCCACGTGGGGAACAGAGGTCTGTCAGCCTCTAGCTTGCCCACTGCTGGACACGTGAGGAGAACGTGCAGGACCGTCCAGCCCTAACCAAGCCACCAGGTGACGACAGCTGCGTGCATGACCCCAGGCAAGACCAGTGGAAGACCCCCCAGCTGAGCCCAGCCCACCTGCTGACCTACAGAATTGCGAGCAGAGAAAGGGGCTGCTGTTTTGAGCCGCCAGATCGTGGGGGTGGTTTGTTACTATACCTGATGCGGTCCCCTCGTAGGCGAGCCTCCAACCCCCGCAAATATGGAGTTGGGCCCTGGAGGGACTCTGGTGGCTCTCAGGGGTGTGTGGCAGAAGCTGGGATCCCCCACCCGCCATCCTCCCTCTTTTTCTTTTTAGGAATGGAACTTTTTAGTAACGGCACGAGTCCAACTAACTAGAGACTCTATTTTGCAGCTAAGTACGATGACATTTTTACGGATGGAATGGAATGAAAGGGATGCGTGCAACTTCTGTGTTACTTCTTTAAAAGGAATTTGCTTGCCCTACACTTCCTCCATCCCCCCTTCCTGGGGGCTGGAATGCAGAGCTGGGGCCAGGAGGGTGGACCCCTGTGGCAGGGAGGCAGGACCTCGAAGGATGGTGGCTCCTGTTGCTTCACACAGTGGAGTGTGGGGAGCGGTGCCACAAGAGGGGGGCGGCAGGAAGATAGTAGGCTGCCACCGTGTCCTGAAATGGGTTGGTCAGTGGGGAGTCCCCAGCTGGCTGTAACTTAAATAGAGGACTCTGGCTGCTGTGTAGAGCGTTGAAATATTGAAAGGGGACCAGGTGGAGACGGGGAGGCCACTTAGGAGGCTGTAGAAGCCGTCCAAGCACCAGATGGAGGAGAAAGGTGGTGCAGAGGAATAAGACAAGTACGTTCAGAAATGTTTAGGAGGGGAAACGGCACGGATTTGTAGAGAAGTCTGGGAGAGGGAAGATTCCAGGCCGACCTGTGGGAGTGCAGATGCCATTCACTGGCTTCTGTGTTGGATATGTGCCATTGGGACACTCAGATTATCCATGCTTTTTGCACAGACCACTTCTGAGTCTCTTAACTGGTTGCTTTCCATCCCTCACACCCACCTTTTTAAATGAAGTTACATCCAACCAGATTTATGTCCCCGATGATACATACATTGCCCTGATCACAACCTTCAGTGCTCTCCTGCTTTCTCCACGTCAGTTTGAGCTCTTTATCCTGGTGTCTGAGGTCCGATGCCCACACTCCTCCCTCCACATAGGCCACAGCTCCTTTTCCTGGGCCTCTGTTCTGGCCACACTGCACCACTAACTTTCCCCACTTATAGTCTGACGCCTTCACACCTTGGGTCAGCCTGGAGTGCCCCCTTCTTATGGATACATACGAAAAATTTCACTCATCCTTCAAAGTCAAGTTCACATGCTACTTCCTCCATTAATTGGTCCCTGAATCCCTCTATGGGAAGATAATCCCCCTTTCTGATTTTCCACAGTATTTTCTCTGTCACATTCTATATGCGTTACATATGTAACATAAGACAGTGATTGATGGGCCTGGTCCCAAAGGATGTAGGGACACGGGTTATTTTGGTTTCTTTATGTGGCATCTTTCTCCTGCTTCTGCCCCAGCACCTCAGTTTTCCTCTAGGAGCTACCCTTTCCCCTGTTCTCAGTCCTTGCACTTTGGACAGGGCTGACCCCCACCCCGGTCATGAGTCAAGGCTAGGTCAGGACTCCTCAATCCAGTAGGACTTCGGGGAGGGAAAAGGGCAGAAGGAGCCTTGAAAGGGAGAGGCTGGGCAGTGCCTCAGGGCTGGGGAGGCAAAGGGCACTGTCCCCGTGGGGTTGAACTGGAAGATGTGATGCTGGGGCCATTGGCAGCCATTTGCCTCCACTAAGGGATGGTCCCTCAAGGATGGAGCCAATCAGAAGAAGACTAGCCCGAGAGTAAAAGTCTTGTTGATGTTGTTTGCACACCTGGATCAAGCCACCCTTGTCCATTTTTAGTTACTTTAGCCAACAAAGTCCCTTTCATGCTTAAGCCAGTTTAAATTAGGTTCCCGTTACTGGCAGACAAAGATGGTTTAGCCAATACACATGGAGGCTCAAACAACCTGTTGAGTGAAGCAAGGAATGAATGAATGCATGCATGAGTGGGTATGACTAAAAATCTCACCCTTCTTACGCCAGGAATTCTCCTTGTGGAGTCAAATCGCACAGTGTTTTTTAGTCCATGTACAGAGTTGGGCATCACCCATAACCAGCATCATAATCTAGCTTTAGAACGTTTCCATCACCCCCCAGAGAGCTTTTGTGGCCATTTGCAGTCCACTCCTGTTCCACCATCAGCCCCAGCCAGCCACTCTGGATGTTTGCAACACGTCCTACAGATGGAATCCTACAACACGTAGTATTTCACTTTTTCTGGCTTCTCTCACTTAGCATCATGTGTTTCATGATACATATTGCACATTTCACAAGCATGTGTATTTGAGGTTTATCCGTAGTGTAGCCTGGGTCGGTAGTTAATTTTTAATTGCTGACTAGTACTCCATTGTGTCTCTATTCAGTAGCTGATAGACACTGGAGTTATTTCTAGTTCGGTGCTATTGTGAATAGAGCTGCTCTCGTTCGATGTCATTGTCTCAGTAGCTCAGGCTGCTATAATGAAACACTGTGGTCCAGGGGCTTAAACAACAGCTACTTCTCACAGTTCTAGAGGCCAGAAGCCCAAGATCTGGCTGCTGGCCCATGTAGTTCCTCTTCCTGGCTGGTAGATGGTGGCCTTTTCTCTCCCTCCTCACCCGGCAGAGAGAGGGATTTGGTTTCTCCCTACCCATGAAGACCTAATCCCATCATGGAACCCCCCTCCCCATGACCTCATCTAAACGCAGTTGCCTCCCAAAGGCGCCCCCTCCAAATACCATCACATGGGGAGGAAGGGCTTCAACATAGGGATTTGGATTTGGGGGGACATAAGCATTCAGTCCATACTAGTAATTACTGATACGATTGGATTTACATCTACCTTTTTGTTATGTCTCATGTCTGTTTTGTTCTTGTTTCTCCTTTATTGACTCCTTTTGTGTTAAGTAGCTACCATTTTAATTTCTTTGTTGGTTTTTCCACCGGGTTATTTTCTTAGTGGTTGTTCTAGGGACAACAATAGGCATTTTTTTTTAAGTTTTTTTCTAAAGATTTTATTTATTTATTTGTCAGAGGGAGAGAGAGAGCACAAGCAGGCAGAGTGGCAGGCAGAGGCAGAGGGAGAAGCAGGTGCCCTGCAGAGCAAGGAGCCCAATCCGGGACTCGATCTCAGCACCCTGGGATCATGACCTGAGCCAAAGGCAGCCGATTAACCAACTGAGCCACCCAGGCATCCCAACAATAGGCATCTTAACTTATCACAAGGTAAGAGGATATTTGACATTTTATGTGACAATTTATTAGCTTGAATTAGTCAATAACTTAGTATTTAATAATGTGATTTAAACATTTCATATTTACATTCCATTTATATTAATGGAAGTTATTAGTTATTAAATTAACAACGATTTCATAAATGATTATTTCTTTAATATTTAGGCATTTGGTATGTGGTCTCTGCCTGTACCCCCACCCTGGGGTCTGCGTGTGTTGGGGGCAGATGTGCCTTTCTCATATTTGCATGGGTATAATTTTTCACATAGCTATATTCATAGTATGAACTATACGACTACTCCAAATATTTATCCTGCCTTTTATTTTACTTATGTATTTATTTTTACCAGCTTTTTAAACTTAACACTTTGTTGTAGGCATTTTTATTCACCATAAGGCTCTGTGAAAGCTGCTGGGATTTCTTGGAGTGGGCAGGGCAAACTTCAGTTAACCATTTCTTTGCTTTAGGACAGTGAAGCCATTTTCAGTTTTTAGCCTTTTTCCTAATGTTGCAACAAGCATCTTGGTGCATCTCATGCTTTCCCCATTTTAGAACCTTCGGCAAAAATCCCCACTGGTAAGATTACTCTGTTGAAGAGAATATTTTTGTAATTCTCGGTACCTACCGCCGTATGATTTTCCTCAAAAAGACGGGGTGTGATTGTGATGCCAACTGGGTGCCAACTGAAATTTTTTTTGTATTTGACGCTACCTTTCTTTGGAGATTAGCTAGGTTGGATGTTTTTCTGTAAATCCATTTACTGGTTATGGTTTGTTTTATGTAAATGGCTTCTTCATGTCCCTGCCTATTTATCCATAAGGCTCTTTGGTTTTTAAACTTTCAGTTTATATGAGCTCTTTATGTAATATGCCCTCTTCAAAACTGTTTAGGAAGGAGGCAGAGTATAAATATGTAAAAACAGATAGTAACCTTTTGTGTCCCTTACTTGCTGCCAATATTTCTTCCCACCTGTCCCTCTCCAGCCATTTTTTTTTTAATGCAAAAAATTTACATTTTTCTGTAGTCAAACCCTCTAATCTCTCCTTTGTGATTTTATCAGTGATTTCCAAGTTTAATAAAAGACATTCTCCCTCTGGAGATTTAATGAATGTTTAAGTCTCTCTTCTTCTGGTTTTCCTAGGTTATTAAAAAGTATGGAGCTCTTTAATCCTTATAAAATTTCTCTGTAAAGACTCCCTCTGGTCTGAGGAAGGGGATGACTTCAAAGTATAAGTTTCTCAAATTCAGCAGTTTCCTTCCCTAGTTTCTTTGCCTGTGATGGTACCTGGGGCTGAGCCTGACCACATCCTGCAGGCTGTCTGTCTGTCTGTCTGGACAGAGGGGATAACAGAATGAGAATTCGCCTCTTGAGCTACACCCACTTCTAAGGGGCAGCACAGGGTATTGGAAGAACATGACTCGGAACGGAGTCTGGCCGGTGTGTGTGGACTCTCAGCCTCTCATTCCCCCTCTGCAAAACGGGGCCAAAAGTGCCTGACAGGCAGGGCTGTTGTGAGGGTGATAGGAGATGAAATACAGAAAGTTCTAGAACACTACTTGGCCTATCATGGATCTCTCAGGGCCCTGTCTTTGCACTGACTTGACTCTTGGGTCCCACCTCATGACCAAAGGTGTCCCCGAGCCTCCCTCACCACAGAGTGTGGGCAGGCCTGCCAGAACAGTTAAGAGTATTTACTTTTTTAGGTGAGAAAATTAAGGGTTAGAATGTTTAAATGGCGTGCTCGCTTCAGCAGCACACAGACTAAAATTGGAATCGGACAGAGAAAGTCAGCATGGCCCTTGCACAAGGATAACATGCAAATTCGTGAAGTGGCCCATATTTGTTTTTTTGTTTTGCTTTTTGTTTTGTTTTTTAAAGGCAGTTTAAATGTCAGAGCAGTGGACGCTCTTGACTGCTCTGACACATGGCACCCTCTGGCCCTGCTTTGTGTCCTCATGCCTCAGTGTCCTCTACGCAAAATGGAGCTAATTGTCTCCATCCGTCTCCACTGCTGAGGGGTTATTGGATGATCAAACAAAAGGCTCTGAAAAAGGCCACGGAAAAATCCAGAGGCAAGGTAGCATCCCCACGGGCGGCTCAGTCCACTCCTCCCTCGGCCTGGACACAGATGAGGCCTTGTGTTAGGTCTGCGAGGCTCCCTGCCTCCTCCCCAGGAGAACCACTCAGACTCTGTGAAGGCCCCTTGTGCCCGCGGCTCTCTGGGCAAGAGGCCCAGAGCTTGGCAGAAGCCCCAGGAAGCAGAGCCTGGAGGTGAGCCGCACTCAGACCTCGCTGTGTTCGGCTTGGAGCAGCTTCTGAAGTCTCAGAGAGCCAGGGTGAGGAGGAACGTGGGGTCACCCTGGCCTCCCCCATTTCACAGATGTGGAAGCTCAGGCTAGGACCGGCAGCCAGAGAGTGCTCATGTCAGAATGTGGACTGGGGGGATCCTGGCTCCCAAGTCCACTGCACTTTCCACTTGGCCTCTGCTGCTGCAGTGGCCTCCTTGGGAAGGGTTCTGCTGGCCCTTCTGGAACATTCTTTGCAATTTGATGGCATTTGAACAAGACTGCATGATGTTCGAGGATCAGAGTGATTTGACAAGCATAGCAAAGCACCAAGAACAAGATGCCTCCACAGATGGGAGGGAGTTTCCTGGGAGTAGAATTTTCCAGAAAGGGAAAGAAGCATTTTGAGTCAGAGCTTGAATTTACTGAAGCAGCTGGAAGAATGTGGGGGCAGTGGCTGGAGGCAGGCAAAGGTAGTGAAGAAATTTGACACCACCACCCCACCCTGACATTTTGGCATTTAAAAATAAAGTTGCTTTCTCTTTTAGCACCTTTTTTTTTTTTTTTTTTTTAAACTGAAGCCAACTGCTCCCATTGAAGCTTGAGAGGCTAGCAATGGTCCCGAATCCTGGCTGCACATTAGAATCCCCTGGGTGGTTTCAAAATCCCAATACCCGGATCAAACCCCAAAGCAAGCATAGGGGAGTCTCTCCGGGAAGGACCCAGCCCTTAGTAGTTCTTAAAGCCGCTCAGGTAATTCTAATGAGCCACCAAGGTTGCCTAGAGGACCACCAGAACTTGCATTACTTTGCCATCTGGTTTGTGAATCTGGATACACAAACATGTGGGGCAAACGTGTAATTGTGTTCACCACGCACGCTCGTCTGAGCCTTCTCAGGATCACCGCTGGGGGAAATTTCACTCCTCTTCCCCATCCCACCCTCACCACCCCCACAGTTCAATCTTACTGTTGGGGCCCTGCCCCAGGCCCATTTCCTCTAAGAGACGGTCCCAGATCAGGATAATTATTCTTCCACTTAGTTAAACTGTGCCTCTGATTTGACTAGGGGCCCATGGCCAACATGTGAATTTTCCCTGTGGCTTTACCTGACGTGGGTTGTTATTTCTGTCTTCAGGCCCGTGCATATTCTCTGCCCAAGGAGATGGTAGACCCTCTGAGGGCAAGACCCCCATATACTTTCTCTTCCCAGAAGCCCTCAGCTAAGGCTTGTTGTCCAGGAACTGAAGTCATTGGATCCACTTGGATTATTCTCCACACGTTTAATTCTGACAAATGACTCTGGGAAATTGAGGCTATATTGTTACTACTTTCCATCTCCATTTTATGATGAAAATACACAAAAATTTGTGTAAAGTCACACAGGTCAAGGAAGTGGCAATACACCAGGCCCGTCGGGCTTTCTTCCCCACCACACAGGTTTCTTCTACCAGTAGACATGTCCCCACAGCAGGTAGGGCCGTGTTGGGGGCCAAACAGGGAGGCCTCTTTCTCCTGGAGACCTCGCTCTGACCGGGCAGTCAGGCAGCCCATCTGGGAAGGGCTGTTTGATCTTCAGCTCCTTAGGCCTGAGGAGCCGGTGTAACAGCAGAGAAGTTTCTGCTGAGATCTTAAGGTGAGAGGCATCGGTTCCCAGAGTCACTGGAAGCTAGAGGCCAATTTTATAAGGGAACATTTTTAAACTTGCTTTACAAATCTTATAGCCCTTTCTGGGGTGGAGGGTCAGTTTGTTGGGGAATCTGGGGAAAGGGCTTGTTTACTGAAGGCCAGTTTCCTTCTCTGTGAGGAAGGTGCTGCCTCTCCCATTAAGCCCAAGAGGGGGCTTTGGGGCTTCTGAGGGAGATGAGGATGTGATCCCTGCCCTTGGGGTGGCAGACTGGTGCTCGACTCCCACTTGAGAAGCCCAAAGGGCTGGAGATGGTTGGCCAGCTGCCCAGTGGACGAACCAAAGGAGAGGTTGCTATGCTGAGATCAGCCTGACATTCCTGAATCCTCTCGGAGAAAGGATGCATGGATGTATCTCACGGAAAAGAGTAGAAAGGGTCTGTTGTGGTTGAATCATGTCCCAGGACCCAGAAGTGATGGCTGGTGTCCCTGAATCAGGGACAGAGCCACAGGGAAATGCAGCCCCGGGTGGGCACAGGGGGCAAGGAATGGACTCCGGGGGCTTGCCCTGCATCTGGGCCTCTGTCCTCACGCCTAACCGTGGAGCCCGGCAGCGAGGGTGGTCCTACACCAGGGGAAGCCTTTCTTGATCCCATTGGACTGCTGGGCACAGTCCCCTCTCTCGCACGACATCACAGTGACCATCACGACCATCCCTCTCCTGGGAGAGTGCGTGTGTTTTGTCTGCACAGCTCGGCTCAGCGCGGTACAGTTTGCTGAGGTCACACAACACCGGGCTCAGCCAACTTTTTCTTAAAGGGCCAGATAATGCTTTCAGCTTTGCGGAGCTGCCCAAGCCTCTGCGGCAACAATCCAGCTCTGCGGTCGTGGTCCGAGAGCACCCCCAAACCCGCCATAAACGAGTGGGGCTCCTTGTTCCCAGTGACGCTGTGTGTGCAGAAACACGCCGCTGGCCGGAGGGCTGTGGTTTGCCAGCCCCAGACCTGGGGCTTTGCATGAATGAAATCTCCCGTGAGCAAAAGGGAAAACTGCATGACAGTTGCATGGGAACATATGTGCATCTTCAGAACGAGCACGGAGGCAGGGCAGCCGGAACGATGAGGCCGTGAGGAGGGGTGAGCGGACTGGGGCCTATGAAGTCCTCACTGAGCCGTTGATGGGCCACCATCAACAGATGGCGGGGATGGTGATTAGCTGTGGTAGAGAGCTGGTGCTGGGGATTCTGGAGGTCATGTACTTAGAACAGGGCTTAAGGCAGTTTTGAGTAAGGCTGCTACCACTGTCATCAAATCTAAGACATACTTTTTTTTTTATTATTTTTTTAAAGATTTTTATTTGTCAGAGCACGCGCACAAGCAGGGGGAGCAGCAGGCAGAGGGGGAAGCTGCCTCCCCACGGAGCAGGGAGCCCGATGCAGGGCTCAGTCCCAGGTGCCTGGGATCATGACCTGAGCCGAGGGCAGATGCTTAAACAACTGAGCCACCCAGGCCCATGGGCTTTCTTCTGTCCCTAAGACGTACTTTAAAAAAAATTATGGTAAAATACACATAAAATAAAATTTACCATTTTAATCATTTAAGTGTACAATCCGGCGGCATCTAATACATGCACAATGTGTGCAGCCGTCCATACCACCTAGTGCTGGAACATTTTCATCCCTCCGGAAGGCAGCCCCCCACACACTGAGCGGTCATCCCTCATTCCTCTCTCCTCCAGGTTCTGCAGAACATACCAACATACGTTGTTTTAAGCATTTTTTTCTCCACATCTTCACATCCCTGAGACCCAGCTGTGCTTACAGTCAAGGGTCTTATGATCGCTGCTTCTCAGGCGATCGGCGTCACCGAGTGCATGAGCATAAACCAGGCCATAGCTCTCTGGTAGAGTTTTGTGCATTCTTGGGTATTTTATTTGTTGCATTTAACTGCCATCCGAACTGCCTACAGAGAAATGAAAAAGTTGTTGAGTAGGAAGAAAGACACAAAACACAGCAGCAGGACATAAATTTGATATTAATGAAGCAAATATTCATCATCAGAGGGAGAACCACAGTCTGTGGTCCCTCCAAAGCAACAACCAAGTGCTTTATGGGAGAGGAAAGGAGGCTACCAGTGCTTCAAGCTGGGCTGTATTTTATTACTGAGATATGTCTGTCACATCGGAAGCAAGGCAATTGGAGCCCGGAGAAACTGAAATCCCTTAGGGTAGATGATAAACAATTTCAAAGTAAGGAGAGGTTGGTGTGCCTGGTTCATGTATCACATGAGACTATTATTAAGATATGTGTCTCAGTTTCATGGCAGTATTATTTTTCTTGATGGTACATAAAAAACAGTGTATCTTACAATTGATGGCATCTTAAAATGATGATACAGTATTATTGCCAAATGTGGCACAGTGATTTCCATTTGCTTGTTTCCCCCACTAGACTGTCAGTGTTTGGAAGACAAGGAGTTTATCTTAGTGCTGAATCCTCAAGGCCTTGCCCAGTGTCTAGCGTGTAGCAGGAATCAACAAATGATGTGAAATGAACAAAACTCATTTGGGAGCTGAAGCTCAAATTAATCAGTATTAGCACCCAGCTTTAAGGTTTCTGTGAAAACTAAGTGAAAAACCAGCTTAAAAAATCTTGACTCGTCTTGCTCCGTGAGCATTTACTTGGTAGTGGTTTTGGTACCGGGCAGCACTGTGTTTGGCCCAAGTGGTACCACCTCCCAAAGAACAATGGCCTCAGCAGGATATGAATTGATTACTGCCTCAGATAAAGGAAGTGTGGAAGTTAAGTGCCCAGGGATGGTGGCACAGCAACTGGACCATCAGGTTCTCAAGATACTTTGGTCATGATGCCATGCCATCCTCACATTATTTACCTCTAAGGTCTAAGATGGCTGCTTGAGCTCCAGACATCATGTTCACATTCCAGCTGGCAGGAAGTAGGGAAGGAGGTCAGGAAAATGAATGTGAATGCTTCCCCGAAGTCATAAAGGCCACTCTGCTTCTATCCATCAGCTAGAACTTAACCACATCTAACCACACAGAGCCTAGGAAACACGGACTTTTGTCTAGGCAGTCATGTACCCTCACTAAAATTCAGGGGTGCCATTCCTGAGGAAGAAGGGGAGAATCAGTGTTGATGGACAAATAGCAGGCTCTGGCACAACTGTGAAGCTCTTTAGTGTTACTCCTGTGGGCAACAGGGTAAGCAGCCTTGGTCTCTCCTGGTGCTGGAAGGCTTTCCCGTGACAGGAGGGTGTGAGCCCGGTTGCGAATGACCGGGAGGATTTCAATGAGCAGAAAGGATGCCTACGGGCATTTCGAGCAGGAGAATGGCCACACAGGGCTCAAAGGCAGGAAGGCATAAGGTGTACCTGTGGGTTAGTAGGGTACCCTTCACCGAGCAGGGGCCATGTGTCAGAGGATAGCTAGCTGGTTCACAGGCCCAGAGCGGGGCGCCAGTGCTGTGCTGATTGTTAACCACTACCCCCCTCCCCCGAGCCTCAGTTTCCTCCTCTGTAAAACAGGCACAGAGACGATCCTGTTGTGAGGATTCAATGAAATGCTGTAGGAGGGAGACCCTATTCACTTTGATGTGGGGCCCTCCCCCACACCAGCCCAACCCAGGAGAGGGAGAAAGGGGAGCCAGGGGAACCCCGCTCTGCACTGTGCAGCTCACTGGGCCCCAGGGTCTCCCCTGCGTCTGGCCTGGCTACCTTCTTTCTAGTCCAACCCCTCACGTCCAGATTGGGGACCAGGCCCTAGGGAGCCGAGTGACAGGGGGGTGGCTGCTCAGATGGGTCTAAGATGGGGATGGTGACCTCCAGAGGCCCCTGTTCATCTCAGGGCTCACGGGACAGCAGCAGGCTGTGGTGGTGCTGGGAGGGAGAAGAAATCAAGGTCCAGGGCTGAAGGGGGAGGTGGAGAAAGAACATCACACATTCAGATCATTAGCTACGAGTTGCCTTCCCTTCCGGAGAGTGTCATCTTCCTGAACCAGACGGTTGTGAGTCATGCCCATCGCCAGAGCACGGCCAGCCCTTTCCCTGACAGCAAATCCCGGCAAGCTAGGGCCCCATCTGACCCTGGCAGGAAGTGAGGAGGCAGCTTTTCTAGAAAAGAATTCCATGGGCCTCTCCCGGCACCCACAGGGGAGCTCCAGATCCTAGGAGTTGGTTCAGGGCCCAAGACCAGGCTCGGCCAGAGTGGCCAGCAGGGCAGGGGACAGCCTGTGTGTGTGTTGGGTGCGAGGAGCTGGCGGTCAGAGGTCTCAGACCAGAGCACGACAACCAACTAGGGACAGCGCGGGGCAGGAGGGGAGGCAACAGAGCATGCGGGGCCTATAAGGGGCAGCAGAGGGCAGGACCCGCCTCGTTCCCTCTGCCCGGGGCTCCCCACACCTCCTCAGAAATGTCGGTGTCCAAAGGCCCTGGGCAGAGGTTCTGACTTGTCATGAGGAACAATGTGGAAGCAGCTGGCAGTGCAACCTCAGAAAGGATCCCTTAAGAGGCGTGAAGACAGCAGGGTCATTCTTCAAAAACAGGGCGATGAGAGAGACAAACCGCAAGAAGCATTCGAGATGGGCTGGTCCTCCACTCAGGACACAGGAAGGAGCAGGAACTTGCCCAAGGCCACATAGCCAGACTGTCATGTTTGTGTGTCTGCTTATTTGTCACTGAAGTAGAGGTGACGGCAATGTCATATTAGCTTCATGCAGGGCAACATCGTGATCCAACAGCCCTCCTCACTACTCATGGCCCCCACGCAACAGTACATTGCTGTGGACTACATGCCCGAGGTTGCACTTTTCACCTCGTGACTTATTTATTTTTTAACTGGAAGTTGGTTTTTGTTTTTGTTTTTTGTTTGTTTTTAAGTAGGCTGTATGCCCAACATGGGGCTTGAACTCACGACCCTGAGATCAAGAGTTGCTTGCTTTACCAACTGAGCCGGCCAGGCGCCCTCAGGGATTTGTACTTCTTAGTTCCCTTCGCCTCCTTCACCTATTCCCCATCCCCATCCTCTCGGGCAACTGCCAGTTTGTTCTCTGTATCTAGGAGTCTGTTTCTGTTTTTTTTTGTTTGTTTGTTTTTGTTTTGTTTTTTGGATTCCACATGTAAGTGAGATCATATGTATCTGTCTTTCTCTGACTGAATTAGCATAATACCCTCTAGGTCCATCCATATTGTCATGAATGGCAAAATTTCATTCTTCAATGGCTAGCATTTGAGTGTATAGATATACCATATATATATACATATGTAGTATTTTTTTTTTTTAAAGATTTTATTTATTTGACAGAGAGAAACACAGCGAGAGAGGGAACACAAGCAGAGGGAATGGTAGCGGGAGAAGCAGGCTTCCCGCAGAGCAGGGAGTCGGATGTGGGGCTCGATCCCAGGCCCCTGGGATCTGACCTGGGCCGAAGGCAGACGCTTAACGACTGAGCCACCCAGGCGCCCCCATATGTAGTATTTTTTACTTGAGAGAGAGGGTGGAGAGGAACAGAGAGAATCTCAAGCAGACTCCACGCCCAGCATGGAGCCCAACTCAGGGCTCCATCTCACAACCCTGAGATCATGACCTGAGCCAAAGCCAAGAATCAGATGCTTAACCAACTGAGCTACCCAGGGGCCCCATACCCTATTTTCTTTAGCCATCTTTTGATGTTCTGTCCACGACCCTTCCAGGGTGCGGCATCTAACTTGCCTACATCTTTCAGGTCTTCTCTCAGTGGGGCTGACAACAGCCGTGCGACGGAGGCAGGATTATTCCCATTTACCAATAAGGAAACTGAGGTCCGGTGGGTGAGTTGCCACAAGATTCGTCCCAGGCTAGAGCTGAGGGGCTGGGCTCCCAGTTCAGGGCTGTCCTCCTCTGCTGTGACAAGGCAGCTCATCTTCCACAAGAGGGGGGTGGCCTGAGCCACAGTGACTGCTAGGCCACCCTCCCCACCTTCCCGTCCAAGCAAGCCCACCCTGTTTTGGCCGAGAAGGTGGTCCCCTGCGTGGAGCTCATTCCGCGGCCCTGACTAGATGGGCCCATCCCAGTCTAAGGGATTGGTTTGTTTGGTGAAGAGCCTTGTTTGCCTGGGGCTACTCTTTTAAATCACGGTCCCCTTCCTGGCCCCCTGCCCAAGCCACCTCAGTTCCTCAGTGCGAGTGTGTGTCAGCCGCTGTGCTGGGTCGGAGGCTGTGGGGCAGCCCCAGAGCCGTGACACATGGTTTGATGTGGGGTGGGAATATTTTCAATCTGACTTATCCTTCAGGGTTGGGAACATGTGGTTTCCAGAAGTCCGAGGGCATCGGTTCCCTGAAGGGGGGTGGGGGGGAAGTGAGGAGAAAGTGTCTGAAGGGTAGGGGGTGTGGGGGGGGCGTCAGCAGACTGACCTCGCACAACTCCAGCCAGCCGAGTATGGGCCTGGGAAAGACGCTGTCTGCGGACAAGCGTGGGCCGGTCCCTCCTGACCCTGGAAGCGGCGCCCCCCCAAGCCCGGCCCCTCCGCCCTCTTGGGACCCCTGCTCCCAGCATGTTTCCTGCAGCATCAGCAACATGTTTGTGTGTTTTCCTAGTCTCCCCGGTACAGCTCCCTCCACCCCACCAGAGCGAGCCTGTGTGCCAAATGCTTCCCCGCTCTCCCTCACGAGAGGGTGTGAGGAGGGGCCTCACATTTTTCTGGTCCCCCATGCCCCAGGGAGGCTGGGGACACAGGACAGCAGGGCTCCACACTCATCAACCGACTGCAGATGTGCCCGTCTGGGTTTGGCCCGGTGGACGCCGGTCGCCTCCTGCCCGTGACCAGCCGGGCCAGCCCAGGCCAGGGAGCCACACCGGCCCCCACTCGAGAGGGATGCCCCCACCCCCTCGGCAGAGTGGCCAGAGGGTGGCCAGGGAGCAGCCAGATGAGGACAGAGACAGCATGGGTGGCTGCCCTCTCCTGTGATGCAGGCTCTTTAGTTTGCTCGGAAGAGGCTGATGGAGATGCCCTCAGTCCTGAGGCGTGGGAAGGTGAAAGGGGCTCTGGTGCCGACAGCTTCCGGACTGGGCTGGAGAGCCTTCTTCCCGGGAAGGCTCCATGAGACTCAGCAGCTCGTAGGACCCTCTTCCCCCAAAGCTATGGGATTGGCCCGCTAGCCACCGTCCTGTATCGAGTCCCTGGCTCGGGTCCTCTGATTGTGTGGATTCTCTGGGTGAGCCTCAGAGCAGAGGCCAGCCTCCCCCACCCCCACCATTAGCCTGGGCTGTGGTCCCAATCCCTGTGCAGCAGGTTGAGGAAGTGGCTTTGCTGAACTTCGTGCAGAAAAAACTATCTGTGGCCATTATCTTTCAAGGGGCTCTGGGAGAGGCAGGTACCTAGAGCTGCCTGGAGGGACACCCCCCACCCCCAGTCATTAGGACCTCGAGGCAGGGTTCCTTCATTTACCCATAAGCATTTGAGTGTCTACTCTGTGCCAGGCTGGGGGTATAGAATCCCAACCCACATGGAGCTTTTATTTTATTTAAAGATTTGTGTTTATTTGAGAGAGAGAGAGAGAGAGAGCATGAGTGGGGAAGAAGGGCAGAGGGAGAAGCAGACTCCTCACTGAGCAGGGAATCCGATGCTGGACTCGATCCCAGGACCCTGAGATCATGGCCTGAGCCGAAAGCAGATGCTTAACTGTCTGGGAGCCACCCAGACGCTCCCACGTGGCACATTTAGAGGCAGGTGGGGGAAGCACAGAAGTAAGCTATGACCACAATCAAATGTGGTGCATACACTGATAGGGGAGGTTAGGGTTTCTGGGCGCTCATGGGGCCCTCACTCAGTTTTGGGGGTCAAGGAAGCTCTTCATTGAACATGGACACCTAAGACGATGCTTGAAGATGTTAAAGTGAGCGGCGGGGGTGGGGGGTGGGGTGGGGTGGGGTAGGGATGAACTTTCCAGATTGAGGGGACACTGGGGGCAAAAGTGAGGAGTGATGGTATTTTCCAGAAGCAACGCCCAGAGCAGGTGGTGGAAGAGGAGGGGGCTGTAGAGATAAGCAGAGGCCTCTCACAAAGGACCCTGTAGGTCTTAACTTTTTATACCTTTCTTGAATCTTCAGCCAGATTTCTTCTCAGCCTCCCAACTCCAGCAGGAAACCCGGTGGGAAATAATGACTTCCTGCCCTCCCAGAGAAGAAAAAAAAAACCCCAGTAATGTCTGCCTAGCCCCAGAATGGCAAAAGTTGACTCATGTTTAGGGTAGCATAGATGATGGGAGTTTTCTTTTAAAAACAGAATGCTTGGGTGCCTGGGTGGCTCAGTCGTTAAGCGTCTGCCTTCGGCTCAGGTCATGATCCCAGGGTCCTGGGATCAAGCCCCGCATCGGGCTCCTTGCTCGGCAGGAAGCCTGCTTCTCCCGCTATCATTCCCTCTGCTTGTGTTCCCTCTCTCGCTGTGTTTCTCGCTGTCAAATAAATAAAATCTTTAAAAAAAACAAAACAGTGCTTATTGCTTTTCTATTTATGAAGGTAATGCCTGCTCCATGTAGAAAAGTATAAAGAAGAAAGATCACACATAATCCCTTCATTGGAGATCATCAACATCTTGCATTTTTCCTTTTTTTTTTAAACATGTAGGTTTTTTGGGTTACATAGTTGAGGTAAAACTAAATATAAATTTTCTTAACTGCTTTGTACCCTTAATGTAACAGAAGTAGGTTCCCCTGTTAAAAATGCTTCATTGGTAAGGGCCGCGTCCCGTGGAGTCTCTCCAGTTTCTCTGCAGACTCTGGGCCTCGGCGTCTTTGAGAAAAGTGGTGGGGGGCCGGCTGACCATCACAGTCACCTGGGGGCCCCGGGGACCAGCCAGGTTTCGCGGATCAGAACCCAGCGCGTGAGGCTGGAGAAGCTCCCGGTTTAGTGAGCCCCTCCAGGCGCCCGGGAACTCCAGCGCGGTGCATGCGCGGGCTGCTGCAAACCCTCCCTCCGGGCTGCGCCACCCCTGCAGAGCTCCTGGAGACTGGAGTTGAGACGTCTCATTTTTAAATCTGTTGCGATTGTCTACCTGGGATTGCCAGGAGAAGCAGATACTGCCCTTGGGGCTCAGGGTCTGGCAGATGGAAGGTGCTCGGAAACACAGCAGCTGCTCTTACACTGTTCCCCAGTGGACGGGACACTGTGTCCACACCTGCCCCTGGGGCCCCTGTTCTCCCTCAACCGCCTTTGCATCAAATTCAGAATTTACGCTCGCCTTCTCACATCTATGGTGGGATGGCTGTTAAAAACATGTCAGATCACATCGTCCCAAGACAGAATATGTATAATCGACACGGAGAAAGACAGAGGCATATCGCCACACGTGACCAGGGAAGGCCCGGGGGTGGCGGGGTGGGGAGGATTCTAAACACCTGGTGAGGGGCTGTCAGGACCCTGCTTCCCATCTAGTCCAGGAGGAGGGGAGACTGCAGGAAGGAAACGAGGGCACTGTGGCTGTCGCCTGTGTGAACTGTCACTGGATGCTGAGGAGGGAAGCCTAAGGATGGAGAATAAGCACACATTTTTAGGGCAATTTGATGTTGCCACAGTGTCTAAGTGTGCGATCATCTAGTAATTCCTTTTTGCTCTATATTACAAAAGCATTGGTCTGTGGCCGACTGAATGTTTACAGAACTGATCCTTTACAAAGCCTGAGGCACCGGTCTCGAGACTGATAGATGGAATCCTCTTTATTCCTCATGCAGGGTCGTGAATTAGGGGGTTCTTTCTCCTCCCTCTGTCCCCTGCCGCGAGCTGGCATCCATATCCCAGCATTTGCCAGCTAAGCTTTAGCTGTTCCCGATCTCCTGGTCCCACCCCAGCCGCGAGGCACGGCCGAGACTCTGGAAGAAGACCCCACAGAGAGTCTGGGGGTTCCCCAGTTTCCGCAGGAGATGGGGGCATTCCCTGAGGGAGGGCTGACACAGGGGACTGCCGTGTTTCCCAGGAGTCACAGGAAGGAAATTGCTCAGATAAGCATCTGCCCTTCATTTGCCATCACGGGAGCTTTCCCTCCAGTCCAAGCCCAGTCCCGCTGCTGTGGCTGCTGTCCTGAGCTTGCCATCAGCTAATCGCCCAAGCCCCCGTTACATGCTGAGATGGGGACTTTGCTCTGGGGATACCAAGGGAAGATATTTTTGGTAAGCACTTACTCTGAGGAACTCATTTAATTTTCACGACAACCACGTGGGAGAGGTCTTATTTTTACCTTGCACAGGAGAATCTCAAGTAGGTCAAGGGACAGGCTTAAAATCACACAGCTGATAAGTGGCAGGTATGGGGGTCGCCTCAAGGCCGCACTACTCCTGGCCCTGAGCTTTTCACTTGAGTTTGGTGCGGTGGACCTGCCCTGGAGGGGCTTGCAGTCTAGTGGGGTGTGTGAGACCCCTGGAGAATCCTAGAAGAGTCAGACAGTCCTGACTTATGGCCAAGGGAGGGGGAGATGGTGGGGAGGAGGCCATGGGGGACTTTGGCGAGGAAAGTGGCCATTCTTCAGGCCCTGCTCCTCAGCTCCCCATACTCCCGTGGGAGCACACTCATATCCTGTGTCCTTGCCCCCTCCCTCCCCAGACATGATCTCACTCCTTCTCACCCCTGGAGGCCCCAGAAAAGAGACTATTGTTTCCTCCCACACGCAAGAACTTGGAGACCCACAAGCCCCTTCTGCCCCTGTTTGGGCAGCCCCGGTTCCCTGTAGGGCCAGGATGGGCGGCTCTCCGGCTCTCTGTACCCCATGCTCCTCAGCCCCTCCTGATACTGCACCCCCTCCCCATTTTCTCCCCAAAGCCTTCTTTGCCTTCAAACCATACCTTCTGTACTTTTTGCCTTTGAGAAGGATTTGTCTTAGGAACCCCAGAGGAAAGAACCTTGCTGGGAGTCTTTCTGCCTTCTACCCTGGTATCCTCTGCTCCATGGGAGGGGGAGCAGTGCGGGCAGAGTGGGACCCTGGCGGCCAGCATCAGGAGGTCCAAGCTAGTTATCTGGTTGCCTTGATCTCTCAGTATCCCTATCCTAGAAAATCGGGGTGCTTGGGAGGATTAAATGGAAAATCGCTGTGGGAGCTCCCTGCCAGCTTTTTGGCTTCCCCTCCAGCTGTCGGCTTTCTCGAGTCTTGCCCACTCTTCAAAGCCCACCACCTCTAGGAAGACCTAAGTACACCAGTCTGGTCGGTCTTTGGCCTGAAGGGTTCATCATCCATACTTGGTGATCTGCTGCGTGTTCCTGCAGCTCTAGAGACATGAGGAGGGCAGGCAACCCTCAGGACCAGGTGTTGCAATCTGCCATGTTCCCCCCTGCCTGCCCCCGAGCCAGACCCATTGTAAGCTCAAGCTTGCTCTACGTGGCCAAACCTCTGTGTGTTGGGACTGCTCGTCTTCCTACTGTTTCTAAGGGACAGCCAGATTTGAGGGCTCTCCTAACAACCCAGGTGTGTGTGTGCATGGGGGGTGCTGGGGAAGAGATTTTTGTTATCCTGGCTATGCTGGTAAAGACCGTGAGGCCAAGAGAGCCCAAGAGCTGGCCAAGGTCACAGGACTGGGTAGTCGATAGCAGAGTCAGGGTTCAAACCTGAGTTCTGTTGCTTTCTCTACTCCCTCGGTGCCCCAGTCGCTTGGGGCCAGAATCAAGCCAAACCAAACGCCAGGAGTGTGTCCATTTGGGGCTTGTATGACCTCTCGAGTGGCCTTTTGCTTTTTCTTTGCTTCCTCCTCCCGGCAGCCCTCCCAGAAGTCGACCCTCTTTCCCCCAGGGAGCCAGGCCAGGGCAAGGTGGCAGGGATGGTTCAACTCAGGAGCCCTAGACTGGGCCCTGGGCACGACCTGAAACCAGGTGCTTTGCCCCCACGCCTGTCCGCCTGTCCGCCTGCCCGCAGATCTTTGCTCTCTTAGCACCCACAGTCCCGCTTCCAAAGAGCCCCGGAGGCCAAGGCAGGGTTTTAAATAGCCAGTGACAAGCCCATTTGTGAGGCCTGGTTTAAATTAGTTATCAGTGCTTGATTGAATCAGGTTTAATTGTTGGTGGGTGCTGAAGTGATGATGAGGTGTGGCTTAAATAGGAACGGTTGTGTTTCAGCTTTGCCCGGGGCAGGACTGAGAGCCCAGATCCGCTCTCCGCCTATTCAAAGGGCTCTGGGAGGAAGGTGAGCTGAGCTAGGCTGGCCCGGGCTGCTTCCCCTGTCGGCCAGGGCTTTGTTATTCCAGCAGATAAATTAAAAAAGATCCTGACAGGGGCTGTGGGAGGTGAAGTCTTGATGATTTGATCAAGCAACCCATCCGTCACTTTCCTCTCGGCCCTTGGACAGGGCTTGCTTATTTCCATCTGTGCTGTGCAGCTCAACCCAGACCCATCTTCCCAGCCTCGGAGGAGGAGGGGGACACGGCCGAGCAGACAGCTCCACTGTGTTTGGGAGTCAGGAGCCTGCATTCAGGCCTCCCTCTGCCCTTCCCACCCACAGGAAGAAGGTGCTTCCCCACCCACCTCCTTCTAGGACTTGTTGTGGGCCCAAGGGGCTAATATGGAGAGGAGCCCTGAAAACTGTCATCTGTGCCCTTACTGCCGGCAATCAGAGCCCCCGCCCCCGCCTGGCCCTGGGATGCCAAGCTGGGGGGTGTGGGATGTAGATATGTGGGTAGGGGGAGGGAACCTCAGTTTGCCCCTGTGGCCTAGGGGCCCTTCCCACCCACAGGGCACCACCGGCTCAGTGCCTCGGTGTCTTCCTCACTGTTGCCGAGCCTTTCCAGTTCTTGCCTGGGGGCAGGCTCACCTGGCTGCACCTTTCACCCTCAGCCTCCCGTAATTTCCACCTGGAGCCCAGTGCAGCTGTCACAAGACCGGGCAGGAGAAGCCTCACAGGGCCAGGGTGCTGGCTGCCGGGGTCCTTGGGAGGGCACCCATACCGTCCGAGGGCAAGAATAAGGATGATCAAGGGTCATCTGGGGCCATCTTCCTATCTCTGAAGAACAAGTATGGCCCAAAGTAGAGATCTGGATTTCATCCCTTTGCCTGGAGTCAGACTGAGGACTTCTGGGGCCTGTGGGAGACAGAGAAGCTTCTAGCTCAACCCTGGAAAGCCTATAGACACGGCTCTCACAGGGAACACCAGCAGAGCTCAGACAACGCCTGGGCGAAACTTCTATCGGGATACTGCAGAAGGGGACCCCCCCCCCACCGCCACCTCCCTCTCCCCAGGCTGGGACAGACCCAGCCGCGTCGGAGCTGGAGGGCCACAACTTGCTCCCACCTGACCTTCTCGCTTCCTGAGCTTGACCCAAATGCCTCATGGTCCCCCTGGGTTTGCGAACCGGGTAAGTGAGGCGTTCCTCAGAGAGGGTGGTTTGAGGATTTGGAAATAGAAGCTAACAGATGCGAAAGCACTCCCTGCTTGGCCCGGGCTGGCTGGGTGTGGACTTAAGCCAGTGGGGGCTGGCCTCGGGGGCCGGTGAGGGTCCCCCGGAACCCTATGTTGCCTCCACTTTAATCAGCACACTGGCCACAGGCACCCGACGACCCAGGTGCAGAAGCCGCCAGGTGCCTGCAGTGCTGGGAGCGGAGGTGCCGGGAGCGGGCAGGTAGAAGCGCCGGGTCCTTGGGTTCATGTCCTTGTGGGGAAGAAAGCTCGGACCTTGTTTCCTTCTCTGGGCTTCATGTGACGGCTGTAGCTGTGCCCGGGATGTGCGGGGAGGCCAGCAGCCCCTGATGGGGCTTGGGCCACATTCTCTAGGTCCTCTTCCCACAGAGGCGTCCAGGGGGCGGACTTGGGCCCTCTTTGCGGTGCCAAAATAAACTTGCGTTGTTTCCAGCAACATAAGAGGCCTCAGTGAGGCAGCTTTTGCCAAATCCTATAAGGACACCAGGGAAGGGAGGGGAGCCGGCAGTGCGAGGCGCCCCTCCCCCCCACCTCCCTAGCTTTCTACTGACTTCCAGAAAACTCCATGCAGGCAAGCCCTAAAGCAAATACCGGTGGGTGCTGTGGGAATCTGGGCTTTTAGGGGAAAAAGAAGGGACTGGAACTCCCATTTGTTGAACGCTTACCACGTGCTACTTACTTGGCCTATAAAGAGAGTGTTCATGGGTTGGGGGTACACACAGGCCTGGGTTCAAATTCTGACCATGTTATTTTGCTAACTATGTGGTTTGGAAACAGCTTCTCTGAGCTCGTTTCTTCATAGGAAAAATGGAGCTCATAATGCTACACTTCTGAGCGTTGGATTGATTCACTTTTAGTTAGCACCGTGCATGGCACATAAAATGCACTCGCTATGTTAATTGTCATTACTGTTAAATAGTTGCTATTGGTAACCATAATAGCATCATCATTAATAATATTATTTTCAAACTTCATGACAAGGCGGAGAGGTAAGTGCGGTGTGTACCTATTCCAAGTACGGAAACTGAGGCTTAAGAGGGATCGAGGCCATATTTCAGGGCCTGACAGCGGCAGGTTCTGCATTCTGTCTGAGTCGGGTCTGCCCGGCTCCTGACACAGGTTGCTCTGAAGCTGGGAAGCTGGAAAGCAACATGACCAAAGTCTGCGGGGCATGACTGTCACGGCCCAACTGCTCCCTGGACCTCATAAGCTCGGCCACCATTCAGCCGGGCCTGGCTGACCACCAAAGCCCAGGGTGGCCCTTGCCGGGCCTCAGGGCTCCTCTGTCCTTGGAGCATCCACCCGAAGCGAGTGTCTGCACAATCGGGCCCCGGGCTGCACAGCTGGCTTCCCGTTCCTGCACGGACAGCTTGTTGAAGCTGAGCCAAAGCAGCCTGGGATTTTAATTTTGGCTCTGGTGCTCACTAGCTGGGTGACACCGGACTTACTGCTTGCTCCCTCTGAGCTCCAGTTTTCTCATCTGCAACGCTAGCACGGCGGTACCTAGCCCTGCGTCCCTACGAGAATTGCACGAGCCAATGAACATGACAGTAAGGGTCTGGAAGGTGTTTACTCCCCCAACCCCCACCCTTCCCTGTGTCTTGAGGCAAGTGCTCCCTGGGACCTGGGACAGTGGGGCCCCAGGCCAGGACCTACATTCCCTCCTTAGATATGGACTTTCCGCATGTCATCCTTAATGAAAAACGAATAGCTCATGTGTTCATTTCATTAAATGCTGCCCCCACAAAAGTGTGGGCTTGTGCAATTCTCCAAAGACTGTCGACTGGAAGATATCTCAGAATTCCTCGTAAATCAAAAGGTTTCATTTTGCTGCCAAGATGGTCAATTTTCTCTGCCTTGAGTCAGGCCGAGGGGCAGTGCTGGGCTGGGATCCGAGGCAAGAGACCTGCCTGCTGGTCCGATCAAGGCAGGACGGGAGCAAATTGCTTCTTGTCTCTGAGGCCTCAGTTTCCTCCTCTGAAAAATGGGTGTTGTGTGTGTTGGGGCGGCCTGCTACAGGGTCTTCTATCCCCTCCTCCAGTTCGAAAATGCTAGAACTTGGTCTTTCCTTGTCCCTCTGCTTCCCTCTACCCTCCCAGACTCCACCGCTCCAGCCCCCTTCCTGCCCTCCTCCCCTCGCCCTGTCCCGTCTACCTCTCCTGTCAATCAGCCCAGAGCAGCCCAGAGCCGGCACTGGAGAAAAAAACGTCTATGCATTCCTGGCAGACGACAAACTTCTAATGCCCTTATTGCAAAAGCAGCCCCTCTCTGGGGTGAAAAGAAGGGCAGCCAATTTCTGCATTCATTTCTATTATGGGGTCCAGAAAGGGGGGGCATTTGCTCTTGGAGCTAAGGGTGGATACATTTAGAAGAGGCGGGCCGCTGCTCTGGCTTTGGGAAGCGGTGCCGGGCCAGCCCCAGGGGCTCCGTGGCCTGCAGGAGAGTGGGGCGGCGAGTACCCAGGGCGAAGGGTCCCAAGGGAATTCAGCCTCCCAAGAATTACAGTCTGAGCTGGTCTCCTGGGGAGGAGAGGGGAGAATAGCAAACGTGTTTGGGTTTCTTCACCACTGGGTCCATCTGACTGACAGAGATAGAAACAGAGGACTAGAAAGATTGCCCAGTGAGGGGGGTTGGGAAGGAGAGGGAGAGCCAGGGAGAGGGGGAGGGGACAAGACAGAAGCAAAGAAGGGAAAGAGGAAGAGAGAAAAGAGAGAAGGGAAGGGAGGAAGGAAAGCAGGCAAGGAGGAAGGGAAAAAGGAAGGAAAGAGAATGAGAAAGGAAAATGTTCCTGAAACCACATCATCTGAGTGCCCACCGTCTAAGACTGAAGGAACGGGGCAGGCGGAGGAACCAGCCCCTTGGGGGGGTTTGGGGAACAACTTTCCCACCGTCCCCGTACTGGGCCCTCGCGGTGCCGGCCCCCCACGGCCTCCCCAGCAAAGGCTAGTTCTGAGCCTCCTCATCGCACCGCTCTGTGAGTCCTATTCACCCCAAACACCAAGTGAGTAATTCCCCGGGGGCTGTGCAAGGAAGCAGCAGGCCCCGTTTGGCTGGCAAGTCCCGGAAGCAAGTCCCAGCAGCATAATGAGAAGGGCACAGAAGTGAGGATTCAAAATACTCACTCACTAAATCACTAAATACGCTCCCGCTGATTTTTACCACACTGGCACTTTTCCACGTATAAACCCACTCTATTCACCACGTTCGGCTTTAAAAATCTCTCCACTCGTTCTGCAAATAAAATCCCCTCAAACACCTGCAATCATTAAGAGCTCTACCTGTCCATCTGTCTGTCCGTTCTGTCCATCCGTCCATTCATCTAGAGTCTGCCCTTTCAGGGACTTTTAGTTGAATGTCTACAGTGTGCCTGGCACTCTGCTCTTATGGGGTCAACCGTAAGAACTCAGGCCTTGCCCTCAAAGGGCACACTTTCTGTTGGGTAAGCACACGTAAACAGTTATTAGAATATATCATTATAAATGGAATAATAAGGGTGGTAGCAATCGTTATCCAGGAAAAACAAAACAAGACAAATCAACTGCGCCAGGCCACTATTACAGGTCATCTGTAATGGGGAGGGGGGACGCTCCTGGCTTCCTGCAGGGAGCGCCCTGTGCTCCCACCGGGAGATAGACTTGGTCAGCTACAGTGCCCTGATTCAGAACTGGCATCTACTTTTCAAAAGAAAATATTGTTTTATAAATGCATTAAAACTGATTCAGAGTTTAAGGAGTACCTATAAAGCAAGTATCTCTGTAACCACCCAGGAGATCAAGAAATAGAACATATCCAGTACCTGTGAAATGCCCCCCCACCCCCCTGCCCCGCACTTGGTAAATAAGTACTTATTGTATGCATTCTTTTTTTTTTCAATTGAGATATAATTGATTTTGTGTAGCCAGCCCCGCTGCCTTCTAGGATGCGAGCATAATAAATCCTTTCATTTCATATGCCTCTCCAAGTGCAATGTCCATGCATGTCAGAGTGATCAGTAAAGAACCCACAAGGGACTTACTCCTTCTTTATAACACATTTTCTCACCACTTTTTTTTTTTTACCACTTTTTTTTAATTCATTGTTTTTTTTCCTAATGCCTGATTCTTGTTAAACTTTTCATTTTATTTTTTATTTATTTTCTAAGATTAAAAAAAAATATTTGAGAGAGAGCGAAAGTGAGAGAGATCAGAGGGAAAGGGTGAGGGAGAAGCAGACTCCTGGCTATGCAGAGAGCCCGAGGCAGTGCTGGATCCTAGGACCTGAGCCGAAGGCAGATGCTTAACCAACTGAGCCACCCAGGCGCCCCTGTTTTCCAAGATTTTATTTATTTGACAGAGAGCACTAGCAGGGGGGGCAGTAGGCAGAGGGAGAGGGAGAAGCAGGCTCCCTGCTGAGCAAGGAGCCCAATGTGGGGCTTGATCCCAGGACCCTGAGATCGTGACCTGAGCCAAAGACAGATGCTTAACCATCTGTGCCACTGAGGCCCAGCTCCCTCCACTCTTTTATTCTAGCATCATTTTTTAAGTCTGTTTCTTTTTCCCTAGTGCTCTATAATCCAACCTCTATCATAGATCAAGTATCCCCATACACGCGAATCTGCTCATGGGCTCTCTCTTACGTTTCACTGATCTAGTTCTCTATGCCTGTGATAAGGACCCACTGTCTGAATTACTATGACTCTATGGTAAGTCATAATGCCTGGTAGGACAATTCCTTCACTTTGTTTTTCTTCTTATTATTGCACTCGCCTATGAATTTTACAACAAGTCTACCCAATCCTACATGCAGTCGTGTTGGGATTTTGATTGGAATGCATTGAATGTACATATAAATCTGTGGGAAATGACATCTTTACAGTGTGACTCATCCATTCATGAATATAGTGTACCTCCGCGTTTCTTAGAGCATCCCTGAATGTCTCTCAATAAAGCTTGATAATTTTTTATAGAGATCTAGCACACAGGCCATTGGAGCCCCATGCCACTGCCGCGTCTTCTGGGGCCAACGCAAATGCCCTGCAGCGCCTGATGGAACCGCTCCTGCTGGAGGCCAGTGTGGAGAGGATCAAGGTCTTGCAGGCAGCTGCCGAATTTCAACAGTGCTGTATCTGGATTGCCTGCTGGTAGGTGTTCCAGCTGGAAGCAACACCTTCCAGGGGCCCAGATCCTGAGCTTCACCCTAAACGCTGGGAAGAAGTTCGCTGAGGAATGCTTTTAAGCGTAAAGTGGTGGATGCCTGCCTCCAAGCCTCCAGAAAATGCATCTCCAGCCAAATGACTTTTAGATATTTCAGACCTTTCTTGTGGCCTGGTCCTACAGCCAAAACTCTACAGAAATTGATGAGTTTCTATTCAGATAAGGAAACTGGGTGAAGGAGGAGACTTTAAATGATTATGGCCTGGTTCTTTTGGTAAAGTGCTTTTATATTTAAGAGCAACAAAAATGTTATCACCAAATACACAACATTTCTTTCATAAGCAAATTACTAGTGTTTCTATACCTGGAATACTATGTTTGTTTTAGTTACTGGACGCTTACATTTTGGGAAGGAAACCTTTTTGTTTGTTAAAAAATTGAGTATTTCGGGGCACCTGGGTGGTGCAGTCCATTAAGCATCTGACTTGATTTTGGCTCAGGTCCTGATCTCATGGTCCTCATTTCCAGCTCCAAGTTAGGCTCTATGCTCAGCGGGGCGTCTGCTTATCCCTCTCACTCTGCTCCTACCCCCATTTGTGTTCTCTCTCTCTCTCTCAAATAAATAAATCTTTATTAAAAATTTGAGTATTTCATTTATTTGTTGTTCCTAAGATTTTTATCCCATAACAAAACTTGTTCTTTTCTTGTGAATGTAACAGTTTCTAAATGAAAATAAGCAAGTATAAAACTGGGGGAAGAATAGACTTTATTCATCAAATGATGTCCTGATTTTTCTAAATGAGAAGATTGCTTTATTTGTAACACTAAGCATGGGAGCTGTTTCTTAGCAAACTCGTTTGGAAAGATTAATGTTGTGGGATGTATTAGATTGCCCCATCCTGTGTATGAAGCAGATTTGGTCTTTGGTCTTTGTCTTCTTAAGTTCCTCTATTTTATAGTGTGGTTGTACTATTAAACAAACAAACAAACAAACTACATTATTTCATGTCTTTAAAAAAGACCTTTAAATGTGATCTTCAGAACATTACAAATGATTAAAAACAAAATAATGGAAAATACAACCTAAATGAATTCTTAATTTCACAAGTGTTTTACTTTGATGCTGTGCCTTTAATTTAATTTGGGACACTTTTAAAAGGATACTTTATTTGTGTTTGTAATAATCTTTGAGCTTGGAAACAAAATTTCTGCTTAATTCATCATTTTTTTTAAAGTCTAACATTTTCTTAGACTCATTCATAAATACCTCATTTTTGTTGCAAATGTAAATGATCGCTTTTTAAAAATTTCATTTTCTCATGCTTATTGTCCATGTATTGAAAAAAACTCAATTTAGGTATGTTAATTTTATACCCAGCAATCTTGCAAAACTCTCTCACTAGTCAAATAATATTAGTAGACTCTTGGATTTGTATTCACATAATGTTATTTGTACAAATTCAAAGTTTTGTCTCTTTAATTTTAGCCCTTATTTTTTTTTTTCTTCTTTATTAAAATGCGTGGGACTTCCGGTACAACGTTGATAGAAGTGGTGACAGTGATCATCCTTGTCTTGTTTTCCATCTCAAAGGCGGTGGTTGGACAAGATGATCTCTTAAGTGCCTTCCAACCCAAAGATCTTGATTTTCCTCATGATCATGTTCTTTCCGGATAAGGCAGCTACTCAGCCTTCTGGAGTCTTTCTCCCGGCCCAGAATAAGAGTCGTGATTTGTATCCAGACCTTCAGTAGTTGCATATGTCCAGCCTGAGTCTAGAAGATCCTAGAGTTTGCTCTCTTATTCTTCAACATGTCATACTCATGGAAATCATTTCCTCCCAAAAGTCAGTTCTTCCCCAAACTCTCAAACCATTTCTGGTTCACATTTTGAATCACGACTAATATTAAAAAAAAAAAAAAAAACTTATGGATGAGAGGTTGGATGTGCATTCTTCCTTTTTTAGAACTCCCTCGGTTCTCCTTCAAGGAGGTAGAGGAGGATAGTGACTTTGCTTCCTAGTCCAAATCCCGCCTGAAAGACCAGTCATGCTGTGCTGCGCTATCTTCTCTGGTGTCTCTAAGCTGCATCCAGTGGAAAGAACACCAGGTGCAGCACAGCTGGGCTCACCTGATTAGCCCTCTTTCACCAGAAATGCCTAATAGTCTACCTTTATGAAGGTGACAAAACAAACAGCTATTGGATGGAGGTTTACAAAATCAGCATTGAGGCTCGTGTTCCCCAGGTTGTTCAGTCTTCCTCACACAGGAAGGAGGCACGGGATATAGTAGACCTTTGAACAATGTGGGGGTGAGGGGTGCCAACCCCTCATGCAGTCAAAAACTCACAAACAACTTTTGACGACTCAAAACTTAACTACCAACAGTCTACTGTTCACCGTAAGCCTTACTGATAATGGAAACAATCAAGGAACACATATTGTGTATGTTATGTGTAATAAATATTGCATTCTTACAATAAAGTCAGCTAGACGAAACAAAATGTTATTAAGGAACTCCTAAGAGAAAACGCAGTGACAGTAGCGTATTGTAAAAAGCCCACATATAAGTGGATCCCTGCAGTCAAACCCCTGCTGTTCGAGGGTCAACTGTGCATTTCTTTTGAAATTTAACATCAGCATAGTTGGTTTCTCCCACTGAACAGTTGGGTTTCTGGTCCACTGAAGCAATGTTTGTGGCATAAGGTGGGAGGGAGGCATATAAAATACCAGCTCAACTCATTCAGACGAGATTGTTGTCTGCATCTACAGCAAGATTCTTGGATGGAATGCAGTCATGGTTAAGAGAAAGGGTTTTCTAAGTTCCTTTAACTCTCAAGTAAGAGTTGGGTCTGCCTGACTAGTTCCGAGAAAACGAAGAGGGCACACCTGCTCCTTCTATTCTGTTAGACCGTGAGCGAGACCGGAGGGTAGAGAGAGAACAGGCAGGTCAGGCGCCAGGGTTTTTCTCTGCTGCTGCCATTCTTGCCTACACCACCTTCTCCCCACACAACCTGGCATTCTGGGAGTTTCCGGAGCATCCAGAAAAGTATGAAGGAGACAGTGTCTGGGCCAGGGGAGTGGCCCCCTGTGCATGTGGGGGAAGACGGCAAGTCCCGGAGAAGCAGCCACGTGACGGCATGGAGGCGTAGCAGGAAGCGGTAGGTAGGGAAGCCTGAGACAGCTCCAGAGCAGGTGCCAAGAGTGCCAGCTGAGCGGCAGGGGACAGGCCTGGCGATAGGACCAAGTGGTCACTTGGGCAACAGGCAGGGACCGTGGGTTCCAGGGCTGCAACCCCAGAAAGCCAGATGGGGTCCATCCCCCTGCGGTGGTCATCAGTGCAGGGAGCGGGCTAGTCCAGCCTGGCATGGAGGAGAGCAGATGATCCAGGGTATATGCCGCAGGGACTCAGGGACCCTCTCCCGGCTGCTTCGAGGAGCTGGTCAGAACCACTGGCCACACTGGGTTCAGGAAGCAGAGAAAGCCATCTCCCAAAGGTTGACATTCAAGTTACTTAAAGAAGACCATCTTAGTGACTGAGTCAGTTTGGAAGCTTACCAATTCAGACAAAATTTAGTTTGTACCTCCCCACTCCGAGTCCTGGGCCAGATCCCTAGTGGAACTGATAAGAAAGCGTGAATTTGTTCTAAAGAACATAGGAAAACTGCATTTCCCCCCCCTACGATCTCACTGTAAAGTGAGTACATGTGCCTCACTACACATCTTTTTTTTTTTTAATGAAACTGAGAATTATTTATCTCTTCATGGTCTCTTTTTTGTTTTAGAGCTGAGTTGCACGTTATGCTCAAAGACGGCAAATATTCTCAATTAGGCTTGGAAAGAGCACAGGTTTGGAGTTGGGCAGTCTGGAGTTCGTGGCCCAGGGATGCATTACTTTTGGGGGTCCCGGGAACTTTTATGTTTGTGGGCCCCGTCCTCCACTGAAAAAGTAAAAACTGATGTTGGTATAAAGACTATATTAATACTGGGGCGCCTGGGTGGCTCAGTCGTTAAGTGTCTGCCTTCAGCTCAGGTCCTGATCCCAGGGTCCTGGGATCGAGTCCCATGTCAGGCTCCCTGCTCAGCTGGGAGCCTGCTTCTCCCTCTCCCACTCCCCCATTTGTGTTCCCTCTCTCGCTGTCTCTCTCTGTCAGATAAATAAATAAAATCTTAAAAAAAAAAAGAATACATTAATATTACATATTAAAACATTTTCTTCAACCTAAGCTTTCTTCTTTTCCTGATTTTATAAGAAATCTTAAAACATTTTCTTGGGCTCCTAAAACCATCATGGGCTCCAGGTGCCGTGCCCATGAGGCTTGTCCTTGCCCTGGGCATGCCTCGTTCTTGTCTTTCTTCTCTGTAAAATGGGGCTGCTGGACTACATGACGGAAAGCACACAAGACCCAGGCTCATGGTGATAACGTTGGTTTCTTTTCCTCATTTTCATGGACTAGATTTTCTATTTTAGTGATCTTGCTGCATATGTGGTTTTCATTGTGAGTCACCTTCAAATTCTCTTTGGAAGTAGAGGGGGTATGACTTAGAAATGCAAATTCCTTTTTACTTCCTCAGGACTTAGCACAATGCCATGCTTTATATCCTCAATCCTCGTTTGTTGGCTGTGCCGGTAAATGGCTCTCTCCCTTCCCAGCCCCCACCCACCACCCCGGCCCACTCAGGCCCTGACATAATCCAGAAGCAACCTTCCTGCCTTTCTTTTTTCCTCTTGTCTCTCCCTCAAAATTCTTCTTTCCTCAGCGGCCTGTGCTCAGCGGACCATGGGCATGAGGAAGGCTCCACTGATCCCCGATCTCCTCACAGCCCGCTGGGGTGGGATTCTAGCCCTGCCTTGTCAACGAGGAAGCTGTGGCCCAGAACGTAAGGGATTCACTCGGCAAATGCTGGGACAAGGCTTTGAACCCTGGCCTCTCTGACCGTGACAGGCGTGATGGGTGAAGCCTCCGTGATTCGCAGTTTTTACAGAGGACTCCTTGGGGAGGTAACCCAAGGAAGGCCTTGCCAGTGGTGAGAGAGATGTCTGTGGATGCTTTGCGGGGATTTCTTCATGAGGCTCAAATCAAACATCTACGTCCCCACGGAAGTGTGCTAAGCTTTATCACTCTCACCTGCGCCCTGCCACGCACCAAGCTGAAAGTTGGTGCTAAAACCCCCTTCCTAAAAAAAAATAAAATAAAATAAAACCCCCTTCCTGAATGTTAGAGGCCAGCGATGCCGGAAGGAAGGGCGAACAACAACGAGCCACAGAGATCGAGCTGAGGGGTTCAAACGTTGTGTCCATCAAGAGGCCTGAACACTTTTCCTTCATCAGCTAGACACCTGGGTGCTTTTCCTTGGCCCGGCCTGGAGCCTTGAGGATGGTGTCAGCGCATCCGATGAGTGAGCGCCTGTGAGGCCTTGGACCCAGCCACACCTGCCAGAAATGTCGGCCCGAGGGGACCCCACGCGCCGCCACCCTTCGAGCACCTACCGTGTGCTGCGTGCTGGGGAGAGACGCGGGAATAGAATGTCTCCCCGCGGATTCAAGAGAAGGCAAGGCGAAATTTGCCCCGTGACAGGATAAAATCTGCAATTAAAAAAAAAACGAGGCATGTGAAAGTTTATTTATGTCTTATTACACAAGCTCCTCCATTCTCCGCCTCCGCCCCCACCCCCAATCTGTCACATTCGGGGATCTGGGGCTCCGAGCATTAGCATGAATTAAATAGATTCAGTGGCATGTCGGGGCTGGGAGGCGGAGAGAAGAAGGTGCAAGAATGAGATGCGGAGGGACAAGTTAAAAAAAGAGCGGATATTGGAAGTCGATACACGAATCTCTGGGAGGAGACTGGGGGTCAGACCGACACCTGGAACGTTCCAGTTGGAACCATCATGTTCTTAATAATAGTGACAAAGTCTCACATTTCCTGAATGCATCCACTGCCAGGCCCCCTTCTAAGCCTTTTACACATATTAGCCTGCATTATCTTCCCAATTACTTTGGGAGGTCGCTTCTGTCGCAAATCCCGTATTACTGACGAGAAGCCGGAGAGGACTGGGGACTTGAGCCAGATTCATGTCGCCAAGAGGTGCCCCTCCACCCAGCCCCCCACCCCCGCCAGCCTGCACACATGCAGGGCCTTTGTGCAGGTGCCTGTGGGACTGTGGGACACGTGAGGTCCGGGTGGGCTGTGACGGGTCACAGGGTTGCTGGAGGACAGCGGCTGGTTCCTACCTCCGAGGGGTTATGGTCTGGCTGGGGGCACATGGTTAGAGGACCAGGCAGGATTTCCCCAGCACCCCACAAGTCCTGGACTCAGGGAGCGGGTGTGAGCAGAGCAGAGAGGGAGAAGGCCAAGGGGCTACCAGAAGTGGTGTGTGTGTGTGTGTGTGTGTTCATGCTGCAACCTGGCTGATCTCCAGGCTTCTGACTGGGCATGTAGAATTTTCTTTCTCCTTTTTGTAAGGGGGCAACACTGTGGCCAGAGGTGAGGCGCAGCCAAGCCGGAGAGCCTCCTTCCCAGGGCCGCTCGGGGCTGGGCTCACGCCGCAGTATTACCGATAAATGGGCCAATAAAAAGAAGCCCTTCAACGATGTGCTCACGAAGATGATTCTGTCCCACCTGTCAACGCGGGAGGCCTGGCAACCATCTGTTAGAGTCTTCTTCCCACCCCTCCCCTTTCATTTTTAACTACAGATTTTCACAGTTTGCATTACTTATTTAAATCTGTTATTTAAAAAAAAAAAAAACACATGTATTGCTAAGTAAGCTGATGGCAGTTTTTGCCCATTGAAGCCTGTTCTTCCCATTCTCCATGGCCGGCTGGGGCCCCGTGGGAGACCCTCATGTGCAAGCCTGTGTCCTTTGACCAGGCTGGATTTAAGATTCAGGATTTAGGCCACGAGGCTCTGTATTTGAGTTGGGGGAGGGGCACGCAGAGCCAGAATTTCAGCCCTGGGGCTTTGTTGCTGACTCTCCTGGTCCCTTACTGTGAAATTTAATGGGACACAGTCTTAAGACTAACCATGAGCCCTGGGTTTCTTGATCCCTACCATGGGGGTTGTGGATTCCTGCTTGAACCCAGGGATGACACTGCATGCTTAAATTCAATGCTCTTCAAGTCATGCTGCACGGCCATGTGTCAGTTATTAAGCACCTACTGCGTACCAGACACTGGGCGCCAGGCATCAGCACTACCTCGGAGTGGGAGACGAAGTTCCCTATTCTCATGGAACTGACACTTCAGTGGGGAGAGACCAGAAAAGCCAATAAGGACAATTGGGCTCAGTGCCGTGAAAGGAACAAATGGGACCATATAGAGAAAGAATAGTGAGAAGGACCTGTGGGTCAGGAGAGCCCTGGGGAGTGACGTGGGAGCCGGGACCGGAGGATCAGAGGCAGGAACGATCCTGCTCACAGATGGGGAGCGGGCACAGAATCACCGAGGTACAAAGGGCCTGACAGATTTGAAGAGCAGGAGACTACTCTGGCCCTGGGCCTCCTTCCCACGCCCTCCAAGCCACTGGGGTCTCCTCCTGGCCATCTCTGTCCTGGGGGCTCCTCAACAGTGGGGAGGACCAGACCTTGTGCTTCTGTCATTCCCGCAGAGAACCCTGAGGGGCCTGGCCTCCCTGCCCACCCTGTGGGTCCAGGCAGTGCCTGCCTACCCCTGGCCAGAGGCCCAGAGGAGATCTGAAACCTCCTCTCCCCAACACGGGCTTGCGTGTTGCCCTGTCCCGCTGTAGCAGCCAGCTCCCCTGCCCAGCCGCCTTCTTGAGCCTCCAGTCCTCCCCCTACAGCCTCATCAGCCTGCTTGGCTTCTCTTCTGCTGCTTGACTTCTCCTGTCCAAACCTTCAGCCTTCCGCGCACTGCCAGGAGGGTGCTACTGCCCGTGGGCCTTTCTTTCCGGAGACAACTGATCATGTCTTCAAGGCCTCTTCTGATGCCACTCCCTCCCACACCCCCACATGCCTTCCTCCCTCCTCGCCCTATGTTCTTGGCACTTTATTGTAACCCTTAGCCATTGCTAATGGTTGAATCTCTCTCTTCCGCTTTCCAGGGTCAAGGTCTGAAGCACTTTTATATTTTCCTTCCTAATACCTAATGCAGGGAAGATATCAGTAAAGGTTTGTTGAATGAATCCCTCATGAGCCCCTTAGAATAATGGCCTCCTTCAGCATTTACCAAAGCTCTTTCAAAACTCTGTCCGGTTCTCTGCTCACAACACTCTCTGTAAGAGCAGATGATGACCCACAGCACAGATAGAGAAGTGGAGAAATGTTATCCGACTTACTCTAGATCGCACACAAATTAGAGGCAGGGCAGGGGCTCAGGCCCGAGTCCAGAACTCTTCAGCGGCCTCAGAGCACCAAAAGCCTAGAGCCAGAGAAACCGAAAATTTCTCTTAAGAAACATTAAAATATTGGTTGAATGTATACCGCTCAGCCCAGTTATGATGCAAACTTTATTAAAGTGCATCTTAAGATAGGAGCTAATACAGCCTCTTGGGCATTCATACAAGAAGCATTTATTGAGCACCTATTGTATACCGGGCTCTGTACTCTGGCTGACACCAAGGAATTACGAGTCTCTCCTTCATAGCATTTATAATTATTCAGGGGAGACGACCCAGAGTGACACAACAAATGGAGGACGGAAATCAGTATAAGGTGTTACACAGGGAGGTACAGAAGCTCTAGATGGCACCGGGTTATTCCAGAAAGGCTCCTGGAGAAGGCGCTAGGAGGTTATTCTATGGGAGGTGGCGAGTCCGAGTGGAGAGGAGGAGCGGAAATGAAGAGCAGGGACAGAAAGGCACAGTGCAAATGGGGGCAGCCCGGGGACTGGCTGGAGTGAGGAGCTTCATGGGGACACCTGTGGGAGTGTTGCTTCTGGGAACCAGGAGAGAATCTTGAGATGATTTTCCTGGATGTCCTTTCCACAAGCATTTCTCTGCTTCAGTTGCCAGAAGCGGTTTTAAGGAAAACTAACTCAGCCTCTGCACAGAATAGAGGCCTTGTCCCAGGGGATTGTAGGAGGGTAGGATCTGTCTTCTAATTCGACTCAGCTCGGCTCAGCCCAGCTCAGTTTAACCTCTCTCTTCACACGACCTGCCAGTCATAGGTCAGCTCTTCCTACCCTCAACTGCCACAGACAAAACTGGTAATGCAGGTAAGACACACAAGTAGAGACAATTTCTCCTTTCTGTCCCAACCTTAACCATGGCACATCATGCCCCTTTACCTCTCCCTTCTCCCCTCCCCGGTTCTCCTAATAAGAAGCAAGAGCCCAGCTCTTTTAGTGAATATGGGAGCTGGGGGATGGTTGGCAGTCTGCCATCATTATGGGAAAGCCTCTGGAGGACACAGGCCAGCTGAGAGCGTGACTCCTCTCCTCCCCATGAAAATGTAGCCCACGGTGAAATGGGCAGAAAGACAGAAGGGGTCACTGTAGGCCAATGGCCCCACTTGACCGGACACTGAGGTTGTGCTGAAAACTAGTGAGGCTCCAGAGTGTCCCTAGGTTGTCTTTAAAGGTTATAAGAAGGTTCCTGAACGTCCCAGGACGTGTGAATTGCACGGGAAAGTAGGTTTGGTGGGGCCCTTCTTTATTCCTCCGTTCAGAGCCAGGCCTCAGGGCCGGTCGGGCAGTAGGCAGGGCTCTACCCTCTCTCAATCTTTCCTAGAGCAGTTGCTAATGCATTTGAGCAACTCTTTAACCTCAAAGACCTGTGGGTCACTGTGTAGCAGATCACATGCATCCCGGGCTGAGCCCACTGGTCTTATCAAAACATCCTTGAGGGGGCGCCTGGGTGGCTCAGTCAGTTAAGAGGCTGCCTTCAGCTCAGGTCATGATCCCAGGGTCCTGGGATCGAGCTCCTTGCTCAACAGGGAGCCTGCTTCTCCCTCTCTCCCTCTGCCTGCCTGCCGCTCCTCCTGCTTGTGCTTTCTCTTGCACTCTCTCTCTCTCTGTGTCAAATAAATAAAATAAAATCTTTAAAAAACAAAAACAAAACCCAAAATGTCCTTGAGCTGTGCCCTATAGAGGCCATCAAGTGGAAAGTCATATAGTCCCACCTTGCTTCTCATGGGTCAACACAGGAGACAGTCGCTGATGAAAACATCTATTGTATTCCAACAGATTTCCTGGTGAAATGTTCCTTGTCTCTCTTCATAACTTCTCTCAAGGTTTGATATCCCTTATTCAGCTCTAACCTGAAATTAATCCCCTACTACAATATAAGCCAGTTCTTTTGGTCTGATCCTCAGAGACTGCCCAGAGGGAGAAATGCCAGGCGCTGCACTATTATATTGGGAGTGTGATGGCTGGGAAAAAGAAACAAAAGAAGAGGGGAAACTCCTACAGCCATTTCAAAACAAGAGGAATTGTGGTAGATGCTGAAATAACTGATCGCTACCATTTATTGAGCACTCCCTCCGTAATAGGTACCTTTTATGGACTTTACAACTATCCCATTTGAGTGTTACATGGAGGCCTCATTAGCCATCCTACAAATAAGGAAACTAGAGCCTTAGAGATGAAGTCACTTGCTTGATGTCAGAGTAGTCGAGGGCAAAGCTTGTATCTACATAAAGGCTTACGATCTCAACCTTATAATATTCATGTATTAAAAAAATTATGCAGTATCTACTACATGCCAGGGACGGTTGTAGGCATTGAAAATATGGGCAAATACAAATACAGACAAATATCCCTGCCTCACCCATTCTGGAGACATTCACAGAGTCACAGCTGCAGTGGGGATTAGTATTCAGTACAGATGAGTGAGAGTGGCCTGGAGACACTGAGCGGCATGCTTTCGGTCACCTAGGATGTTAAAGGAAGAACCAGGTGTCCCACTCTTGGCCTCCCCTTGCTATTTTTCCCCATCTTTGGAAGTGAATGTTCACCAGACAGTCATAAGGTCTTTGACTTTTTGGATTCCTTGCCTGAGAAGTTCTCCTCCATGCTTTGGAGGGCTTTTCCTTGCACAGGACCTCTAGTCTTAAGGCCTGGGGACTCTGGTGTGCAGAGATGTCCGGGTGCTGGCTGCTTGCAGAGGGCTATGCTCCTTGTCTTAGACCTTCATCTTGCGGAAGTACATAAATGCATGGCATTAATTTTTTTTAATGCATGGTATTTATGAGTTTTTTCCCCCCCGGGGCCACACCATGTTCTGAAATGTGAACATGGCAAGCAGGATGGATACATTTTTAGATCAGTAAGTACAACCAGATGTGTGGATGGGGCTGAAGAAACACAGCAAACTTTTGTGAGGTAGGCAGAGCCCTTAGACATGGCCTGTTTCTCTCGTCTTGTCTCTGGGGAAATGAGTTCATGACTGGCAAAAAAAAAAAAAAAAAAAATGCACAGTTCTAAATGCTCTCCAAATGAGTACCAGCTTCAGGCACCCCTGGCCAGGCAGGGGGCCTGGTCCTGCAGTCGTCCACCCAGCTCTCAGTGATGGCAGATAATAGCCAGGTGCCTGACACAGTTCTCTCTCATCTCAATCCAACACACACAACCATGAAACTGATGAGGAAAATGTAGGTCGGTCTGGCTCAGTAACGTGGCCAGAGTCACACAGGTAGGCAGCAGGCAGGGCTGAGATTGAGAGCAGGACCACCACATCATCTCCCTAGAGCAGTCTCTCTCGCCCCCAGGAGTGCACTGGTGAGGGGTGGCACACCTGCCGGGCACCACCAGGCTTCGAAGATGCCATTCCAGGGAATAGACAGTGGGAGATACCGTCTGGCAGCGTTGGGGCAAGTAGGGGTAAGGACACAGGGGGTAGAAAGTAGAGGTCAGTGCTGAGGAATTCAAAACCAACAGTGAGGCAAGACACAGCGGCACCTGCAAGTTGTGAATGGCACATTTCAATACACAACCATACCTCACTCTGCTATCGGAAAGCACTTAAAGCGAGGGCTTTAAGAGTTCTGAACTGTGACCTAGAGTAAAATGGGAAGTATTCCAGGTGGAGGGACTTAAGTGACCTGCGCAATAATATCAAGCAGTTTTTTTGTCCATGAAATTGGAATTCCAGAAAGATAGACGAGAGGAGAAAACAGAAAAAAAAAAAAAAAAAGAAGAAATTATGACCATATTTTTCCTTCAAATTTGATGAGAACTATAAACGTACAAATCCAAATGTGTTACACAATATGATTGAGTTTCTGAAAAACAGTGACAAAGAGAACATCTTTAAAGCACCCAGAGAAAAAAGACACATTTTGTACAAACGAACAGAAAAAATTAATCACAGACTTATTATTAGAAACTATGCACTCCAGAAGACAGTGGAATGCGTCTTAAAGTGTTGAAAGAAAAAAAAAATGTCAACCCAGAATTTTAAATCTAGCAAAAATATAATTCAAAAATGAAGGTGAAATGATGACTTTTTCAGACAGATGAAAAGTTGAGGGCATTTGTTGCCAGTAGGCCTGAACTTAAAAAATATTACAGTTCTTCAGGCAGTAGGAAAATGGTGCCAGATGGAAACTTGGATCTACACAAAGGACTGGAGAGACCAGGAAATGGTAAATATGTGGATAAAAATAAAACTATAAATAAAAGACCTTTTCCCCCCTCATTTACAATTTTTGCAAAAAAAAAAAATAACGATTTAAAACCAAAGAATGTATTGTGGTATTAATAACACATGCAGCAGTAAAATGTATGATAACGATAGTACGAAGTACAGGGGGAAAATGGAAGTATGGAAGGTTGGGAGGTTCTGATATTATATGCGAAGTAGTATAATATTATTTGAAGGTAGGTTGTGATATATTTATTTTAAGCCCTAGAGAAACTACTAAAAAAAAAATAAAGTGATACAATTAGCAAGTCAATAGTGGAGATAAAACGGAATACTAAAAAAAAGCACAATTAATGCAAAAGAAGACAAAAAGAATAAAAAGGGAACAAAGAACAGATGGGACAAATAGAAAATAAGTAGCCAGATGGTAGATACAAACCTGACTCTATCAATAATTACATTAGATGTAAATGATCTTAAACTCTTTCCCCTGATGAGCAGATAGCTTTCAGAAACAGACTCCCTCCCCCTCGAGGTGGCTCCAGAAAGGGGGTTTAGGGCAAGGATCTATGTGGAAGGGGTGGGGACCACTAGAACGGGAGCCTTGACTCAGTTGGCTCGGACCTGAGATGCACAACCTGAGAGCTGGGACCTGAGATGGGCAATCTATCCTAAGGCCATACTCCCCACTTTTCCAGGAATGGGACCTCTGGCTGCTGGCCCCTGGCCCTTTCAGGCCCTCAGCCCACATGTGACCATTGAGGTAAGCATGCGCTTCTCTCTCCTTTCAGCACCACAACCTTCTTCTGCTTTGGCTCCCGTTTCCACTGTCAGTAACCTCTCAGTTTCTCATACTTCTGCCCTGAAATCCTAGAGTGTCCTGGATCATCTTTTTTTTTAAATCAGGCCATGGCTCGGAAGAGGTAACCTCAGGTCAGAAGCCCATGCTGGTAGGTGGTTGTACCTGAAAGAGGAGGAGGGGCAGATTCCCTTGGAACAGGCTATCGGAGAGTGAACAAGATTGGCCTTATTTTATAGAATTCACAGGAAAAAAGTTTCCATGTGGCAAGAGCCAGACTTAGATTTTGAAGGCCTGAACATGAGCTAAAAGAACATTAGTTCACATTGTCCTCCTTGTCCTCTTGGGGGACTGGGCATATATCCATAATTGACTCTCTTATTAAGGGTCCTCCTTTATGTCTGATTCCAGCAGAGGAGTTTCATGATTTGCTCGGTTAAATCCTCACTTTCCTGGGAGGGAACAGAAGGTTAGAGTGAAATGTGGGTCAAGACAGGTTGCGATTCCCTGCAGGTGTTGGACATGACAAACTGGCAGGTGTTTGGGTAGAAAGAGCATTCATCAACCTCCTGACCCCCAATCAGGAGACCCCGGGCCCCCTCTGGAACCCCGAGTTCTCCCACCCATAGGGCTGGCCCTGCTCCATGTGGGGGCTGAGCAGCAGGGCCAGGCCTGGAGGGATCCGGAGTCAGCAGAGTTGGGCCAGGCCCCTGCTTCCAGCTCCACAGACAGCCCTGCTAGGATGGCTTGGAGCCGCTCCCTGGCCTGGGACCAGCCCTGGGAAGCAGGCTACAGGCCCTGAGCTAGGGCATCAGAACTGCTGGAAGGGCCACAGAATTCTGCCAGAGCCGAAGCTGACGTGGCCCCAGAGCAGCCCACCGAACCTGGGGTCGGGAGAGCAGGAAGCCCAGCCCTGCTCAACACAGCCTCCAAGTGACCACACTTTCTCATTCCTGCTTTCATCATATTAACACAGGAATAACCAGTGTTTTCAACATCCTAAATCGTATGTTTGGAAGCAGCAGCAGGCTAGAAAAACACGACACCTACAGAGTTGGCCACTTGGTCTGAGCTTTAAGAGGTTCAGATTGCCTTGAGACCTGCCGCACTTGATCCTGAATTCAGCCCCACGTCACCAGGTTGTCCTGCCCCAACAAGGCCAGACACTGTGGTTGTCCTTGCTAAGACACCAGCCACATTCCGATGACGTAGCCAAACGTCGCCATCTCCAGAACCACTTGCAAGAACTTGGACTTGGAAATCGGCTTGGTAAAGAAAGCTTGACAGGCGAAATCCAGCCAGCTGCATGGGGGTGGGGGGTGGGGGGTGGTGGGGGCTGTGGAATCAGGGTGAGCAGGACTGCCTTGGGCCTCAGATGGCCATCTAGGTGCCTCAAGGTGCTTGATCTCTGCCCCTGGGGGGACAGGACTGTCCACTGTTGTCACAGTTCAGACTGGCCCCCTGCTCAGGGGCCAAACCCTCGGGGTCCTGCCGACCTCCCTGATTCCAGCATGCTGTAAGAGTGAGTGAAGCCACATGTCGGCCTCTGGGGGACCCCCCTCACCCACTCCGGTAGGGTGCTGCCTACTATAATTGGGTCACCACAGCACATTAGCCAGCCTCTCAGAAATGGGATTACGACCCCCCCTTGCCTTGCTCACTGCACCCGACTATCAGATCAGAGCTGTGCAAATATCAAGGCACTGGAAAAAGGTAGCAATAGTACCTGCTGGAAAGATATTTAACCTGGAGGCCATATTTTATTACCCACAACGTTTGCCTGCAAATAAGTCAAGTGGGATCTCCTTTCTCCTCTTGCTATACTGGACACCAGACGAGATGCCTTCCCCCTTACTTTGCGGAAACTGCCTCCCACCAACTCATTTGGTAAAAGCAACCAGCCCTGGTAGCTACTGTGTGCAGTAAGTCATGATTGTGGTTATGGTTATGGTTAATTGTCTCAGGGGTGGGCTAACCGCCTAGAATGTTAGAGTATGGGGGCGCCTGGATGGCTCAGTTGGTTAAGCAGCTGCCTTCAGCCCAGGTCATGATCCCAGGGTCCTGGGATGGAGCCCCACATCAGGCTCCCTGCTCAGTGGGAAGCCTGCTTCTCCCTCTCCCACTCCCCCTGCTTGTGTTCCCTCTCTCTGTGTCTCTTTCTGTCAAATAAATAATAAATTAAAAAAAAAAAGAAAGAAAGAAAGTTAGAGTATGAATGTAGCAAGAGAGCAGTTGGACGGTCTCTAGGTGGCTAACGGGTAACATGAACTCGAGAGCTGGAGAGCGGCCAGAGGGGCCAAGGTCTTCTACTCCGGCCCTGACCCGACCCTGTGGCACAGAGCCCCGCCGGCTCTGCCAAGGGGTCCTCCGAACTTGCTCCAACGGCTTCGTCCGCTCCTTCCTTTTCTTCTCCCTAGCAGTGGTTTCAGTTTTCCTTGAGCAGTTTGGGTTAGATTTATTCCTGGGTACCTGATGGTCTTTTTTTATTCTATCCTAAGCAGCATTTAGTTTTAACAGATAGAAGCTGGCCGTTTGGGAAGCTGGCAGTCTTGTCTCTGACTTCTGAGGCCAGTTTGGGCCCCCAGAGGAAGTGGGCTCTCAGGCCGCCTAGCTACTCCTTCTGCTTCATTCCTTTCTGGTGATTTGAGTTTCATTCTGATATCATTTCCTTCTGTCTGAAAACAAAAAACAAAAAACACATGAAAAAACCTGCCTTTAGCATTGCTTTGTGCTGGGGTCAAAATCTCTTCGTTTTCTTTCATCAAGAATGTCCTTATGTTGCCTTCATTCATGAGGGAGGTTTTTGCCTGCTATGAAGTTTTGGGCTGACAGATTTCCTTTTCGCTCTTGGAAACTCTTGTTCTCTTCTCTCCTGGCCTTCGTGGTTTCTAATGAGAAGTCAGCTCCTCCACTGAAGTGTTGTTTTCTGTACATAAAATGTTGTTCTTTTCTTGCTCCTTCTGCAAGGTTTGTCCTTTATATTTGGCTTCTGATAGTTTGAATAGGCTTTAGCATAGGCTCCTTCGTGTTTCTCTGAATACTCTGAAGCTATACATTTATGTTTTCACAAAATTTGGTAAATTTTCAGTTATCATTTCTATAGGTTTTTTTTTCCCCCTGCTCTATTTTCTCTCTCCTGTCCTTTTGAAACGTTAATGATGCATATTTTAGGCTGATATTATCTGAGAGATCTCTGAGGCTCCCTTAATGTTGTCAATCTTTAAAAAAACAACAACTCTGTGTTTCCTGCTGGATAATTTCTATTGCTTTATCTTCAGGTTCTCTCACTTTTCCCTCTGTCTCCATTCTGCTGTTATATTTATCCAGTAGATTTTCTAAGTCCAGCAGATCAACGAGTTATCTATTTTTGTTTCTATTTACCTGCTGAAATTTCCTGCCTCGATTCCTCGTGAGCGTATTTTCTTTTACTTCATTGCGGATAGTTACGATGAGACCTGCTTTAAAGTTCTTGTCTGCTAATTCCAAGTCCAGTTCAGCTCAGGGTTTTGTGTTCTCTGTATTTTTGCTATTAATATTCTCTTCTCTTGAGAATGTGTTCCACATTCTTGGTTCTTGGTATGTTGGCTACTTTTAGATTCCTGGACATTATGAAGGGTAAAGTATGGAGACTGTGGATTATGTTATTTTATCCTGATGAGTCTTATTTCTCTTCTTTTTCTTTCTTTTAAAAAAAGTTCTTCCTTCCTTTCTTCTTTTTCTCTTTTAAAGAGGGCATGTATCTTTGTCGGACTCCGACTGCAACTGACTTCCTTGGCCAGCACTTCCGAGCTCCACTGAACTCCTCTGTCCTCCGCAGGCTGCTGTGGCTTTGCTCCACGCCCCTGGGATGCAGGGCCCCGCAGAGACGGAGGCAGGCAGCATCTGGGGAGCCTCCCCCAGCATGTGTGCTTGTCCTGCCCTCAGGCTCTCACGTCCCTGGAAGGGGGTCGTCTCCCAGTGCCCCCAGCACCCCATAGGCCACCCTGACTGCCTGGCCCTCGTCTGGGAGCTGTGGAAATGGACCCTCGTTCCACACAACTCCCCTCTAGCAGGCATGGTCGCCTCCTCCCGATCTGCCTGCTTCTGTTCACTCACCAGTGCCTTCAGATAGGGGTCTTTTACTTTAGTTGGGAATCGTTTGCATTCTGTTCAGAATTTCCAGTTACCATCTGTGCGGGGAGGCAGGGAAGGGTCTTTCTCAGGCAATACCAGCAGAGCAAACTCTTGAATTTAAGTTTCAGCGTCACCGATTTCTAGCTCTGTGACCTCAGACTAGCCTCAGAATAGCCGCCTCACTTCCCCGAGCCTCAGCGTGTCCATCTGTAAACTGGGATATTGAGAGCACTCAGCCTGGAGGGTCGTATTGAGGATAAGAAGAGGTAACATGCATGTCTGACGCAGAGCAATAAAGGAAGGGCAGCTCTTGCTGGACTCCCCGTGCTCCCGCATGGGGGGAATGTCCACTGATTGTCTTTCCAACCAACTAGATGCTCGTCTAACGAGCGACTGTGCGCCTAGCACAAGAGGCAGACAGTGAAGACCTTGCCGTCAAGGAGCTCATATCCTAGCTGAAACCCGGGGGGCAGAGCACAGTGGCACAGGGCGTCAGGAAACAGATGCTAAGCACTGAGGAGAGGGGGTGGCAGGGACTCACGCACGAGGACATGGTCTTCCTCAAGAGTTGCGCAAAACTCCTTTTTCTGCTTCGGCGGGCAATTTCACCATGAGGTTTTCAGTAACAGGCGCCCGCCGTATGAATTTAACCATCTCATTGGCTGGCAGCAAATACATTGGTTCCAGATGAGCTGCTCAGACACGGTTTCCCGCACCTCTTGTGTTTCCCGGTCCTAGTGGAAGACCTCCCCTGTGGCCTGCCCTGCAGCCCCCCTGGACAATAGTCAGACATCAATCGTACCCGTGAAACCTGCAGGTGAGGGAAGCTCTACCCACCTCAGCTCATACCAGCGCCCCACCCGCCTACCCAGGGTTTCCCGCTAGCCTTTGGTGTCCTACACGGTTACTCTCAGACATGCTTGAGCTGGGTGAAGAGCTGAGGTTATCCCTTTTTTACCCTTTGGGAGTCGCACTGAGCCAGGCTGATGAGCAGGTGGCCCCCTGATTTGGTCCGTTCAGGCTGCTCTAAAAACATAGCAGACGTTACTGCTCACCGTCTGAGGCTGGGAGTCAGATCAGGGTCCTAGCAGGGCTGGGTGGGGGTGCTCTTCGGGCTTGCAGAATCCTTGTATCCCCACAAGATGCACAGAGGATGCCAGGAGGCTCTTTGGAGCCTCTTTTATATGGCAGTAACCCTGGGTATGAGGATCCTACTCTCACAACTTGCGCTCCTCCTAAAGACCCCACCTCTGAATACCATCACCTGTGCCCGTTAGATTTCAACATAGGAATTGGGTAGGGGGTACTGACATTTAGACTGCCCCCTCCCCACACGCTGTGACTTCAGGGCATCGAGAGACCCACTTCTCCCTCCCCGTGTCTCTTCTCACTCTCCCGAAATTGCTGCGAACGGGTTAGAAAGGAAAGGCAGAGGATTGCCTGTTCGTGGGGGCTCTATTCCTTAACTCAGGGAAGTCGTACTACTCGCTTACAGATGCTGAACATTGTGGTTGGCATACGATTTGTCTGGAAATCACTCTTTAGACTTCTCCCATTCGTTGGGGATGCTTTGGCCAGAAGAAAAGACATCAAAATAAGTAAACAAAACAGGACAAAAACAAGTTCTGTCAGCAGGGACGGGGCACCTGCGTGGGGGGAGGGGCAGGGAAGGCATTCATCCGACTTCCTCCATGCTGACATGTATGCGTCGGGCACTGAGACGGGGCTGGCGACACACAGGTGAGCTAGATACGGTTCTTGCTCTTCAGGCATTCACCCCCGACTAAAGTGTCCGGAATGGAAAATCGGTGGGCTCTCATGCAAAAGTCTGTTCTGATGATGGAGGAATAGCCCGAAGACAGAGGGAACCCGGAAGGGGTGGGAGGTGTCAGAGGAAACAACCGAGGGGGTACCGGGGTCTGGGGCTGAGTGGACAGAGGCAAGGGCAGCGTGAGGACAAAGAGCAGTAGGCAAGGAGGCAGGGCTGAGGGAGTGAGTGGTGTTCAGGGCTGTGAGAATCCCAAGCGCCTCGTGGGGGAGAGCGGCTAGAGGGGCCGGTGGGCAGGTGGGCAGTGGTCAGACCACAGGAGGCCCTGGTGTGTCAGCCTGAGGGATCTGGATTGCATTTTGTTGCCCCTGGGGGGTGAGTGGAGCAGCGGTCTGGGGAAGAGATACCCGGGAGCTGAGGTGAGCGGACAGGCTGGGGGAAGGCAGGCCCGAATAACCAGCCAGGGCAAGGACAGGAGAGGCGGGAAGGGCACTGGCCGTGGCCTCTGCCTGCCTCACACTCAAGCCCGGGGCTGTCCCCCAACCTGAGGTTCTGTGAAAGGTAATGCTTGTTTCTTGGGATGAATTTTAGGGTGTTGCATTTGCTTGTTGTTTTATACAAAAAGTCTTGCCTAAAATAAAACACAAACGTCACCACTTTGATCTACTTCTCGGCACCCAAAATAACCTACTGGCAACACAGCACAGGCTTAGGGACCCTCTGGCCCCACTCCTGATTTGATGGGGGGTCTTTCAGAAAAGGCTTGACCTGGCCGGAGTTCCCTGCAAACAGATCCAGTGCAATCCGCCCAGGTCGTCTGCACACGACGTGGAAGGACAGAGTGCGTCTGTTGAGAGAGTGGCTTTCACCCTTCCACATAGCATAGTTTTGAGGTTTCGAATGGAATATTTTCCATTCTTACCAAGAGCTACTCATATTTATGATTAACACTCCTGAGGCCAAAACAATGGTGCCGGGTGCAGAGATCTGAAGCCGAGGATCTGTCCTGTGGGTCCTGTTTTAAACAAACAGCAAACCACCTCCCAATCAGGCTGGGAGAGCCTGCTGTCAACGTTCACAGTTGTGACATATGCAAGTGGCGGCGAATGTCCACAGTGATCAGTAAGTGAGCTGACTGCGTCTGTGTATGCCTTGCCCTGTTGTTCTGAACAAATGATGTGTACTGAGGATCTTAGTACCTCAAAAATGGGCAAAAATGACATTGGGACATGGGAAAAATAAAAAAGTTTGCCATTATAAATTTTTTTTTTTTGGTAACAAAGATTGTCATGAGAGGAAAATAATAGCTGTCTTTAGAATAAATAAGCCAAGAGGTTGAAAACACAATTTGCTGATAATTGGTGGATGGCGTACTATTGAATGGAGGAGAGTAATTAATAAAATGTATCCATAAGCATATACCCATACCCATAAACACATGCACACACACACACACACACACACACACACACACACACACACAGGTGTTCAGCTCTGGATGAGAGAATGTCACAGGTTAGATTTCCAAGAATCAGATACTGAGGCAGGATTTGGGGTGCCAGGTACTCTTAGAGATCCACACCTGTGAAGGGTAGAGGGCGAAAGGATGAGACAGGGAGAAGCTGCTGTGCGGTGAGGCCTTGGCCCATCAGCAGGGACCTCTGAAGTGACAGAGTTGTCTAAAATAGCTCTGCCTTTTTTTTTTCTTAAACTACAACCAACGTCGGGCTTGAACTTATGATCCTCAGATCAAATGCTGCACGCTCCACAACTGAGCCTGCCAGGTGCCCCAATTTTTTTTTTTTTTTTTTTTTTTTGGTTTAAAGAAATGATAATAATAATAATAAAAAAATAGCTGCCTGTGCCTGTACATTCCTGCCTCTCCGTTAGCGATTGGAAGGGCACGGCCTCGAGCGTGGTGGCCCCACAGCTGAGGGAGCCGCCCCAGGAAGCCGACCACTGCCCGCGCTGCCCCTAGACGGGTGCAGCTTCCTGCTGCGGCAGGGATCTAGCTGGTGCGTCTCGTCTACCACACACCACGGCACCCTTGGAGTCTTGGTCATTTCATTTTGACTGTCTTTTTCTGGCCAACTAGAATTCGCTCTGGAGTTTCCTTCCCACCTCCCCGCGCTGCCTCCCCCATTTCTCAGTTCCCTTGGTATCCTCCTCGCTCAACTAAAGGCGGTTGGAGGGTAGGAAGACGAAGAAGAAATTCCAGCCCTTGTCCTTCACCTCTCCGGTGCTGGATGTGGCTGTGTGCAAATATTTATATTTAGAGTCCCACAGACCTCCAATGCCTCAGGCTTGGCTTCAGCTTCTCGCGTCGCAGCTTGCAGCCAGCATCAGTGCCTTGGTCCAAGTCATGAAAATCCCCTGAAATAGGCCCTCCACCCTGCCTCTGTTCTCGCTGCTTATAACCTGCATTTGAGGCAACACTTAACGATACATTTTCTTAAATCCTTTGTTTTGTACACAAGCCTTTGCAAAAATTAATAATTGAGAAGTAGGCATATGTACCTTTTTTATTCCCTGAAGTGCCCGGATGGTACTGGGTGCTCGGTATGTACTCCTGTATTTTGTATTGAACCCAGGGAAACTTTCTTTAAAAGGTGTGTCCAAAAGGCAAAGCGGTTAAATTCCAGCCACACACAGACACTTTTGGCTGCTACCATCTCCTATCTGAAGGAAAATTAGTGTTTGTGGAGGGATCTGGAGGAGTGACATGTGGGAATTTAAGTTCATTCGAGTACCAGCCAGCAAAACAGCGATTTCTATCAACTGAGGTGGAAGGAGTTACTGGATCCAAGTTAGAATCCATTGCTCTCGAACTATTAACCTTGGGAATCAGCAGTCATTTCACTCAAAGCATCAGGAACTCCTGTGATCCAATTTAAGATTCTACAAGGTATATCAAACAAGGCAAAAGCAGCATACTCCCCACCCCACTACCCCACTTGGCATATGTAAGATAATTTGAACTCACTCAAAACTGTTGGTTCCCTAGAGTGTAGTGTGGGGCCTCCTGGGCGCTCTAAGTCCTTTTCAGAGGGCCTGTGGGGTCAAAACTATTTCATAACATTAGGACGTGATTTGCTCTTTTCACATTCTTTCTCTCATGAGTATGTAGTGGAGTTTTCCAGAGGACATGTGGTATATAATGCCATTGCTCTGGCAACTAATGGAAGGTGTGTTTTGTGTTTTCTAGAACTTTCTAAGGTGGTAGGTTGAGGGTATAAATACGTGTATCCTCAGACACTAGCCCAGCTTGTTTGCAATACTTGGACTAAGCTCTTACTATCTTTCCTTACACCTGCTACAATTTCTACAACCTCATCATTGTCTAGTGCATTGTTTTGCCATCCCAAAGTTTTCTTTGCATCTCTTTGGAAACTCAGCTAGAAATGAGTATACTTTATTGTTATTTTTTTGCAATAATTTTTTTTTAGAAACTTTTCAAACTTTAAAAATTGTATCTAAAAAGTTTCTTTAGACTTCCTTATTTTATTCAAAAATTTAAAAATTCAGAAGTTATTTTTATTATCTTTAAGGATGGATCAGTGGCTTGAAAACAAAGAGACAAGAAGACTCTTTCAATCTAGCTCTGTGGTATCTATGTCCAAAGATATTGAAGAAAATGAAATCGGAAAATATCCACAATTATTTAAAAAGGTTATTAAATTTCTCCTCTTCTTGTCCAACTACGTATCTATGTGAGGCCAGATTTCCTTCATATGTTTTAACCAAAGCAACATATAGCAAAAGATTGAATGCAGAGGCAGATAAGAGTAGCCAACTGTCTTCTATTAAGCCAGATATTGAAGAGACTTTTAAAAATTATGACAGTGCTGCTCTTCTCACTAAATTTCTACAAAACAGATTCGCTTTTCCAAAAAATGTTAGTGTTGATCTATGACGGGTTTATTATTTTTAAAATAGCAAATATGTTTTCATTTGTCTTAATTTTCAAAATACTAAGTATTGATAAATCAACAAATAAAAGGTTTGATGCGGTCATCAGTACTTTTATAGAGTGTAATGGGGTCCTGAGACCAAAAAGTTCGGGCGCTACTGCCCTAAACTGACAGGAACCTAGGACTTTAGGCAAATGGGCTTAAGTGACCTGAGGCATGCATCAGTTAGAGGAGGGACGTAGTTGTAATTAATTCCAGAAAGAGCAAAGAGAACACAGTACAGATAAAAAGCCCTAGAATTGCCACGTCTGATGGGGACTACAGCAGAGATTTTGTAAGGGTTGGGCCATGTCCTTTTTTTTTTTTTTTTAAGATTTTATTTATTTATTTGACAGAGAGATCACAAGTAGGCAGAGAGGCAGGCAGAGAAAGAGGAGGAAGGAGACTCCCTGCTGGTCAGAGAGCCCAATGTGGGGCTCGATCCCAGGACCCTGAGATCGTGACCTGAGCCCTTCAAGGCAGAGGCTTTAACCCACTGAGCTACCCAGGCGCCCCGGGCCATGTCCTTTCTTGAAGGAGTCATTTATTGGACAGAGAGACTTCCTAAGTAGACAGATTCTTTTTTCCAAGTTTTTGTTTTTAGTCACTTAATATATTTAACAAAAAAATTGAAATTAAGTGTATCTTGGGTCACTCAATGTTATTCTTTCATTCAATCACAGAATAAAATTATCAGGATCAAACGCTATAAAGTTTTTTAACCTAAAAGAACTGAAATCACCCAAGAGATGGGGGACTAGTCTCTCCTCAGAATTTTTCTGGTTTGATTGTATTAAAAAAACAACAACAATGTGGTATTAGTTTTCTTGTGCTCAAAGAAGAATCCAATGATTTAAGGTGGATTTGAGCTTCAATTCTAAGAATTATGGTCCAAGGAGTCTGTTTTGGAATACCCTCCATTCACCTTGAACTTCCTTCCCCTGCTGACTAGCTTGGGAAGGTATGTGCCCCTGCTCTGAAAAGCACACACGCTGCCTCCCAGACCAGGATGCCAGCACAAGATGGACACTAGAAGTCAAAATACCACTTTCCTTGGCCTATCTGAATTTATGGTGTTTAGAGACATTCCTCAAATGTGTACTTTAGTTTTCAGAACACTCCATTGAAACTGCTCCAGCGTGGGTCCCAAGGGCAAGGTTCTAAGCATCTTGCCTTCAGAGAATGAAAGCACCACTCTGGATGGCCATCGGGGATACCCAGAAACACACAGGAGTGCCAGCTCTGCAGTCCTTCACCTATGTCCCCGCTGTCTCTGACCTGTTTTTTTTAGGACAAATTTTGGTAATGAGGTAGAAGCACTTCCCTCCTCTTACGGATGCACTACAGGCTACACGAGCCCCACCCTCCCAGCAGATGGTGGGCACTTCAACTTCAAAGGGAAAGTGGTGTCTCCTAAACCGATAGCATTTTGAGCATCAGGAAGATGTGAATGCAGTCTCTTTATGGTTTTTTTGTTTAAAATTTACTTGTTCATTTGAGAGAGAGTGAGAGAGCACAGAGGGGAGGGGCAGAAGGAAAGAGAGAGTCGCAAGCAGATTCCGTACTGAATGTGGAGCCCGACACAGGGCTTGATCTCAAGACTCTGAAATCACGACTTGAGCTGAAACCAAGAGTCAGATGCTTAACCGACTGTACCGCCCAGGCACCTTAGTCTCTTTATGGTTTAAAGGGGGCATCAGCAGAATGATGCAATAAGGACTTAAAAGGTTGAATCTCAATTTCAAAGTTAACAAAATGAGAGACTTTTTACTATAAGGCAGTCAGCTAATTAAGTCATAAGGTTAGGATAAAGCACAGCGACTTTTTATTAATGTTTTTGACATAAGGCAAGGTAAAACTAGAAGTTAAACAATGCCATCTTGTTCTTCGATTCTTTCAAATGGAAGAGAATAAAATTTTAGGACAAAAGACCAGGTTTTATACTTTAAAAATATATGCACAACAGATCCTTAAATTATTTTTGAAAATTAATTCATTCTTTCAACAGATATTTACTGAGTGTTTGCCATGAGCCAAGTAGTGAGCTGGGTACTAGGCAAACTGCTAGGAAACATACTGGTAAGGTCTTTGCCTTCAAGAAGGTCACAGAAACAGTAGCAATGATTCCATGTGTAAAATGGGGAGGTGTCAAACTAATTAGATGAAAGGGGACCCTAGGGGATTTTTCCAGAAATCTCAATCATGAAAGGAGCCACATTCCTTTTCAAATCCCCAGGCAGCAATCGATGACAATGTGGATTTCCCACAGGATAACCCAGTTGTGATCATTTGTATTGTGGTAACAAGATGAATGCACCATGTCTTAGGGTGTACTGCAATCACACCCCACGCCTGTGTGTGTGTGTGTGTGTGTGTGTGTGTGTGTGTGTGTGTCCGGTTCCTATGGCCTCAGCCAAGATTATAACATGAAATGGTGCATTTGGAGAAAAATAATTAATGGAACTTTTCTATGTGTACTGCCACATTTCTACCAGGATGTAAAAACATGAACTAAATTTATAATAACTATACTTCTATTAAACCCAAGGATAAATTCTTTTGCTTTATGGAAGACTGGAACATCTTATGAGCATTGAAATAAAATGTGAATAGAATTATGGTTGGCTTTATTCTATCTGCTTCCCAGTAATTTTCCATGCAAGAAGTTTTATAGATTTTTCTTCCCCAGGAAGATTTAGAGATCATGTTTCAACATTTTGACTATGTCCTTCAATAAAACCCCACATTAAGCCAACAGTATATAGCAGAACTACTGGCTGAATTTACATTTTAGCCAAGACTTCAGCAGAAAAAAGACCGATTCTGAGAAGGCACTCTAGATTTCAGTTCCATATTTCTCCTAATGGAATAATGATGGATGTAAGGATAAAGAAAACAATCACAACATTTATTGAGCACTTACTACATGCCAGGCACTATAATGTGCACTTCTCAAGGGCCATTCAACACAGTATTTCCACATCACAATAAGGCAGGTGGATAAGGTAGATGAAGAAGCCAAGCCTGAGAAGTCATGACACTTACCTGTTTAGTAGTAGGTAGTTGAGCTGAGGCACACCCCAAGTAATCTGACAACAGCTACACAGTTATGAAAGGAATATGAATTCTTTAGAAGAAAAAAATGCTATCTAAAAAACTTCTCTTGAGAAGGCCCCAGTGTTTCATGACAAGAAGTAGCAAAGGCCAAGAGAAACTGACTTGACCAAGATGACATGAGTGGGGGCTCCTGAACCTGAGTGCTAGTCTTTCCAACTCCACCAAATGCCAACTCCCTAAAGTCTCATCAAATCTCATACAAGGTTCCAAGGGCACTGTTTTCCTTCTTATTTGAGAGAGAGAGAGAGAGAGAGAGAGAGAGAGAGAGAGAGAGAGATCGTGTGCAAGTGCACAAGCACAGGGGAGGGGCAGAGGGAGCAGGCTCCCGGCTGAGCAGGGAGACCAACACATGGCTCCATCCTCGGACCCCGGGATCATGATTTGAGCCAAAGGCAGATGCTTAACCATCTGAGCCACCCAGGTGCCCCTGCCTTTTTCTTTCTTCAATGACTTTCAGTACCAGGTGAGTAAGGATCTGTATTTTCACAGATAGTTACCGCCGACTCCATGATTGCTGCCTTCATGTTTCCAGCGTTCATCTGTCCTGGGGCTTTCCCCATTCACCACAGCAAGGCCATGAAGTTAGTTATTTTCTTATTTCTTTTTTAAAGCTACCGGGATGGATAGCTTTGTGCCCAAACCATGAGAGAACACAGTCTCTGCATTTCTTCCATTCTAACATGAACTTCTGAGTCCCCTTGAATCTCTTCACTCAGTTGACTAAAGGCCTAGTGACGCTGCATCAGTCCACTAGGGGTTTGGTTCAGTGAACTGAGACTATAACCACAATCCACTTGAAAACATCACACCATACTTGCAATGTTTCTCCATTTCCAAAGCAGCATTCTATTGTGGCTTGACTGGAGTTCTAAGTAGTTTTAAGATATTAGTATAAAAACACTTCTTTTTTGTACTTATTTTATGTATATACCTTCTTTGTATTAGAACTCACTAGAAGCTACCCCAAAAACTGAGGGGGAAAATACATGCTTAAAAAAACTCCACATATGCAGGAGGAAGATGATTTGGATAATGGAAACAAGATTAGGGAAACAAATGGAGGGTGGAAGTAGAGCTGTGTCTATTTGGTTTTATCACTCCCAGGTCCCTGTATTCTGAATATTCTATATTTTTTTGGTATCTATACTATCTGTATTATACTCAGAAATAATTTAAAGTTTCAGATTTGGTGTATTTCCAATTTTCTTTTTTTTTTTTTTTAAGATTTTATTTATTTGACAGAGAGAAACACAGTGAAAGAGGGAACACAAGCAGAGGGAATAGTAGTGGGAGAAGCAGGCTTCCTGCCGAGCAGGGAGCCCGATGCGGGGCTCGATCCCAGGACCCTGGGATCATGACCTGAGCCGAAGGCAGACGCTTAACGACTGAGCCACCCAGGTGCCCCAATTTTCTCCTTTTAATAAAAGATCTTCCTCTGCCTTCCTTTAAATACCTAGTTGTACTTTTAGCATTACTATTGTGGTGGACTTCGTCTTAAAGGGTGAGCTTTTCAGGAGGAACTATTTTTAGAGACACCTGCCTTTGCTACATAGCTATGGCAGACTTAAAAATGATCCAAATGCATTGGAAAAGACATCCAACCTACTACTAGGAAAGTATTTTCATGACACAACATAACACACACATAGTTTTAGATAAGCAGCTGATAAATGAAGAAACCATCAGTGGTATCATGTTAATGGATGAGGGGAAAGCTCAGTTATCCAATTCCTATTACACTTTGCCTTTTCTGAGAAAGGCAGAATAAAGGCTGGCAAGAAGGCATCCACGGTCCAAATGGGTGAAGAGATTCTAGGAAAAAACACAGGTGCTATAAATATGTTCAAATATCTTGGCCTAGGTTAATTTTTTTTTCCCCAGAGAACTGAGTTTCCAAATAAGGTCTCTGAAGGCTGAGTGGTCAGAGGTGTTGAGGAAAACGGAAGGCGCACTGGAAGACCAGAGAAAGGCAATTCCTGTCTTTAAAAAAGGAGAAACAGGTGGTTTGAGAGACTGCAGAGACCAATAAATTGACATAACCCTGGGTAACATTCTGGGAGAGATTATTAAATGTAGGGCCTATGAGACCTTAGAAAGGAAAGTGGTAATCTCCAGGAACCAGCACGGGCTCACCAAGAACAATTCATGTCAGATTAACCTTACCTTCTCTCATATTACAAAATAACTTAATAGATTATAAAAACAGGTAGAGCGATCTAGATTTTAGAAGGGCATGCAATAAGGTTGTCATATTTCTGTCAGTAAAGTGGAGAAATAAAGTGGACTGTTAATTCATTCACTCATTTAACAAATACTGTCTACTCTGTTAAGCACTCTGCTCGGCACTGAGGATAAAACAGCAAACAAAATAGACATGGTCTCTGTTCTCAGAGTTTCTCAAGAGGGAGAGTCAAAACCCAAAGACTCAAAATATATGCAAGTTTTTGAAATAAAGACTATGAAGGAAACAAAGGCAGGGCAGAGATCGAGAATATGAGGGAACTCTCCTTTAAATGGCATAATCAGGTCTCTCTGAGGAGATGACATTTAAGTTTAGGTGTAAAGAATAAAAAGAATCTATCTTGCTATGTGGGAGAATGGGCAGATGAGAATTTCAGGAGGGAGCAACATGCACAAAGGCCCTGAGGTAGGAAAGAGACGGGAACATTTAAGCCATTGAAGGCCAGTGTGACAGGAGAGCAGTGAGTAAGGGGCAAAGTAGTGCTAGAAAAAGTTGGAGAAACAGGCAGGGGCACTCCACAGATAACGAACTGGAGAACAAAAATAAGGAGACTCTAGTGGCCTGTTCTTTCAACACTTTTACCAATGGTTTAGAATCTATTTTTATCAGTTGTTGGAAATCTACTATCCTCTCGAGGTGTCAATAAGAAAAGAGTGTTGGAAGAAACATCAATTTGGCTGGCCAAATTAGTATCCAAAAAGTATAGCAGCTAAGGGCTTAGGTTCTGGCCTCAGACCTGTGTTTAAATCTACTTCGAACATTCACTCTCTCTGTGACCTTGGACAAGTGACTTAACCCCTCTAGGTCAGGTATCAAAGACACGTGGAGGATTAGGCACCAGGCAGCTCAGGTAAATCTTATGTACTACACAATAAACCATCTGCGGGACCAGATTATATATGGTTTGCTGGGCCTGGGAGCTATTCTGGCATTCATACTCGAGAATGAAGTACATCACCTAGCCTCTGACATAATATGTTTATAGATCAAATGTGAACTTTGCATTTGTTTTGTTCATGTCACTAATAAACTCTACTGCCTCTCAGACTATCTGACTGTTCGAATGATGAGAAATTTAGCATAGCTAAATTTTAGAAATTAATTCTGGCCTTCTAATATTATCATTATTCATGAAGAAACTGCTATAAGTTAAGACAATGTTTTAAAGATAGGATTTGCAAATTTTTATCATCTACAATGTTAGAATTATTATACCAAAAGATTGCTCTATTCCGGTAATGTTAAAATCCAGTGCAGTCTCAATTGCACCCAAGGGCCCCTACAAAATATTTACAGAATTAGATGACAAAATTTTCAATAATTATTACAGTTCAATTTTAAGAATTATTAAAGGGTTTTTAAAAAGCCCTATAAATTTTAAATAATTTATCTTAAAAAAGGAGCAATGAGAGATAGGCTTAAGTGACTAATTGTATGTATTTTAAAACAGATGAGAAAAGATTAAACCGTTTAGCGTAATGATAAATTTACCCGAAGTTAAAAAAAATTCCCTAAAATCTTGGGTTTCCAGTTAGAAAGGGATGCTTAGTAAACACCTAGAGAAAGAAATGTCGGGTAGTAATATTATACATTCCTAAATGTAATCTTGACTACTAAACAAACATCCAATGCAGCTTTCACTTACTAAAAAAAAACAAAACCAAAAACCTACATCAGTCACAATAGCATGTGGCGGGTTAAATTCACGGGCTCCCTCTTCAATCTCAGCATTTTTGTCAGATAAGAAAATTTTTTTTGATGTTCCTTTAGATTTTAATTTTCACATTTTCTCCATGAAAGTGTATCTAGGAGTGATGAAGTTTCCCTTATTTGATCAAATATTCATTTCTTGCATTAAAAATGTGCCTTTCAAAAACATACTCTCCATGTTTTGCTTTATTTAAAAACAGATAGGATACAGATTATATTAAATGGGAGATACTAGCTTGGCTTCCTCATGATTCGCTTGAATTTGGAGAAACTATGACAAATTTAACTCAAAATCTCCTAGGCAAGCAAATTGCTTGCCTTTCTTTACCCCAAAATATGTTTGTTTTTTTTTTTCCCCCTCTTGCAACCGCTTTCAGATGTACTCCTCAGTTTAATTCCAGTGCTAGCAATCTGATCGAGGCAAATTTCACAGGGCTTCCTGACTCTAATCTCTCCCGGTTATAATCCATTTTACAGCTGCTGGCATAATTTCTAATACTATCTTAAGGACCCAGATAAATTCAGGCTCTTCAGTATGGCACAAATGCCACAAACAACAGATTCTTCTGCCTCAATCCTGCTCCTCATCAGTTGCTAGTGATCACTACACTTCCACACCTGGCTTCTTCATCACTCTCTACTAAGTCCATTCTTGGGATCAAACAGACCCGACACCAAATCACCCTGCCTCCACTTGAGTCGTTTCTCTGTTTTTCCTTCTCAAGCATGTAAGCAGGTTTTGTCTCATTACTTTTTGCTTGGTCTGTTTCCAATATATTCTCATCATTACACATTTCTGTATTTGTGTCCTAGTTTAGAAGTTCCATGAGGCGAGGGATCTCCTACTGAAATTTTATTTCAAGAAACCATCAGTGACTGGGCCTTTGCACTCTCAGTTACTCTAACCACTGAATGATCACCCTCAAGAGTTGAAGGCGTGTAAGAAGCCTAGGTCCCTGCTTAATCAGGTGAGGAGTAGACTCTGGAGCACATCTGTATACCTTATCAAAGTAAATTGAGGCCTACAACTCTTTTCCTTTTGCTTTATGTTATCATCTATCTGTATCTATATCTTACAACCTTTCAAACCTTTTGCTGTAAAAGCTCATGAAAAAATAGTGGAAGGGAACATAATAAATGTTAACAGCAGTCACCTCTTGGAAAATTACAAAAATGGAAGTTAGGAATGGCAGGGTTGGGGTTGGTGACGGGAAATGATAAAGAAAATGATAATATGGCCTGCTTCCTAAATTTTTTTGGCACTGATTCTTTATAATCTTCAGTAGTTCCTAAATATTCCATAATGAACTTACATTTCTCACATAACAATCTATACTAAGATAAGCTAATTTGACATGGGAAGCATGACAATCAAATTTGGCATGGATAAAATTTTAAAACTGAGTGCAAGGTTTATGATTTCAGTATTTAAAAACTTTCAGAAAGGCAAAATCCTCTACCTCTTTAAAAAATACCTATTGATACAGAACCTTGAATTGACAAACTAAATGTTACCATAATTCTCCCCCCCAAAAAAATACTTAACCCAATGCAAAATTTAGCTGTTGGCATCCTGTCCTCTGGGTTGAAATACTTTCCATATAGTGACTCCCCTCTTCCTGCCCTCCCCATTCTACATTCATATATCCAACTGCCTGCTCAATGTCAAAACTCAACCTATCCAAGGCAGAATTCAATTGGCACCCTCCAATTTACTCCTCTACTGGTTTTCTGAAATCTCAACTAATAGTATCACCATATTTGCTCAGAATCAGGGTCATTGTTTCTTTCTTCCCGTCTAATCCATCACCAAATTGTCAGCTTCATCACCAAAAAAGGCATCCTGAATCTGACTTCTCCCTACAACTACCACCCCAGTCCAGGCTCTCACAATCTCTCACCTAGATGACTGTAACGGTCTCCCTTATTTTATCCCACTATAGCCTGTTCTCCATCTACTAGGCAAATAGAAAGCAGAGCATGTCACTTGCTTGCCTAAAACCCTCCAATGGCTTGCCATCACATTGAGAATAAAATCTAAATTCCTTTCTATGGGCTCACAGTCCAAAGCAGTCAGTGCCTCTGGCAAGTCCCTTGTCACTCTACCTTATCACCTGCCACTCCCCACCCACACTCACGGGACTCCGGTCTTACTGCATTCCCTCCCGTCATAGAAGCTCATTCCTGCTTGAGACTTCGTTTTCTGGTTCATCAAAATGCTCTTTTCTTTGACCTTGGTGGTTTTCTTCTCATCATGAAAGGCCATTATTTCCCAATGACCCTGTAACTTGGTCTTGTACCCCAATGTATAATAACCATCACCTAAGATGGTGACTGGCAAGTGGGTCTTCAATAAATACTGATGAGTGGGTGGTTGAAAAGAATTAAATATTCAATCAAACTTTCTGGGCATGAAAACGGTTGTTTTGAATGATCCATACTTTTTGCAATGGCAACTCCTCCATCTCTCCTCCTCAAAAAAGCCCCAAGAACCAAGCACCTCCCACAAAAACTCCAACCCCAAATCTTCTTAGAATATACCACATTTTAGAAATCTATGTTCTGTATCAGCTGTTGCAAAACTAGGAAACAAAGCCTGAGCCTCACAGATAATAGAGTGTTTATGTATACACACAAAAGGCAGTACTGTCCCCTTCGGAGACTTTTCACCTCGAAGTCAGCCCTTTGTGTGCACGTGCTGGGCTACAGAGTAGGTGGAGAGCTGGTGTGAGCCCCCTGGGTTAACACACTCCCGGACATGGTCTGCCATCTCTCCTAGGAGAGTGCTGACTCACTCACGGCCTCTGTGCCTCCACCAAAAAGCAGCTTTATAGCCTTCTTCGCTAGAAAAATAAAGGATTAGCCTACTAAGACCAATCTCAATAAAACTGACCACAGTAGTGTTTCGTGCCAGGTGGCAAAGGAAACTTGAGATAAAAATGAATAGCAACCAGATCAAATCGTCAAGTCAAAAGGCTCATAAACTCCAAATTTTGTCAAAGTGAAGCTGAGAATTCAAGTTTCAATTTTTATGGCTCGAGCCATTATAAATCTTATATAAACCTTCCAATGGACCATAAGAACAGAGAACAGTTTGAGGAGTGTGATTATTTGGGCTCAATTTTTGTTGAAGAAATATATATTTAACAATGACTCTTAATAACGATATTTAAACCAAGCTGTTTCTTCTTCAAAAATTTTGTACTGTGTTTAGTCAGAAAATACTGATGCATGCTTCCTTGTTGTAAGGTGACTATATTCTAAGTAAAACTGTATCAGCAAAACTAAACTTTAGGTATGGCTAATCAAATTTGAATGGTACAAGGATAGTATATATACAGAATAAGGCCTGTAAATGATTTTTAATGAGATGGCAATATTATTGTTTAAAGTAGTATTAACATCATGAGTGTATATATATGTGTATATATACATGTGTGCACGTGTGTATATGGATATACACAGAGAAAGAGAGATAATGAATGAATGAATGAACGAATGCAAGAATGAGAATGGATAGGAATCAGACCAACCTTTCCTTGGGTTAATTACTTTACTATGAAGACGTGTCCAAACTTCTAAAGAATTTCCTGGTTTGTATTAAAACGCACTTCAAAAAGACCATGAAAACAAATATTTAGTTGACAGGCTACAATGGGATTCAGAAAAAGACACAGTGAATATAGACTAAGGTGCAATTTCATGCTGGTGATTTTTCTTTTTTGAAACGTAAGCCACTAATTTTTTAAGAAAAAAATTTTAAACCAAAGGTTGCATATTAATATTACACACAAACTGAAACATGTGACTTTTAGCACAGTGTATACATGCTTACATAAAACTCAAATATTTACACATTTAAAACAATTTCCATTTAACATATGAAAGTTCTGAAATACATAAAAGCATTAATATTTTCTATAAAACTACAATTAGAACATCAATTTGCTACAAGCATATAAAACATCAAGTGCTTTCTTGGAGTTTCAAGTTTCCTCTTTAAAACAAGATCTTGCTTGCATATATAATCTTTCTCCAATAATCAGTAAGGACTTTTTTTTCCCAAGAGATTATTTTCCAGATACATTATAAGCTCAAGAAAACGGACCCAACAATTATGCAATATAATTATGTCATAACAACTTAATTGCACATAATGCTTTAAAGTAGGTTTGGATGACGTTCTCGAACACTTTGGTATATGTTCTTCAGGGACTTCTATTAGAAATAACAGGAATTTTAAGTCCCCTCAATCCCCGTTTTGCTTTAAAAATGGACAAGTCTTTGGTTCAAGTTCTACATTTTGGGCATTTATGATTAATAAAAATGGTCCCCAAACCAATAAATGGTGCGGATGTATTATCAGTTCACAAGACTTCATTTAACTTGTTTCTGATGAAGTGGAAGGCTAAAGATATCCATTTATTATAACATGTCATTGATAGTTTCAATCTTCCATTTATAAGCAGAGAAATCAATAGGTGAGTCAATATTTCTCTGCTCATTTTGTGTTATAATCTCAACTGTACAGTAATTTGCAGTAACTAGAGATACTGTTCCACAGTATATGTGATTATGATCGGAAAGATGAGTAGCATTAAATTTAGAGTTAGCTTACCGAGAATGTCAATATTAGACTGTACGGTAATTCTGCATTAACTATAGTAGGTTGTCAGGTAATACTTATTTAAAAACCCCATACCATTCCATTTACAAGAGAAATTGTTGCAAATGTATAAAACAGCAGATATACAAGGAGAACACCAAACATACTTTATTAGCACAAAAAAGCAGCCATAACAAGGCACAGCAAGCAGAAACGTACATTAGCAGTCAAAGGGTTAGTGTTGCATACAAATATAGCTTTTCTTTTTTGTAGCCTTGGCAATAGCCATCAGGATGTAAAAGAACTTTCTGTAGCAGCAGGTAAGGAAACCAAGGAGCACTCACCAGTGATACAGAGCACATTAACAAAAAGACACAAGAATGGATTTGACTAGTGCAAAATGTCTAGGACAGAACTGTAAATTCAGTTCAATACTAAGAAGCAAACACTAGGACTTGGTATTACTTCCAAAATAGCTCACTCAAGTAGTATTGCATAATATTCTAAGTGACAAAAAGGTGCTAAGTAAAGTTATTTACAGATACAACGGTTGTACAGTACCTTTTAAATCTGCAATTAGGGTTTCAGATTTTCCATTAGAAATTAACTGCACTGAAATTCTACAAATTGTATTTAAGCGCTTCAGCTACGAGCGTTTACGACAAAGAGCTAAATACTGCCATCCAAATTGTTCACTGCAGTTTTAACAGTTACCTCAACATCAGCAACCACTGCTCTTATATATGGATTTGTTTGGGCATCTTCTAGTCTCACTTTCTTCATGGTTCACAAACGCATCATGGGCACAGGAAAAGATCCAACTTTAACTAATCAACAAGTAGACCGCACGTACTAACTTAAGAAATCACACACAGGACTACACTGCAGTTCTTCCCAATGTGTTTTAAGTTAAAGCACTCATTCAAAAAAATTAATACCTAAGGCCTTGAAATAAATCCACTACCAACTTTATAAGCCTGAACTTTTAAGAGCAACTATTTAGAAAACCTGGTTGGCTTAACAGTACCTTTTGCAGAAGAGACAGGAGACTGACTCTAAACTATTATCAACACTTAAGTGAACTGCACTCTGCCCTTGTGGCCAGAAAATTGCATTTTTCTCTTTTCTCCAAGGAAGGCAGTCTTTATTTTTTGGACTTCCAAAGCTTGATTTATAGTAACTACAAACAGCGCTACTTTTGGAAGGTTATAGAAAAATTCTTAGAAAAAAATAACAATTTCAAACATTAGTCACACTGTTGAAATACTCTTCCAATATTAATAATTTGTTCTGCGTAAGAAATAGAATTCTTCGTAGCAAATGCCCCCGAGTTGCTTCACTCAATTATAACAATCGTTACAAATGAAACCATTCGCTCAATCGACAAAATGCCTTTGCAGCCTCACTGAACACCTGTAGCTCTGTCCTCCGTTGTCTCAAATAGGCACCACATTTATCTGAGGAAGTAACAGCAGATCGCATCTGACAGATACTAACACTAAGCCTACGTACTGCACTGAAAAACACCTAACACTGATACGTGTGCTTGCTATAGGTGTACTGTCTGATGCACAGAAAAGCAGATCTGGTTAATGCCCACTGGGGGCAGGACAGTTTACTTCGCCTTGACCGGTTCTCGTTCTAACCAGCGAACTCTAACTTTTTGCTTATAATGATACTCTTTCAAAAAATCCTGCAACATCGATGGCAAAGGGAGCCCATCAATTCCATCATAGGTAGTGCATCTACAGATTACTGCACGGCAGATATACTGCAGGCTAAAAGGGAAAGTCCTGTTTAGTGATATAGTAAGCAATGGTTCAAAAAACATGCAAGAACTGGGATCTTTATAATGTTCCAAAAGTCCTGTTACAGTGGAGGAGTGAAATACACACGGGTCGTGGGCGTCAAAACTAAAGTTGTGATTCCACTGTTCGATTCGGGCATGCAGGGACCTGTTGTAGCGACGGAAGCTCACAGAGAAGAGGTAGTCCTCTTGCGCAGAGTCCCTGAGCAAGAATGTGCCTTCGGGTTTCCCTTCCAGAAGGGCTTCTGCTTCGTAACGGTCCATCACTCCCCAGTAACAGGGGTTCCCTGTAATCTGGAGCAGGTCGGGCACAAGGCAGTGTATGTAATCGATCTGCGTATGGACTTTCCAAGCTCCCTGTCTGCTCACATGGGCATGGCTGTCCCCAGACACCTGCCGTTGCTTCTGCCTACGTGACTGCAGGCACAGGGTGGTAGTGTCCTCTTCTGAGTCGCAATTAGCTTGTGCAATTGCAGTACTGTCCCCGCTTACTTCAGTCATTCCAGGAGCTAACTTTGGTCCCAGTTTATATAACGGATTAACCTGTGCGGTGGCTTCAAATGTATGTATTTGTGCATTGGGCGGAGGGTCAACGCCCTCTTCAATACTGAGCCGTCTTCTCTCTCGAAGCCTATCTTCTTCATCTTCTGTAGAAACCAAGGATGGATCAAACGTGTCAAAAAATGTCGAGTGTGGGCTCACAGGGGCTGTATGCTGTTTAATCAAATGCCATTTTTGGGCTAAATCTGAGCCAGCAGGAAAAGGGCATTTCTCAAGCATTAATTCAGAAAGGTGTATTTTTCTTTTATTAGAAAAGAGGGGTTTTGACTGCTTGCTGTAAGTTCTCATGGGAAAACACAAGCCCACTGTGTCCTGCAACCTCTGTCTCAGAGAGCGGCTTCCCACAGTTCTGCTGGACACGCTGTCCATATCGTGCATGGAGCTTACGCCATACCGCCTCTCTCTCCTTTGAAGTCCGCTTCGAGTTCTACCAAACTTTTTATCAGTATCCAATGAACTCTGTGTCTTTGTAGAACAGGAATGTTTTTTCTTCCCACCCCATGGAGCATGCCGAGAGTAGGAATCCCTCCTTGCAAGTCTCGCTCCTGGGGTGACACACGAATCATTATCCTTTTCAATGCTTATTTCAACAATCTGAGGAATTTCAGCGGCACAGTTTTGGTTTCTCCTTGAAGAATTCTTGGAAGGGCTTAATCCCAGTTGTAAGGCAACATTTTCTCTTAAGGGACTGCTTTGTTGCTGAGGAGCTGAGTCTCCCACAGTGATGTTTCTCTCTTTCACAGACAAACATCTGTTGGAGTTCATGTCCACATTTTCACTACGGCTCCCTCCCTCGTGACCGAAGAGATTCTGACACCTGTATTTGAAGTTATTCCACATCTTCCCCACTTTATCCATTGATTATAATATCTAAAGACAAAATAGGAAGAGGAGAAACTGAAGTTAAGGTGGTGTGTGCAAACAAAACCGACAGCACCCCCCCCATTGGAAATTTCGGTGACGCTGGGTGGATTCCCACCCACCCTCCACTGCCCTGCTGAAATGAGGAGGCAGACACTCCTGGTAGCTGCTGGTGGTCCTAAGCCCGCCGGCCCTATGGCCTCTCGAAGCACTCAGGGCACCAGTAGTCAGGCCAGTCCTCACTCCCCATTCCCTTTCAGATGGAATACTCAGATCTCATGGGAAAGGAAATAAACCCTCTCAATTAAACTCTGGGTTCTTTTTCCCACACATCAACCTAATTTCATTATGACACTGATTTCTGTGTCCTTACTACAGATAATTTGGGCACTGCCTCGACTATTACCAAGGGAAAATACGTTCTGTATTGCTGAAATGTATCTGTATCCTATTGCTCCAAAGTTGAAATCAGGACATTTGTGTAACACAGTGAGTTCAAAAATCTTGAAGTAGTGTCCTTCTCAATTTCACCTACCAACTGCTATATTCCACTCATCTGGCAATCTAAAGCTTACAGATCAATCACTTGTGAAAATTCAGTATCTTCCCTCCCTACTCTCCAATGTATTGAATTTTTTCTGTTTTCAAAGGAGCAGTTTGAATAGAAAGGCAAATTAGGAGGAAAGAAAGAAAATATTCAGATTTAAATGAAAAGGGTGTCTTTCAGTTTCCCAATTCTTCATCCTAGAAGAGCTTGGAAATTATTAACAGAAAAGGCTATGATACTGAAGTAATTAACACAATAAAAACAAAAAATATGCATTTTTGGCATCTTTTAGTTTTGCTCCTTAAAAGAAAAAAAAAAAAGACTGAAAGCAGATTATTGCACTTCACAAATAAATTACTTTATGACTAACACAGACTGGCTCATTTGATAACCTAAAAGTCAACATTCCAGAATAAACAGAAAAACGTAAACTTAAAGTTCAGCTTGTTTTCTGTCACAATAGGACAGTAGAACCTTTTTTTTTTTAAAAAAAGATCTTTCTATTTTGGCACTTTTCCCCCTGAATTTTTTGTTCGTGTTTATTATCTCATCATGTATTACTTTTCACAGTTTAGAATCAGTACTGGAAAACTGTTTGGATGTTTTTCTCGTATAGCGATGAGACACATTAGAGCTGATTCTCCCATCACTGTGACTAATGCTTTTTGTGATAAAGACTTGGATTTTCAAGACATTGACTAGGGTTAAGACAACAACAAAAAATAAACTTTAGGTATTTCGTTTTAGTTGCCAATGTAGAGAACTTATGTCTATGAAATCATAAAATGTACTTTCAGATTATTCTTTATTACAAGCATACCGCGCTAGGTATATAGGAATCTGTATGGCAGGTGGATATATTCTACTATAATCTATTAGATGGATTGGATTTAAAATCTTTAAATCTTAACAAACTCTATCAGAACATCTGCCTCCTCCCCTTTGCAAAAATCTTTTTTGCCTCTTTTTTTTTTTTTTAAAGATTTTATTTATTTATTTTGACAGAGAGGAGAGAGATCACAAATAGGCAGAGAGGGGGGCAGAATTGTAAGCCTTTTTTGAGGTTTATGCTATTTGAACATAACATGCCTTGTTGTTATCACTTCTTTTTTTTGGGGGGGGGGGACATTAAGATTCTCTTCTTTGCTCATAGTCCAGTTACATGTGGGGCTAATCCCTGCCATATTCTTGGTGACTCCAACATTTTTGAGATGTACTCTTCCAATATCCTTGGTCCCTTCTAATCTAGTTTCCTTCTCAGTTCTTTAAGATTTTATTTTATTTTATTTGAGGGGGGGAAGAGTGTGCACGTGTGCGCACAAGCAGGGGGAGCGGCAGGCACAGGGAGAGGGAAAAGCAGGATCCCTGCTGAGCAGGGAGCCCGATGTGGGGCTTGATCCCAGGACCCTGGGATCATGACCCGAGCGGAAGGCAGATGATTAACCGACTGAGCCCTCTCAGTTCTTTATTTTTAAGCTGATTTTTATCTTTCATACATTTTTTTATCTTTCATACATCTTCCACACATACATCCTAATTCATCCATTTATACAGGCCCATCTTGGAGATAGTAGTATAGGTTTGGTTCCAGATTGTGAAATAAAGTGAGTATTGAAATAAAGCAAGTCAAATGAATTTTCTGGTTTCTCAGTGCACAGAAATGCTTACACTACACTGTGGTCTATTAAGTGTTCAATAGTAGATGGTCTAAAAAAAACAATGTACATACCTTATTAAAAAATGCTTTATTGCTAAAAAAAATGCTAACCAATTTTCAGTAAGTTGCAATCACCGATCATAGATCACCATAACAAATATAATAATAATAATAATAATGAAAAAGCTTGAAATATTGCAAGAATTACCAAGATGGGGCACAGAGACGTCAAATGGGCAAACGCTGTTGGAAAAACAGCACCGAAAGACATGACGGACAGAGGGCCGCCTCAGACCTTCAAACTAAAATACACAGTATCTGCGAGGCGCCATAAAAGGGAATGCGGTAAAACGACGTACGCCTGTAGTCTCCAAGTACAAGGCTCTTACAAACAGTAGCAAGGCCTGCCATTCCTTTCCATCTTTGAGTCTCCTCCCAAGGACGGAAGGAAAGTAAGTCCAGTATCCCAACAATTCCCAGTCTCCTGTCATGTGACCTGTTTCTATTTTGTGAGAAGTTGTAGCTGCTTCTCTTTATCCTTAGCCTGCGCCTTTTTTTTTTTACACTCATTGTGTTCTTTCCATGTCCTTCCCAGTGCCCCCATCCCTCCCTCCTGAGAGTCCTTCTGTTAGACAGGAGACCTCTTAGATGCATCTTCTGATTGTATAGATTTTCTTCTCAATATGGCATTTCTTTTCCTTTTCTACTGTCTGGAAGATTTCTTTGGTATCACTTCACACTTCTGCAGTTTGAATGTTTCCTATCACAGCTTTAATTTCTGAGACTGTTTTCTTATTCTCTGAATGTTCTTTTTAATAACATCCTATTCTAGTTTCTTGGATGAGTATCATTTCTCAGAGGATACAAATTTTTCAAATGTTTTCTTCTTTTTTTAACATTTTAAATATTTTTTATCTGTTTCTTCCTTTTTTCTCCTTAAATCTTTAGGTCTTTTTTTTTTTTTTTTTAAGAGGCTTTCCACAAGGGTCTGATGAGCCCCCGCTGTCCATCACAGCTGACGTGGCCTCTACCATGCTGACCAGAAGCTCTGTCTGCATGGTGGTGCAGGTGGGGGTAAGGTACTTGTCAACTGGCTGGCTTTCCCGCAAAGTGATGAGAGGCAGTGAGTTGCTTTTTTTTTAATTAGGAAATCCACAAAAGTCAGGATCTGTAAGTCTTGACTCCTGTTTGTTTGTTTAAGATTTCATTTATTTATTCATGAGAGAGAGAAGGAGGGAGAGGAAGGGAGGGAGGGGCAGAGTCAGAGGGAGAAGCAGGCCCCCCGCTGAGCAGGGAGCCCCGCTGGGGAGCTCCATCCCAGGACCCCGGGATCATGACCTGAGCCGAAGGCAGATGCTTAACCAAGACTGACTCACTCAGGCGCCCCTCTCCTGGCTATTTAATCCCAGAGAGAAATATTCCAATTTCCTCTCTGGGGCCTACAGTTATGTTCTGAGAATGGGGCAAGGGGAATGGTAGGGTTTTAACCACAACATTTCAGACTTCTGCTTAATTTCTATTTTTCAAGAGGTGTCCTTATTTTCAAAAGATACCCCATCTCAAGCTTTGACTGACCCTCGTAGATAAATTTCTCCAAGCTCTAACCTCTAGTTTTATCCAAGGTAAAAGAGCAACAGTCAGGATCCTGAGCACAGACTTAACCACCATTCCAGTGTTTAGCTTTACAGTTCACCTTCATCTTCTGAACGAACTGGTTCCTCTAATTTCTGAGCCAGCAATATAAACTGCTTTGCTCCTTTTTTTTTTTTAAAGGTTTTTATTTATTTATTTGACAGAGAAAGAGAGAGATCACAAGTAGGCAGAGAGGCAGGCAGAGAGAGAGGGGGAAACAGACTCCCCACTGAGCAGGGAGCCCGATGCAGGGATGCGGGGCTTGATCCCAGGACCCTAAGATCATGACCCAAGCTGAAGGCAGAGGCTTTAACCCACTGAGCCACCAAGGTGCCCCTGCTTTGCTTCTTTTTAACATCATTTGTAGACATTTATATCATTTTCTCCATTCTGTTAATTTCTAGCTACCTGTTTCTACCAAAAATTTGTTAACCAATCAGGCTTACTTCTTGTGGGTTTATGCCTTATATTTTTTTTATTCCTTTAATTTTAGTGGGGTTCCAGGAATAGTAAGAGTTAAAATGCCAATAATGTTAAACTGGACGTATTTAACTGGAAAGTCCCCTTTTCACTGTTAAAGAGAGTGAATAGTGCACCACACAGAAACCCTCCCTGCCCGCCCAGATGAGTGATTCTTTCCAAATGGAGAAACAGCAATCCCCACATAATATAATCACCTGGAAGGCTTTTGAAACTACATGATAACAGGTCCCCTTCCCAAGAGATTATGAATTCACTGGTCTGGAGATGGGTCTGGACATTGCTGTGTGTGTGTGTGTGTGTGTGTGTCTGTCTTAGCAAAGACTGTCTACAGCAGTGCCTCTACAACCATCCAGAATGAAGAGGCAAGTTCTTTTTTTAATTTCTCAGACCAATTCTTTCATAAGACAAGAATAAATTGTTAGGTAAAATGAAATGTAAAAAAATACATTTGAAATATTAAGTGCCAGTTTTATTAGATTGGACATAAAAGAAATATCAAAGAGCTATAAAATATTTTGAATGCTTACTTTTCATTCCTATACTTAATTTGTCAGAGACTGGTAACAAACTGCACGTTCATGGCCCTTACTCTCAGTGGCTCTCATCTGGAGCGTGCTATCCAATACATGTGGTCACTGAGTCCCTGAACTGTGGTTTGTGCCACATACTGAAATGACTAATAGTTTATATATAATTGACTAATTATATTATTAAAATTAATTTCATCTGCTTTGTACTTTTTAAATGTGGCTACTAAAAGATTGAATCTTACATGTATGGTTCAAATTGTATTTCTGTTGGACAGAACTGATCTAGAGCAGGGGTCAACAAACCATAGCCTAAGTGGACAAATCTGGCCGATGGCTTGTTTCTGTACGGACCCCAGCCAAGAATGGTTTTTGCATTTTTAAAGGGATAAAAAAAAAAAACCAAAAACAAGCAAACCCACAGAGAACATTTGGCAGAGAGCACATGTAGCCTGCAAAGCCTAAAATATTTTCTATCTGGCCTCTTACAGAGAAAGTTTGCTGACCCTGCTCTAGAGGATGTAAGATTATAAATTATACCACCATAGACACCAGAAGTTTCTCTTCTCCATGTTTATAAGATAAATTCCATGGCAATTTACAGATATTTGACAAGCAAATCATACCTCAAAGATGACTGTCCATTTTAGAGAGCAACCCAACTTAAAACCACTTACCTTCCTTATACAGTTTTGCAGAAGTTGTATAAACAAGCAGGACCTACAGAAAACACGTGTACGCGCCAGGTTACAGAAGGCAGGTTCTAACTCTGAACCTGTGGTGCAGCTTCACATGGTGTGAAATTCTGTGTATTCTCCAGTCCTTGTCTCTGCTGTGAGATTGCACTGTGACAAAATATTCTAATCTAAATAAGGACTATTATCTTTCCACAGCCCTTGGGGACAGAAAGCGGCCTTTCCTTGACGTGGGGAATGATGTGTGGGTGGCTATAATACTGCAAAGAAGAAAACACTGACACGATTCACAGAAGAGTCCATGTAAGAAGAGTCAGGAAGGCACTTCCACGATCTTAATATCTACAATTTACAGTTCTGAGGTTCTTTGGTTTGGTTTGTTACTAAATTTTTGGAAAGGTATTTAGCTGAAATCTTTTGAGACCTAACTTACAAGTCTATTACTTTAGGGTTTTATATGAAGTCACACAGGACTAAAGTGTTAAATTTCAAAGGTGCTGATTCTAGAATATGAGTGCATCATCCATTACAAGTTTTCACATTTCTACACCTGCACAGCTAGCCTTAAAACTATCCAAAGCAAATTTCTAAAAAGTCATTCCTTCCTCCAAGGACTATCATAATTTAAAACTGGTTTTGTAACTGTTACAAGTTGAAGAGTTTTTGTTGAAAAATGATACCTAATAGGATAAGCTATAAATCAAAATTATGGAAAATAAGAGGTCAAATTCCATTACTACAAAAATTTACATATATAAAAAAATAAGGACTATAGGCAACGGCCCTCTTCATGCCAAGTAGTATCTGTTACAAAATTTCCACAGAACAAAATAATTGAAACAGTTCCTGCGGTTCATTTCAATGGGACTTAACCCATACTTTATTAGAAATCAGTTAAATTCAACAAGTTTTAAGACTACATGGCCTGCCACAGTGGTAAAGAAGAGGACTATGACCCAACCCACACCCCTCCTCTCCTGCTGGGTCCATCCTAACCATTTAGTCATGGTGATTCCTGTCCAGTGCACAGTCTTTCAGTGCCAACTTCAGTCAGGCATGAGAGGCAGTTTAGGAGATACAAGTTTTGATTGATATTTTGGTGGCACTTTCAAGAATTTTTAGAAAAAGATAATACAGTGTTTAATATTAAGAGTGAACCAGAAATCCAGGGATGCATGGTTGTCATAGCTATAGTCCCTTAAAGATCTGAGAACCACTTGCGCTTTTTAAAATGTTATCTTATTGATTGATTGATTGATTGATGTGGGAGGGGAAGAGAGGGAAAGAGAAAAGGGGGGAAGGGGAGAGGGAGAGAGAGAATCTCAAGGAGGCTCCACATGCAGCACGGAGCCCAACATGGAGCTTGATCACACAACTCTGGGATCATGACCTGAGCTGAAATCAAGAATTGGACACTTAATTGACTGAACCACCCAGATGCCCCCAAAATGTTATTTTTAAACTGTTAACTTATACACTCTACTGTGACATGCATGGTCTGTATTATCTTACTGGATACATATTTACCTTTTATACGGCTATCTAATTTTATGTTCAACTGTATAAAATTATTGTCTTGTGGGTAATAAATGGTCATATAATTCAACCTCATATAGTGTATACTTTTACAACACACATAATATATTAATAGAGCAGACCATGTGCACTCAAAAAATGTGAGGCCCAATGATCTACTACACCCAGATATTCCTGTTCTCACAGGTTGTGTTATACATTTACTGAGTTAGTTATGTTAGCTTCCGAAACAGTTTATGTTATTTATACTTACTACTGTAATTATGTGATTTGTTAATCAACCTAATGAAATGTGGAGGAGTGGAAGACTGAGTTGAATGACTTTGAAATAGTGAATAAAAAGGGAGATAGCCACTATATGTTAATAAAAAAATTAAGTAAAATAAGAGGAAAAAAAGGGAAATACCACTGTTAAATTAGGTATAATCAAGAAAATAGGAAAACAAAACAAAACAAAACCCCAAACAATTAGAAAAAATATTGCAAGGAATACTACAATACTACAATACTAAAGTCAGAATGCATCATAAGAGTTTGATTTTTTGTTCTACTTAAAGAACCCAAACTGGAAAGAAAAGGAAAGAAAAGGAAAGAAAAGGAAAGAAAAGGAAAGAAAAGGAAAGAGAAAGAAAGAAAGAAAGAAAGAAAGAAAGAAAGAAAGAAAGAAAGAAAGAAAGAAAGAAAGAAAGAAAGAAACCCAAAATGGTTTCTACAAGGAAAGCAATGTGGAACAGCAACTAGTGAACCTACTATCAAAGAAAAGATCTTGGCTCCTTAATAAAAAATCTGACAAATGAACATGCAGTGTTATCCTTGAAGTTAGAGTAAAATATTTAAGGTTTATATCCCTTTTTCTATATCCTTTCTTGCTTTCGTAGACTTTGTAGACTACTGGTCTTGACTGAATGAGGTAAGAGGTCTTCCTCAATAATCAATTAATTAAAATTTATAGTAGTACCAGCAGGGTGTAGTACAAAGTCCTAGAAGTACAGAGACATGACCTAGTTTAAAGGAGGTGAGCAAAGATGACCTCTCTCTGAGGAGGTGAGATTTCAAAATTCTGTCCTGAGGGATGAATTAGGACTGTGCTCTACAGGCAGAGGGAACAGCATTGCAAACGTCCCAAAGCAGGAGTGGGCATGGCCTGAATAATGGCTAAATGAGCAGAGACCAGCGAGTGAATGGAAGAGTGCAGAGGTGAGGCTGAAGAGGTAAGCTTTGGAATCCACAATCAGAGAACAAGACAGAATGCTAATGCTGCACTGAAGACTACTGCAGTGTATACATAAGAGCTCGACTGGATAGTGAAAGTAAAGATGGATATGGAATGTTAAGAAGTCAAATTTATAGGATTAATGATTGGAAATTGGGGAATGGAGAAGAGACAGGTGTCAAAAAAATAAAACAAACAAAAAAAAACAAACCCTGCCAAGTCTCTGGCTTGGGAAAATGGACATGCTATTTCAGAGACAGGAAACACAAGAGATAGAGTAGTTTGGGAAGTGAGGGGTTGGAGAGAGTAATTATTTTCAAATTAGGAAATGCAGCAGTTGAGACTGTCACTGTGATATCTAAGTGAAGCCTCACTGGTCCATTAGTGCAGATTCATATAATGGATTACTATATAGCGGGCATGACCAACTAACTGCAGCTGTTTGCATCTATATGTGAATCTCAAAAATAAAATGCTTAGAGAAAGAAACAATATAGATGATACCTACATTATTAATCAATTTACTTTTTTCTTTTTAAAAAAAGGATTTTATTTATTTATTTGAGAGAAAGAACACAAGCAGGGGAGAGGCAGAGGGGGAGAGAGAGAGAGAAAGAGAGGAAGAGAGAGACAAGCAGACTCCCTCACTGAACAGGAAGCCTTGTGCCAGGCTCGATACCATGACCTGGAGATCATGACGTGAGTTGAAGTCAGAGGCTTAACTGACTAAGCCACCCAGGTGCCCTGAATTAATAAACCTCTGAATTTAAGCATACATGGATAAATAATAAAAATGTAAAAACCAAGAAAATGGCTCCCTATTGAAGGGAAGGATACAGAATTAGGAAGAGGCACTCAAGAAGCTTCTAAAACATTGTGGGAGGCAGTGTACCTGGCTGGGTCAGTAGGTAGAGTATGCAACCCTTGATCTCAGAGTCATGAGTTCAAAACCCTGTGTTGGGCATGGAGCCTACTTAAAAAAAATAAAAGAATAAATAAAAATAAAAAACAAAACACTGGTACTTTTCTATTTCTTAGCCTGGGTGATGGGTACACGGTTTTACTTATTAACTATTCTTTAGACTGATTTACATTTTATTCATTCTTTTCTGTGCATGATACATTACATAATAAGAAAAATTTAAATTCTGCAGGCCACATTTTGACCACAACGGGAATTAATAACCAAATATTAAAGAGAACAATCACTAGGAAAATATAAGGCTTGTAACTCTTAAGTAAAAGAGGGATCCAAACCGAAAAGTATAGGCCATTTAGAAAACAGCATATTGGGGATTTTTTTTTTTTTCTGCATGTCAATTTGGTGATCTTTATCAAAATGCTCTTACTTTTAATTTGGCAATTACATATTCTAGACGAGATGGTTACCCCAAAGCAGGTGAAGTTAAAACAACAACAACAACACAAAAATCCAGCAACAAAACAAAATTTTAAACAGATTTCTCCAATGTGGTAGAGGGGTCAACAGTCTTTTTCTGAAAAGGGCCATATGACAAGTAAGTGTTTTAGGCTTTCCAGGCCATTCGTTCTCTAGCAACTACTGAACTCTGGCATTATAGCCTGAACACAGCCACAGAAAATAAGTACATGAGTAAGTATGACTGCATGTCAATAAAACTTTGTGGTTAGTGAAATTCAAATTTCATGTAATTTTCACTTGTTACAAAATTCTTTTTCTTCTGATTCCCCCCCTCCCAACCATTTAAAAATGTAAAATTCATCCTTACCTCACTGGCTACACAAAAACAAGCGGCAAGCCAGATCTGGCCTTTAGGTCATCATTTGCCAACTTCTGATATGACACATTATAACACCTTTGATATTACATTTACTAAAACTAATGGTCATTCATTCTATGGAACAATTTAGGGAAATAATAGTCTAAGAAGATCATTTTAGGTATGTAATGATAAAGGTATATGGATGGTTCCTAGAGCATAACAGTGGAAAAAGTACAAACTATTTCTTGTAAAAATCAAACACATACACATTATGAAAGAATTAAAACACTACATAAATTACTGAAAAGTCTAACTGCACCTGAAGTTCCACCCCCCCAGAGAGGACCACTGTTATCTCCGTTAGTATGTGTTCTCTTTTTTTAAAAAAGATTTTTATCTTTTTTAAGAGAGAGAAAGTGAGAGAGCGAGCAAGAACGAGTGGAGGTGACGGGGGAAAAGCAGAGGGAGAGGGAGAATCGGACTCCAGCTAAGCAGGGAGCTGATGCTCCATCCCAGGACCCTGGGATCATGACCTGAGCCAAAGGCAGATGCTTAACCTGAGCCACCCAGGCACCCTAGTATGGGTTCTCTTTTATGCAAGAGGCTTACATAAGATTCTTTTACAATTAAAAAAGTCTTCTTTGTGTTTGTGGCTATATCCCTCTCCATTTCTTGAAAAAGGTATTTTTAAAAAATTAGCTATGTCAGAGATAGGATCAAACAAATAAAAGAGAAAAATATTTGGCAGCTACGTTTTTTAAACTGACAAATCCAAGAGTTTTTTGAAGTAAGCAATAAAACATACATAAAAAACTAAAACCAACAACAAACATCTAGAAAGCTGAAAACAATAATGATGATGACGATGACACTGGAGGCTGAGGATATGACTGTCATTACTGAATGCTAACCACGTGCCAGGCACTGGTATAAAAATTTTACTTCTTCCGACAACCCCTAAGTAAAAATGCTCTCAACTGTATAGATGTAGAAATTAATACAACGGAGAGATTAGTAACATCCCGGAGCTGAGTTTCTTCCATTATTATCAGACTGCTCCGGTTTTCTATCTCTTCCTGAATACCGCTTAGAACTGTACACTAACAGCTCTCTGTCCAAGAAGTGTCATTGCAAAGCTCTTTTAAAGTCTCAAGGAATACATCATTTCTATATTTTAATAACTATTATAGAGCAAGAAAAGGATGGAACTGATATTAAAAGCTGACAAAGCTAGCACATACATACTCAAAAGAAAATTACTAGCTGTTCCATCTTAGTTGTAATGAGTGAAACAATACTCTGACTAAAAGAATGTGGAGCAAAAGGTATATTCGTAGGCTTGCTGTGAATGTTTTGCTGTCTATTCTATGCCTATTTACTATGAGAGTCCTGATCTTTTGTGTAGGTTTGTATGCCACTCAGAAACGTTCTGACATTATTAAAACTAATGGATCTAGGGAAGTTCTACTTCTTAATGAGAATACTATTAATGGTCATTTAAGAATGTGTTTGAAACCACATGCCTAATTTCAAGGGATGAAGCTTAAGAAGTTCTTACGCTTTTTTTTGCATATTAAGAGAAATACAATAGTCCATTTAAAAAAAAAAAGAAAAAGGGAACATCAAATTAAGAATCAAGTCACAGCATTAGACTGCATTAGTACCTTTCCCCAAAAGATAATTTAAGGGTTATTTCTTATTTAAAAAAAAAAATGAGTAAATAAAATTTGCATCTCTGTTTCTCAAATTTTACTCACACAATTCTAACTTCCAGTGTAGGAGGGCGCTCCAGTCCATCAAAATCCCATTCTTAAACCCAATCACTAGAGAGACGGTGCCTACCCTTTGCTTCTTCCAGCAGCAAGGGCACAGGCATGAGATAGTCTAAGGGGGAATGGAGGAGGGCAGGAGGTTTGATTCCAGCTCTACCACTTCAGAATGCTGTGAACTTTGATGTATTCATACTTGGATGAGTTTCTGAGCCAAATTTCCCTCCTGGTAAAATGAGGATAACAACACCTACCTCTTGGGTTGGGTATAGGGTTTGAAACCACATCTCTTAAAGCCTTTGGCACAGGGAACACTCAAAAGACAGGAGGCTTCAAAAATGTTACCAGTAGTATCTAGCTAGATACTAGAGCTTTAGCTTTTCTTTCTTTAGCTTTTCTTTCTTTTAAAAAATAATTATCCTATTCAGTTTTGGGTCATGACAAAATGTTGGTATTTTCCGATGTACGATATCTGCCAGATTGCAAATTCTATTAACCATTTAAACTTCTATATGATTTCCTAGGAAACACTATGGGGATTTCAATGTTCCGTAGCAGCTGAAGCTGTAGTTCATCTACAGCCTAAACGAAGCATAGTTAATCTGTATAGTGCTGGACAAGGCCCAGGAACATAGTCCTCATTCATTTTTTTTTGGCTCCAAAATTCTTTTTAGTCTATAAAAAGAGCGCCACATTTAAATTTTACCATATAGATACTGCACACTAGAGAAGCATAAAATCCTAATAAGTTATACCTCATTTACTATGGAGAAAGTGTCTTATGTAATAAACTAACAAATATACCATTCACTGAAACGTTTCTTATCTGGCCGGCATTATTGGCAGAGTGTGGTGGAACACAAGGAACATATGCTTTAGTTTCAAAGAGCCCGAAAATCAAATTCAAGCACTCTGCTAGCTTTGTGAAATCGAAGTCTCGAAGTCTCAGCATTTCCATCTAAAAATAAGAAAAATTACCTTCTCTTACAAGGGTTTCTAAGAGGATAACATGATATAAGGTAAGTACAGCTGAGTATATCCTAGGGGCTCAAAAATAGTAGCTCCTGTTTTACAACCAATCCAAGGCAGGAGAAGGTACATGTTGGTGATAGTGGCAAAAAGCAAAGCTGTTTTATGTCTAAGGAGAGATGACTGGTGAGTTAATCTTGCTTCATCTCTCTCTCCTTTCAAGGGAGGCTGCCTCGGTTAGGCACACTGGGCACCTTCCCTAAGCGCTGGGACAGTGTTTGATTCGTAGTGTAGGTGCCCCTCTACAGATGGGCATCAACACCCCTGCTCCGCATTTCCCTTAACACCCAAAGGCAGCTACAAACAAATAAAAACCAACAAAGCGAAACACCGCTCAGCTGAGGAACTGAGTGGAGCAAGGGACTACACCCGACTAGCCTTAATCCAGAAAAGAATCTCTGATTTGGGGAAGTGTTTAACAATGAGCTCAATGAGCTCATAGTGATACTACTACTGATTTACAAAGAATATTCAGTTACTATTGGTAAGTGAGCAATTGTAATCTGGGCCATTTCCTTCTGTAGGAAGGGCAACCCTTTTACAAACCCTACAGTTTAGTCTCATTAGAAATACAGACTCTAACGGCGAAAATAAGATGATTTTTTGGGATAACAATACTTTACCTTTATCCTTTTATTTTCTATCTAAAACCATTTAGGATACATTTATCCTCCATGCATAAGCTAAAAGGGCACTATTCTCTTCTATGCCAAATTTCAGGCCTGTAGAAAACTAAGGGTCTTCAAATAATTCAATAGCTTGTAATAAATCCGAGAAAGAAAGAAAAACATAATTAGGACAGCTTCAGTGTTTTTGACTTGCATAGTCTACTAGCTTAAAAAAAAAAAAGAAAATTTAAACATTCTGAAACTAATCTATCCTTTAGAAAGATTTGGGAGGGGTCTTGGAGAAATAAAGGCAAATGAGGAGACCTTTTAACCACTTAAGAAAACTAATGTCTAAAGGAACATTTTGACCAAAATTATAGACTAGGAACTCCAAGTAATATACCCCAGTTTTGTGTTATGTATTACGCATGGCATACAATTTTATTTTTTTAGAAATAGGACAATTAAACAACCTTAGCTCATTAACAGAACTGAATAAAACCTCACCTATCAGAAGCTGAGAAATGAGTAAGCTGAAAAATGACTTAAAAAATACTCATTTTAACATTTACTGATACCACACATGGAAGACATCATAATAAAGTTCAAGTTCTCGGATGAGAATACTTAAAGCCCAAGCTCTATCCATATTTACTCTAAGCCGACCCACAGTTTAAACAAACAATATATTCTCTGGACACTAAGTGCATGGCAGCATAGAAACTGCAAGTTAGGAATGGGGCGGGGGTTCAAGAGAAGAGAAGGGCAGTCTGCTTTCACACTGACCAGACCAAGAGAAGACCAAAACCCAGAGAAAACACAATAGTCTAGGGTCACAAACTATAGGGATACATATTGTAAGGCATAAAAAAGGGACAAACAGATATAAAATAAAGATTTAAAAGATAAAAGGCCATTAAGAACAACTTTAAGCTAATAAATTTAAAAACTTAGAATGGCTAGATATTTTGAAAAATATAAATTTCCTAAGCTGACTCAAGGAGAAATTAAAAAATCAATAGCCCTTAACTCTTAAAGACTTAAAGAGTTAAAGCCCTTAACTCTTAAAGACTTAAGATTTAACTTAAACTTAAATCTTTAAGTTTAAAGATTTTTGTAGTTAAAAATCTTTGCACAGGAAAGCACCAACTCAGACAAGCATTCCAGGCAGAAGTCAGTCTGTCTAGCAGGGATTTCTAATCGCTGGTGGCCAGAGCGAGAGCTCAGGGTCAAAGGAGAAGCGACAGCCAGCATAATAAAGCAAGAAGAAATAAATGCATACTAACTGGAAAGGAAGAAGTGAAACTGTCCATTCTCAGAGGACCACGACTGTCCACACAGAAAACGCTAAGGAATCTTAAAAAGGAAAGGAAGGAGGGAAAGAAGTTGGAAAGAAGGAAGGGAGGGAGGAAGGAAGGAAAAATGGAACACCTTAGAACTAAGACAAGTAAGTTCTCAGCAGGGTCACAGGATACAAGATCAACACACAAATCAAATCACATATCTATACACTAACCACAAACACTGGAATCTGAAATTAAAGGTCTTGCGACAAAAATGATCATAGAGGGCAAGAAAACAGACTGATATTTCTATGAAATAATTCCTTTAGCCGAAGTCCTGACTTCCATATGCTTCAGAAGGATGAGATTAAAATGGAATGGGGAAAAATATGCTAGACTCCCGAAGTTGCCACTGCCTTTGTACTTCCCCTAGGGAGCAGTGAACTGGGAAGAATGTGGTCTACAGTCCAGCCGACAGCCATGCCGGGTCCACGCCTTCTATCTCCACTGCCCTCTCCCAGGTCCAGGCTTCAGCATCACTTGCACGGCTGAGTTGTACTGGCTGCCCAGCATAGTCTGCCTTTGTCCACTCACTGAGCGTTGGAACATCTTCATAATACTGACCCCATGATTTCAAGCAGCTAAGAAAAAAGCCAAGTGACTTGAGGTCTGGCTACTTCCTTCATGCTTTAAGAAGTATGCACAAAAGGAGCAACAAAACAATAGTTCTCAGTTTCATAACTTAGGAATATAAAGGTAACTAACATACCTGAAATCATAGCACTTGGGGAAAAAGGTGAGCAAATGGTTGTTTTTATGTGTATAAAGAATCTTTCTCTAAAAAAGGAGAATTCCTTAGAAACTCCTAGGAAAAAAGAGATTAATATTGCAAATAGTTAAAAATGTAAATAAACAGCCAAAAGAGATTTGTGAGGAGTCTTTCATGGGAGAAGTTAAAGAGGGTAAGCCACCCTCTGTCTCTCGCCAGCCCAGGTAGTCTTTCCTCTACGAGCAACTGAACTGACTAACCTCAAGGTGCTATGATTTTTTTTTTATGTTAGAATTAAAAAAAAATAAGCACAGCATTCCACAAACAGTCACATGATTTAAGGTCTAGCGGTAGTACAGCAGTTACAGATCTGACTTCTGATCACACCAATGTCCCACTGAACTCTTAATCCTAACATCCAACATACTGAGTCATCTCAATAGTCTCATACTCTACAGCTAGTCGTGTTTCAGTCATGGGCTGATTTAATACTCAGTTTAAATACAAGTCAGTGCCAGCTGCAAAAATACCTAATAAAAGTCATACTGTTCTGTCAATATAACCCTCCCCCCACAAGCCTGGTTTCCCCCTATGAAAACCTTCCTACACAGTTTAAGGAATACTTACTTCCCATAAACATAGCTTAAAATGGGGGTTCTTTTTGCAAATATAGAAAAGTAAGCTTACATAGTTTCAAAGATGAACTGAGCAGTTTAAAATACAGTTAATTCTCATATTTGATAACGAAGGAAAAATGACTTCATGAAAACTCAAAAATTTTGTAGGCATTGTCAGATTTGAAATAGATTAAGATTTACTATTTACTTAAATAGTTCACATTATAATTGTTTGAAGTATAAGGTAAAAATAGTATGTTAATGCTTGCAAGTAATCCTGGAACCCCACTTATATGAGAGAATTCTCCACCTTGTCAAATAATAATAGACTCTAATTGTCCCAATAAAATGTCAAACTTGCCAGTTAAATGCTCAGATCTAATGTAGATGAACTACTGCACAACTGCTATTTCTAACTGCTAATCATAAGTATACATGAATCGCGATCCAATTTTTAGAAATCTTGATTATTATGTTAAAAGAACTAGTTTAAGGAATATCTAACACATCCACAAAAGTATCTATGCTCTGCACCTGATCAAATTACTTCCAATATGTGGTCTGCATTACTCTGACTCCCTACAGATATACTTTACTGGAATTACAGCTTAATATTATGCCCCTAACTTTTACTAAGAATTTATAAAATGGATTGCCTGGCTGGCTCAGTAGAAGAGTGTATGACTCTAGCTCTTGGGCTTGTGAGTTTGAGCCCCATGTTGGGTATAGATATTACTAACAACAAAAAAATAATAAACTTAAAAAAAAAAAGAATTTATAGAATAAATGGCCTGTATTATTCATGTTCTAAAAACTGGTATCAAAGATATCATCCTTCATATAAAGACTCACACAAAAAACTCCTTTTTGGCTTTACTGCCAAGATTTTTCTCTTTAAAAAAAAAAAAATCAATATCCTTCCTTTAAGCAGACAATGAAAAACGTAAGTCATTGTGTTCCTCCACTTTTCTGCTATTACCAACACGAAACCCAAATGGAAGACCTTAATTTATAAACATGTGATAAGTCTGGAGATCCCCCTCCCACTCCCTTATGTAAGTCTAGATCAAGTATCATTACATTACATGTCGAAGTACAGGTTTATTGCTAATCATCTTTTAAAAAAGATTTTACTTATTTGACAGAGAGAGAGAGAGCACAAGCAGGGAGAGCAGCAGAGGGAGAGGGAGAAGCGGACTCCATACTGAGCAGGGAGCCAGACGTGTGGCTTGATCCCAGGACTCCAGGCCCATGATGGCAGATGCTTAACTGACTGAGCCACCCAGGTGCCCTTGCTAATCATCTCTTTTTCTTCTGTTTGGAAGTAGATGGTAATAAAATTAGAGTTAATAGTCAAATTTTCTGAAACTTGAAAACTATACTTCTGGGTCTAAAATTTAGTAATCTCAAATGTTCCTGTAAGAGAAATGGGTAGGAATTTCAATGGATTATAAAAACAGATAAACAAACCATAAAAAAAATACTGTAAGTAAAAGGAATCATATGACCTTTCAAAGAGGAAATGGGAAAGCCTATTTAAACAAAACGCTCAAGAAAGAAACCCAAAGAAAATCAAAATACTTAATGACATAAAACTTTAAATTTTGGATGTCAAAAATATGCCATAAACAAAATTAAAGGACAAATGATATACTGTACTTTTAGACCAAAGTTTTCACAAATAGAAATTTATTACAGGAAAATAATAAGGACAGAGATTTATATACGAGATAGTCCTCAGAGTATTATCTTAGCAAAAAACTAGCAATAACTATTTTTTAGTTAACAGAACTGTGGTACTTTCATATGCTGAAATAACAGACATTAAAAATGATGTCTCTGGAGTATTTAGTATTCTGGAAATGTTCATGACATTAAATCAATATGGATATAAAACAGTATACCTAAACTGACCTCAACATACACACACACATATAAACATATTTAATAAAATAAATGGATAGGAGATACTACTGTGGTCATCTTGGGTGGTTTGCATTATTATAATTTCATTTTTTTCCCTTTTCTGTATTTTCTAAAACATTAAATTCAAATGTATTAATTTCCTAGTTGGAAAAAAAATGCTATTCAAAAAAGAAACAGATCTTGGAAAAGAGCAATCTGTTTTCATATTAAAAACCCCAAAATAAAAAAATCTTTAAAAAAACAAAAAACAAAAAATAAACCCCAAATTATGTGTAAAATGTAGAAGAAATTAATAATGAAGTATTAAAAATTCACTTTCAAGGAAAATGTGGATAACAGTGAGGAAGGAAAAAGACACAAAGACATAGTGGGGTGAGAGGGGTGGGTGAACCAAATCAATGAAAAAAGGAGTAACATAATACAGATCTCCACAAAACCTGCCTGATTTTCTCAAACAGTACTACGTACGGTTCAGTAGTAAGTAACACTGGATTGGGAAATATAAAATACTCTTTCTGAAGGAGTATCGATAATAAGTAATGTGCATTTTTTTCTTGGTCTATGGAGATACTATTTATAGGATAACCAACAGAATAGATTATGTGATGCCATGTAACAGTACCACTTTTAGCACAGCTGAGCTTAGAAGATGAGTTTCCAAAATGTAATCAAAAGAAGGGACTAAGCAGTGGGAGGAAGGGTGCATATTCTGTGGCCAGAAAAACATTTTCAATCGTTAATCAAAAAAGTAGCATTATGATATGAATTCAACTCTTCTGTTGAATCATTCTCTTCTGATTGGAGAGTATGGACATTCATCCAGGCTGGGAAATGTAGTTGGGCGAGGTAGGGGACAATGACTGGTTCTAAGCATGAAATGGAGGAAAATCAGTTAACACGGGCTGAGTAGGCCTCAAGGGCACTGCAATGGAGAATGTAGTCTAGTCCCAAGGTCGCCCTATGGGACCATGCAGCGGGAGTTTGTGGGTCCTCTTTCTAGTGCTCCTGCCATTGCTGTGACTCAGCAACTCCCGGGGTACCCAGCGTTTGGTATCTAATTTTTTTTTTTTTAACCACAAAGCTGTCACTTGGTCATACCTTTGGCTAATTCTTGGTGCATCACAGGTCCTTCCTGCCTCCTTCCCTTGACTTTTCAAATTCTGCTCCCTTCCACTGCTTAACTGCAAAATCTGACTTTGTGTAAGTTCTCTGATCCACATCATCATGTGTATCCTTTCAGTAACCACCACTCCCTGCTACTTGTCTGGGTATATCCAGACAGAAAATTAAAAGCAGCAAGAGCTAGATTTCTTTAACCAGCCAATGAGATCTGTGGGAACCTGACTGGTTGGGCTTGTTCCTATCTGGACAAAAATCTCTGTGCTGCTGCACCTGGGTGGCCAGTGGCTGACCTATGACTGGCCTTTGATTTGGGCACCTGCACCAGTCCAAGCACCTATAACCAAGTAAGAGAAGGTCGTTTATAAGGTAAACCACGGCTGCTTTGGTTTACTCCCCCAGTAAACGTTTCCCTTAGACACAACTGGGGGGATAGCAGGAGCTGAAACTGCTCTGTGACAACACATAATAATATGGAGATGTTTCATACTACTCCAGAATCCTACTCCAGAGTTTCATAAATCATGTTTCTTGGAATATTAGTATGCTATAAAATATTAAGAGGTATGCTACAGATAAGTTTGCAGTTTAAATAAGGTAATGCCTACGCCCTCTGACAGAAGAGACCCTCTTGGGCGTTACTACCCAGACTTACTTTACAAAGGCAGCCTTAGTAAGATTTCACAGGATGCTGATACTATATGGATCAGTTTGGAAAATGCTGTCCCTACAGCGCTGCAACTTCGCCCACAATCCAGAATCCACTACAATGCTAGTTTCAAGAAAGCAGGGACTTTAGTTTTGTGTCATGCTTGGTTTGTATTAGATACTCAAAATGAATGTGAAAGTCATTAACATGGAGGCTGAAGGAAAAACAGGAAATAGGAGGCTAAGTGGGAAAAAAAAAAATCAAGATACCATATCTGGTAATGACAGACTAAGATTTTTCTGACCAACCCTCCTGCTGAAAACAATTTAAAAAATTCCTAGATACGAAAAAAACCAAAAACACACAGAAAAAAAACATCTTAAAATAAAGAGTTGACAACATGTGGGAAACTGCCAGACAAATTCTAGGGTCAACTGGGACTCCAGAGAGGTAACAGGACCCCCCCTGAAGACACTGGCCCTGAAGGCGCTTGCAGATGGAACAGAGCAAATTAGGGTGCTTAGGTGGCTCAGTTGGTTAAGTCTCTGCCTTTGGCTTAGGTTGTGATCCCAGAGTGCTGGGATCGAGTCTGGCATTGGGTTCCCTGATCAATGGGGAGTCTGCTTCTCCCTCTGCCCCTCCCCTTGCCAGTGCTCGTTCTCCCTCAAAGAAATAAATTCTTAAAAAAAAAAACAAAACACAGCAAATAAGGTCTTTGGTTTCAATAGCCTCACTGAGGGGAACAAATGTCAATGCAAAAATTCCTCATGAGATGGAAAGTACAAAGGAACTCTTCCCCACTCTCAACTGGGACCACAAAGGGCTATAACCTCAGGAAAAGGTCAACTGTAACAAAACCCAAACCCTGATCCCAGCCCTAGGGCACTGCAGGGAAGGTTTGAGCCCAGAGAGAAGCAAGACAAAAAAAGCCCAGTGGGTAGGGTATCCAGGATATCGGTTCCTAAGAAGTCTGTCCACCCCAGACAGGGGTTTGCAGTCTGGGTTTACATGGCATATCCATGTGGTGGAACAGAATGGGTCCACCAGATTAGAGAAATAAAAGTGTCCTATATATAACACATGGATGAACGGCACAAAAATAAGTCAGACAAAAAAAGACTACATATTGACATACATACATATGTCTGTATGTATGTTTAGAAAAAGGCAAAAGTAAACTACGTCATTTAGGGATGTACACATAGGCGCTAAACTTTAAAGACAAAGGAAAAATGATGATCACCAAAGTGAGAACCTGGTAACTTGTTGGGGATGGCCGGGAGTAGAGACAGAAGGGGTTTGACTGCGAAGGGGCACACAGCAGGCTTCCGGCATACTGGCAGTGTTCTGTTTCCCAATCTGGGTGGTGTGCTTTATAATGACTGATTACACTGTACCTTTATATTTTATTCATTGTTCAATATATGTGTATGTTATATTTCACCATAAAAATGGAAAATAAAGACCAAAAAGGAAGCATACACAAGACAGAACAAAGAAAGCAGAATTTGTTGCAGGCCACTAGCAAAGTGCTACTAACAACCCCCTCAGAAATCTGTAATGAAACCTAAATCATAGTCCTTCTCTATACTAATCATTTCCCTGATTGGATTACCTTTATCGGTACTGTAAGGCACATCTTATACAATTCCTAATCGAATTATAAGAGAAACACTCCTTTGCTAAGTTTCTTTCCAACTTGACTCCATATGGTTATATAAGTTTTGCTATACACACAAAGAGCCATTCCGAGAGAGAGAGAGCCATAAACATTTGGCACAGCAGATCCAACAAAATGTTCCACTAAAGAAAAACATGAAACATTCAGTTACATACTGGCAGATTACTTCCAATGTTATGAAATTAAACTACATGTTAAATGTTAATTCAATAACAACTTACAGTATTTAAGAACATAACTCTCCTTGGTATGACAGTATTCTGCTGTAATATTTATTCTAAGACGTCCTTCTTTATGAAAGAATCTAAGTTCTTGCCCTGTTCTGCATCTCCCTAACTGCGTAAGCAATCTGGGTTCCACTTTCTTATTTAACATTGTGGGAGAACTTCAAGTTTCCTGGACGTAATTTATGAATGTTATCTACTGAACTAATCTAACTTAGTCCCTTCAGTTGAAATGAACCAAATGGGAAGAAACTGTATTTGATTTTAAGAGTTTTTACGCCTGTGTAGAAGCTATGAGAAGGTTTGTTCTCGCCTTTACAGTGACGGTCAGGTATTTCTAGGACCGATTCTTACCTCCTCCAGCACAGCTGGCTGTGTGGGGAGCATACTTCCAGGCCACACACTTCACCCACTTTTCAATCCTATCTCGATTTGGCTCTTCCCAATCATATCTCAGATTTGCTATATCTAAAATGATCTTAAGATTTTTCCCCAAATTGGGAACCTGTTCTCTACAGAAAACACCCTTGTATTTAGTGGGTGTTTATTTTACCTTTATATTTAATGTTACCTAACAGTTTCTTTTTCCAGAATGGCTCTCAGATTTACCTTTTCTTTCACTGCCAGTAACCCCGTCCAGATTTCTGCTGCACTTTCCTACAGTTGGACAACACCTCCCAGTCTCTCCTCTCTTCCTAGACTCAGAACACGGGCCCGACTCATTTCCCTTCAGGAACAATCGGCAGTCACATGCAGTACCTCATACCTGACTTTGACTCGCTGCCATCTGTCATTAGGCCCCGTTTCACCTCCACCGAATTCTCCTTCCTCTGAAACCCCTTCACTACTCTGTCCTTAACAGTTCGGTTCCATGTTAAATGTCTAAACCAAGCTCTAATTTCTCAAAAAGGGTTTACTGCTAACATCACAATGCGCTCTTTTCTGCTCAGACGATGGTTATCTTATCTCTGCGATGGTACTTTAAGATTCAAAAACAAGGAAAACTTATGCTTCTTCTGGTAACTCCACACACTTAGGGGAGGCATGGGAGTTTACAGCCAGCTATTTTTGGAAAAGACAGAACCAAGGTGCTCTATTCTATTTTGGTGCTTCAGTCTTGGCTCAAGTAAATGAGTAAAATCAACTGCTGGCCTGTGAGTTGACTAGTCAAGTGTGACTCACCATTGTGCCAAACTGACCCAACAATCAGCAGTAACAGGAAAGTGTTTGAGATTCTGTTTAAGCCACTGGACGTGTACTCTACTTACATTATTTGAAAGCTTCATCTGAGAATTTTAGTAAAAGAACTAGATTGCTAATTTGGACTATGTGTCCCGTGGGACAGAGGCCAAAACCCAGAATTTTCTAGGCATCAATCATATTATTGGCAATCAAATATCCAATTATTACTGTCACTAAACTAGTTTCCACCTAATAACAAAGGGGGTCAGGTGATAGGAATGGAGCTAATTTTCTTTACTCTATCCACTCATAACCCTTTCTTCTTCAATGCTAGATTATTTCATAAAAGCAAAACCACCAAGCTGCAGCCACAATTTGTAATTTCTTTCTCATTGTCCAGTGACAGAAAAATCTCTATATTTTATCATTTTAATTTGGGGGAGGCAGAGGGAAAGGGAAAGAGAGAATCCTAGGCAGGCTTCATGCCCAACGCAGAGCCCAGTGTGGGGCTTGATCTCACAACCCTGAGCTGAATTCAGAGTCAGATACTTAACCGACTCAGCCACCCAGAAGCCCCTCCATATTTTATTTTTAAAATTTTTAAATTTATTTTAAATAATCTCTACACTCGGTGTGGGGCTCAAACTCATGACCCCGAGATCAAGAGCTGCATGCTCCTCCGACTGAGCCAGCCAGGTATCCCTTAAAAATCTCCATATTTAATGGGGCGCCTGGGTGGCTCAGTCGTTAAGCGTCTGCCTTCGGCTCAGGTCATGATCCCAGGGTCCTGGGATCGAGCCCCACATCAGGCTCCTTGCTCGGCAGGAAGCCTGCTTCTCCCGCTACCATTCCCTCTGCTTGTGTTCCCTCTCTCGCTGTGTTTCTCTCTGTCAAATAAATAAAATCTTAAAAAAAAAAAAAAATCTCCATATTTAAAAATGATAGGGACTCACAAGTTGTACTCTCCTGTGGCTTTACCATATAATAAAATCTAATCTTTTCTTGGGAAAAGCCACTTATATTTCTTTCTAATTGTACTCTTGTACCCATTTTCCAGACTTCCCATCAGGTTAATGTTTTTCATAATTTTATTTTTTTAGTTCATACTTGAGAAACTGTGATTGGGAGGGGGAGATTACTTCCTATAAAACTACGTTTCTAATATAGGTGATTGTTTTCCTCTTCTTTTCTTAAATTTCCTTTTAAAAAGGTATATAATTATGTGCTTTGTGTTTCAGGGTAGTGGTGGTAAAATTACAACAGAACAAGACTATCTCGAGGATATTTGTAAAAAACAAAAATCTCACAAACAAGTTCAAGACGGCAACCCAAATATCCATTGACAAATGAACGGATAAATAAAAGGTGATAAATATAGATGAAATATATTCAGGAAAGAAATTCTGACACAGGCTGCAACTTGGATGAACCTTCACTTGATCTTAGCCAAAAGGCCGAGAAGTGATTGCAACTTGGATGAACCTTGACGACATTCTGCTAAGTGAAAGAAGCCAGCCACGACGGATGAATGTTAAGTGAGCCCACGTATCTGAGGTTTCTAGAGGACTCAACTTCACGGAGACAGCAAGCAGAACGGTGGCTGCCAGGGCTGGACAGAGAGGAGAACACGGAGTCAGTGCTTCACGGGGGCAGAGTTGCAGTCGGGGAAGACAGAAAAGTTCAGGTGATGGATGGTGACGGCTGCATGACCGTGTGGATGTACTTAGTGGTACAGGATTATATATCTAAAAATGGTTAAAACGGTTAACTTTCATGTGTATTTTTCCACAGTTTAAAAAACCTGTATAACACAGGGAAGAATATACACCCTTTTAAATCACTTGGTGTTCTGTGCGGTCAGTCAGTCCAGAGGCACTCCTGAAAAGGAGAAGCCACGCCCTCTGCTATTGGCAGTATCCTTCTCTCCACGTAATGGAGAAAATGGAAAAAAAAAAAGTCTAAGAAATTAAGGTCTACATAAGCAATTTCCCTGTTCCCATGGGTATCTAAATATCACTGGCTGCTGTGTCTCTGATAATTCTGCTGTAATCTTCTGAATGTCTATCCATTCATTCAACACTCCATGAGCGTGGACTATGCTACGCTTTATGCAAGGGGCTGGAGATTTCAAAAAAGAGAGGAGAGAGAGAGAGAAGACAAACATACTCTATCTGAGAAGTCCGCGGTCTGTTGGAGAAGGCAAACAAATTACAACAAAACCTAAATTTGAATTGATTCTAATCAGTGCTGCTGGGAACACAAATCGCAAAGAAACTACTGCGAGCTGGGGAAGTGCGGCACACGGCTAGCTGCTCCCCATGCTTGCTCTCCCCTGCTTCCAGAATAAAAGCCGAGAATAGCAACTCTATTTCTCAGCCTTCCCTTTTGTGCCAGTGAGGTGCAAGCAGATAAGCAGTGTGCGAGACCCAGGGAAACTTTCGAGAGCTCACGTACGCCCTTGGGCCCTTTTTTGTTCCTTCCTATATCTGGCGGCTTAAAACAGAAACCTCTATTTTGGACCATGAGGACAAGGGTCAAATTTGAGAAATTCTGAAGCTCTGAGCTGGATATTACTTCCTTAATGACTCTGTGGAGAAGAGCAGTCATTTCAGCCCTACCCTGCAGATTCTCAACTTTTACAGGAGAGAGAGAAATTCTCTCTTGTTTTTAGGCCTGTTATTTTGGAGGTTCTGTTGCCTGCCACTATACCTAATCCTAGCCGATGATGGGGATCAGGGATGGCCTGACGGAAGAGGGGATTTTGCGCTAGGTTTTGAAGAATGACGTTACCTACCCAAGTGGAGAAAGGCATTTCAAGTACAGATCATGCAAAGGCACAGACTCAGCAAAGGGTCTAGCTTTCCAGAGGAAGAGGAGTGGCTCAGATGCTAAAGTACAGGGCAGGTGGAACGAAGTAAAAGAACAAGCAACCTGAAAAGCTGGGAAAAATAGACTTTAAAGGGTATTACATGCCATGTTAAAAAAAAAAAGTACTTTTATTCCTGTACTTGACCACATGAAAGGACTATGACTTCATAGAGGATTCTCTGCATATTCTAGAAGAGCCAAACGGCTCAGTCAGAAAACAATCACAATTATATGGATTACAGTACAGTTAGGACAGGGGTTAGGCAGGAAAGAAAATCTTATTTCTGTAAAAGAAAGGCACACTAGTATTTCTGCAAATGTTGAGGACTAGAAGAAATAAATATCTGGCACAAGGAAAGACTGGGACTACTGAGAGAGTTAAGGGAGAAGAATATGGACAATATAGAAAAGAGGGAATATACATATAATTTGGCAATGTGTGGACCCTGTAAAGATCAGAATACCCACCCCGACCTCAGTGAACCGAGGTCAATGAATTATACTGTAACTATGTATATCTCATTATACATCTTATTTTTATTATATGCTTATACCCATAGTTTCCTTTCACAAGTGGCTATCATAAGTTAGTAAGTAATAGCCAAAGAGCACTAGTCTATAGAAGCAATTTGGTTATTTGATGATCAAATACCTTTTCCACTCAAGAGTTATAAATGTGAGTGAGGGAGAAAAAAAAATCAGTGCTCTTTAAGGTTATTAAGAGTTTAAATTTTTATTCAAGCAAGTAGTATTTTTCTACATTTCTGCAAAAATCATCTATTATTATTCTAAATTTTTAGTTTTGTAATCTAAAAAACCACCAATGCCTCAGAAAAATTTAAATAGAGCAACTATTACCTCACAGAGACAAATTATTGAGAGTATATGGCTTCTGTGAATCCCTAATCCATTAATTATATTCTCCAAAGTTTCAAAGATCAGAAAATTCTAAAAAAAGTCTTACAATGTTTTCATTATTTTTGTCTTTAGCTCTCCCTAAATTTATGTACTGCATTTTAGCCTTTTAACAAATATTTACTGTATGCTGATCATACAAGACTGTGTAGGATATCAGAATTTAAGAAAATTGTAGGACATGTTTTTTTATATTTTATCATGATATTCTTTTTTTTTTTTTTAAAGATTTTATTTATTTATTTGACAGAGAGGAGAGAGATCACAAGTAGGCAGAGAGGCAGGCAGGCAGAGAGAGAGAGAGGGAGAAGCAGGTTCCCTGTGGAGCAGAGAGCCCGATGTGGGGCTTGATCCCAGGACCCTGAGATCATGACCTGAGCCGAAGGCAGAGGCTTTAACCCATTGAGCCATCCAGGTGCCCCTTATCATGATATTCTTATTTTCAATTCATTATAGGAAGGGTCTTTGCTACCTTCAGTCAGATTATGAATTTATCAATATCCTACTCTGATAATAGGCATCAAAACACTAAATGAGGAACACTAAGAAATGGAATTTAATTTTTTAAAGGTGGGGGAGATGGCTTTCTCAATTTAGCTTTTGCTTGAAAGAATGCAGTTATAGCACTTATTAACCCCTGAATCTCTCCTGATATTTATTCATCCTTTACAATGATTCTTCTATACAATAAAATAATTGGGGCATAAATGGGAATCCAGTGGGCAAAGACAGATCTTTGACCCAAGTAATTATTTCTCAATGAATGCACATTACAATAAAAAAAACTTCTCCAAAGAGGAGTCGCCACACCATTTTTAAACATTGGAAAAATAAGGCTAATGTGAAACCAGCTATTGTGAAAGCTGGTTATAAAGTCACCTGATTCATTACCATACGGAAGACTCTATGGCCCTAGTCCTTAAGCTCAAGAAATGGAGTATGGTAAGAGTGACGTCTAGGAACACACAAAGGGCACAGTTGCTAGTAAGCATCTACAGCTTCTGTAATATTCTCAAAGGAGTCGAGGCCACGAAAGATCCACCCTGGCTCCTCTTCACGTCACTCGAGTCCCAGACTCCAGTTGGGTATCCTTCAATCTGCCCTCCACACTATCACTAGGGAATGCCATGTAAAGCAGTCTCAGAAAACATAATTCTCTGTCCAAAATGTTTCAGTGTTCTCTACCCCATTGAGGGATAAAATGCAAATTCTTTCAAGGGAAGTATGGGGCCACTGAGAATCTAGCCCCTACCTTTTATGTTTCAGTAAGTGTCTCCTTTTCTTCTCCCTTCCAAGTTCTAACCCTCTTTTAATTTTGCACATGTTTTCACGTTGTTGTTCCCCTTGCCTGGAATGCCCTCCTCCTACTTTTACTACACTTCTGCTCCAACATTTGTTTTGAAAACTCAAATTTGTGCCAGAGTGCTTGTTACATTAGGGAACAACACAAGCACAACATAAACCCCACTTGCCTGTGTGTCCTGAAATGCTAGATGAATGTAGAGCACTGCCCCCGGCCCTGTGCACCCATCTCCAACATCTCCCAGCCACCTGAGGCCGCCTCCTGTGTTAGGGTCATCCCTGCCCACATCTGGTGGTAACTTTCCCTCAGACTTCAGACATCTATTTCTACCCCTTCACAATAACTCACAGGAGGCAACCTTTCCTACGCCCACTTCCAAAGGTGGACTTCGTCTTTCTCATTGTAAAGCACAATATTTATTATTATATTTATATTAACATGTAAAACTCTGCTGTTCTTTTTATTCAGTTCCTACATTAAAAAAAAAAAAAAAAAAAGTGTTACCGAGGAAATTTTTGAGTGTTAGGTACCATTTTCCCCTAAGCTTGGGGACTTTCAGGAATGCACATGTCCCATGACAGCAGTAGTCACTGTATGTATGTAGCACCACACGGATGACTGCAAATATAAACAGCTGGGCTCCCACGTCCAGTTTGGCTCTAACACAACATGCCCATAGTCTGTACAAGTCTTTATCATAGCGATCGCTGTTTTGCATTAACGACTGTTTTTCTGTTTAAAGGCAGTAAGCTTTAGTAAGCTTTAAAGAGGGTCATCTTCACCTTAATACCAACATTCCCCACAGACAGCCCAGCTGTTAGTAGGTGTCCTGCTGATGTGGACATCATACGGTAACAAGACTTAAGATCTAATATAAATAATGCTAACTATAAAATCTATTTCTATAACGGAAAATTAGTATCTACTCTGCTCCAAACCCCGGCCACCTAATTAATAAATGGAGAGATGGGATTCAAACAGTATTTCTTTTTTTTTTAAAGATTTTATTTATTTATTTATTTGACAGAGAGAGATCACAAGCAGGCAGAGAGGCAGGCAACGAGAGAGGGGGAAGCAGGCTCCCCGCCGAGCAGAGAGCCCAATGCGGGGCTCGATCCCAGGACCCTGAGATCATGACCTGAGCTGAAGGCAGAGGCTTTAACTCACTGAGCCACCCAGGCGCCCCTCAAACAGTGTTTCCAACTCAAAAGTTTATCACAAAAACAATGCTTCATAACCAACCTACTAATCTACATGTAGATTATAGGCTAATTTAAAAAAGATTCTAGAGATGTGGTCTAATGGATTTTTTTTGGTGATTATTAAATTTATATAAGATGTCTTACAACAGGGGCACCTGGGTGGTTCAGTTGGTTAAGGTTCGGCTCAGGTCATGATCCCAGGGTCCTGGGATTGAGCCCCTCAGGGCTCCCTACTCAGCGGGGAGCCTGCTTCTCCTTCTCCTTCTCCCTGCCCTTCCCCCTGCTTGTGCGCTCTCTACCTCTCTGTCAAATAAATAAATAAAATCTTTTTTTAAAAAAAGAGGTCTTACAAGAGTATGCAAATTTAACTTATACATTTAATCTTTTGTGAAAAAGACCAAATTACACAAAATAGGACCTATCCTCCAAATATGGGCCATTTCACCTAATCCAATCTTAATCTAAGCCAATATCAAAAGTTACCCTGAAATCTAAGACAAACAGCATTAATATATACTAAAACTTAAAATAAGCATTAGCTAGCATAGTAATTACCAGTGATTTATTGGCCAAAAACCTCATGTAAGTTGATTTCTTTACATACATAAGCACACACATGTACACACATACGTTTAAAATCTTAAAATTCATAGTACTTACTTTTTAACTACTGCTTCCTTAATAGAGAAAAGTATAATCTCAAAACTATATGTTAGTGATTATAGTAAGAAAGAAATGTTGTGCTTCCTCAGCATACTACTGTATGTCTCAAACAATGGTGAAAAGTTATGTCAGTTTCTTATACCGGAGTTTTGCTTAGAAACTAAAACATACTTCATGCCTGTGAATCCAACGGCACAGAGAACTGCTGCTCACGTTTAGCACCAGGACAAGCCAGGCTTATCGAAACAAGTTTCTGAGCCCCATTCTTAGAATTCTGACTCAGTACATCTGAGGTGGGGCTAGAGATTTTGGATTTCTAACAACTTCTCAAGCGATTCTGATGCTGCCGGTATTAGAACACACTTTGGGGTCAGAAATACCTGTGTTCAAATCCCAACCTGTCACTTAATATCTTTGTTCTCTGGACATAGTTTAAAGTTCTACCCCTCAATTTTCCCATGCCTAAAAGGCAGAGAGTTTCCAGGAAATTAGGCAAATAATAAATTTAAAATGCCCAGCACATGGTGAGGACTCAAATGTTAACTGCCTATGCTGGCTGAATAAATGAATGCCATACTTGAAAGTACACGCTGCAAGTGCTAGCTAAGATGGAGTAAAAACACTCCACACCCTGTCTCTCTTACTGAATACAATATAAAATCTAAATACAATTAACGGAGCAGCTACTTAAAGAATCTGAAAAGTAAATGGTAGCAGCCAGATTGAGGAAGACCAGAATTCAGAGTATCACAGAAGTAGTGTGGCTTTATTGCCCCCACACCCCCTCATCCTACTGCCTAGACTGGGAGAAACTTGGAAGTGGTATCAATAGGCAGGGTTCCGGAAGCCCTCTAGTTCTGGCTGAGCAGGGAAAGGGATGTCCTGGCAGTAACAGCAGGGGGGTCATAGGTACCCTAAAAGTCTGAGGAAAGTCTCCGATCCCAGAAGCTGTGGTTTCAAGAGTGTATTACAAACCTCTCTCCCAAATACACCCTCCATCACCACCACCTGTACTCCCACGACTTGTCCCTGGATGTGGGCGCAAATGCAAGAAGTCAGCAGAGGAGGCAAAGCTTTCTGGCTACGGGACAAAAAGGGGAGCCCCCAGGAAGTAGGAAGTATAAGAGAAATTGCTGAACGGGTGGAACTCAGAAAAGCAACTCCACAACGTTGATTATGACCTCCTGGGCTCACTCCTGAGCAGAACATGCGACGGATCTCATCCTAAACAACAAACCAGAACCTTTGAGAACTGAACAGAGATAGAAAGTCACCTATCTCCAACTGGCCAATGGGTAGTACACACAGAACAGATCCAAACAGCAAAGCTCTGAAAGGCTCTGAAAACGGAACTGACACTGAAATCACAACCCACAGAAAGCTGTTTGCAACTTGCATGCCAAACCCAACAGGGGCGACTGAATACTAAAACACAAAAATGAACATTCTCCACAGATTTTAAACAAGACCTACAACCTTATAATACTGAAGAATGCAATCCAAAATTGCACAGGAACATCTCAACTGGCATGGGACAATAAACAAACACTAATATTGAGATGACGCCAAATGTTGGAATTATCTGACAAAGACTTTAAAGCATTATTATACAAATGCTCCAAGAAGGGTGAACACTCTTGAAAAGAATAGGTCTCAACAAAGACACAGAATCAAATGGAAATTTTATAACTGAAATAATTCACTGGATGGGCTTAATAAGTAAAACAGAGATGACAAAACAAAGCCAGTGAACCTGAGGACAAACTGATAAAAAATATCTAGTTTGCACAACAAAACAAAACAAAACAAGTGAACAGAGTACCAAGAACCTTTAGGATACCAAAAGGACTAACATTAGCATCATTGCATCCTAAAAGGAGAGTCAAAGTGTAGTGTAGGAAAGTATTTGAGAAAATAAAGGCTGAAAATTTTATAAACTTGATAAAAGACACAATGTATATACACGTTTGAGAAGCTCAGAGAACCTAAAGAGAATAAGCCCGAGAACTCTATGCTTAGACACATCATAATCAAACTGATAAAAACTAAAGAGTGAAAAAATTTGAAAGTAGCCAGAAAAATAAAACGATGCATTGCTTGAATGAATGTGAGTTTCTACCAGAAGCCACCAAGTCCAGAAGAAAACGGCATATTTTTAAGGGGTTGAAACAAAAGAACTGTCAACACAAAATTTCTATATCCAGTGAAAATACCCTTGAGGAATAATGGCAAAATAAAGACATTCTCAAGTGAAGGTAAGACTAAAAGAATTCATTGCCAGCACATTTGTTCTAAAAGAATCACTAAATGGCAGAAGGGAAAGGATGCCAAGGGAAAAACAGAACATTAGTAATGAAGAGGGAACAAAAAAATGATAAACATCTGGGTAAATACAATAAACTATTTTTCTTTTCTTGAAATCCTTAAAATACATTTGGCAGCTGAAAGCAAAAACAATAACACTGCGTTTTCTATGTATGTAGATAATAACATATAAGACATTACAACAAAAAAAGAGGAGGATAAAGAGACACATATAGTGTTAAGATTTCTATATCCCATATAAGTGGAAAAATATTATAAGTAGACTATAAAAATTTAAATACAGGCATGCCTCAGAGATATTGCAGGTTCAGTTCCAGACCACCACAATAAAGCAAATATCCCGAAAAGTGATTTAAACGGATTTTTGGTTTCCCAGAGCATATAAAGTTATGTTTACACTATCTGCAGTCTCTTAAGTGTGCAATAGCATTATGTCTGAAAAAACAATGTACATACCTTAATTTAAAAAATTCTTTATTGCTAAAAAATGCTATCATCTGAGCTTTCAGTGTGTCACGGTCACTGAACACAGATAACCAAATATAATAATATTAAATTGAATTGCATTGAAATATTGCGAGAATTACTAAAATGTGACACAGAGACATGATGTGAGCAAATGCTATTGGATAAATGTCACCAAAGAATTGCTTGACATAGGGCTGCTTCACAAATCTTCAACCAGTAAAAAAAATGCAGTATCTATGAAATGTGATAAAGAGAGGAATGCCTGAATGTATATTATATTACCTAGACCAACCACACACACACACACACACACACACACACACACACTGACAGTAGAATGAGATAGATATATTAAAAAAAAACCACAACAACCCACACTAGGTAAGTTAAAATGGAATACCAAAAACTGTTCAAATAGCACAAAAGAAGACAGGAAAGGGAAAAAGAAGAACAAAACCCCAAAAGAATGCAAAACAAATAATAAAACAGTAGCACTAAATCCAAACACATAAATAATTACATCAAATGTAAAACATTTAAACATGCTAATTAAAAGACAAAGATTATCGAATGGATTTTTTAAAAAGATGATCCAATTATATGACACCTACAAGAAATGTATTTCAAACATGATGATATGGGTAGGTTAGAAGTAAAAAGGATGGAAAAAAGTATATTGTGGAAATATTAATCAAAAGACAGATGGAGGAGCTATATTAATATCAAATACAGCAAACTTCAAGCAAAGAAAATTAACAGGCATAAAAGGGTCATTACATAACAATAAAAGGGTCAATTCACCAAGAAGATGTAATAATCCTAAATGTGTATGCACCTAACAAGAGAACTTCAAAATACATGAAGCAAAAACTGACAAAATTGGAAGGAGAAATAGACAAACCTCCAATTATAGTTGGAGACTTCAACACTCTTTTGTCAGTAATCTATATAACTAATAGACAAAAAAAATCAACAGGGACATAGAACTGAACAATCCCGCCAAACAACTGTATCTGATACTTATAGAACACTCCACCCAACAGGAGATATTGAGTATACTTTCTTTTCAAGTACACAAAGAATGTTCACTGAGACCGTAACTCAGGTCATAAAACAAATCTGACAAATTTAAAAGAACTGAAGTAACACAAAATATGTTCTATGGCCATAAGGAATTACACTAGAAATCATTAATGGCAAGAAAACAGAAAAATCTCTAAAAACTTGGAAATTTAGTGATGCACTTATAAATAATCCACAGGTCAGAGAAGAAGTCTCGAGGGAAATTAGAAAATGTTTTTAACTGAAAGATAAAAATACATCAGAATTTGTATTATGTAGTTAAGCAATGTTCAGATGAAAATAGTTCCAAGAAAGAAAAAAAAAAGGGAAATACTGAGGTACAAATCTAACAAAAGATGTACAAAAGCTGCACGCTGAAAATTACAACATTATTAAAAAAACTAAAGAAAACCTAAATAAATAGGAAAACTTACCATGTTCATAGACTAGAAGTTCAACATACTCAGGCTGTCAATTCTTCCCATTTGATCTATAGCTTAGTACACTTCTAATCAAACCACTCAAACCAATCAAGCCACACAAAATATAGACTAACTTATCTTAAAATAAAAAGCACAGGAACTAAAATAGCCAAACAATTCTGAAGAAGAATAAAATAAAGCTCATCATACTAACTGGTTTTAAAACTTACTCTAAAGCTACAGTAACTAAGACAGTACAGTACTGCAAAATAAACCAGTTTTGAAAGGTTATATACTGTATAATTTCACTTATATAACATCAGTGGTTATCAAGGATTAAGAGTGTGATACAGAGGGACAGCATGAGGAAGTTTTGGGGGTGATGGCACTACGTTGTATCCTGATTGTGGTTACGTGGATCTATAGAAGACTTAAAATTTATAGAACTGTACATCCCCCCCAAATCAATTTTATTACTGTACATTAATTTAAGAATCTTTTAAGCTTTAAAAAATATATACTAGAAATTCTCTTCAGACTTTCTAATTTTTTACAGATTCAGGTTCTAAAGTAAATGTTCTGAGTATGTGTGCATCTGTACAAGGGGAACATGCAGAGGCAGGAGAATTCAATTTTTAAAAATTACTTACAAAGATACAGCATAGGTATAAATACATTCTAGACTCAGGTATAAATTCAACTATATCTCTCAACCAACCACAGAGGCTATTCATACCTAATATCAACTAAACACATATTTAATACTGCCTTGTAAAGAAGTTAATTTGAGACAAAACAAATACAGCATATATCAAATCCAAAAGAAATCTGGCTGAAGATTCCACATTCATACTAGATATTACTTTGGTCCTTGGAATGGACCTTTAACATAAAAGTTTTCTCAGATTGTGATTTTAAAAAACAAAAACACAACTAGATGACCAAGAAGAACTTATTTAAATAAGTGAGCAACCTCACTGTCCCTAACTTTTCCTAGTTCTTAAAAGCATTCGATGTGAATTATTTGTGAAAGCACTCGATTCCTTTCAAGTGACAAGAGCACTTTTATAAATCTTTTCAATCTAAAATCTCGGGATTTGAGCTTTAAATAGCAAATCCACTCTTGCAAGAGCTGAAAGGATGTTAAAATGTAGTTTGGTACAATTAGAAAATTGACAACAAATATTTACCTATTGATAGACAAGTTAATTATAGAATGCTTAAAATATTTCAATCCCTAGGAGTAATACAAAAAGAAATCACAATGGTATAGGTCCTCAAGGACCTAGCTGAGTAGATGATACAGACCCATGAGATAATTAGACACCACAATTGTAAATAAGAAAGTACTATACAGAACAAGAGAGAGAACACCTAAGTAGACGTCAAAACATTTTTTTTAGTAAGTCTCCCATACAAGTCAAGTGGTAATTCAGAAGAGAAAATAACTTTGGCTGCTGTAGGGAGGCCCTGGAATCAGTGAAGAGAAGAGCGGGCTGGGGCCAGAGGTTCTGCCTCAGCTCTGCCATGAAGAACTGGCTAAGTCCCAACTGCTCCATGGTGCCTAGTTAGCAAACATGGTACTTGACGCACACACAACAGGACATTTGCTCACTCACTTCTCACTTGGATCTGGCTAAGCCTGGAAGGAAGGGCAGGCCAGGGGCTTCTACTAGAAGAAGCTCACTCAGAATTACCTGCAACTCAGGACTACGGCAAGCTCACTGCTGGAATTCAGTACTGCCTTCTTACAACCGTGTGAAAGAGAGGATGCTCATACCAAAAGAAGGAGCTGGCTGCTCTCCTAGCCTCTTCCAGAGCAAAAACTCTTAAACTGAGGGTCTCACTGTCCTGAGCCTAGCTGCACTGGCATCTCACAGTCTCAAGAACCCTCTATGACACATCAGCTACCTGGCTTAATTTCAGTCTGGTTCCCTGGGTCTCAGTAAGCTCAACTCAAAGAGAAGAAATTGGATCAGGTCCTTTACAACATCACAATCTATGAATATAATACATTAAAAATATGAATCATAGAATATAAACCTTACGAAGATGTCAACTATGAGTAAAAACAGCTTATTAAATTTGTTATCTCAGGGCGCCTGGGTGGCTCAGTGGGTTAAAGCCTCTGCCTTCGGCTCAGGTCATGATCTCAGGGTCCTGGGATCGAGCCCCACATCCGGCTCTCTGCTCAGCAGGGAGCCTACTTCTCCCACTCTCTCTGCCTGCCTCTCTGCCTACTTGTGATCTCTCTCTGTCAAATAAATAAATAAAATCTTAAAAAAATAATAAATTTGTTATCTGGACTTTGTTTTACAAGAAATATCAAGCTGTTTTAGAAATGCCAAACCAGAAAAGCAAACACTACGGAAGTCCTTAAAGAATGATTCTTGCCTTAGTCTCAAGGTATCAGAATGGTTAGATCTCACAGTAGAACATAACCTATGTTATGTACAAAGACTCACTACAGCTCTTCACTAGATTGAATTTTACCACTCAGAACAATATTCTTATAAATCAAGTAGTGTTAGTACCTCTACAACACCACGCATATCAGAGTACCCAGCAATGTCTGCAGGGAACAAGAAAAGATTATCTTCCTTAACTGCCAGGACTCAAATTCAGAAGCAGAAGAAGGCAAGTCTTGACAATTACTGAATGGCAACTAGGAGCTAGGCATTGCACTGTCACTTCACATAGATTACCTTATTTAGTTCCTGCAATAATCCTATGAGGTATCCAGTTACTACCATTTTAACGATGAGAAAATTGAGATTCAGGAGGTTAAGAAATTTGCCTAGAGCTACAGAGCCCTTGACAAAGCTTAAGTGAGGTGATCAAGGAAGAGGGTACCACTGTCCCAAGTGTGTTTAGGGAAATACTCTGATGGGCAGACCCAACTGTTCACATCCCTTTGGTAGACATCGCCCTACTATGATGATGTGGGTGGTGTGGGCCATCAAACAATCATGGCTTGATATTATTTCTTAATGTAACTTAAAAAAATTAATGTTGTTTTCCAAATGAGTCTTCAGTAAATTTGCTTAGCATGAAATCCCTTCCCCTGACCAAAATGAGTTTCTGGATCTACAACTGCTGACAAACAGACATCAGACCACTCAGCTTAAGGTCATTCTCTGAGATCTGGTATGAATGGCACCTCCCTGGAGGACGTGTCTATTTCTTTTTTTCATTAACCACAACATTCCTTTGTCTCTTCTTCTGAATATTAACTTTCTCTGTTGGATTTCTAACATGTTCTATATATAGCAAAAATGTGAAGCTGAGTCACTATAGTGAGTTCCTGAAGAGCACCAAAGCAGGTCCATATGCTCAAGATGCCAGGGAGAGAAAGAGCAAATACAGTATTTTATTGAGAAAACTAAAGACTATGACTTCTCTCTTTACATAAGGACATCTACATCCGCAAAGAGGTAGGCAGTAACAGTAAGACTAAACTTCTTTAAAAAACAAAAAGCTCTGGGAAACAGATAAAAGAAAAGAAAGCAAGCAATATTGAATCTCTTCAAGTGTACAAGGAAGTGCTTGATAGAAACCCACAATTTTAAACTATAAAGCATGGGAGACTGCCTTAGTTTGGAAAAAAGTTTAGAATATATAATACACATCTAACGTAAGAATAAATGTCTCTTTCACTAGGTTTATACTGATAAAGCTCAAGCTACAGAATCCGCAAAAATGGAAAAGAGGCATGATCAAGAGAGGAAAAACTAAAAATTACTTAAATCCTTCTTCCCAATCATTAATTTAACACAACTTTAAAAACTAAAGCAAATTGCTTTTTAGATGATTATTAACATCACAGTACATGCTTATTATAGAAAATGTGAAAAAAATTAAACAGTGTATGAGCTAACTAAAAAATAACCCATAATCTAACTACTAATAGTGTATTTTATATCCTATCTTTTAAATAAAGATTTTCTTTATAAAAAAGCTCAAAAGTATCACCCTACTTTTTTGTTTACTGCATTGTGAACATTTTCTTATACTTTACACTCTTAAACATCCTAAAGCTCATGATTTTTATTACTTGTCATTTTTAGTATACTGAACAAAAATTTTAAAAGAAAATGATCTATAATGGTTTTATAGTATTTGATCACACAGCAGCATAATCTAACCATTTCAAAGGTTTCCCTTTTTTAACATTATAAATAGCATTGTAATGACTAAGTAATATATACCTACATATACATTTACATTCATCTCTTATTTCCTTATGATAAACTCCTAAAGATGGAATTTTGAGGCAAAGGGTATTAACAATTTTAAGGATTCTGAATATTACCAAATTATCAATGTAATGGACTGAATGTTTGTATACTCCCCAAAACCCATGTTGAAATCTAATTAATCCCTCCCTGATGTGACAGTATTTGAAAAATGGGGCCTTTGGGAGGTAATTCAATCAGGGTGAAGCCCTCATGAATGGGATTAGTGCACTTATGGGAGGCCAGACAGCTAACTAGCCCTCTTTATACCACTTGAGGAAACAAGAAGTCTGCAGTCTACAACCCTAAAAAAGGGTTCACTAGAACCCAACCATGCTGGCATCCTACCTAGGACTTCTAGCCTCCAGAACTGTGAGAAATAAATTCTGCTTATAAGCCCCCTGTTGTTTATAATGCCGTAAGTTTATGGTATTTTGTTCTAGCAGTCTGAGCTAAGGTGGCCATTTCAAAAGTTCTATCAATTTATGCTCCTATGCTCCTACCAAAAGTAGGAATTTGCCAACACTTGAGTCTTTTAATATGACAGATCTAATAAAGCATGCAACCTATGACATAATGTTTTTAACCTCTTAGGCTTTTTCCATAAGTTTATTTCATAAACTTAGAGGAAAATATTTTGTAGTAAAATTTTTTCCTGTGGTTAAGCAATTTTTCCATTGTTGTTTTTCAAGCAAATTTACCTCTGTTAATTAAATCAGTTAACTGAAATAGTATGAACTGTATAAATTCATTTAAAAACTAAGGTTATTCTTCTATGTGTATATTTGCAATAACAGATGTCTGAAATAATGAAGATGACCATAGTAAACTCTGGGTTTTAAGATACTGAGTTCCCTTCCTTCCTTCCTTCCCTCCCTCCCTCCCTTCATATGTTACTTTAAAATTTTATTTATTTTTAATTTTCAAAATTAAAAAAAATTAAGTATTTTCTTTCTTTTTAAAAAAACCTTCTTTTGGGGCACCTGGGTGGCTCAGTGGGTTAAAGCCTCTGCCTTCAGCTCAGGTCATGATCTCAGCGTCCTGAGATCAAGCCCCACACATCAGGCTCTCTGCTCAGCAGGGAGCCTGCTTCCCCCTCTCTCTCTGCCTGCCTCTCTGCCTACTTGTGATCTCTCTCCCTGTCAAAAAAAAAAAAAAAAAAAAATTCTATATTCAGGATAAATATCCTTCAAAAATGAAGGCAAAAGAGAATAAAACAAGGTCCAGAACTGTCCTCCTGCCAAAAGCAAATAGAAGACTAGTCAAAATATGAAACAACTGTTTCCAGATAGTAGACAACAGGTCATATGGAAACATGATCCTTGAAAGAAGGGAAACAAATGAGGTGAGCCCAAAGACTGTCCCAGCTTTCTGTGTAGAACCACAGTACATGCAAGTGGAACCCAAGTAGAGGTAATAGTCTCACTGAGTTGAGGTGACAGAGCTTGGAATTTGTGAAGTCTGAAAGAGCTAGAATTTGTAGGGCATATTACCACAAAGGAAAAAACTAAATATGAATACTCCAAAAACCCACAAAAAGTGTGTCCTTGAATTTCCAGCTAAATACCAATCTGCTTATGTGTTATATGAAAATCTATGAGGCTAGATAGAAAACTTCCCAAAAACTTTCAAATTCTGGGGAGCTCTAACCCAAACAACTCCCAAAGTTCACACAGGGCCAGGATCATTCAGTTTCACCAACTCAGGGTGAATAAACCTTGATGAAGACATGAGGCAATCCAGGGAGACACAAAAAGGGGCACGCCTCGGTAGTGGGCTCAAACTAGCCCTACACTGAAAGCTATTCTAGAACTGCCAAAACCCAAATCCAAAAAACCCTTAAAACAAAACTCAAAAGATCAAGCTGATCCACAAATAAATTAACTGCTTGCCAGAACAAAACTTAATACTCAAGAAAGAAAAAAAAATCAAGACACTCAACATAACTCCATAAAAAAATTACCAGACATAGGAAAAAATGAGAAATGGTAACTTATAATCAGGATCTAGAAGTGGTAGGGATTAAGAGAACTTTTAATAGAACAGCTTTACTTTTTATTTTTTTAAAGATTTATTTATTTGGTGGAGCAGCGGGGGAGAATGTGTGTGTGAGTGGGGGGAGGGACAGAGAGAGAGAGAAAGAATCTCAAGCAGACTCCTTATTGAGTGTAGAGCCCAATGCAGGGCTTGGTCCCATGACCCAGAGCCCATGATCTGAGCCAAAATCAAGAGTCAGACACCTAACTGACTAAGCCACCCAGGTTTCCCAAGAACTTATTTAATGTAAGGGCTTTTTTTTTTTTTTTAAGATTTTATTTATTTGACAGAGAGAAACAGAGAGAGAGAGGAAACACAAGCAGAGGGAATGGTAGCAGGAGAAGCAGGCTTCCCGCAGAGCAGAGAGCCCGATGCGGGGCTCGATCCCAGGACCCTGGGATCTGACCTGGGCCGAAGGCAGATGCTTAACGACTGAGCCACCCAGGCGCCCCTATTTAATATAAGGACTTTAAAACAGTATTTAGGAAAAAAATTAGAGGCTTAAAGAAAAATATGAACATAATGAAGAAAAGACAAAAATTTCAACAGAAAAATGGGAATTATTTTTTAGAAAAACAGTGGTAATTCTAGAACTATAAAAAAGTATATCTGACATAAAAAATTAACTGGATGGAAATAATAGCATATTAGACAAAGGAGACTTTAAAAAAAAATCAGTGTACTTAAAGACAGGGCAACAGAAACTTTTCACATGGAAGGGAAAGAAAAAAAGATTGGAAGAAAAATGGACAGAGCTTCAGTGACCTGTCAAAAAAAACACATGTAGGACTGAAGTCTGAGTAGAAATGAAATACTTGGGAATTTAAACTTTTGAAGAGAGATGGCTAAAAATTTCACAAATATGATGAAAACAATATACCCACAGATCTAAGAAACTCAATTCTCAAGGATAAACACAAATGAAACCAAACCAAGGAGTATCAAAGTTGTTGAAATCCAGTCAAAGAGAGAAAAATCGTAGGAGCAATCAAAGAGTAAAGGCATATTACATATAGGAAACAAATAGAATCACCATAGAATTCTTGTCAGAAACTATGCAACCAAAATAGTAAAAAAACAAAACAAAACAAAACAAAAAACCAAAAAAACCCAAAAACTTCAAAGTGCTAAAAGGAGAAAAAAACCCCATGAAAACCTAGAATTCTATATCCACTAACAATAGCTTGCAAAATTGAAAGCAAAACAAGGAGGTTGGGGAGGTTGTACTATAAGAAATTTGTAAAGGGAAGTTTTCAAACAAAAGGAATAGGATACCCAACACAAACTTGGATCTACACAAAGAAATAAATAGCTAAAGAAATGGCTAAAATGACGGTAAGTATTAAAGACATTTTGCTCATTTTTTAAAAGATTTTACTTGAGAGAGGACACACAAGCCGGGAGGGAGGGAGGGGAAGAGGGAGAGAAAGAAGCAAGCTCCTCACTGAGGACCTTGGGATTATGACCTGAGCCCAAGGCAGGAGCTTAACCAAACTGAGCCACCTATATACTCCATTTTTCTCATTTTTAATTGCTCTAAAAGGTAGGTGCTTAACAAAAGCAAAAACCAGCAATGGGGTTTAAAGCCCACATAAAATCAAAACGTATGACCAAAAAAATGCCTAAAAGAGAGGAATTGGGAATATATCATTATGTAAGATTTTTGCATTCTTTATGAAGTAGCATATTATTTGAGGGCAGACTGTTATTAAAAATAACCCATCCAAAAGCAGATAGAAAACCAAGGAAAAAAGAAAAAACAATACACAAACAATAAGTACATTTTAATCCAACCATGTCAATAACTATATTAAATGTAAATGGTCTAAACTAGTGGTCGGCAAACTTATTCTGTAAAGAACCAGAAAATATTTTAGGCTTTAAGGGCTAAAATGGTCTCTATAAGGACTAGATGGTTGCTAAAGGACTAATGGTCTCTATCCCAACTACTAAACCTTGACATCATAGCACAGAGGCAGCCAGAGATAGTATGTAAATGAATGGGCATGACTGTGTCCCAATAAAACATTCACATAAACAGGTGGATATCAGGGTGGCTCAGTCAGTTCGGCGTCTGCCTTCGGCTCAGGTCACAATCCCAGAGTCCTGGGATCGAGTCCTGCATCGGGCTCCCTGCTCAGCAGGGAGTCTGCTTCTCCCTCTGCCCCTTACACTGCTTGTGCTTTCTTGCTCTCTCACTCTCTGACAAATAAGTAAAATCTTTAAAAAACAAAACAAAAAACAGGTGGCAGGCCAAATTTGGTCTTCCAGCCATAGTTTTGCCAACATAGTCTAAACATACCAAACTTATAAAGATGTCACATTGGATAAAAAAGCAAGACCCAACTACATGCTGTGTACCAAAAAGGCACTTTAAACATAAATGACATAAATAGGTTAAAAGTAAGTGGGTGGAAGAAGATTCACCATGCAAATATTAATCAAAATAAATTTTAATATCAGACACAGAGACTTCAGAACAGGAGAAATTACGAGCAATAAAAAGGGCATTTCATGATGACAGAGGGGTCAACTCATCAACAAGACTCAATCCTAAATATGCTGTAACACATGTAACAGTGCTTAGAATATGAAATAAATCTAAAGGAACTGAAAGAAGAAACAGACAAATCTAAACTTGTAGGTGAAAACTTCAACTCTCTTCTTGATTGAACAAGTAAACAGCAAATTGGTTAAAATATAAGGAGATATACAAAGGCCAACCTAACTTAACTGACATTTATGGAACACAGCACCCAATAGGAGAAGATACATTTTTCTCAAGTACACATTGTACATTAACCAAGATACACATTGGGATATGTTGGGACATAAACCAATCAAAAAGTATAAATGGATTGAAATTATTAAGAATATGTTCTCTGATCAAAATGGCATTAAATGAAAGCACAGTAACAAAATACCTGGAAAATCCCAACTATTTGGAAATTATTTGACAACACTTCAGAACAATCCATAGGTCAAAGAAAGAATTACAAATGAAAAAAGAAAATATTTTGAATGAAATGATAATGCAAATATATGACTTTAAAAGTTGATAATCTTTTAAAATAAATTCTTAATTCAATAATCTTAACTTTCACCTTAAAAGGTAGAAAATGTGTAACAAATTAACTCAAAGTAAGAAGGAGGTAAGGAGTTAATGAAAGCTCAACTCATGAACTAGAAAACAGATAAACCACAGAGAAAAATCAACAAAACTGAAAGCTGATTTTTGAAAGGACTGATAAAATTGATAATCCCTAGCTAGACTAATCATGAGAGGTAAGGTGAAATGAACAAATGCCTCAAGACACAATTACTGAAACAGGAATAAAAAGAAATAGAACAGTCTTGTAACTATTCATTTAAAAATTGAATCCTTAATTAAGAACCTTTCTACCAAAAACAAACAAACAAACAAACACAACTCTCTAGATTACCTTCATTGGTGAATTCTGTCAGACATTTAAGGAAGAACATCAATTGTACCCAAACTCTTCTATAAAACAAATCATTGTTAGTGGGAGTATAAAATGGTAAACCTACCTTGGAAATTGTTCTGTCAGTTTCTCATAATGTTAAACCTACACCCATCTTATAACCCAGCAATTCAACTTCTAGGTAGTCACCCACAAGTAAAGAATATTCATGTCACAAAAGCCTTGTACAAGAATGTTCATGGGAGTATTACTCCTAGCAGTTGAAGACTGGAAACAACCTTTTCCAACAGGAATAATAGATAAATTATAGTATATCCATACAACAGAATGCTACTCAGCAACTAGAAGGAAATAACTGTTACATGTAACATGGATGAATCTGTATTTTAAACAAGAGCTTCATATAAATTTTATACCCAGGCAAGTTTGAGAACCACTATTACAGAAGCACACATATAATAACAAACAGGGAAAATATAAGAGATTTAGGGAGTTTATAAATTAAACAGTGCCACATACATCATAAACTGTATATAACAGTTGTCATTTTCTATAGATGCTTAATTGCTATTTCAATTATGATTACAAAAGTCCTCTGTTTGTGTTCAAATTTCTACTTATGTCCTTCATGGACTTCCAGTTCCAACTTTTAGTCTTTGATCCTCTAACTACCCTAATTTCTCATTAATTCCAACTTAAACTATGCACGTTAGATAAGGAATCTCATTGACCACTTCCTTTGCTTTTTTTTCTTAATGTTCTACTTCCTTGGTAGTTTTCTCGACCTCTTAACAGTAGTATTCTTACTGTCTGCCCCACAGCCTTGACTTTCTACCTCAAACTGAACCCAAAACTCATCTTTTCCACCAAGTGCTAAACCACCTCAGATTTTTTCCAAATTCCCTCAGCACTTGAAAATCTTGCTCCTAATAGATGGGTTATTTATTTTACTGAGTTTGGACACCTCCTCTTAATGACTCATCAACTCCATTCCCTGGCTTAGAGAGTAGAACCACTGGAAGAGAACTGAAAAGATTACAGTTCTCTTCAAGGTTCTTCCTCCTGGGATGTTTTTACTTTTCCCTCTTGGAATGCATTCTATTTGCCAGAGCCTTAAGCTCTATAATGCTAAAGATAGGAGAGAAAGAGAAGCAAAGAGATCGTTGATTAGGGATTCTCTGGACTAGATTTTTAAAGAAGGTGAAAAAGGCCTTCGGGTTTCATTATCTGTTCAGACTACCTTACTAGCAAACAAGATTCCAAGAGAGTTTCAGTGAGGAATAAGAAAGTGCGTTTGTTACAAATTCCCAAATGTTGTACTGGAAGGCCAGTGTACTGTGGTACACTGTTCCAAGGACACTAAAATATTTCTGGCAAATGTTTCTATATATTCTTTGTATGGTTAGGTGGTGGTGGCCGGGGGGGATTTGAGTTGAGGGGGGGCAAAAGGTAAATATTAAAAAAAGTCTACACTCTTGAACTAAGAGTCGTTACTGGCAGTTACTTTTTGTTCTGCATACATTATTATTTAGGAATTATGGTCATTACTCACTTGGTTTCACAAGTTTCAACTCTAAACTTTTGCCTTCCAAATCCTATCTATAAACCTGGCCACGCTTCTGAGCTAGACCCATATTTTCAGCTGATGTTTTGGTCATGTTATTATTCATCTAAAAGGCATAACTAATTACCTGAACACAAATTCAGTATTCCCCCCTCTCAAACTTGCACATATTATTCAACTGCCAAGTCAGAAACCTTAGACTCATCCTCAGCTTCTATCACCTGCAAACACTAACCAAGTCCAGAGGGCTTAAACTCCTATGTATCTGTGATATCAGTGCTCTCATTTCTATCCCTATTACAAATTCCTTAAATCAGACCATCATAATCACTTTCCTGAACTAGGGAAAAGCCTTAAATGGCATCCCTACCTGTGATCTACCTATGGGACACCAGACAGAATGCCTCATTCACTTACCCTACCATATGTATTACTTGGTAAATAAATACCTCCAACTTCTATTCCCAGAGACTATTCTCTTTATTACTACTATAACCAGTTTTCTACAACAGCAAACTGTGTCGCTTCCCCAGCTATAAAACATATGAGACCATTAACAACTTGTTCATTCAACCTTGACTCTGGTCTGATTTCCTAATTTTCTTTTGTACTCATTTTGACAGATCGAACTTCACCCTTCTCCTTAAATACATTATACCCTTTCATTTTTAATAATCTAGAATAAATACTCAGCCCAGCTTGCTTTATTTTTATGATCACCCTTATACTATTTAAAGCCATTAGCTAAAGCCATTACAGAAGTAATGAGTGAACAAACCATCAGAAGATACAGCCAACTCTCAATTAGCTTATTGTCATATTCTTATTAACATGGTCAGCATAGACTAAATGGAAAAGTGAGTAAAATATTTCAAAAGTGAGTGGCCTGCTGAGCTTCTTCCTTACCATAAATTAATGTTAAAAGTCTTCAGTTATGGACTTACTACCCTCCTTTTGATTTGACAGGCACAAAGAGAACTATAACTCAAATTTCTTCACATCTATCCTTCTCCTTTATCTTTAACAACCCCCTTGTTACTCCTCTGTACTTTCCTTCCCCTGCTACCTAAGTCTTCCTAATACTCTCTTTGTCCACCCTTTACAAGAACATTCCTCTATCATTCTTCTTGGCAGAGCATCTAAAAACTTATGAAGTCCTTTCATATATACTTACTCACTTGATTCTTGCAACCTTATTTTTTGGAATTCCAAAATCAACAAATATCAAGGGTGTGTATGGGGGGGGCAGTTTATACTGTGAAAATTAAAGACACAAGGAAACCTCATTTAGAATGGAGTCAGGAGGCCAGCAGGGGGAGCTCTCATGCCCTACCACTTTTGTCAGTAGAAAACCCAACAGTTAAAAGAGAGGTACCTTGCAAGCCAGTACTCCTTTAACTACTACTTCACTATCCCCAGCAGGAGGAGCAACAGCCCAGCCAATGAGAGACTGTCACAACTCAGCCAATGAAAGCCACTATACTTCTAACTGCTAGTTTAATCCAATGAACTTTTTGTTTATAACAGCCCTCTCACTTTCTCCCTTTCCCCTGCGAAAGAGATGTCCTCTCCTTTGTTCTCTAGACTTGCTTGTGGTTTTGCCATAGCTTGCTTGTTTAGGATTGCAATTCTCTGCTATTTCCAGGTAAACCCATTTTTGCTGGTAAAACAGCTTGCAGTTTTACTTCTAAGGTCAACAATATACAGCAGATGCTGCTCATCAAAGTAAAATTTAAGACACTTTATAACTCATTTGTGGAAACTCCAGTTCAAAAAGTTATTATTCATCTAACATACTGCTGTTCCCTCTGCCTAGAACTTCACAATCCCTCTTCACCTGCTCTTCTCTCAAGACACACCTCTTCCAGAGCAAACATATTACACCTATTTCAATGCTATCCTAATGTTTTTTCACACCACTTCTAGCATGCCACTGGAGGAATCCACGTATCTGGACTCTTAACTCTGGTGTCTTTTCTACCAAAAAAGATCTTCTTATTAAACTGTTACCTTATTAATATCCATTAATAATTCAATATTTTATAGTGAAGAGGAGAAACATATTATGGATGGCCTGTGCTATTTTCCAATCTCTAGGGTAAAACTGTATACCAAAAGATCCCTTACCCTTCCTTAAAAAATCAGGAATTTAAGGAATGTCTCCAAATCCTCTCAAAGTATATAGATACGATCTCTCCTGGTAATGGCATTCAAAGCTGCCACAGCAAAGGGGAAAAACAGCATTTCATTAATCCTAAATTAAACTATTATAAGTTTTAAAAGATGCTTGTTAATATCTTGGAAAACAGGATTAATAATCAAAAGATGAGGGCCTTAGTCCCTAAGTAAGTCCCTTTACGTATTGGGTGACTTGGAAAAGTCACTTAACCATCCTGAGTCAAATTTCCTTTTTTGAGAAAATTGGACAATGCCACTTACTTTTCAGAATTGTTCAGAAAATTCAATGAAAAAAAAAATGACTGCAAATCACTTAGCCTGGAACATAACAGTCCAAAAAAAAAAGGTAATCTCTTTTATAATGATTTTCATGTACATCATTTTTATCTTCAGAACTATGCCCAACAACCCTCAACACATTCCGGGCCTCTGTGGCCCAGCAACTACTACAATAGATGCACCCAAAGAAGCTACCTCCAAGACTTCTGGATCCCCTTCGTGGGTCACAACTCATGTCCTGTAAATATAATTTGGAGTATCTTCTCCTAAATGCATTATCTTGTTCTCTGCCACACGGAAACTCATCAAAGGATGTTCCTGTAGCTTCTCCTTGTTGGCTTGGCTGTCAACTACCTGAAACAGCGCACAGAGTCAGCTGCAAATCTGGCAACTGTCATTGCCAGGCTGTCTTTTAAGTCATTTATAAAAAGGAAAAATGTTAAATAAAATTGGTCCCAGGACTGAGCATCTGAAGGGTAATAAGGCTGGACTATTGTCTCATGTTAATAACCAAAGTCAAAGACTAAATAATTAGAGAAATAAGCTCCCCTTTGGCTATGTGCATATTTTAACCCCTAAAAAAATATCTAGACTTCTCCCAATAGATTTTATTTAATGTTTAGTATAAATAAGCTCCCCTTTGGCTATGTGCATATTTTAACCCCTAAAAAATACCTGGACTTCTCTTAACAGATTTTATTTAATGTTTAGTAAGTTTATTCTTCAGTTTTAGAATATTTCACTGGTTTTCCTTATATAAAGACACACTAATCTGCAGAACCCAGGGTCTACATTGGGGCTGAACTCATACAAAATCCTGGTTTTCCTCCACATTTCTCTTTCCAACCTCCAATTCTTAACTCCCCTTTATCTGACTACCCACTATATATGAAGGCTTGAAGTTCAGCTCCCAAATCATTCCTGTTCCATCACTCTACCTAAAGTATATATATATATATATATATATATATATATTAAGTAATATATATATAACATATATATATTAAGTATATATATTAAGTAAGCTTCTAACCTTTCTAATGCTTGAAATATAGTATATCAATACCTGATTACCACCTCTAATTGAAGAATCTTGCCCAGAATAGAAAGACTAAATATTATTCCTGTTATAGGAGTCTTCAAATAAAATAAGAAAGTCATAATTTAAAGACAATCCCAGATCAATAAGCCTATTTCAAAAATATTTTTTTAAATTGTCTTCCTCACTGCTTATTATTAGCTTTGGTAAAAGATTATTATATGACATCTCATCAAAACAAAGTAAATTTAATTTTGGTGTTAAACGTTATATGAGCAAAAATGGACTATCAGAGAAACTGGAAATATATTCTTATTCTACTATACTTGCCAGTAAGTGTCATTACGATTATGATCTCTCTCAAGTCTTTCCTTAGGCTTTTTCACCTACATGTACAATGGTTTAACTAGTTTAACTAAGTCTCAGTTAAACTACTCAGATGTAAATTTACCAAACGTTAATATGAAGCAACAGGCTAGCCAGTTACCCTTCAAGATTACTTCTGCTCTACCCAGATTCAACAGCCCTCTCTCCATTACCCACTCAAAAGTAAGATAGTTGGCTAACTCAGAAAAAGAATTTATTGAGTAAGGAAAATGATTCATGTTTTCCTTTAGTCATTCTCTAACATCTACATTGAAGCTAAGAAAGTAGTCTGTATGGTCCATACTTAGTCAGTCCACGTGTCCATGAATTTTAAGTATGAATAACTGGCAATTCATAATGCCATAATTATTTTTAAACATATAAAAAATTGCAACTTAATGAAAAATTGAGCAATAATTGGTTCTATTTTATTTTAACATGGTATTTCTAACATCTTTTGAAACCATACTTAAATATTTAATTCACAGTTAGATTTTATAATTGACTGAAAGAAAAGATCTGCATGGGGCGCCTGGGTGGCTCAGTCGTTAAGCGTCTGCCTTCGGCCCAGGTCAGATCCCAGGGGCCTGGGATCGAGCCCCGCATCGGGCTCTCTGCTCTGCAGCAAGCCTGCTTCTCCCGCTACCATTCCCTCTGCTTGTGTTCCTTCTCTCCCTGTGTTTCTCTCTGTCAAATAAATAAAATCTTTAAAAAAAAGAAAAGATCTGCATAAAAAAAAAAGATCTGCATGTCTAAGTTCTACAAAATTCCTAAAAGCATTTCATGATTCCAAAATGACCAATAAATTATAATAATTTCATAATCTTTATTATAATAGTTAATCAAAAGAGTTGGTCACTCTCAAACATTAAAATCCTGTATTAGTGAAAGAAAAATATGATCCTGAAAGCTTTTGATAGTTCCATATAATGCTTACTTCAGATTAAAGGGATGACCCATGTGTTTATCACCTGAAGTATCTACCCACAGAATGCCTGACTGAGAGCTGAAAAAAAATAGCCACAAACCTACAACTAACATAATAAAAATGCTTCTGAGCTACACTTACTTCTACTTTTAATCTCTAACCTGTAAAACGGACTCAATTCAATGAAACTCCAAAAACATGGGTAATTCAAAATATGTGATATATTTTTAAATCATTGAAATTAATATTTAAAAAGAGACTTAAAAAAGTACACTCATGTAAGACAGACGGTAAGAAGTTACATGTTGTGACAGTAGGTAAAGGTGCAGGAGAACCGAAGTCAAGGAGATGACAAGCAGAGGAAGAGCTGTTATAAAAGCAATAACCTGATATATAAAAGAACCTGATAAGGCAGAACCAAAGAATATGTAAAAAAGGTCTACCACTGTCATTTAAAAAACAATTGTTAAACCACATGTTCATAACACTAATGAGACCTGGGTTACAGCAAAATAAAAAGAACAAAATGTTACAAAACTGGAATTATACAAATTTTATCACTAAAACCTAGCAATATAATGAATGAAGTCATCAGAACATTCACTTAATAGAAAATAACGTTCGAGGATTTTCTAGTGGCTTCATTGACAGAAAGGGTTTGCAATGAATAATAAATAGATCTTACAAATTCCTGATTTCCTCACCTGAGCTTACCCAGTAAGCCTTTAGAACTCGCTGCATTTTTGCTAGAATACCTGTAAATCAACTACTGGCATTTTGATTCTAGAATAATGTCATTGCAACAAGGGTTTCCAGATGACATTTAGAAAAATAGACATACTTGCTCTAACTTGATATGCACACCTAATTAAAGGTCCAAGATGATCAGAAGAAGGAGAAAACAACAAAACATGAGGGTACCATGTGCACTGAAAGCCTTCTAAGACAGGCTCTTCTGTCATCATGTATTTATCTAGGAATTTTTGGTAGCCTCAAAGTGACTTCATTAATAGTAAAGAAACAAATGGACACACAAGTGTCTGTACACACCTAATGAACCATAAAGACGAGTGTCCAATATCTGTTGCACCCTTACTGTGTGTGCTAAGGAAAGAAACACTTTGAATCCTCACCACTCTCCTATGAGGTAGGTACTTTTATTACCCTCACTCTACGGATGAGGAAACCTAAAGTACACAGTGGTTAAATCACTTGCCAGACGTCACAATGTTATTAAGTGCCTGAAATACAAAGTCAGTCATTCTCTATTACAACTATGATAGAAATTATGTTTTCATAATTAACATGTAATCCTACTATTGCTCTTATTTTTAAAGGTACTAAAACTCGTTTTAACATAACAAAACCCCCACATTTACTGAGAATAATAATTTTCATATAATTTACTTTGAAAATACAGGAGACCTTTGGATTCTGAAGATCCTGTAAGCAATTAAGTTTTAGCATAAAAAAGAACGCTAGCCTGCTCCAAGCTCATCTAATATTTTAATCTAGATGACGTGACAGTTTGTCTCTGTCCAATGAGTGAGAAATAACAGCATTTCCATTAACAATGAAGCATACTGTTTAAAACTTTTCCATAAAAGCTCATCCAGTTTTATATCATTTCATGTATCAATGTAGTCAACTCAAACTTCCCCATCCTCAGAAGAGAACACTATCACAAATAATCCAAAAACCATTCATAGTTGGCACTGCAATCTTTAGAAATGTGAACACGATAGTGTAGAAAAACCCTAGACTAGAGTCCAGAGACCTGCCCACTCATCCTGGTTCTCTCACTGTCAATTTAGTTCCTTTCCACTGTTCTGGGCCTTGGTTTCCTGACCTGCAAAATAATCATCTCCAAGGTCTACTCTTCTAGCTCTAAAAGAAACGTGACTCTTGTACATATATCTTTTTTTCCCAAGCTTCCTATTCTCCATCTATTTAGTTATTATCATTACTTTGCCGGCATTAAAGCTTATTTTTCCTTGGTTCTACAGAAGGAGAAAACAGCCCATTCTTAACTAAGTGATAAGGGAAAGCACTCAGGACCCCTAGTTTACCATGGATGAGTCTCAAGGTGAATAATGCAGAAGCTATTATAATGCTAAAAGGTGTTAGGTTTCAATATTTTAGGCTACTGTTTGCGTGCCAGTACATTCTCCCTAAGGACAGATAGTAAAATGCAAGGACAATAATGAGAAAAAAATGTAATTATCCATCAGTTATTGACAAACTAAAAAGGTGCCAAATGAAAATATTAGTACTTTTTTGCAGAATATTTTCCTCTGATGAATTACATTACAGGGCAATATATCATTTACAAATTTTCTCAAAGATATTTAAGTACTCCCTTAAAAAAAAACAAAAAAAACCCCTGGCTTTCCTTTTTTAAATTGTGAGGAATTAGTCAGATAACATACATGTGATTAAGAAAATATTTGAAAGATTAAAAGATCTAGCTGTGCAATTCTTACCTTCCTCTTCTCAGTGACATGAAGAACCTCAAAGGGGTGCCAGAGGTAGAAATCTGTGGACCGCCAATGCCTGACCCTGGTATGCATTTTCTACCTTCCCAACCCATTCTCAAGAGTGTTATGCAAATACAAGATTATTAAAATTAAATTAAGCATCTGGCATTAATATTCAACTATTAGAAAGCTCAACTTGATCTCAGTATTGCTTTCTAGAGCTGCTACCTTCCCAGCATCTTCCCAGCACAATACTTAAAGTTGACCTTGTAAAGAAACAACTAAAAGCAAGGGTCAGACAGCATGTGAATTACTTAATAATCTTGTAGACTAAAAGTAAGTAGCAAATTCTAACAGCACAGTCAGTCCATTTTACATGCTAAGTCAGGAAGAAGTAAGCCACAGCTATAGGTTGAGAGACCTGAAGAAAGAATATTCGGCAGATGTAGAGGCAGCTGCAAGAATTCCAGGGTAGAGTCATGAGCATTTCTAGCAAAACTAGTAACTAGTAAAACACCATCAAACATGTACATACATTTTAAGATAAAGGATAACTGACAAGTCCCAGCAGCAAGGCTCCTCCTGATTGGAATGCCAAAATAAAATGTCAAAAATCACCTCTCGAATCCAATCCCCCAGCCTTTCAAAGTTCGGAACCAAACCGACATGTGTACTTAAACTGCTTCTTAGCATCCTTCTTTAAATGCAACTCCCTCTCCAGAAAGTCGGCTCGCTTCGGCTACTTGAATGCCCAAATCCCAGCACCAAAGAATCGTAGGAACCCAAGTAGTTGCAGAAGGGGTCTTCCAGCGGCCGCCTGCGCATCCCTTTCCACCTCGGGTTAAAGCCCTGGAGGTGCTCCGGTCACTTCCCCATCCAAGTTCCCCAGTTCTCTCATCTCCCAGTGGACCGCTTCTCGTCGACCTTGAAGACCCCCGGATCGGAGCCCTAGAGCCCAAGTGACTTGCCCGGTTGGCCCCTTTCCCGCAGCTCGCATTAACTGCCCCCACAGTCTCCGGTGGCCTCCCTCCAACCCCTATCACGAACGCCCTCCCACGGGCTCCGAACGACCCCTTTCCCCTTAGGCGCCCAACGTCCCTCCAACCAGAAAAATCATTCCTTAGAAATGCATCGAGAGCCTACTAAGCGCAAGCCCCCACTACGCGCAGCGCGGTCTGCACTGGGCTCGCGGCCCGGACTCGCCGTCCCCCGCCCGCCGTCTCCTCCCGGCCCGAGGGCCGGCGCTGCCTCTGCCCGGGGTGTGGAGTCGCCGGCTGGAGGCGGACTGCGCCGGGCGCGGGCGCCAGAGGACCGGCAGGCGGCCGCTAACGGCGGCGCGGGGGCCCAGGAACAGGAGCGGGCCGGGCACGGGCCCGGGGACACTCACCGGTCCGGGCGCGCGGGGCGGCCTCATCCAGGGGCACCTGCGGCCAGGCGGACGGGCCCGGACGGCGCAGACACCGAGAGGGCGAGTCCGCCCGCTCGCCCGCCGGTCCCGTCCCGTCCCCTCCAACTGCCCGATCGAGCGCAGTCTCGTTTCCTCTGGACGGAGCCCGGGGACCCCAGCTCTGCCGGATGCCCCCGCCAGGCCCCCACCCCCTTCCCCGGCCGCCTCCCCCCTTCACCCTTACCCCTCCCCCCCTCCCCCCAACCCCCCCCGGAATGGAAAATACCTCCCGGGGCGGGGGGCGGCGGGGGCACGCCTCTCTGAAGGGCAGCCTACCGTGACCAATAGCAGGCGGGGCTCTGGAGGGGCGGGATTCCTAGCGGCCAATCCGGAGGCGTGTAGGTGAAGGCCGAAGAAGGGAGGCAGGGAGCGAGAGGGGGGCGGCCCGGGAGTCAGGGAGGTCCGGCCGCTCGGGTGCGCGCGGTGCGCGGCTGCCATTTTGGAGTCGGGCAGCTGAGACGGCGGCCGGGTCCGGCCCGGGGGAAAGGGAGAAGCCAGTCAGGTAGGAAAGAGGCTGTCACGTGGGCTGGAGGGGCGGGGTAAAGCGGGCTGTAGCCGGAGGGGAGGGGTCGGAGGCGGCGAGTCACGGGGGCTGAGGGGGGTCACGTGGTCCGAGAAGGGCCAGCGGTGGGCTTGGGGGCGGAAGGTCAACCTGAGGTGGGAGAAGGAAGAAAGCTTTGTCCCTGGTTTCAACTCTGTTAGTTGAAAGGAAAAGGAAAGGAAAAATGATGAATGGAGGGTGTGCGTGCCGGGTCGGAAAATGTGAATGAGTCTCCCTAGCTCCCCCCAGCATGGAGCTACCCAGTCACTAAATTCCCAGATGCACGGGAAACTGGGTACTTCATTTAATTCAGGTAGTCCCATCCCTACTCCCTGCTGTCACAAATATGACTCACAGATCTGATGGAGGGGTGATTGTCCTCCACTTTTTGCCTGCACTTTATATGGAAGGGCCCCCGCCCTAGAAATGGCTGAAGGGGTAGAAGCATAGTTGAGGCATTGTGACGCCAGCAGGACTCTTTACATCGGGCGGTTTAGAAACCGTGTCGTCATTCACAAATTTCCTGGCCAGTTCTGGCTTCGCCATACCATGATAATGTTCCAACGACTCCAAACTCAAACAACAACAAAACAAAAAAAACAAACTTGCCCGTGAGCCCCTGCCTAGCGCTCATCTGTATTTCAATTCATGCTTTAAGTACAGGCTAAATTAAACTCCCTACTAGTATACTGAAAGTGCTCCTCTTAAGGTTATCAATGACATCCATGCGACCAAGTTCAAGGTCACTTTTAAGTTCTTATTTGATCTCTACTGCAGTAAACTGGATAGACTACACATCCCTCTTTAAGCTTTTTCTCCTCCCCAGGGCACCCCTCACCCCAGTTTCCCTGAGACTATAAATACTCAAAAGATTGTTAATCTTATTAAATCTGTTATCTGTTGACTGGTTAAGATAGTCCCAAGAGCTGATCCTCAGTCCTCACCTCAGTAGGTACATAGTCATTCTACCGCACACTAGGTTATCTAACTACTTTGGTGGCTGAGTATACTTTTAATGAGGTCCAGATCTGCATATGTTAGTGTTTTTGGACATCTCCACTTGAACCTTATTATGACCTTTCCAAATCAGAACTCAAATATGCTCAGACGTGCTCTTTTTCCTCTGCTCCTTATCTTCTTTGGTAATGTCACCATCCACTCACCCAAATCCAGAACCAGGAACCTGGATGTAATCTTCCATGCTCCTCCCTCACTGCTGTAAGTACCTCCCTTACCCTTTCTAACTTTGTCATGTGGGTTATATTTACTAGATGCCCTTTCCTCTCCATTTCTACATCCACAGCCTCACCTGGGTCACTTATTCATTAAGCCACTGAGCACTGTACTATGTTCCAGGCGTTGTTTGAGAGCTCAGGATACAGTGGTGAACCAAGTGACAAGGTTGGTAAGATAAACATTATGAGTAAACCAATAAATAGACAAGATAATTCAGGGGATAATAAGTGCTAAAACAAAAGCCAAAAAAGCCAAAACAAAAACAAAAAACAGGGAAACCTGTAAAAACCTCCTAAATTGTTGCCTATTTCTTCACCTCAGTTCCTTCCCACCTTCACCCCACATCTTCTCATCCTTTCTTTTTATTCTCAAAGAGGGAATGGCCCTGAGACTTTCACCTGGAGTCTTAATTTCATTCCCTTTTATCTGCCATGACTTCCCTCTGTATTACAGCTGCCTGAATATGAATCCCTCTACTAGAAGATAAGCTACCTTGAGGGCAGGGATCACACCTTACACATCTTGGTGCCTCTACAGTGCCTTGGCTCGGAATGGGTGCTCACAAAATGAGTGTTAAATGGTGAATTCCCTGACACCTGAATCAGGCTGCCGCAAAAGCATCTCCAGCCCAAATCAGAATGGGAAAATCAGTGAACTTAGCTACTAGAGTGTAGTGATAGTGGTACCTCATGGCAGGGATGGGGTTATGAATGAGGTCACCTCCTTTGGTCCCTTTCAGGCCTGGGCTTCCATGATGCTGTGCCCCATGAGTGGCAGTAGTTGCTTCGTAAACACTATTTTACTTGACAGTGCCAAGTGCATGTGGGCAGTTTAAAAGTACTCTTTGTTTCTGATGATGAGCTTTAAACCCAGAGCATTCTGGATAAATTGCCAGGATAGGCCCTGCAGGAGAAGGTTGCAGTTGCCACTTCACTTTGTATTTCCAGGCCCTTGGGTATTGCACCCCAACAGGGAGCGAGATGTTGCCAGTTCTGTCATAGTCATTGTAATTAAATCCAAGTTCTGGCAAAGGGCAATGCATAATTATGAAGTATTATTATGGTTTTTATCATTATTAGGCACCCAGCTGCCCAGCCCAGGAAACCACAGTAGTAAAACACTGAGAAGCCAAGCTCCTCTCCCAGCTGGCATGAATCAAGACCAGGTGTATTGGCACACAGTCTTGCAGCTCCACTCATCAAGATGAGACCTTCCGTCCCCTCTTTTTGGCAAGATAAAAATTTAAATGAATGGAAAAAGGAAATGCGAAGAAGGACCTTTGCAACCGCCTCTGAATCAAGTTCCTTTCTTCCCCTCTCAACAGAATGGTCTCATCTATGATTTATTGTGTAAATCTTTTTCAACTTTATCCTTGACCTGCCAGCTTCCTAAACATCATTCCCCAAGGTGTACTGAGGATATATTAGTTAGGGTGGGATATAGAGAGCAGAAAACTTTATTTTCAAGAAATTTATGGTATGGACCCCTTCAGAAAGTATAGTCAGGCTTGACAAGACATCTGCCTTTTATTGAGCACTTACTCAACACCACACTCAGCACTTTCACATATGCTATCCGACTTAATTCCTAAACAACCACCACCGCCACCACCACCACCAACCCCCACCCTCCCACCCCCCCACCGCCGCAAAAGTGGATTTTATTATCCTCATTTTCTTCAAGGTCTCAAGACTTGGTAAATAACAGAATTATGACTCTTAACATAAATATACAGATTTGGTGATTGTATACTCATGGTGGATGTGTCCACACTGGTAGATGAATATAGGCGTCAGACTTCCCCTGTTTCTACTGAATTAAAAATGGGTATTTTGTACAAAGTAGATTTTAAGCTGAGCACTTAAAAAGGACAATTCAGAAGTGATGCTGAGAGAATGGTGCCAAATGAGGAAGCCAAATTGGCCATAAGCCTAAAATCAATCAATAAGGACAAATTTCTTGTTCAGCAATGTCATATTATATTCTTCAAGTACCTTTATTGTCTCAGCTACTCCAAATGCGGAAGTCACCCCAGGTGGTACAAGAGCGGGTTGACGATGGAGGAGGGTGGATTAGGGAGGGAATATGGTTTTGAATGGAGAACTCCCAAATGGCCCATAAACTGGCACATCTAGCACTGGCTTCTGGAACAGCCAAAACTATGGCAGCTTTCCCTGCTGCCCATCACTTGTTTTTAACTGATATGTGTAGAACAATTTTCCATTCTCTTCATTTTTTTCTAAAACAATTGACTAACAATTTTTTAAAGATTTTATTTATTGGGGAGACAGCATGAGCAGAGGGGAGAGGCAGAGTTAAAGGGAGAAGCAGACTCCCTGCTGAGCAGGGGCCCTGATGGATGCAGGGCTCAGTACCAGAACCCTGAGATCATGACCTGAGCCAAAGGCAGATGCTTAACCAACTGAGCCACCCAGGGGCCCCTGATTAACAATTTTTAAAGACAATTTGTTTAGAACTTACTGTGTTGTACAAGGAAGTTCACTTTTATTTTTAGTACTTTTTAAGGGATTTAAAACTTTAAAAAAATGCACTCATATAAAGTGTACAGTCTGATCTGTTGTGAGACCTGAATGCCCTTGGGACCACTATCATAATCGTGAAATAGAAATTTCCCTCACCCCAAAAAAAGTTCCTTTGAGCTGTGTTTGCATAGAAATTTTAATACAATTTGTATTTTAATGACTCCAAAATTTAGGTCTCCAGTCAACCTTGCTTTCAAAGTCTTAGCCCATGTTTTCAGTTGCCTGCCTGACATATCCACCTGGATGTTGCAAACAGGCATCTCAAACCAAGCATGACTGAAAGATGAAGCAAATGGTGCTTTATCTTTGCTACAATAAAACCCCTACCTCCAATTCCCTTCTGAAATCATGTTTCTGTATCCTTCAGTTTTGTTGAGATAATCATCATCTACCAAGTCATATAAGCTAGAAATTTTTAAAAATCATCTTCTCCCTCTCTTACACCTCTCTAGAAGTGAGTCTTACTCACACAAACATTTTTAAATCAGCCCTTTGCATTTTCAGTACCCTCATTCAGACACTTAGTCTTGTTTGCATGATCACCAAAAAAACAAAAGAAACAAACAAACAAACAAAAAACCCCTCCTAACTTGGTTCTTCATGCTCCAATTCATCCACCAATCTGCCACTTTAATTTTCTTTTGAAAACCTAGATCTGACTGTTTCAATCCTTTGCTTTCAGGGACTGCCCAACTGCCTAAAAATGGCTCTGAAAATCTTTCATGGTAGGGCCCAACCTCCCCATCTGGACTCCTCTGCCCCCTGCCACGTAGAGAAGGCTATCCATTTTCATCCCTCTGTGCATTTCATCAGATATCGATCTGAAATGTGCTTCCTACTCCACCTGAAAACTCTTGCTTCCCTTTCACAGCCCCATTTATAAGTCTTTTCTTTATGAAGCCTTCCCAGACCTCTCCAGATACAGAGTCTCTCTCTGCTACACTTGACCCCCATACCATGTTGCACATACATTTATAACACTAAATAGACATAGTGGTTAAATGGAACAGGAGAGCTGAGTCAGAAGATCTGAGTCTAACTTAGAAATCTCATTCATCGCTTGCTATATTAGCCAAAGCAAATGGCATAACTTCTCTGATCTTCAGTTATTTAATCTATGAGATGGTACTAACAATAGCTATAATAATCCCCTACCTCATAGGACTCTTGTGTTGATCAAACAAGTAATTATAAATGTGTACGCAGTTTGCAGTATATGGATATTAGATGTTATAATTATAAAGTTGTATCTTCTGGTAGATTTTGAACTTCTTGAGTGCAAAACCAGTATCTGGCCATCCACTAGACACAGTGCTTGGGCCTACTCCTTACCTAGATCGGTTTATGACAGAAGTTGTCATTTTTGGTAGGATCATATTCTCTCAATTAACTCTCTTAATACTATTTTCTACTATGTTTTTTCAAAAGTCAATCATGACATCCTCACTTCGTTTTATAATTGTTTATTTCCTTTTCGATTAAGTAGCTACATTGAAAGGTCTCTAAAGAAAGGAAATAAATATTCTATCTATGATTAACTTTAAGCACCTTCATTTATTTGACAAAAATTTTTAGAGCCATTATGTGCCCAGTCCTATTCTAAGCCCTGGTCATCCAGTGGCAAACAAGAGACTTGGCAAAACTTACGTTATTGTGGAGACATCAAGCGTAAAGCAGCAAGTAATGATGTTCATCTATACAGTTAAAGGTGCTACAAATAGAGCAATATGGAGGGTGGGGCGGATGTAACTGGAGTGGTCAGGGAAAGCCTCTCTGAGAAAGCCTGTAGAGCCTCCGTGATGACACAGGAGGCAAGGATACAAAAAGAAGGCAGGATAGCCTTGCAGGTGAAAGGAAGAGCACAGAGGCCCTGAGACAGGAGCAGACCAAGTTGATATAAGGAACTGAAAAGCGATCTGCGTGGAGTGGAGGAAGAGAGGGGCCCTGGTAGGAGGCTATGTCAAAGAAGCACACAGAGACCAGATCTCAAAGGACTTGGAAGTTCAGATAAAGAGTTCAATGTTTATTCTAACTGTGATAGGAAACCACTGAAGGGTTTTTTTTTTTTTTTTAAGATTTTATTTATTTATTTATTTATTTGACAGAGAGAGAGAGAGAGAGAGAGATCACAAGTAGGCAGAGACCGATGATTCACAGACATGTACCCTGGGGCAAATAATACATTATATGTTAACAAGTAGGCAGAGAGGCAGGCGGGGGTGGGGGGTGGGGGTCGGGGGGTGGGGGGCGGAGGGGGAATCAGGCTCCCCGCTGAGCAGAGAGCCCGATGCGGGGCTCGATCCCAGGACCCTGAGATCATGACCTGAGCCGAAGGCAGAGGCTTTAACCTACTGAGCCACCCAGGCACCCCCCACTGAAGGGTTTTAAACAGGAATGTGATATAATTTGATTTTTTTTTTTTTTAACATTTTATTTGTCAGAGAGAGAGAGAAAGAGCACAAGCAGGGGGAATGGCAGGCCAAGGGAGAAGCAGGCTCCCCGCTGAGCAATCAGCCCAATGTGGGGCTCAATCCCAGGACCTCAGGATCATGACCTGAGCTGAAGAGAGACACTTAACCAACTGAGCCCCCCGGGCGTCCCTGATTTGGTTTTTAAAAGATCACTCTAACTGCATATGGAGAATATATTCTGGGGGCAGTAGGAGAACAGATTAGAAGGTGGACTGGTTGTTTTAGGCCAGACCAGAGATGTTGGTGGTCTGAATTATGGTGGAGCTAAGGATGGTAAAGAATAGTTTGGGATATGTTTGGCAGTAGGATTGACAGGACTTACTTATAGATTTAATGACAGTGAGGGAAAGACATTAAAGAGGGCTCAGGATTATGGTCTAAGCCATGAAGTGGATAAAAGTTCAGTTTACTGAGTTTGCACAGTACCCGCGGGGGCTCTGCACTGGGCTCTGAGAAAGGTCAGTGAATAAGACAGAGTCTGTGGCCTCAAAAGCTCACAGTCTAGGAGGACTGCCTCCCACACTGGTGACTTCTGTGGGAGGTTTTTTTTGTTTGTTTGTTTGTTTTGTTTTGTTTTTTTTTAAGATTTTATCTATTTAGAGAGTGAGGGGGTGGTGATGGTAAGGGAGAAGGAAAACCTCAAGCTGGTGCCGTGCTGAACGTGAAGCCCAACACAGGGCTCCATCTCAGGAACCTGAGATCATGAACTGAGCATGAATCAAGAGTTGGACACTTAACCTGAGCCAATGAGCCACCCAGGTGCCCCACTGTAGGAGTTTTTAAGCACAATTACAGAAGTACATATAGGTTATGAGAGCATCAAGGATTCCCTAACCCAGTCTAGCCAAGCGAACCAGGAGTCCTGCCTTCTTGTGAAGATAAGTAGGAGACTTTCTCAACACCTGTGAAATGTGTGCATTAATCCACACTCTAGTTTAACTTAACTCTTTATAAATAAAGTGTAATAGCTGTCAGCAGCATCTTCCAGGGTCTCTGATTTGTTACTTCTTTTAAGAAGAGAGGAAAGGGGCACTTGGGTGGCTCAGCTGATTAAGTGTCTGCCTCCAGCTTAGGTCATGATCCCTGGGTACTGGGATTGAGCCCTGCATCCCTCTCCCTCTGCCTGCTGCTCCCCTTGTTTGTGCTCTCTCTCTCTCTGTGTCAAATAAATAAATGAAATCTTAAAAAAAAAAATAAGGGAGAGGAAAGAAAGGTATGGAGAAAGAAAGAGTCAGGATGCTAAAAAGAGGAAGGACAGAGAGGCAAGGTGCTCAGCTAATAATAGGGTCTGGGCTTCTGCTACAGCCCTCTGCTCCAAACCTACCAACAGAATGCCCTTGGTTGAGGATGTGTTTTGCTTTGTTTCACTTTAATTGCAGCTGCAACTTTTATGAAATTACCGTATGACTCATGAATGACTTCTCTCAAGCTTTTTTTCTTTCTGGTATTTATTTAATAACTTCTATTTGACTGCTGATATATTCACATTTCAAAAATCCAAATAAGAAAGGATTTAATGAAACGTCTTATCTTTTCCTGCTCCTTCACCCAGTTCTCTACCCCACCCACCTGGATAGGTAGAGATAACTATATTGATTTTTTTTCTGTGTATCCTTCTAGTGTTTCTTCACACAGATACTAGCAGTTCTTATATTTCTTCTCTTCCTGCTTCTTACTCAAGAGTTGGCCTCCTTTATCCCCTGATCTGGATCTTGTTTTTCCCTCGAACAATGTATCTTGGAGATCTTTCCTATCACTACTAGGAGATCTTCCTCATTCTTTTCAACAGCTGCGTAGCATTACACTGCAGGATCTGCCATAGTTCATTTAACTATTCCCCTATGGATGAATCCTTGGGCTGTGTCCGGTCTTTGCTACTTATTACAAACAATCCTATAGTGTATAACCCGGCACATATGTCTGCAGGTATAGCCTTAGGATAAATCCTCAGGAGTCTTGTAAATACTTTAATAATATCTTCTAAAAGAATGTTCTGAGATAGTGTGACTAGGTTTTCAAATTAGAACCTCAGCTTTCCAGGCATTGACTCTTGCATTCCATCAAAAGTAGTTCCTCATTTTGCAGCCTGTCAATTATGCCTTTATATTTTTTCCAAAAAGGAATTAAAAAAAATTTAATCTGCCTCTCCTGCAAGCAACCACAGTTGGCATGCTGTTTTAAAAGAGAAGAAAAAGCAGACTAAAATGCTGTTGAAGCATACTCCAGTTAATGAATTGCAAGCTCTAGATAATACTTGATTTTTCTTCATTCAACATATAGAAACATCTCTAGAGTGAAGTCTCAGATGGGGATGACGGGTTGGAAGGTGAGGACTATAGGGGATTCCCTGCCCCAGCCAGCTCTCAGTGCTACCCCAGCCCCAGGGCCAAATACTCCTTGGCCATTTTGTTAGCATCTCTTTTCATTTCTCTTAGTAATTCTTCATTCTCCCATAGTTGCTTTTGGAAAACAGGTTTATAGTTTTGGTGAAATGGGTAGGTTTGCTAAATGTGCTTTATAACTAAGTCATGTAAAGTAAGTGTGCTGTTTTTATACTACCCCCCTCCAAAGACTTTTTCTTATTTATTATATTCCAGGTACATAAGACCAGGATGGAAAAATTCTAGGGCACTTAATTTACATGAGATTGTTGGGAGAACATTTATGGTTGCAGAAATATGCACAAGTGATGTGGCAGTGAGAGCTGCCCTTTGAAAAATATATATCTATATATCTATTTATATATATATGAAAATTTTTTATAAATATAGATATATATAGATATAGCTATAGCTATAGATACAGATATATCTGAGGAAGCTAGCCCACCCATATTACTATCATTATTGGAAAATAAAATTATCTTTCCACATAGTACTTCTCTTTAGTTCAGCTCCATGTAGGTGGAGGTGTTTTGTTTTAGTTTAGTTTTATTTTTTTTGTAATTATAACATGAGAGAAAGTGTTAAAAATAAACCATGAAGTTGACAAGGTACAGCAAATAGCCATCCAGAAAGCTTTTCTTAGCTCTAAAGTTTTGTCCCTCGGGAATGACAAAAACTGCGAATTGTAGAACTGTCTAATCTCTGTAGAGTGTCTAGTCCCAGCTCTAGTTGAAATTATCTTACATTTTAAAATTATTTTTTATTTAAAAAATTTTAAAAAACAGTTTTATTTATTTATTTGACAGAGGGAGAAAGAGAAAGAGTGAGCACAAGCAGAGGGAGCAGCAGGCTCCCTGCTGAGCAGGGAGCTCAATGCAGCACTTATCCCAGGACCCCGAGATCATGACCAGAGCGAAAGGCAGAGGCTGAACTAACTGAGCCACCCTGGCACCCCATCTTACATTTTTTAAATGTCTCACATATTCTACAGTCTCTCTTTGGCCATTACTTTTTCCCCCCTTAGCTGGTAAGACTTGGACACTCTCTTTAGGATATAGCCAGAATTATTCTTCTCCCCCTTCCTTCTCCCCTCCTCCCTCCCCCTTCTCCTCCTCCTCCTTCTTCTTCACACATTTATTCTTCTGTAAGAAAGTTAGAACAATTGTCAATTTTTTAAAAACTTCTCTTTGGATTTGGTTGGCATTGGGCTTTCCAGCTGTAAATAATAGTAAATCTTATTTATATTTTTGTTGTTTTTGTATCAGCAGAATTCCTTCTTAAGTGAAAAATAATACTTGCTGAAATTATCTGTTCATCCGATTCCTGAGTATCTGTAGAGAACATCCATTCTGCTGACCACACTCTCATTTTGTTCTGGGGAACTATGGTCCTCCCTTACTTTCAGTCTCTGGGTTTGGGGAAAAGACTAATGACTACACCGCCTGGCTTCAGGGGTGAATCATATAACCTTAGTCTAGGTCATCTAGTTTATCCTATTTCTTTTGCCACAGTAATCCATTCTAGACCTAGAACATTAGTTCCGAATTTGAATCTAGAGGCAAGTACTCCATGGAGTGGCTGGCATCCATATTGGGTACATGAAGACATTGCCTAAGATTGAAGCCTATGGAAGATGCTGAATTTAGAAATGAAGAGAGAGAGATCAAGTCCTAGGTCACCCTGTTTGAGCCCTAGATCAAACTTCACCTGAACCACATCTTCTAAATGATTCAGTTATATGAACCAATAAAATTACCTTTTTAATTAAGTTGGTTTGGATTACGTTTTTCACCTTTGGCATGCAAAGGACTTTTAGTTGATGCAATATCTTCTGACAAAATTAGGCAAATTAAACTCATGTTGTTCCCATGGTTTGACAAATTACATGATTTCCCCAGCTAATTCCCAGACTCCTCTCTCCTTGCACTTGGAGTGACTCTGCCATTGCGGCATACCTGTCTAAATGCCAAGCCAGAGTCCTCTTCCCCTTCCCCCAAGGACTCCTCCAGTTATGTGCTTAAACCCAGCCCACTGGTGAAGTTAAAGAAGGAAGGGAACAGATGGCAACCTGATTCATATTGCTCTTACAGGGAATTAAACCAATTTATTTTGGGGGTCAGTTCCAGTTCAGTTTCAGCAGTGAATGAAAGTTGTTTGAATCCATTTCTGGTTCAGGTCTATAATCATCTGCAGTAATCCAAAATTCTTCACAAAGGAAAAGTATTTTGGGGGGTTAATGTTTGTTCCAGTTTGAGAAAACTATGTAATGTGGAATTGAGTTGCACCTGTCTTATTAGGCCTTCTGTGCTAAAAGAGGTAGCATATGGGCAGGACAAGGAGGCGATTAATAGTACACCTAATACTAAAATAATCAGCCTAGACGGCCTCCATAATAAGCAGTGTCATAAAATCTATTCCTTGGATTTGTGTTTAATATTCCCAGTCCACATCAGAGCACACTTTGAAATGTCATATCTCGTAGTGTTGACCAAATTATTAAATTATCATTTGAAACATTTTTTTGAAATTTTTGCCTCTGTTAGAGGAATACATATTTTATAGGTGAAACATTTATGGTCTCTGTTTGAAAATTATTTCTAATTAGTGTGACATTATGTCAGTATCTTAAGGTGCTAAAACTTAGCTGTTTCCTGGAAAAATGTGTTGAAAATCTAGGCTCAGCATAGGGAATGTTGTCAATGGTATTGTAATAGCATTGTATGGTGACAGATGGTAGCTACACTTGCGGGGAACGTAGCATAAGGTATAGACTTGTTAAATCACTATGTTGCACTCCTGAAACTAATGTAACATTGTGTGCCAACTATACTTCCAATTTAAAAAAAAAAAAATCTAGGCTCAGAATATTCACAGGACCATTTTTAAATTGCTTCAGGTCATCTAATGGATATGTTCTTCTTCTTTTTTTTTAATGGATATGTTCTGATGGGAAGCATTTTTTGTTTCATTGCTTCCATTATAAATACATATGTATTGTAGTTAATAAATATAAATTATATAACTAAGTAGGTAAAATTTCAGGACACAAAATGCTCAGCTTGTTGCAAAATATCTTTTGTTAGTGGGTTGTGTGCAAACAAAAAGAATGGCAGATGCCATCCATATACTTTATGAAAACATCTCTTGCTTATTTATGCATGTGTAAGGAGGACGTTGGATTTGACAAGGTGCAAAGAGATGTCTTACAGATGGTACACATGAGGCCCATCAGGACAGGTCTTCCCAAACTAATGGAGCTGTAAAAGCAGTTGTCATGTGCACGCCTGTCACACCTGTTCTACACAGAAATTCCCACTTGTAAATATGGTCTTCAAAATCAGAGCACAAGGCTGGCTGAGCTTAATTTAGTCTTCTGTTAGTCTGACAGAGACTTGGACCACCAAAATGGATTTCATACCTTTTTGTGACTCTTCTAGACTTGTGCGTTTCCCCTGGCATTGTGTTATTCAAAATTAAAGTTTAAGATTAAAATTCTTTTACTTGGTCCTTGAAGAAATAACCATAATTTATCTTATAACATTAAATTCATTGGCAATGTGCTTTGGAGGGAATAAATTTGTGTTCTGCAAAAGGGCTTGGATATACAGAATTTCAATGCCTCAAATGATGTAATTTTCTATAATATTTAGCCTGTCATTTTTAGTTTGGTGTTTGTATAAGAGGAGATTTCGAAGAAAAAGCTAAAGAGAGGCTAATTTGCTTGGTAGTGCTTCTGTTCTTTTGTTCTTTTAGAATCTAAAATTAACCAACATCTGCAGTGTCAACAAGGACTCCATATGGCATTCAAGTTTGTACTTTTCCTAAATAATGCATTTGAGGCAATATAATCTGAGAGGAATTCTGAGGTGATAACGAGTAGAATGCCTCATGTTGTATAGCACTTTATAGCTTCAAAATAGTTTAACAAGTAGGACCTTGTTTGATCCTCACAACAGTGTTAAGAGGTAAGGGGTTCACGTATTTCTTATTCTTGTGGAACAGATGAGAAGATGGAGGGCCAAAGTATTGAAGAGAAATGGCCATTGTCACAAACCTGGTGAGTAGCAGCATGAGAAGGAAACCCAAGCCATCTGGTATCTAATCACCCTTTTTACCATATTACTCGGATCAGGTTGTTGACAACCCATTGTTAACATAGCATGGTTTCAAAATAATAGATCCCACACAACTCTGTAGGAAAATTTTTAAAAATTCCTAGAAACTAACAAACATGTATTTGGTTTTCTAGAGTTTAATGGATTTCATTTGTTCAATTAAATTAACAGATGATTTCCATAGAAGTTCATCTGTTTAACGCTTGTGATTGCCTATTTTACCTACCAAAAAAAACGTTTCCACCAAAATACTTTTCTTCCTTTTTAAATCATACCTCATAAATCTTTATTTGTCATATCTAGAAAATCTAAAAACTGTTCCTGTAAGAGATGTTACAACCGAGAGTGTTTTCTTCACAGTAATACATTTTCATTTAAGTCTACCTGAGGTTTTTTTTCCCCAAATATGTTTATTTTATTTTTCCAGTGTTACAAGATTAATTGTTCATGCACCACACCCAGTACTCCATGCAATACGTGCCCTCCTCAATACCCACCACCAGGCTCGCCCACCCCCCCACCCCTCCCCTCCAAGACCCTCAGTTTTTTGCTCAGAGTCCACAGTCTCTCATGGTTCATCTCCCCCTCTGATTTCCCTCAATCTTCCCTTCCTTTCCTTCTCACAATGCCCTCCATGTTTTTCCTTATGCTCCACATGTGAGACCATAAGATAATTGGCTCTCTCTGCTTGACTTATTTCACTCCGCATAATCTCTTCCACTCCCGTCCATGTTGATACAAAAGTTGGATATTTGTCCTTTCTAATGGAGGCATAATATTCCATTGTATATGTGGACCATATCTTCTTTATCCATTCATCTGTTGAAGGGCATTTGGCTCTTTCCACAGTTTGGCGATTGTGGCCATTGCTGCTACGAACATTGGGGGCCCTTCTTTGCACTACATCTGTATCTTTGGGGTAAATATCCAGTAATGCAATTGCAGGGCCATAGGGTAGCTCTATTTTTAATTTCTTGAGGAATCTCCACACTGTTTTCCAAAGTGGCTGCACCAACTTGCAATCCCACCAACAGCATAAGAGGGTGCCCCTTTCTCCACACCCTCTCTGACATTTGTTATTTACTGTCCTGTTGATTTTGGCCATTCTAACTGGTATAAGGTGGTATCTCAGTGTGGTTTTGATTTGAATCTCCCTGATGGCTAAAGATGATGAACATTTTTTCATGTGTCTGTTAGCCATTTGTATGTCTTCTTTGGAGAAGTATCTGCTCATGTCTTCTGCCCATTTTTTGATGTGATTATTGGTTTTGTGAGTGTTGAGTTTGAGGAGTTCTTTATAGATCTTAGATATCAGACCTTTGTCTATAGTGT
>CM053610.1:54639512-54668813 GCA_028646535.1 Procyon lotor
ACTGCTTTGTAGTAAAGCTTGAAATCAGGCAATGTGATGCCCCCAGCTTTGTTTTTCTTTTTCAACATTTCCTTAGCGATTCGGGGTCTTTTCTGGTTCCATACAAATTTTAGGGTTGTTTGTTCCAGCCCTTTGAAGAAAACCGGGGGAATTTTGATCGGGATGGCATTGAAAGTATAGATTGCTCTGGGCAGTATAGACATTTTAACAATGTTTATTCTTCTGATCCATGAGCATGGAATGCTTTTCCACCTTCTTGTGTCTTCTTCAATTTCTTTCACGAGTGTTCTGTAGTTCCTCGAGTACAGGTCCTTTACCTCTTTGGTTAGGTTTATTCCCAGGTATCTTATGGTGCTTGGTGCTACAGTGAATGGAATCGATTCTCTAATTTCCCTTTCCATATTTTCATGTTAGTGTATAGGAAAGCAACTGATTTCTGTGCATTGATTTTGTAAGTCTACCTGAGTTTTGAAACATTTCATTTTATTCAAACTTCTGTGAATTTCTGCAGCAGAGCAATCATTCGGAATTTCTGGGATAAAAAAAAAAGTAGGTTGAAGTTAAAGAATGTATTAGAAACATAGCTTGTGACTGAGACATAGGCATAAATTTAGAAGGAACCCATTTTTGAAAGCATAAATAATGTTATTGCCAATCCATACTTTATAGAAATTTCTAGCTATGTAATATTACCGTTTCTACTTTAGAATGCAGAAAAATTCAATTGCTTCCGTTTCTTGAAAGTTTGAGGCTTAAAAATTATGAATGCTGGCATGCATTCTTGAAGAGGAACGCTGTGAGTTTGTAATATCAAAAAGACACTGGCGTTCTCTTACACTGACAGGCAGATATATTTCCAACAAGTGGAGAAGCAGGACTCTACCGGCATGAGGAGCAGCCAGCAAGAATTTTAATTAGGATTTGGCTCAGTCTATGCTGGTTCTGACTTCACAAAAGTGCATCTACAGGAAGTACCTTTCTACCAAGTGGAAGGCTGGCAAGACACAGCATTAGAGGTTGCTGACACCAAGGCAACCAGAGCTCAGTCAAAACTTAAAATTTTGTCTCCCCATTTGTTGCTTGGATATGTCTCAAAGAACTACATGCAGAAAAGCAGGATTTAAACTTGATATTATCCAAAACGTTCTTGTGACTCTAATCTTCTACCTACTCTATGTCTAGAATTAGTGGAAATACACCAAACATTTTTGAAAATGTCATCTAACCTAAGTAGAAAAATGTTATCTTTCCATGCATGAAAATACTTGGACATGTGGGCCATGAAAAAGATACGGGGAGAAAAGGACAAGAGGAACACTATGGAATGTACAAGTAATAGGGAGGAATTAGGGGGAATTGGGGAATTTGGGTAGGAAAGCCTTAGAGAGGGGAGGGTTAAGTCATTAGAGTTGGTAATAACTCCATCTTGCTAGTTGTAGGAATCTGGAATAGGGAGGAATTAGGGGGAATTGGGAGATTTTGGGTAGGAAAGCCTTAGAGAGGGGAAGGTAAGTCATTAGAGCTGGTAATAACTCCATCTTGCTAGTTGTAGGAATCTGGAGGGAGAGTGCCAAGGGTGCTAGAAGATCGTACTCATGATGGCAGCACTCAGAGTTAATCTGACAGTGGAGAGATAGCAGTGCCGAGGCTGGGAGAAGGGCACAGTGTGAGGAAAGCAAGTGCCCAAGCAACCATGAGAATCCCAGCTGCAGTTCTTTTTGCTTATTCAGTCAGATCCAATTTTCTTCCCCTTCCCATCTCCACACCTCTGTCCATCCTTCGCCACCCCACCCCCGCCACAAGAAAAATCTGCGTCGACCGACTCCAGTTTGTTTCAGTCCTCCTTCACCAGTGAATGATTTGTGGAACCTGGGACTGGTAATCATTATTTCACAGTGACTTCAGCATTAAACAATCAGAACTAGAATGACATAACTTTGTTCCCACTCGGCCCACTCACAACCACAGCCTTTTCGTGCTACAGCGAAGGAACGTGGCCCCTTGGCTATCTTGCTGCTGATTAATGGACTGGTGGAAGGGCCAGTACAACTCCAATAGTCTAGTGCTTTTCTGCCAGATTGGCTTAAAAAAAAAAAAAAAGGCAGCTGATCATGTCAAACCATGTTAGCCAATACCTGTATTGTCTCTCTGAATTATAAAGCACAACAGTACATCTCGTTCTCTACAATTCATTATTAGGAGAAAGAATATGAGGAAGTATGAGACCATGCTTGTACCATACAAGATAGCTAGACAATCCTGCACACTCCTGCACTGCCCATTGGAACATGTCATTTGCACACTGAGGCAGTCATGATTGCTCCCAAAATTAGATGCAATACCACTCTATCTTCCCCTCGTTGCCTAGATGCTGCTGAACAGTGACCTTCAGAGGAGGTGGGAGGATATGGCCTTGCCAGGTGATGCTAAGGACCCAAGACTTAACTACATAAAATAACTCATTAACCTGCCCCTCCCAAATCACCCGTTCCACATACATCATCACTACAGGAGGAATTAGGTTCCCCAAGGTCACCCTAAGGCTGACTGGGGACTTTGACTTCCTCCCTCCACAGACACCCTTAGGATGGCCTTTTGAGGCCTCTGTGCTCCCGGGAAGCTGATTTCTCCTGTGTAGAAACATCGAGAGCCAGGAAGAATGGAACACCACATGATTTTCCCCTGAATCCCTTATGCCGCTGGATATGCCCCAGGGTGGAGTTATTCTTGCTGTCACCAATAATTCAGCCCTGAGTGGATCAACATGTTTAAAGGAGTTTCCAAATATGTCTAAAACTCTAGGTGCAGAAACACAAGTGCCAATTAACAAGGGCAATTTTGAATAGAACAGAGATTGGAAACTAGAAAAACAAAGAGGCACAGCATACAGCAGAAGGAGCTAGCTCTGTTGGTAATGGGTCGTATGCCCTCAGTCATTATGTCCGTGTCTCAGTTTCCTCGACTCCAAAATAGACGATAAGATGAAAGGAATTTGGTGAGAGGCACTTTTGAGAAATGGCGATTTATGTTCTTTCTGTATATCTTTCCCTTTCCCTCTCCCATTTTGTCTGGCTTACGTGTTTTTACCTCAGGAGGGACGTGGGGGTTGGACTTCCAAGCTTTAGTTCCAAATAAACCCATGAGGAGAGGAGTTTGAGTTAACTTGTATTTTCCAGACTAAAGAGATCTGTTCTCCCGGAAGCAGCGAGGATGTCATCCTGCTCCTTGGCAGTGCCCTTGCTGTATATGCCTTGGGAAGGCTGCATCTTCGCTGAAGAGCCCCTTTTTTCTAGAAATGCACTTTGGGACTTACTCATACAGAGTAATGATGGCATGGGTCTCCAGATGTCCTGGCACTTCTTAAGATGTCTGGTCCCTGCCAGAGCCCTCAGTGAGTATCTAAAAAATAACTTCACACTTACCCAAGGTGGATTTCCTGTCAGCCCTACAATACAGGAACTCTAAGTTTAAATTGAATTATGTACTTTAAAGACTCTAAGGAATCATCAATGGTAAGATGGACACTCATTTAGTTTGTGTCTCTTTATTGTTTATTAAAACTAAGCCTAAACAAGTCTTAACACACTGTAGGAAATCCACTTCTTTGGGGCTGAATTCATCGAGGGTATATTTTTGCCAGCCCTCCTTATCATTGCCTTTCCTGTGCCTGTCCTTGCTGGCCTCCATGTTTTCTCATTCAGGATGTTTGAGAAAGGCTGGTGGCACCTTGAAAAAATCATGTGCCTTCTTCCAAATCCCTGCATATTTTCTCCAGAGTCGGAAAAGAGTGTCTTTCATCCTTAAGTATACATACTTAAGTTGTCTGTGTTGCCCTGAGGAGCAACTTCAAGTAAAAACCCATAGCCAGGGGACCAAGTCTTTGGTCAGCTTCTCTGGGGGCTGTGTACCTTCTTGTTATATAAAACAAATAAAACAAAGCAAATACAAATTTAAAGATTTTTTATGCAGTTGTCTTTGTTGTTACTGCTGCTGTTAGGTGAAGAGGACGTCTATTCCTTCAGGGTTGTGCCATATTTAGAAAGGGGCAGAATATCAGTGCAAGTGAAAACCTTCCAGGAAAGACTGCTAGCTTTTGAGATCTCTGAAAGCACTTATTGAACATAATCCCATGTGTGTTTTTCTTGGTAGCAGATGTAAATCGTCATGTTCTTCTAAGGCCACTTTTCTGCTATGGCTTGCTTTTCTCTTAAAATATTTTAGGAGGAGAAGTAATATATTTTCTGTTTGTTTTATGGTGGTGGTGGTAGTGGTGGTGATGATGGTGATGATGATTTATAATTTAGAGAGTCTATATTCTTGATTCAGTCAAAATAATCTTTGAGTCACTTCATACGTCACTCCAAATAGTCTTTCTCAGAACTTGGAAAACAAAGTAAAATGGTACCCTAAATATTCCTTTCCCTCTTATTTTTATAAATCCTCCCATATAGCCAAGGAATCACCATTCTAGGGGCTGGGGAAGGAAGCCTCCCTCTAACTTTAAGCCTCCTGAATCCAGATTACCTATGCTATTCAAAGAACTAAGTATTTTAAAAATTCTAGAAACAATAGTGCAAACATTCTTCTCCCAATAGAAACTACGAAAAGTAGTCATATGGTCTATCTCCTAAAGTGGAATTTTTTCCTTCCATCTTTTTTTTTTTTTTAAGATTTTATTTATTTATTTTATTTGACAGACAGAGGGAGAGATCACAAGTAGGCAGAGAGAGAGGGGGAAGCAGGCTCCCTGCCGAGCAGAGAGCCCGATGCGGGGCTTGATCCCAGGACCCTGAGATCATGACCTGAGCCGAAAGCAGAGGCTTTAACCCACTGAGCCACCCAGGTGCCCCTTTTTTCTTCCATCTTAATTAAATGAGAAATAAAAGGAAGTCATGCACAAGCTTTTAGAACAATGACTATAATATAAGAAATGTGGTTCCAGCCAAAAAAGAAAAGGATGTTGAAATATGGGAGCAAAATGAAGTCTTACTCAAGTAGATTCTTATATTTCAACCAAAAGCTGGAAGAATTAACAAAAGCTCTAAAGAAAGGTAGAGGAATGCAGACAGTAGAGAAAAGCAGAGGACTGCAGAAAATAATAAGTGTATAAAGGAATAAATCGGAGTCTGGGATGATTCTTTACTAAAATACTTGCAAATTGCAGTTTTCAAGTAAAATATGAGATTGAAAGAACTCATTTCCAGAAAAGGTGACAAGATCAATGTATTAAAAAAAAGCCCATTGTGAACCAAGAGCCTTCAGAAAAGACAAGGTCAGCTCACTGGGGAGAAGTTGAAACAAGAAGCAAAGCAGGACAGAGGAGTGGGTTCACTATAAACCATGATGGCTTTACTATGTCCACCCTGTGTGGCAGACAGCGCTCTCAAAGGCAACCGTCTTGGCCTTATGTGGTCTACTTCCAAAGGGAGATGGGGTTTAGTCAACCATATTAGTTACTTATTGCTGTGTAACAAATAACTCAAAACTTAAAGCTCAGAAGGACAACACTGTCCTCTCGCAGTTCTTTCTGTGAGGAATCCAGGTGCAGCTTAGCTGGGTTCTCCCGCTAAGGGCCTCTGTCTCTTACAAGACTGCAATCACAGGGGCTGAGAATCCAGCTCACTCGGTGCCCTTGGGTCGAGGACCTCAGTTCCTCACTGTGTGTTGGCCTGAGACTCTCAGTTTGGTGCCATGTGCCACATGAGCCTCTCTATGGCTCCCAACGCATTGCAGCTGGCTTCCCTCAGAGCCAGTGCATGAGAGAAGGCCAAGAGAATGTGCAAGGAAGATGGCAGTCAGTCTTTTGTAATCTAGTCTCTGAACTGGCTTTTGCAGTATTTTATTTACCAGAATCAAATCACCAAGACCAGTTCACACTCAAGGGGAGGGTAATACCAGGGAAGCAATATCACTGGGAGCCATCTTAAGAGTTGTCAACCACTTCAACTTATTTTATTCTTCCCTTAATTTTTTTTTTAAAGATTTTATTTATTTGACAGAGAGAAACACAGCGAGAGAGGGAACACAGCAGAGTAGTGGGAGTAGTGGGTAGTGGGAGAAGCAGGCCTCTTGCCGAGCAGGGAGCCCGTCGCAGGGCCCATCCCAGGACCTTGGGATCATGACCTCAGCTGAAGGGAGACACTCAACGACTGAGCCACCCAGGCGCCCCTCTTCCCTCAATTTTATAGCATAGAAATAAGAGGCTGTCATCTTCAAAACCAAAAATACATCCTGTGGGAAAAAAATGCTCCAGAAATCTGTGTGTCCATGGTCTCTTTTATTCATCAATAAATGACTTTATTTGTTTACATCATCTATATGACAATGAGTGGCCCAGATAATCTTAGCCAATAGGCAAACTATTTGAATAAAGGAAGGAAATATTCATTTACATGTTACATTGGGATGTAAGCTCTATGAGAGCAGAGATTTTATCTTTCTTGTTCTCTTTTGTATCCCCAGTGTGTATCATAGGGTTTAATATATAGTTTTCAGCAAATAGTTGTCGAATGAATGGCTTCAACCATATTTACTGTTGATCTGTTATATGTCAGGCACTTGACTTCACTTCTTTAGAAATTGAGCATCAAAAATACTTGTATTTGTACCCAAGCGTGGAAAGAAGAGATTTTTATCACTTGGGATTTCCAAAAGCAGCCCAGTCAGTGACCATTTTTGTTTAAAATTCAGAGAATCTACTGAAAGAAAGGCCCACTCCATCTGATCATAAAGGGAAAAAGTGGCCTTTTTTTCTGTTAATAGGTCTTACCTGTGGTCTATCACTCATTGTTTGAGATAACTATAAAGGACCAATATTAAAAAAACTTAAACTAGGTTTTTAAAGAAATCACAAAAATAAAATATGCACATACTTTAAAAACATATAAAAGTATATGAAATGACAAATTCTCACCCTATGTTTCCATCCCTAGTCCCATCTCAACTTCAAAGGTAAGGAATTTAACTATTTCTTAGATGTTATTACAAGTATTTTCAACACAAATACAATGTATGTGTGTATGTGCATATTAATGTGGGATCATCATGATATTGTTCTAAACCTTGTCTTTTTTTTCATTTAGTGATATGTCTGGGAACCTATATTGACCTATCTTATTTTTTTCTTGGCTGCATGATATTCCACTGTAGAGATGTACTATAATTTATTCAGTGAGTCCCTACCTAAAAGATACTCATTTCCACCACCACCCCAAACTTTTTACCTACTAAAAACAGTGCTGCAATGGACATAGCTATACATATATCTTTGCATATTTTGGTGAGTTTATCTTAAAGACAAACTCCTAACAGTGGAATTTCTAGGCCAAAGGATGTGTGTGTGTTTAAAATCTTTAAAGCCTCTTTTTATTGTAAAATAAAGACAAATACGGAAAACCAAACCAGTTACAGAGCTTAATGGATTGTCAAAAGCATTCTTTTAACCATCACCCAGATCAAGAAACAAACTGTCACCCATGTCAGGAACCCTCCAAGTGATGTGTGAACACAACTACCTCCTTCTGAAACTAAGCGTGATACTGACTTCTATAGAAATCACTTTCTTCTATTTTTTTATGGCTTTACCACCCGAGTGGCATCCATAAACATGATACTTTAGTTTTATCTATAAAAAAAAACCTGATGTGTCTTTTATATATCTCTTTAAGCTTATAGTTTTCCCCTCCAAACTTTTTTTTTCCATACAATTTCTCTATTGAACAACTCAGCATTTGACCAGTGGAGTTCCTTACAGTCTGGATGTTGCCAACTATGTACTCTTGATATAGTTCAGCATGTTCCCCTGTCCTCCAATTTCCTGAATACTGATGGCTGGATTTGGAGGCTTGATGAGACTCAGGTTTGATTCCTTTGGCAAGATGATAAGTAGTACATTAGGAACTACATAATGGCTAGTGGTCTCTCTTTGTGACTTGAGCAATTACTGATGTTCAGACCTTAGATCCATTCATTTATTGTGGGCTGCAGAATATTCTAATTAAGTTATTTCTTTTTTACTTATTAGTTGGAATATTTATGGAAGACACTTCCTCTCTTCTATTATTTGCTTAAACCTAGTAGTAGGTTTAAAACCTAGTAGTACAATTCAGATAGGAAAAGAAAAGTAAATGCCTTTACTTGATTCTTTGCCTTTACTTACCAGTTTCCAAGACAATGAATGTTCTCTACCATTATCTTTAAAGGTGACTTATTTTTCTGGTTATCATGAGTTCATGTATTCATACATGTATTCAGTTTATCTTATGAGTTTCAAGTCATTGCAATCATTATCTTTACTGCAGCTCAATTTGTTCCATCTTCAGCTAGTGAGAGCCTCTTCCATTGGTACTTGAGTCCTTTTGACATGGCCCCAGTGGTCTTTGATAGCTTCTTTGCTGTCTAATATGATGAGACACTAGCCTCATTCTGTACATCTATTGCCCCAGCCTTGGAATCTGCCATTTCTCCAACAAGCCTTGGTTTTTTGTTTTTTGTTTTTTTTAAAGCAAGAAATGGTATTTCAAAACCACAGTCTAGGCACCAGTTGTGTTCATCATTACTGCGTTGGTCCCAGTTTCTAAGATTTTTCAGTGGACAGAGCTAGGAAATAGCTGTATGGGTTTTTTGTTTAAGATATATTTATTTATTTCAGAGAGGGGTGAGGGACAGAGGGAGAGAAAATCTCAAGCAGACTCCCTGCTGAGTGCAGAGTCCAACAGAGTGGGGGCTCGACCCCACAACCCTGAGATCATGACCCAACCAAAATTGAGTCAGACACTCAACCTACTGAGCCACCTATATGCCACACATTGTATGTTTTTAAGGATAAAATACTTCATGAGCTATTTAGAAACTTCCAATTTGAATTTAGTACCATAGATTTTTATGAATATAAGAGGCTCAGAACAATAGTACTAATACTATCATCACTAATATGATTGCTAACAGTTACATTTAAAAAAAAAAAAGATGTCAGTCTTTTTATTTATTCATTCATTCATTCATTCATTCATTCATTCATTCATTTATTTATTTTAGTAAGCTCTACTCCCAATGTGGGGCTTGAACTCAGGACCCTGAGATCAAGAGCTGCATGCTCCACAGACTGAGCCAGCCAGGCACCCCCAAAGTTACATTTTTTCATTCACTCTTTTCTTTTGCCTCTACTGTATATCTATGTTGTCAGAGTATATAGCCATTGCATACAGTTCTCACTCCCATTTACCCCTCACTTAATCTGGATTCTTCAAGTAGCTATGTATTTAACACTCATCACTACTCTTGGTATTGATGTGCCTCTAGTTAGTCTGGGGTTTGTTTACTAGTAGATACCCAGGAAGTATTCACCGGAACAATGTCTCCTGAGTTCTTACATGGCCACAACACTTAGTGTCCTTTGTACCTGAAAGTCAGTTTTTCTAGATATAAAATCATCAGCTCACATTTAATTATGAATTTTAAATACATTATTCCATTTTCTTTGGACATGAGTATTGTTGAAACATCTGATGTTAACCTAATTTTCTTTCTCTTACAAGTCACTGTCTTTGAAAAACTATGCCGAAAGAGCTTTTTCTCTTTAAAATTCAGTAACTTTATTAGACTTTTTCTTGGTTCATCATTCTGAATCAATATGCTCAGGCACATGGTATACTTTTTCTATATGTAGTTCTATATTTGTTTTTCTTTTTTAATTTCAGGAAAGTTTCTTGAATATTTCAAAAGAAATATTTGTTCTTTGGGTTCCTTCTTCAGGGACTCCCATTATTGTATGTTGGGTCTTTGCCTGCTGTCAATATTGGTCACTTTTCCTTGAGCCTTTTTCCTTCTTTCTTCATTTCATATAGATTTTAGAGATTTTCCCCTCATTTTTGCCTTATACTCATTTTAAAGTATTTTTTGTTGTATTTATTTGCCTATTGTGTTGCTTGTAATTTCATTTTTACTTCTTTTTTTTAATTTCAAGTTTTTATTTAAATTCTAGTTAGTTAACATATAGTGTAATATTAGCTTCTAGAGTATAATTTAGTGATTCATCACTTACATATAATACCCAGTGCTCATCATAAGTCCCCTCCTTATGATGATATAATGCCCATCAGTCATCTAGCCCATCCCCCAAACACTTCTCTTCCAGCAACCCTCAGTTTGTTCGCTGTAGTTAAGAGGCTCTTGTGAGGGGTGTCTGGGTGGCTCGGCCATTGAGCATCTGCCTTCGGCTCAAGTCGTCATCCCAGGGTCCTGGGATCAAGCCCTGTGTCAGGCTTCCTGCTTGGCGGGATACCTGCTTCTCCTCTCCCACTCCCCCTGCTTGTGTTACTTCTCTCGCTGTGTCTCTCTCTGTCAAATAAATAAATAAAATCTTAAAAAAAAAGTCTCTTATGGTTTACTTCCCTCTTTTTTTTCTTTCCCCTATGTTCATCTGTTTTATTTCTTAAATTCCACATATAAGTAACATCATGTGGTATTTGTCTTTTCTGACTGACTTATTTCGCTAAACATTATATATTCTAGCTTCACCCATGTTGTTGCAAATGGCAAGATTTCATTCTTTTTAGTAGCTGAGTAATATTCCTCTGTGTGTGTGTGCATGTGTGTATAAGTTCGTTATTCATTCATCAGTCAATGGACATTTGGATTCTTTCCATAATTTGGCTGTTGTTGATAATGTTGCTATAAACATCAGGATAAATGTACCCCTTTCAATCAGTATTTTTGTGTCCTTTAGATAAATACCTAGTAGTAGTGCAATTGCTGCGTTGTAAGGTAGTTCTAGTTTTAACTTTTTGAGGAAACTCCATACTGTTTTCCACCATGGATGCACCAGTTTGCACTCCTCCCAAAAGTGTAAGAGAGTTCCCCCTTTCTCTGTATTCTCCCGAACATCTCTGGTTTCTTGTGTTGTTAATTTTAGCCATTCTGACAAGATGTGAGGTAGTATCTTATTGTAATTTTGATTTGTATTTCCCTGATGATGAGTGACTTTGAACATCTTTTCATGTATGTTGCCATCTATATGTCTTTGGAAAAATGTCTATTCATGTCTTTTGCCCATTTCTTGACTGGATTATTTGTTTTTAGGGTGTTGAATTTGGTAAGTTTGTTATAGACTTTGGATACTACCGCTTTATCAGATATGTCATTTGCAAATATCTTCTCCAATTCCATAGGTTGCCTTTTCATTTTATTGATTGTTTCCTTCCCTGTGCTTTTTATCTTGATAAAGTCCCAGTAGTTCATTTTTGCTTTTGTTTCCCTTGCCTCCAAAGACATGTCTAGTAAAATGTTGTTATGGCCAGTGTCAAAGAGGTTGTTGCCTATGTTGTGTTCTCCTCTAGGATTTTTTTTGTTGTCGTTGTTCTCCTCTAGGATTTTAATGGTTTCCTGTCTGACATTTAGGTCTTTAATCTATTTTGAATTTATTTTTGTGTATGGTGTAAGAAAGTGGTCTAGTTTCATTCTTTTGCATGTAGCTGTTCAGTTTTCCCAACACCATTTGTTGAAGAGACTGTCTTTTTCCCATTGGATACTCTTTCATGCTTTGTCAAAGATTAGTTGACCATATAGTTATAGGTCCATTTCTGGATTTTCTCTTCTATTCCATTGATCTATGTGTCTGTTTTGTGCCAGTACCATCCTGTCTTGGTGACGGCGGCTTTGTAATAATACTTGAAGTCCAGAATTGTGATGCTTCCGGCTTTACTTTTCTTTTTCAAGATTGCTTTGGCTATTCAGGATCTCTTGTGGTTCCACACAAATTTTAGAATTGTTTGTTCTAGTTCTGTGAAAAATGCTGGTGCTATTTTGATAGGAGTTGAGTTAAATGTGTGGATTGCTTTGGGTAGTATAGACATTTTAACAATATTTTTTCTTCCAATCCATGAGTGTGGAATGTTTTTCTATTTCTTTATGTCCTCTTCAATTTCTTTCATAATTGTTTTATAGTTTTCAGAGTATAGGTCTTTTACCTCTTTGGTTAAGTTTATTCCTAGGTATTTTGTGGCTTTTGGTGCAATTGTAAATGGGAGTAAGGAATCCATCTTTACTTCTAAAATAAATTTTTCTTTTATTTCTAATTCTCTTCTGAGTTCTGTCTCCTCATTTCTTATTTTTTTCCTAATTTGGATTTGTGTTATCCCTTCATGTATAATTTTCCTACTGTTTTTCACTTCATTTTGAAATAGTAGGTTACTGTTCTGATCCTGTTTAAGGACTTGCCTTTCTGAAGTGATTTCATTGTCTCTAGGAATATCATTCTGACCCTTCGTTTCTTTTTTCTAATGTTTGTATGAAATTTGAACTTTGTTCTTTTCTGTCGTTCATTTCTAGGTAAAATTAGATTTCCTAAACTTTTAGAAAGAGGCATGGTTTAGTTAAAGGCATGACTAAGAAGTTAGGAAAACTGACTTCATGGAGGTCCCTCTTATTTTTGTGAAGTGCTCAAAAACAAGGTGGCTGGCTGTGTTCTCCCCGATTTTTATCTGAAATTTCTCTTCCTTTGTCTCTCTTATCCTGGTCCAGCTCAGTTTTTGGTTTAATTCCCATAAGTTCCTCCTCAGTGCAAGCCCTCTTGGAAAGATGCCCTAGCTTGGTCAGTCTAAAGAGTTCATAGGGTTGAGACAACTTCAACCCTTTCAGCCCAGACTGCGGGCTCCATGCAGACACCCACTATGAAGTACAAAATTATAGATTTGGCTGTTTTTATCATGTTGACCCACTGTGCTTTCCAGTGAATACCTGTTGGCTGTTCTTGAGCTTCCCTGATCTCAGAGCTTTTGGATACACTGTGCCTTCCCTTTGCTTCTTCTTACATAGGTGCTGATCATTTGCAGGTCTTGTGGCTATCCCCTTCTGCTTATGTTTGAAGTTCATGGGGATACTTTGTCACCTAGCTTTCCTATAAATATTCAAGGGGTTTTGGTTTTGCTGTCTATTTATTCTGTTTTTGTGAAGGGACCTGGAGAGATTTAAAGCTATGCTGCTACCCATTTCATCTTCCCCAAATTCTCTCCCCATTTTAAAATTTGGTAGGTATTACCAAATTACTTGAAGGATTATGCACATTCTGTGGACATTTGCTTTAAATTAATAACCTTCTGGGGCTCCTGGGTGGCTTAGTCGGTTAAGTGTCTGCCTTCGAGTCAGGTCATGATCCCAGGGTTCTGGGTTCGAGCCCCACTTCGGGCTCTCTGCTCATTGGAGAGCCTGCTTCTCCCTCTCCCTCTTTCCTCCCCCTGCTTGTGCTCTCTCATTCTTTCTCTCTCTCTCTCAAATAAATAAATAAATAAAATCTTTTTAAAAAATTAATAAACTTCCTATTTCTAAATAGCAAAAGGAAAATAGTGAACATTCTGGGAGCCTATACATCCTAAGCACTTTCATTCTGAGCCATAAGTCTGCAAACAGGTATCAAAGAGCTTTGTAAATAAGAGCTGGTGGGATATTAAGTTCTGTAGAATATTTATAGAACCTATATGGACTGCTCTGAGATGATCAGTGCCCCTGGAGGATATACTGCCTTTCAGAGGCCCAGTCAAGAGGAAAGTGTATTTGCCATAGCATCCTTGGAGCAGAAAATGAAGATCTTTGCAGGGTCATATAAATATGTTGGAGGAATTCATTTGGGCTTCTCCCAAGCCATGGGTCACATGTCTGTGTTTTTTAAGGTCTCCTCAAAAATTAAGTCAGCTGGGAAGGACAGTTGGTTTTTATTATATTCTTGTATTCCAACAGTCTTCTCATTAACAACAGGCAGCTTCTGACAGGGACTTTCAGTTATGTTCTAAAAAAACTAGCTTTTTTGGACCTCATATTTAGTTTATGTCTATACTGTAAAAACGAGTCCAAGGCCTCTAAAATTAGCAACTGGCATGGTACTGTCTAGTCAGCTAGTGCAGATATTTAAGGTAGAAAAAGAAAACATTCTGTATTTGACTTATCTTTCCAGACTGATGTGTAGATGAGTTCCAGCCATTGACTAATTCCATATTTTAGAATATTAGACTTGGCAACTTCATCCTTGTTCTTGAGTCAACATTTGTCCCCCTGAATTTTGTGTTCACTCCCAATTCAGTGAAATATGAGACCACCTGCTTAGTGGCCTGATCATGTAAGGGCAAAGATCTGATCATGTAAGGGCAAAGATCCCACCTACATCTCCACGCAGCCCAACTGGCACTGAACCTGTCACTAGAAAACTCAAGATGAAAATCCAGTAGAGGGGCACCTGGGTAGCTCAGCCTTTGGCTTAGGTTATGATCTCAGGGTCCTGGGATCAAGCCCCACATCAGGCTCCCTGCTCACGGGGATCCTGCTTCTCCCTCTCCCTCTGCTGCTCCCCCTGCTTGTGCTCTCTCTCTCTTTCTGTGTCAAATAAATAAATAAATAAATAAACAAACAAATAAATAAATAATCTTTAAAAAAAGAAAAAGAAAATCCAGTAGAGGCTTTCTCCGGGGAGTTTCAAGGCCAGTCATGGCTCTCTAAACTAGACAAAAAGTATTTAGAGTTGACAACAGTTCAGTGATAGATTGAAGAAATTCTAGAGCACCTGTACTACTGATTTTCATCTGCTTTTTTATTAAAGCTTTTCCTGAGTGCATGGGTACAAGGCTGCCTTTTTTGAAAATCTACTAAAAAACCTCTTAAAATCATCAGTTTCTAGAACTACTTAATTTTTTTAAGTGTATGTTGCTGTCATATTCGTATTTATTCTACAGAATACTAGACCACAGGCTATCTAGACAGTCCCAAAGGAAATATTACCTCCTAAAACCTTGAAACCCATACACTCTATCCATTTTTCATCAGTCCACCACATGATTTCCATTCATCCATCAAAAACATTCACAGAGTTAACTAAACTTCCACCAGACACATCTGCATTAAGAAGTATAACCTGTAAGATAGTGCAATATTTCTCATGTACTTATTAGAGTAAAGCCTCATTAATTATTTATCATACATTTCCTACATGCAAGGCACCATGCTAAATCATATCTATTGTAGAGTCTAGTTTTAAAGCAGTTAATTACCTAAATGCAACTTTCACAATTGACATTTGTGAAGCATGAAATGTCAAAAGCTATATTTTTAAGTTCCATGCACAGAAGACACTGTTAATTGCTAAAATTTATTTGGCTTGCAAGACCTATTTTCTCCTCACTGCCCTGGCTACACATTAGCCAGAGACTGAGAAGTCTTTCTTTCTTTTTGTTTTGTTTTTAACATGTATGCTGTGAAAAAGAAAGATGAAAAAGAACCACTAGAGCGCAGAAGAGAAAATGGAGTTTAGTAAGGGAGTAGAAGTATGTTAAAGAGAATATGGAAATGCATGGGGAGTAAGGACAGAATTTGTTGTTTGGTATTTTGCAGGACGGCAGGAAGGATATGTTGGTTTTTATTTTGCTTTGCTTGTTTGTTTTCTTTGAGCACATAAATAAGTGCTTAAGTGTAGATAGAAAACCAAAATCAGAGAAGAGAATGCAGCAGTAGACAAGGAGTTTTAAAAGAATGTTCTAGACAGGTGTTTGCTGCAATAGGGCTGTAATTGTTTATTTGTTTTTGCAGTAAGGAAGTGCAGACAGCGAGGCAATGTCTGGATAAGAAACATGGATTGATGACAAATGGTTATGTGAGTTACTGGCTTGCTTGTTATTAAAGAATTATGTAGGCATCAAGTTGGATATATATAGAATCATGGTAGCCTACGCCTCTCCTGCTTATTGCCTACTCTTGGAAACCATACACATCAATACAAACATGAAGAACTAGAGAAGTTCCAGAAAGGCCTCAGAAATGACTTGAGGACTAGCATCCTACTGCCTGGGGTAAAGCACTTTTGAAAGAAGACTGAACGGGAATGTGATTAAATTTTATGAAAATATAAAGTTCATATACTGTGTAATCACGAATGACTCACCAGATCATCCAACACTAAAACTAAAGGGGGAGAAGGAGCCCTTGAACTTTGAAAGATGTAATTTTAGAACATGTAAGAGGAAATTGTACTTTACTCTTTGAGTTATAAATTGGTCATACCAATAAGTGATACAGACATGAACAAAATAAATGCAATAGGAATTTAGGTAACAGCACGGAGAAAGAACTCATTGTGAGTTCTTTAAAGGGAGCTAGAGCTATTTAGGATATGTCTTTAATTTTGTAAAGATATTGTCCTGAAGGTCAGTTTTATCCTTCCACAAAAGCATCTCTTGGCTTGTCTATCAGAGTAGTCTTCTGAATGAACGACACTTGGGCTTACCAACAGGGACATCTAGTACCTAGCACAGTGCCTGGTAGGAAGTAGGGTGTTGGTCTTTGCTTGATTCTTTGAATCTCTTTTGTACTTCAAAGATGTATGGCCTTCCGAAAACTGATGTTGTTTATCTAATATCCTAATATTTAATTTGGATGTGGAAGTCATTTGAGCAATGCAGATAATTGTCACTAATAAATAAACAAATGGTATGAATTTCTATTAGCAATGGGATGTTAATGCATAGGATGAAAGACTGGGTTCCATTGTGATTCCTGCAACTGCCCAAGGAGTGGTCCATTCTCCCGGATAAGTAAATTGACACAGATAAACAAGACTAGACTGAGGCAGGCAGCTGCCTTAATGGGCCAGTCTGGTGTTGCTTCAAAGCCAGATTCTTTAAATATATGTTTCATATTTACTTGAAGAGAGCCTGATAATCACAGGCAAAACAGGATGGGATCAGTCTCTTTCTATTGGCTTGAATAATTTAGTTCTGACCCAAACTTGTACCCTGTGCTCCACAGAAGTAGAGCTCCGCTGTTAACTCCACCCAATCCTCTTTGATGGCAGATGAGTAAACTTCTGTTGTTCTTTGAGCAGCCCCCTTGGGGACCTCAGCAGTACCTTGGAAATCTCCCACCCCAAGCAGCTTCCTGAGATGTTCTGAGTAAGCGTAATTGTCTCTATTTTATTACTTTTTGGCATTCAGATTGAGTTTACATGTCATTTACAGAATGATGCCTGGAGTTCTACTCTTAAGTTAACTCTTCAGTTAAAACAAAAGGAAGAGTGAGAAACACTGTCTAGTAAATTTAAGATTTTTACTTAAATTGTTTACAGTAGCCGTAGATGGTTACTAGACTGGCATCCCATAAGGGTAGAGATTTTGTGTTATTTCTGTGCCCACATCACCCAGTGCAGCGTAGGCAGGCAGAGTGTGCTTAGTCAGTGCTGCTGGAGAATATGGCACGTGGATGACGGAACAATGACAATGCTGGGTCACCCTCTCATCCTCTGCTTCGTGTGGTCCATGGAGGCACCTTAATGGCCACCATACTTTATTCTCCTATTGACTCAAGCTTTTCTGCAGGTCAAAAATGGCTGAAAACCAGCTATCCATATATCTTTGGGAGAGGGCTACTCCCTTCATGCTAGAAATAGCGTAGGAGGTTCAGTTTTTCAGGCTCAACCACTTAAACTATTCTGTTCTTTCTGAGCAGCTCAGTATGCTTTGTGTTAGATTGAGTTGTACGGATGGCTGGTTTTCAACCACTTTTGACCTGCAGAAAAGCTCATCACAGTGGAAACCATGTTGCTTTCTGCATGCCATGGTAGAAAGAACATGAAGACCAGATTTGGGAGTTCTGAATTCAAGCCCCAATGCTATGAAACCTTGGAGAAGCCATTTAACCTCCCCATGTCTCACTTATTCAATAAAAATTGAGCTTCTATCATATGCAAGACACTGTGGGGAGCACAGTTTCTGCCTTGTTTGAGCCCACAGTTTACTTAGAGGGAGAAAATTCACTTGTAAGAAATTGTGATCCAAAGCAGTATATGATAGCCTCAAAGTTGCATTTTTTTTTTTTTTTTAAGTAATGGCATCCCCGGCAAGAGCAATTATTTCCTGCTGCAATAATCAGGAGGACAGTATAGAATACAGTTGAGCTTGGACTGAAAGGATGATTAAGTTTCACTAAACACAGAATTGGGGGAAGGCTGTTCAAGCAAGTGACAGGAGCAAAGGCAGGAGCAAAGGTGCCGAGGCAGAAAGCACGATGCTGTTTCGGTGTGGCTGGACAGATGGTTTGTGTGGGCGGACAGTGGGAGAGAAGACTAGAAACCTGTTTCTTCCACGGCATGCGCTAGGAACTTTTTCATTTTAGTTGCTACACTGAATAAATAAATTAAGGAAGGTTGGTAGAAAGAACCCCAGAATGAAAAGCAGGAGGCGAGACATTAGTTTTGTCACTGGTTTCCTGGAGTCGTTCAAATGAATCACTATGGGCTGCGTTATCCTCAGTTGTCGATGGACTAATTGGGCCAGTTCCTACCTGGTCCTAAGGGTTACCAGGGTGAGACGAACAATCGGAAAGAAAGTTCTTAGAAGAGTAAAATTGTTATGGATTAAAGTAGATTTAGATGCTCCCGGTAACAACAAACGTGTGCCCCTCCTTCCTAGAGTAGTTTTCTGGATAATCTCCCTTCTTATTTACAAGTGAAAGAAACTGTGTGAGTTGGGGAGGGGAAGCTGAGCTGGGATCATTTGGGTCAGCCAGCAATACGGCGAGGTCTCCTGGACAGAGGCAGGGACAGAGGCAGTGTCAGCCTCCGGTATCAAACGAGAGGCCCGTCGAGGCACCTGGAGAGAAGCCAGGGGAGCAAGCCTCCTGGAAGTAGGAGACTGGATAGAAGAATTCACTGAGCCCAGGAATATCATCAGATTGCAAAAGCCTCCTGGTGTCCTTCCAGTTCTGTACCATGACCTTGCTCCAGCAGCTCATGACCCATGCACAGGTTGCTGATGCAGAACAGGAAGGAGCACTCTTTGCCAGTGACTCACCTGGAGCCGATCTACTTTGGCAGCCAGCCACACGGCCAGGATGGGCGTGCCTCCATCACCGCTTCTTGGATGAGTCTTGCTGTTTTCAGCCAGCTTTTCTCGGCTCTGAGGATCCAGGATGGACTCTCTACCCTGTCAGAGTCTAAGAACAGCCACCCATTTCTCAAATGGGATTTGGTTTCACAGATTCTTTACTGACCCAAATAAGGTCAAGACATCCATGGAGACATCCCTTATGCAGAGCCCAGGGAGTGTGGCTTCTTTTGATGTTTACACTCTGCAGATGTGAGAAGGTTACCGGCGGACAGACCCATCCATGTGGCCCTGCCACCAAAGCCGCAAAGGAGTGGCTGTCTTCTGGGGAGTTTTCCTTGGCGCCCTTGACCAGAGTCATTGCTGTCTGTCAGGTCAGTGACCAGATGAGCTCATTTCCCCCAGTGTGGTGAGTTATCGTTGAAAATCTAGACCAAACCCCTATGAAGCGGCGTCTCGAGTCTCCAGTTTTCATCATGGAGTATTTCCACAAGCGTTTTCTTTTCTTTTCTTTTTCTTTTTTTTCTTTTTTTAAGATTTAGGCATCTTCTTCCTAAGCAAACACTGGAGCCGCCATCTCAAGTAGCGCTCAGGGCCAGTTCCAGGAAAGGAAGTGAGGACTGGGGGGCTGTGAGCTGAGATGCGCTGCACCTATGTATTCCGTTCCTAGGCAAGCTGATTTAGGGCCAGTATCAGGTGTCTCTCAGATTGGGAGAATCCTAGGCTCCCTCATTCAACTGGGGCCACGCCACAGAGAAGCAGGGGTCCCAGAGGAGAAGTGCAAACACAGTGGGAAAGAACCTGAATGCAGAACAGCTATGTCGACAATTACCAGGTATGGACAAGATGAGAACAGCTAACATCATTCCCTGTAGAGAATTAGAGTAACACTGGTCTGGATCCTTTTTTTTTTTTTTTAAGATTTTATTTATTTACTTGGGAGAGAGAGAGACAGAGAGAGAAAAAACACAAGCAGGGGGAGGGGCAGAGGGAGCAGAGATCCCTGCTGAGCAGGGGCTTGATCCTGGGACTCCAGGTTCATGACCTGAGTCAAAGGCAGGTGCTCAACTAACTGAGCCACCCAGGCGCCCTTTGTCTGCATCCTTTGAGAAAATTTCTCTTCAAGTGAGCAAGAAACATTCATTTTGGGGAAGTTCTCCACCACAAAAGTCTCCTGGTCTGGAAAGTGACACCAAAATACCTCCATTTAAATCTGGAGGTAAAAATACATGTCATTTTGTTGTGTGCCTGCCACTTATATCAATATGATTTCTGAAGGATTGGCTGGTACATGTGACGTGTCTCCATTACCACGAGGCTGGTGAGTGTCAGAAAAGTATTGTTTATGGCATTTGAGAGTCTGTCAGTGTCCTAGTACTGTAAGTGAAGACAAAGGATAGTAGACCTGAGGTACAACTCCAAGAAGACAAGCATGGAGCCCAGCGGTGATCCCTGAACAGGACTGGCATTTCACAGAAGAGCTGCCATGAGCGAGACCAACCTGAACTAATTCCACCTTGGCATACAGTGGGGAATTGCTTGGCAGCCCAGAAAAGCCCTGTCGAGGTAGGTGAGGGTCTGAGCCTCAAGATTTTTGATTTGCATGCTGAGCCATCCAGGAGGACCAGGGTCAAATGAAGTCTCTGAATCATGGGGTTAACCATACGCTCGCCTGAGTCCTGACAACCTGGCAAGAGTGAGCCATTAGGAACATGTGATATGCCATGTAGGGGTGTGTTGCTGCAAGTCTGTAGCATATAGATTTATGTTTCTGATTATTCATGGCTTATTTTTGTTTAATGACATATATTTACAATAGACATATATGTACTGAATGTCATTATTTTCTCCCAACTTGGACTAGGCTAAAAATTTTAGGAACCCTATCTTTACCATCACAGGTAGTTCAAAAAGTTGAGACATACAGTAGTAGATGTTTCCACTCCTCAAACAAGGTGACTTTGGGAGATTCATTGGATGTCTAAGATTTTCATTCTCTGATGCCGACCTTCTGGAAGTGTGTCCAAAATAGTTTTGCTAAAGCACAATTCCAAGAGGAGCAGAACAGGCATTGGAATGGTTGAGGATGTGTACCTGGGCTTCCTCTGTGTGTGACTATTGCACTGGAAAGAGTCTTTCTTTTCTCTTTAAGTTTTATTATTTGAGTACAGTTGAGGGTATTCTCAATATTGATCAGCTCTTCTCGAGAAGTAGAGTAACCCCAATGTGCTCTTTCCTCCTTCACTGTGTCCCCTCAATATTTGTAGACTCCTTGCCCTTGGACTTGTTTACTGCATGCTGCTCTGTGATAATTCTTGTCTAGTAAGCCAGAGGCTCCCCAGCCCTGGGACCTGCTACCTCATTAGCCAGGATTTCCCCAGAGCAGGGCTTGGTTCTCTCCCATCCAGCCTTGCATACTCATGGGGCAGAAGCACGCACCTCACCTCCCATCTCCTCCCCAGGGCCTTTGCATTGGCCCATGACCTCAGGTTGCTGTCCAACCACGTGGCTGCAACAGGCCCATGAGCACATAGGCTTCCTCTTCATAGTAAAACATGCAATTGTGGCCACAGCTGATTCAGAGACCACGGAGTCTGGGAATTTCTGGGAATTCTCAGGTGGCTGGCAGAGGTCTGCTCCCTCTTTCCATTCTCACGCACTCTCCCTTTCCCTTTCCTTCCCTTCTCTTTGTCTCATGCTGATTTTCTTTACCCTAGTCTGAAAGCCTTGTACATGCAAGAAAATCTTCTACATCTCCGTGTACGTTTTTCACAAGCTAAAGTAAAAAACAAACCCAAAAGGTAAAATAAACTGCAAAGGCCTGGCATCGTCCTTGAGTCTTTGCAGTTGATGGTGTCATTGCTTGTGAGCTGGTGAAGCTGGGAAGTGGAGTGGGGTGTTGATTAGATGCCTGTTAGAGAGTTTTGGAACACCTTCTCTGAGCTTCACAATATCATATAGCCCCAAATTATTTGGATCCATTTGGGGCAACTGCTTGGCCTGGAATTGTCCTCCAAGTTTGTTCATTCTTTCTTTTCCTTTTCTTTCTTTCTTTCCTTTCCTTTTCTTTCTCTCTTTTCTTTCTTTCTATTACATGAATTGGCTGCATTTAGCAGAGTAGAGTTAGTGTTTTTAATGGCCTGAAAAATGATATCCAGATGCTCCACACAAAGGAGGGGCCCTTCCCTCTAATTGTGAGCCTGCCACAGTGATCCTGAGCCTGGTCCCTCCCAGCTGGACAGTTGCCCTGAGCTCCCAGGGGGTCTACCTTGGGAGACCGCCCGGGAGCTCCAACTGGCCCCAAATCCAAGGAAGGAAGGCAAACCATCTGGAATGCATCGTCCAGATTGGCTCCACACTGCCCAGGCACCCTGACAGCTTTTTGGGACTGCTTGAGGCTTGGATTTAATCCATCAGGCTCTCCAGTCTGAGGCCTCCAGACCTCTCTGTCTCCTTCCAGAATTTGGATCCCACAGAGGCACAATTAGGCCTGCTAGCCACTTCCAAGTTTGGCTTACTCAGGAAAAGGACCAAGGTGTGCTCTGAGAGACACTTTCCAGCAGCTCTTGGACTAGGAACAAATAAAGGAAAGGGACTGATTTCAGCAAGAGCCTTTCCCTTTCCACTTCATTCTATTCCCACTACCATATCCTGACCATCCACACCAGCCCTGATGATTGACACTTAATTGGCGAGGAGAAAGAAAATTTGTCCATTCCAGGATGCTTTGGGGAGCCTTTTAAAAGGGCAAACCTGGCTTTCCATAGCATCCCTTCACCACGCAAAGTCTGTTTGAGAGAAATAAAGGGATAAACTCTATGGGCGAGGGAGTGGGTAGAAAAGAGTTTGGAACTATCCTCAAACCAAACTGTAGGAAAAAGATTGAGGGTTTAAAATTTTTTTCTCTGAAACCATAAACCCCTACAAACTATTGTGCATTTAGGGCTAATTATTTTTTCCTAGAGCGATACCTATTTTGTTAGAAAGCAAGAATAAATTGTTCCTTTACAAAGGCTAAATATCGGGCTCCTGGGTGGCTCAGTGGGTTAAAGCCTCTGCCTTCGGCTCAGGTCATGATCTCAGAGTCCTGAGATCGAGCCCCACATCGGGCTCTCTGCTCAGCAGGGAGCCTGCTTCCCCCTCTCTCTGCCTGCCTCTCTGCCTACTTGTGATCTCTCTCCCTCTGTCAAATAAATAAATAAAATCTTAAAAAACAAAACAAAACAAAACAAGGGCTGCATATCCTTCTTACCATTTTTTCTCTACTTCTGATTTGTTTCTTCATAGACAAGAAAAAGATAATCCCCCCCAAAATCCCTAACCATGGGAGCATAGATTCCAAGTTAATTGGATCCAAATTTAACAGAATCTAGTGTGTCTCAAATCAGGCTAGTTTTTCCAAATGGTTAGAGTATAGTGGCAGTGAATCCCAGAATAACCCAGCAGCTCCCCCCTCCGTCCCCCCGCCAAGAGTTGCCTTTGAGGCCTCCAGCATGTTTGGCAATGGGGTATGTTCCATGTTCCTGCCTGAGTTGTCCACCTGGCAGTTATTTCTGTGTCTAGGACTCGTCCCTGCTTCTTCCACCCCTCTGGTGTTGGCCACCCGGCACACATAGATGACAACCTGGGATCAAGATGGAATGCTGCTAGTGACACAGGAGTCTCAGCAGAAGTGCGTGGAGCAAACCATGCTTCTGGATATTGTCCCACTCTCTGCCTGCACCACCACCACAAAGGCTTCATAGGTATATGAACATTTGGAGCAAAGAGGAGGTCTTACTGACCCACAGCAAACAAATTAGAGTTGCATAGCAGAAGTCCTCTGGCCACTCCACATAGGGAACCTCTAACTGGCTACTTTCCCCTAGGTTCCAGCCTCCTGCTATGTTACTTGATCTACACCAGCCTTCTCCAGCATCTTCTCTTGTATTTGAATACTCCCTCTCATCCAGTATCTACCAATTCTTTATGCAGAATAATTTAGCCAACTCTTGTCTCCTTCCAGACAATGCCTTTGGAGCATCACTTCTGAATAGAAAGAGGCCTCAAGATACCATGGTGGATGGGTCACTGTATCCCTTCCCCATGCTGAGGGAAAACTGAGTGAAGCACTTGCCCTCTATAAGACATCTTTGTGCTAGTCTCACAGAGCAGATGAAGAAATGTGGCTTAGGTGAGATGGGGCTGGGGAACTAATTCAGTGCTGAAGCTGACCCTGGGAATGCCAGTGATAGGTAGACAAGCATCCCAAGGCCATGAAAATCTCAGCTTTGATTTCATACCAACTCAAGCCTGGGATTTCCAGTCTGGCCTACGAGCACAGCCTCAGGGAATTGAAGAGGCAGTCAGTGCTCAGAAGACCTCTGGAGTGGCAGATACCATGTGGGAGATTTGAAGAACCCAGTGACCAGGTTCGGGTATAGGCCAACACTCCAGCCCAGGAAGGGGATCAATGGAAACATAATCCCTCAGCCTTGGATGGTCAGAAAGAGTGGAGCTCCAGAAGAGGAGTTAGGTGGCGCTAAGGGGACTTAGGTGCTAAGCAGGATAAAGGCGGGTACACATTGGACACCATAGTGAAAGCTCTGGTGAACACGGAGGATATAGGCAGAGCTGTGACTCAGAGCCAATATGCATGACCAGTGGTTGCCACAGAGGCCTCAGATGTGTGGCATATTGACCGGCAAATATACAAGGGGAGTAAAATAGGCACTAGGGTTGTAGGAGTGGGCATCTGGCTGTGGGAACAGGACCTAATCCTAAATCCCACTGGATGGTAGAGTGAGTGGGCTGGGCTGGGCTATTTATATACTGAGCCAGCAGGGCCAGTGAGGTTGGGCTGCGGAAGGCAGAGGTAGAGGGAAGTAATGAGGAGACTGGTCATCTTCAACCATAAAGGAGAACATGTTTGTGTTAGAACAGCACCTCCCTGGCACTCTGGCCACATACCAGCCTGAAGAGGTGGGGACGCACCAGATTAGGAGTCAGGAGTCTGTTCTAGTCAATAACCAGCTGCGGGCCCTCTGACATTTATTTTCATTAACTGTTGGGCCTCAACGTCCTCATCTGTGACATCAACAGATGGGGTTAACTCAACAATTCTCAGAGCCTGGTCCTCTGACTGACAGCATCAGCATCACCTGGTAGCTTCTAAGAAACGCAAATTCTCAGGCTCAACCCCAGAACTATTGAGTCAGAAACTCTGCCAGGGACACCTAGCAATCTGACCTTTAGCAAATCTCCAGATGATTCTGATGTACAACAAAGTTTGAGTTGCACTGGGCTAAATAATTTCTAGGTCCCTGCATCCTTAAAGGCCATTGGATCTGTTAGGTTAGATGAAATCTATGTCTCTGTCTCTCCCCTCTCCCCTCTCCCCTCTCTCGCTCGCTCTCACACACACTACAAGCCACATATAACTTGGCCAGTGAAATGCTAGTCTTCTGATGTGTAGTTAAAAGCTCTGTGAGCAGGGCTGCACTCCGTGCTCCAGAAAGCCAGCCCGCATCCTCTTTCTCATTAGCCTGTCGCTGAAATTGGAGCCGGGCTCTACAATGGATACATTACAGTTCGAGCTGGCAGGTGGCAAATTGTACAATCAATTCTTGTCTCCTCTACCTCCTGCCCAGTTAGCTGGAGATAAGATAGGAAGATTTACTCTTTTCCACAAGCAAGGTCGCAACCTGAAGTCAAAATAGAAGCCAGTTTCCATCCCGGCTCTCCTGAGGCTGCTGCAGCGGATTGGCTGGGAGGCAGGTGGATCTGCCTGGTAGCAGGGATTTAATAGGCAAAACAGTGCAGGGAGGAGAACCAAAAGGGAAGAATAGCTGCGCTAAGCCTGTTGCCTTCTAGTTAAAAAAAAAAAAAAAATTTATAGATCTATTTATAACCCATCTTGCTCCACAAAGGATTTGAGGCACTGCCTTCTTGTTGGAAAACCCTTGATGCCAGTACTTGGCATCTGATACCATGGACTTTTCTGAGCTGACGCAAGGGGCTAAGTCTTATTCACACAGCCTCTGTGGAGGGTAGAATGGCTCCTCGAGGCTGTGTGTTCTAGAATATCCTCTTTCTGCTCATCCCCTTCCTTCCATCTGCCTCCACAGAGAAAATGTGGTCACCATGGTCTTGTTCCTTTTTGTTTTCAAACTGCATAACCTGACTCCTGGCTTCACATTTTCCCAGTTAGGTCCAGTAAACAAGATCCACTAGGAAATGTTCAAAAGATCAGTTTGAGGAGTCCTTTTGGGAATGTGCCAACTGATCAATCATCAGTTAGCTGCTTACTCTGACTTGATCTGGGTCGGGAGAAGGGGCGGGATTCAATTAATACCTGGTAAATGCCTAGAAGAGAGCCAGGCCCGTGGTAAATACTCAGTAAGTGTTACTTAAAAAACCACCCACCCACCCAACCAACCAACCAACCCACCCACCCAGTAATAGATGCAGATTTGTACTGGAACCATCCAGATCCTCTTTGGGAGAAGACAGGCCAGGGCCATGGTTTAAACTAGGTTTATTTCTTTGTGGCACTAATTGATCCCTGTGATTCTGAGTCCCCAGTTCTGGCCTCTTTTCCACTTTCCCTTATCTCCTTAGCCCGGAACAGTACTCAACACCTGAGTCACTCCTAGATATGCTTTTTCATAATAAATAATTCCAGCTCCTTAATAAACCCCCTCAAAGGAGATTTACAAGAGACATTTAGTATCTATATGATGTCCCTGGGCCACTGGGGCGCCTGGGTGACTCAGTCAGTTAAGCATCTGCATTCAGCTCAGGTCATGATCTCAGGGTCCTGGAATCAAGCCCCGTGTTGGTCTACCAGCTCAGCGGGACCCTGCTTTCCCCTCTCCCTCTGCCCCTGCCCCCTGCGCATGCTCTCTCTCTCAAATAAATAAATACAATCTTTAAGAAAAATAACAACAACTAAGTAGGGACAGCCTCTCATTTTTTTGACATTGGCAAGCTTCCCCGTACCAGGTGGTAATCTTACTCGGGGCCCTGGAGGCCTTGGCCCCTGGAATTCAGATCTGGTCTGGTCACTGGTACCACCTATGTGTTTAGACCCTGCTCTACCCCAAATGGCCCTCAGCGCTCTGCATGTAGATGTTCCTCCCCATTCCTTCCATTTATCCATGACACTGCCTACTAGGGTTCTTTTTGGAACTGGACAAACCATTTAAAAATTTTTATAGGGAAGAGGGGCGCCTGGGTGGCTCAGTCGTTACGCGTCTGCCTTCGGCCCAGGTCAGATCCCAGGGGCCTGGGATCGAGCCCCGCATCGGGCTCTCTGCTCTGCAGGAAGCCTGCTTCTCCCGCAACCATTCCCTCTGCTTGTGTTCCCTCTCTCGCTGTGTTTCTCCCTGTCAAATAAATAAAATCTTTAAAAAAAAAAAAATTTTATAGGGAAGAGACAAGAGCAAAGAATAGATAAAACATTTTTAAAGGATTTTATTTATTTATTTGACACAGACAGAAATGAGCACAAACAGGCAGAGTGATAAATAGAGCGAGAAGGAGAAGCAGGCTCCCCACTGAGCACAGAGCCCAACATGGGGCTCAATTCCAGGACCCTGGTATCATGACCTGAGCTGAAGGCAGATGCCCAACCAATTGAGCCACCCAAGTGCCCCAGATAAAACATTTCTAAAAAAGAAAAGATGCCCTACCAGATATCAAGACTTATTATTAGGTGATAGAAATTAAAACTGTGTTATTGGTGCAAGGATATAAATATATACCAGTAGAACAGAAGAAAAAATCTAGAAACAGACCCACATGCACATATAAATGTGCATTTACTTATGCACATAAATAAATGTGCATAAATAAGACACGACAGGCAAGCGTGATGGTGGCCATTTCATAAATGGGACTGAAAAATTGGTGTCCATTAATATGAAAAAAAAAGAAAATGGACCCTTACTACAAACAAAGATGAATTTTGTAAGATTATTTATTTTTTTATTTATGTGAGAGAGAGAGAGCGCGCAGGCAGAAGGAGAGGAAGAAGCAGACTCTCCGCTGAGCAGGGAGCCTGATGCAGGCTGTTCCCAGGACCCCGAGACCACGACTGGAGCCAAAGGTGGATGTTTAACCAACTAAGCCACTCAGGCACCCCAAAGATGAATTTCTGATAGAATAAAAATTTTAATGTAAAAGGCACAATTTTAGAGATGTTTTGGAAGAAACTACGGAATAAGTTTATGAACTCAGAATAAGAAAGAATATTTCAAATTAGCCACAACAGGCAGAAACCATAAAGGAAATTTTAATGCAGATTTCTACATTAAAATTTTAAACTTCTGTTCATGAGAATTCACCTTAGTGAGAGTGAAAAGGCAAGCCACGGTCCGGGAAAAAATATTTGCAACAACATATGTTAACTGGCAGGTTAGTGTCTAGAATATATGAAGGACACAAATGGATCAAGAAGAAAGAGAAACACTCCAATAGTAAAAGAGACAAAAGACATTAACAGGTGTTCAGAGATGGGCAATGAACAAGTGAAAAGATGCTCAACCTTCGATTTACAAAATGCAAATCCAATCTACCTAATTCATATCCACCAGATAAGCAAATTTAAAAACTCAAACAATAACAAGTGCTGGAAAGAATGTGGGACAACCAGAACTCAATATCTTATTAGTGTGAGTAAAAATTGGTCCTAGTATAGGAAAACAATTTGGCATTTCCTGGTAAGGGGTAAGGTAAGCACACCCGAAAACCCAGCAATTCTATACGAAGGTATAGACATAGGGTCAGTAAGTCTCAATCTCTCTCTCTCCCTTTCCCTCTCCTTCCCTGTATCCCCATATCTGTATCATATCCACATTTATGTCTCAATACCTGGAGACACTATACAAGAATGTTTCATGCCACATATTCAGACTAACCCACCCAGATAGCCTTTAGCACATGTAAGTTTCGTTATGTTCATTCAGCGTATGACTCTACAGCAGTGAAAATGAACAACAGCCACACACATGAGCATGGATCTCACAGGTGCCAGCCCCTCTCGGACGTCCTCACTTTGGCCCTGGTACAGTGTCTCTCGGTTCCTGACCCACAGAAGCTTTCATCAAATTCAGTGGGGACTATTATTGATCAACTACTTGAGAAAATGGGTTAGACCTGATAAGACAGTGAAATACTCCAGGCTTGGGGCACCTGGGTGGCTCAGTGGGTTAAAGCCTCTGCCTTCGGCTCCGGTCATGATCTCAGGGTCCTGGGATCGAGCCCTGCGTCGGGCTCTCTGCTCAGCAGGGAGCCTGCTTCCTCCCCTCCCTCTGCCTGCCTCTCTGCCTACCTGTGATCTCTCTCCCTCTGTCAAATAAATAAATAAAATCTTAAAAAAAGAAAAATAAATACTCCAGGCTTAAACATCTTATTTTAACTGAAAACAGACAAATATGGGTTCATTTGCTGGTCTTTTGATGAGAAG
>CM053610.1:54669313-54751340 GCA_028646535.1 Procyon lotor
TTTTTTATGGCTGAATTATATTCCATTCTATATATCTCACATCTTCTTTATCCATTCATTAACCAACGGGCACTTGGGCTGCTTCCAAATATTGGATATTGTAGATGCTGCTGCAGTAAACATAGGGATGCGTATCCCTTTGAATTAATGTTTTTGTATTCTTTGGGTAAATACCTAGTAGTGCAATTGCTGGGTCATAGGATAGTCCTATTTTTAACTTTCTGAAGAGCCTCCATGCTGTTTTCCAGAGTGACTGCACCAGTTTGCATTCCCACCAACAGCACATGAGATTTCCTTTTTCTCCACATCCTTGCCAGCACTTGTTGTTTCTTGTGTTGTTGATTTTAGACATTCTGATAGGTGTGAGGTGGTATCTCACTGTGGTTTTGATTTGTATTTCCCTGATGATAAGTGATGTTGAGCATCTTTTCATGTATCTGTGGGCCATATGGATGTCTTCCTTGGAAAAACGTCTATTCATGTCTTCTGCCCTTTTCTTAACTGGATTATTTGCTTTTTGGGTGTTGAGTTTGATTAAGCTCTTTATATATTTTGGCTACTAACCCATATCAGATATATCATCTGCAAATATTTTCTCCAGTTCTGTAGGTTGTCTTTTCATTTTGTTGATTGTTTCCTTCCCTATGCTTCTTATCTTGATGAAGTCCCAATAGTTCATTTTTGCTTTTGTTTCCCTTGCCTCTGGAGATGTGTCTAGAAAGAAGTTGCTACAATTGATGTCAAAGAAGTTACTGCCTGTGCTCTCCTCTAGGATTTTTATGGTTTCCTGTCTCACATTTAGGTCTTTAATCCCTTGTGAATTTATATTTGTGTATGGTGTAAGAAAGTGGTCCAGTTTCATTCTTTTGCATGTAGCTGTCCAGTTTTCCCAACACCGTTTGTTGAAGAGACTGTCTTTTTCCCATTGGATATTCATCCTGCCTTGTTGAAGATTAATTGACCATATAATTATGGATTTATTTCTGGATCTTCTATTCTGTTCTGTTGATCCATGTGTTCATTTTTATGCCAGTACTGTACTGTCTTGATGACTACAGCTTTGTAATATAACTTGAAGCCCAGAATTGTGATGCCTCCAGCTTCGCTTTTGTTTTTCAAGATTGCTTTGGCTGTTTGGGGTCTTTTGTGGTTCCATACACGTTTTAAGATTGTTCATTCTAGTCCTGTGAAAAGTGCTGGTGGTGTTTTGATAGGGGTTGCATTAAATGTGTGGATTGCTTTGGGTAGTATAGACATTTTAACAATATTTGTTTTTCCAATCCATGAGCAAGGTTTCCAGTCCTTTCCATTTCTTTGTGTTTGTCTTCAATTTCTTCAATCAGTGTTGTATAATTTTTAGAGTACAGGCTTTCACCTCTTTGGTTAGGTTTTTTCCTAGGTATCTTTTTATTTTTGGTGCAATTGTAAATGGGATTGTTTCCTTAATTTCTCTTTTTGCTGCTTCATTATTGTTGTATAGAAATGCAACAGATTTCTGTGCATGTGCATTGATTTTGTATCTTGTGCCTTTTTTATTGTTTAAAGATTTGTTTATTTGAGGGGCACCTGGGATGGCTCAGTTGGTTCAGCATCTGCCTTTGGCTCAGGTCATGATTCCAGGGTCTTGGGATTGAGCTCCCTGCTCAGTGGGGAGTCTGCTTCTCCCTCTGCCCCTTCCCCCACTTGTGCTTGCTCTTGTTCTCTCTCAAATATATATATAAAAATCTTTTTTAAAAAGAGATTTGTTTATTTGAGAGAGAGAGAGAGAAAGAGAGGAGGGACAGGGGGAGAGAATCTCAAGCAGACTCCCCACCGAGTGCAGAGCTGGTCACAGGGCCTCATCTTAAGAGCATGAGATCATGGCCTGCGTCAAGGCCAAGAGTTGGCCGGTTAACCAACTGAGCCACCCAGGTGCCCCTGTATCCTGTGATTAATGAATTCATTTATCAGTACTTGCAGTTTTTATTGGTCTTTTGGGTTTTCTACATAGAGTACTATTTCATCTGCAAATAGTGAAAGTTTTACTTCTTCCTTACCGATATGGATTCCTTTTATTTCTTTTATTTCTTTTTATTGTCTGATTGCTGTGGCTAGGACTTCCAGTGCTGTGTTGAATAAAAGTAGTGAGAGAGAACATCCTTGTCTTTTTCCTGACCTTAGGGGAAAATCTCTCAGTTTTTCCCCATTAAGAAGGATGTTAGCTGTGGGTTTTTCATAAGTGGACTTTATATGTTGAGGTGTGTTCCCTCCAAACCCACTTTGTTGAGGTTTTTTTTTTTTATCATGAATCTATGTTGTACTTTGTCAAATGCCTTTTCTGCATCTATTGAAATGATCATATGGTTCTCATCCTTTCTCTTATTTATGTGATGTATCACATTGATTGATTTGCAAATATTGAACCACCCTTGCAAACCAGGAATAAATCCTACTTGATCATGGGGAATGGTTTTTTTTTTTAAATAGATTGTTGAATTTGGTGTGCTAGGATTTTGTTGAGAATTTTTGCATCTACATTCATCAGGGATATTGGCCTGTACTTCCGTTTTTTCGTGGAGTCTTTATCTGGCTCTGGTATCAGTGTGATGCTGGCCACATAGAATGAATTTGAAAGTTTTTCTTCCTTTTCTCTTTTAATAAGAGTAAATATTAATTTTTCTTTAAATATTTGGTAGAATTTGCCTGTAAATCCATCTGGTCCTGGACTTTTGTTTGTTGGGAGTTTTTTAATTACTGACTCGATTTCTTTGCTGGTTATTGGTCTGTAAAAATTTTCTACTTCTCTCTGTTTCAGTTTTGGGTAGCTTAAATGTTTCTAGGAATTTATCCATTTCTTCCAGGTTGTCCAATTTGTTGGTATATAGATTTTCATAATATTCTCTTATGATTGTTTGTAGAAGTCTTTTTTTTTTAAAAAGAGCTGACTCTTTCAAAAAAATTTTATTAATTTTTACACTAAATGAAAAGCAGGGGGCGCCTGGATGGCTTAGTGGGTTAAAGCCTCTGCCTTCGGCTCAGGTCATGATCTCAGGGTCCTGGGATGGAGCCCGGCATCGGGCTCTTTGCTCGGCAGGGAACCTGCTTCTCCCCACTCTCTCTGCCTGCCTCCCTGCCTGCTTGTGATCTCTCTCTCTGTGTCAAATAAATAAAATATTTTTTAAAAAAGCAAATTAGCAACTGGTTTCTCTGTTTACTAGCTCTGGTACGTGTGTAAGTTATTTACTTTCCATATTCTCCTCTGTAAAATGGGATAAATAACACCTTTCAAAACCATTGCAAGGATGAATAAGTTGACGTATGTTTGGCATCGATCTCAAGCTCTCTGAGGGCTTAGTGAATGCTAGTTCCCTTTTCTTTCTCTCAGTATTCATTGTTTTCCCCCTTCCTGCCCTTTAAAAATGCTTGTAAAGAAAAAGAAAATAAGTTCACACCTTATTTCATGGGAAGGCTTAGCTCAAATCCATATGATTAAGCAATGTCAACAGAAATGTCCCAGGCACCCTAGGTACGTCATTGTGAATGGCATCCTGGGAAGGACCTGAGAGCAGAGGCTGAAGTGGGCCTTCAGGGGGGGGACTGGATTTACTGAGGGGAAAGGCCTCCAGATGGAAAGTCAGAAGAGACTCTCTTCCCACTTCGAAGAAGAAATGTGCTAACGGAGGAGAGGTGTCAGGGACATGACAGTGACCACAAGAGAAGGGTAAGATGCTCTTCTCCCGAGAGGACTGGAAAGGCATCTGTGGGCGTTGGATTAAGTAAGGAGGCCAGTGACAACTGAACAGCCCAGGGATCCCAGGAGGGCAGCAAGCAGGGCAAGTCAGTGTCCCAGGGCAGGAAGGCAAGTGTCGGAAAGGTGAGGGCTGCCTGGGGATGAAGTCCAAGGAGAAACTACCCCCCCCCACCCCTCCACTGCCGCCTTGGCAGCATCGTGAGCTGAGGAAGGACGTGCCCAACCCAGGCAGTGTTTGGCGGCATTGGCAGAGAGGGGCTTGCCAGCTTCATATACCAGCCACCAAATTAGGGATTCTAAAAACTGTTTTATGTTCATTACACTTCTTCTTACAGCTCCTGTGCCAAAGATGCTTGGCAGTGGGAAGCAGACTACTTGATTTGCGTAATAGATATTTTCACATACAGCATACATAAAAAACAAAAACAAAAGTGTCATAAAATTTTAATCTGGGCTTTTTGTAGCAGCGGTGGGAAGCACAGAGGTTTCATCATCATGCTATCTCCTGTAGGATCTGTAGAACAAAACAGAACATTCGCGGGAAAAGAACATGTTACTGTTAAGCAAAATTGGACCGAGGGACCACTGAATGCAGACTCGAATGCTCAGTGTGGGTGGGCCATCCCTCAAGCCCCATTGGAGCCCAGTTCCAGTCTTGGAAGCTTTCCTAGTGGAAAGCTAGGTGGTGACTTTAGCTAAGCCTCCCCAGGCCACATCAGTCTGTGGGAGAGGATGCCCTTGCCTTTGAACAGCAGGGTCCCCACATGCTCCTTTCCTCCCACTGTTCATCCCTGGGTAGTCTCCCTATTGTTGTGTGCCTTTCCGCCACGGGGTGGCTCCACCCTGCAGCTTTCTACCCACAACCCAAGACCCTAGAAGCCAGAGTTGAGATGTCAGGCACCAAGGTTGCCCAGCCATCACCCAAACCCCCCCTCCCCAAAATGAGGTACCAGCCCAGGGCAGGGGTTAGCATCCACCCAAAGGCGAGAGACTTTGCCAATCCTGGTTGCCAATGACTTGAGGAGGGCAGCATCCAGGGGACAGATAGAAATGCAAACCAAGGGGCGCCTGGGCACCTGGGTGGCTCAGTTGTTAAGCGTCTGCCTTGGGCCCAGGTCAGATCCCGGGGTCTTGGGATCGAGCCCCGCATCGGACTCTCTGTTCTGCAGGAAGCCTGCTTCTCCCGCTACCATTCCCTCTGCTTGTGTTCCCTCTCTCGCTGTGTTTCTCTCTGTCAAATAAATAAAATCTTTAAAAAAAAAAAAAAGTGCAAACCAAGTACCATGCAATCCAGCCGTCTTTGTGAATGCTCAGGAGAGACAGAGGATCCATCTGGGGGCAAAGCAGCACAGCTAGGAAGAATTCCCTGAGCCCAAGAACATCACTCCAACCACTTTTTAGAAGGTGGAAGAAGGAGAGATAAATGTGACTTGGCTGGACAGCCCGTGTCCATTTAATATTTACTGTTCTTGGCGCTCACCCTGGATGAGAGTTCTTGTTCTCTCACTGATGCTACATACAACTCTTAGTAGGTTTCCAAAACGAAGTTTAACACCCTCTCTGATGGAGCACTTGGGTGAGTTCCTAGGACTTTACCAGAACTCTAGAGCTACTTGCATGTAACATCACCACATCTGTTATCAGAGATCCTTGTCCTCGCCTCGCCTGTCCTTGGCTGGTCTTCCTTGCCCTGAGGGTCCCTCTGCTTGGTGCAGGTGGGCCTGTGGCTTCCCTGCAATCAGGGGAGCAAATCAAAAGCAGAGCAAGTAAGGGAGAGGGCTGGGCCCTGTGAGCCAAAGGTGAGGGTTGAGGAGGAGGAAGCCAGGGAGGTAATTCCAGGACGATGGTGGCTTCAGGCTGGCAGACAAGGGTATGATCATGAGAGAAATCTGGAACATGGGCTGGAGCCATGGCCCTACCCAGGCTTTCCACAGCGAGAGGTGAGAAAAGTCTGCATGTATAGTCCTCCCTGGTCATCTAAGCCCCAGGCCCAGGTGTGGGCCTCTCCAGATACCTGAGCTTTCCTGCCAGGGCCTTCTGGGACTTCTTCCCAGAGGCGAGAGTTTGTTTAGTGTCCTTCTTAGTTCAGGAAAGTAAAGCCCAGAGTTTGGGGACCAGTCATCAATCCTTAATGTACTTTTTGCCACTTCTCCCCAAAGGCTTATGAGGTCTGTCATGCAAATAGGATCTTTAGGCTGTTCCTAAGTTCAGGATATTGGATGTACCTTGTCCCACCCCAGACTTTTACTGTTTGACCATTTGACTGTTTTCTTAAACTGCCAGTTACACTTTTTTTTAAATTACGGCATTAATATAGATAATGTCACTCCAACTAAGTAGTAAAGTACTTTGTAAGTATTGAGTGCTTATTACGTTCTAGACCCCTTGCTAGGTGCTTTATATAGCTGATCACATCAAATCTACATAACAACCCTATGAAGTGGGTACCATCATTTATTATCGACTCTTTTCTGGGGGGTGAGGTGAACAGAGATGTCAATAAAACTAGCCCAGGGTTCTGTTTCTTCATATGAGTTGAACAAACCACAACCTCTCTGTGCCTCAGTCCTCCTCATCTGTAAAATGGGTTAAATATCAATTCCTACCTGATAAGACCGCTGTTAAGAATTAACTGCACCGTTACATATAAAGTGCCCAGAACAGTGCCTGGCCCACACGTGTTTGTTAAATAACAAGTGAATATCTAAATGGCAGAGCTGGTTGTAACCCAGGTGATTTGATTTCAGAGCATACATTCCTAACCACTATCCGTGTTCTTGTTGATTGTGTCCTGTTCTATTTGTTCTGAAAGGTTTGGCAGGGCTTTTGGTTTACACTCAGGGAAACTGAGCTATGGAATTTCCAGGCTACATGTGAGCTTCTCTTCTGGAGAATTCCATGGTTACGGGTCATGTATTCTCAAAGGCCAGGTACTGCTCTGAGCACTTTACACGTATTAGATCTTGTACTTCAGGTACGGTCTTAGGAGGTAGGTACTGTTATCCATCCCATTTTATAGATGAGGAAACTAAGGCACAGACCAGCCTGCTGTCATATCTGTCTTCTACCTGAGACCAACCAGTTCTGCTCCCAGGTGCTGGAACAGGAGTTGTGAGCCAGTAACCCAGGAACTCAGCACAAAGATATCCTGCTGAGGGACCAACACCACCCCTTGTCTCCCCTTTTCTGCCTTGGACTATGGCCAAGCTTTCCACTGGACCCCAGGTTCGGTGGCTTACCATGGCCAACCTTCCATAAGTATATCAGTTCCTCACAGTCTGGCCCATTTCTCGTGACCAGCAGTCATAGTTTTCCCAGGAATGTCCCAGTTTTAAAGCTGAAAGTCCAGTGTTATGGGAAACCTTTTAGTCCTGAGCCATCCAGGTCCCCAATACATTGTATATTAATTAAAAAAAAATCCTTTCCTTGTGTAAACTAAATATGGTATATCCATTAGAGAGAGAGAGAGAGAGAGAGAGAGACCTTGGCTTGGCATCAGGGACACCGCATGAGTAGAAGAAAGGATGTGAGCTTAGGAGACAGAAAGCCTGGGTGTGGATCCTGTCTCTGACATGTCATTTTATGTCTCTGTGCAAGTTACTTGACCCCCCTGAATATCGTCTGTAAAAGGATCACATGAGATCAGTGATGACGTCTGCGGAGTGATTCACAGGGAGTGGAGTGATGACTGATGGAAGATGCTACAGCTCAAGACTGGAGCTCCCTGTGGGCTGGCAGGATCCTGGTCCTAAATCCGGGTTGAGGCACCCAGAGAGATGCTGCTGGACGACTGATAAGTGCTTGATGTGGTCTTGCCAGCTTCTTCTTTTTACCTCCAATGGCAATTGCCTAGGGAAACCATATTACAAAGTCGAAGGATCCTGTACTCCTTCAAACTGCTTTTTACAATCTGAATTCAAAATTTAATTTGTCTTCCTCGCCTGACTACAAACTCCCTAAAGGAAGAGACCGTGTCTATCTTGTTACTGTTGTAGATTCAGCAGCCAAATCAGTGTCTGACACACAGTGGGCATTCAATAAATGCATGTTGAATGAAATGAATGAATGAATCAAATGACCATCAAAGGCACTAGGAGGAAAACCGAATTCTAGAAGGAGAGTTAGGCAGCAATATGCCACTAGATGGCACTGTTGCCCTGCGTGTAAATTATCCAGCCGCCTTTCTTGCATCCAGTATGGGTGGCTGACTCAATTTCCATTTTGAATTGGTAGCGAATATGCTGGATTATAACGTCTGTCTTTTATGGAGCATCCCAGCAGGCAATTTTACAACACAATTTTACAACACATTTTCTACATTCTCTACAGCAACCTCAGGAGAGAGTATCTCATTTTACTGATGAAGAAAAAATTCCCAGTAATTTTAAGTAACTTTTCTAAAGATGCACAGTTTGTGGATGATGAAGGCCTCCAAGCCTGTGTTCTTTTCAGTATACCCCACTTCCCCTCCAGCAGTCTGATGTAACCAATGAACAGCCTTCCCGCTGTAATAGGTATCCATCCCCCCACCCACCCCCTTTTTGTCCTCACAGGTGGTGGTTTTATCACATATCCAATCAGAACTTATCCACACAGCCTTTGGTTTCTGAAAGGTCAGCTTGTAGGGAGGGGAGATGACAGGCAGAATAGACTCAGTGTTTCTTAGACCAGAGGTTTGATTTAAGTCTTAAGCTTATGGATGGGTTGGGTTTAATGTTCTGAGGAAAGAGGAAGTAACCTTCAATTTATCAATCGGTCATCAGTAGTTCTTCATTCAGCATCTGTGTTGTACATACAGGGTTACGACCTGGTTGGGCAGATAGGACACGCACGAAGGTGACGTAATATACTGCATATATCGTCGAGATACATGCAGTAAGAACATTAGGCATGCAGAGGCCAGAAGGATTCCTGTGACTGGGGTGGTCACAGATCTCAAAGTCAGGCTTGACCTTCACAGGAAATGCATTTTGGGAGATAGGAGGCAAGTAAACTGGTCTCTTTCTACAAAAAGTGTGGACCAAGGATCAGCAGGTTTGACACCACCTGAGAGCTTGTCAGAAACACAGAATCTGGGGTCTGATTTCAGACCTCATGGACCAGAAGCTGCATTTTCACAAGCTCCCCAGGTGATTCGCACACATTAAAGACTTTTGGGGACTACGTAGTTGTATTTATAGGACCCTCTAAAATGAAATAATAATCTAACTAAAACACTGTAATTTCACTATTTAGTTTTAATTTTGGACTGATTTGCTCTTAAAAGAATGGTACTAAATATTCTCAAACTTCTGCCATTCCTCTCTACAAGAACCTGTGGAGATTCCTAATAGCTAAATTTTCTGCGGCCTGGTGATTTACTAACTGGAAGGAAAGTTCTTATCCAATGCACCTTTGCAAGTATTTGTGCAATGAGAATTGTTCAAGAAACTAGGCCTTGAAAAATCTTAAAGGGTGTTTTTTGAAGAAAATCGCTAAAGAAGTTTTACCTTATGTTCAATGCAATTTTGGTTCATTCTAGTTCTTTGCAGATGGCTAATCTGTGTATGGCATATGATGGAACCATAATACTGGATTGAGTCTCGGCATGTCACTCCCTACCCTCTCCCCCAACCCCCCACTGCCCCACTGCCCTTCCACCTATCATCCTGGGTAAATGATAGTTGTCAGAATGTAGAATCCGTGATAACTCTGATGAAGTCAGACACTTAGACCCTAGCATATCAACAATACTTAATTTACTATCTCAATAGGAAGTGATGATGCCCCATGTCTCATTCTGGTCCTATTTCTCTTCTTCACTTGTGGAAGTTGGGTGAGACCATTCAGAAAGGCGGACTGGTATGTAGAAAAGAGCACGAGACAGCTAGGTGAGACCTCACAGGCTCTGGTGTGACACATGTGAACTATGTAGTGTCACTTCTCTAGGTCTCTCTTCCCCATCTATAAACCTGGGAAGTGCAACCAGGTAATTGCTGAGATTCCTTCCTGGTTTAGCATTATTTGAGCCTAGTTAACTAGGAGTTAGGGCGTGGGTAGTTATTCATTAAACTCAAATTATATACCCCCAAATAGAAATGGCCTATACTGTCTTTACTTACAGATATAAAAGTTGAGAAGGCTGGTTACCATAGCAATTCACCTTCATGGAGTCATTTGAGAAGTTCGATTCTGGAAAGTGACAATATTATGTACTGGCACCTGCAATCTTCCTAATGTTTCCTTTGCTTCCATTCTTGCTCCGATCTACGGTGCCAAGAGTTGTCCTAATCTGGAGAAGCAATCAGAGTTCTCAAGCTGCCTTTCGGTCTGCTAGAACAGAAGGTGCTGACAGGGTGGGAGGAAAGGCAGGCCTCCTTTCAGTTTACTAATTCTGCAGCCGCCCTTCACAAACGCCGGCAAATATTTTATGATGTTGCAAGGTGTTACGAGAAGTGAAAAGCAAGCTGTGATTTAGCTGGTATGAAGACTTTGCAAATAAAAAAGAGTGATCTGTTTTGCAGCAAACTATTATTTCTGCCAGAGCCCACAGACTGGCATACTAAAAGAGGTATTTCTGCAAGACACTGCCATTATACATAGTGCGTTTTCCAAATAAGACCAATTTCAAATTCATTGGCTCAGCAGGTCCCCACCTGTGGCCCTCAGACCCCTGGGAGCTGTGGGTTTGCCTCAAGGGGTGTGCACACCCCTGTGCATGTTCTTTCTGCACGCTGCCTGGAAAATGTGCTCATCCACATGGTCTGTGTCTCAAATATGCATCAATGTTGTAATGAACAAAAGAAATTAACTTACATTGTTACTAAATATATCTTAGCCTTTTGTTATGCAGTTTCTTAATCAACTGACACTAAAATTAGCGTTAGTTTCATGTTTAACTTAAAGAAAAAAAATTTTCTTGGTGTTGAAATACAGCCTTCACACTTGGCAGATCACTTGACTTGATCCTGGTTCAGAGAATACGGACACCTTACCAGCAGGAGAGACCCTTTCCTCCAGTTCTTGGCTTCGCTTTCAAGGCATATGTGGCTAATATATTCACAAATTGGTTTCTAAAACCTTAAAACCTCTTAGGAAGACATTTAAATGGTTAGTTGAGCACTGCTCCTCTCTGAGAAATGTCATCTGGGAATATAAGCTGTAAGCAGTACATTTCTTAGTCCACAAATTCATAATAAGAAATATAAGCTAAGTTTTATTTCTAGTTGCCATCTCTTTGTATTATCAGAAATTTAATCTGAGTGAGCTTATAGATTTTCATCTTTTCTTTCCCTGGGATTGTGTCTAGTTTCTGGGAGGACCTTAGGAAGTGCTGAGGTGTGCAGTGGTATTGGCGGGGGGGCAGTGGAGGGTGTAAGGAACCTGGTCCTGTCATCCTTCCACACCCATATCTATTGAGCCATACTGTTTTTGACCTCTTTAAATCTTCGAGCACCCTCCATTTCCCCAGCATCCTCTTGGGCACAGTGAGACGTGCTTCCATGTGGCCTTGAAGACTTTGCAAACCTGTGAAGGGCCCCTTCAGCGGGGACCCACCACGTACACATTTCTTTTCTGAAGTTTTTTTTTGTTTTTTTTTTTTAAGATTTTATTTATTTATTTGCCAAAAAGGAAGAGTGAGCACAAGCAGGGGGAGAGGCAGAGGGAGAGGGAGAAGCAGGCTCCCTGCTGAGCTAGGAGTCCAATGCAGGACTCGATTCCAGGACCCTGGGATAATGACCTGAACCGAAGGCAGGGGCTTAAACCACTGAGCCACGTGGGTGTCCCATCTTTCTTGAAGTCTTGCAATCTTCCAGAGGCCCTGCTGAGGATACAAGGAACATGTCCTCTCTATTCCCAGACCCCGTAGAAACATCTGGGATTGCACCACCTTCCCTAGGTGAGCCTGTGGAGTAACACACAGGGCCCAGCATTGACGTCTTTGCTCTTGGTATTTGCCCAGGAATTTCCTTCATCCCCGCAAGGCACAGGGAACTCTTTTCCATTCTCCTTAGCGTTTCTTCCAAATATTTTATCTATGCTGCTAGGTTTTTCTCTTCTTTTTTCTCTTAAGGGCAGCTTCTGGAACCGCAAGCTAGGAAGGCACCCTTTTTTCTCTGCCTCTTGCTGTCACATCCCTCCTCTGAGATAAGAACCTTGAACTAGGCCAGCGGCCTGAATGAGGGGAAGAAAGGAGGAGAGTAAACTCAGGGGAAAGGGATCTGCTGATATTATGCTGCCACATAAATAAATGTGGCCTTCATGCGTCCAGGGCCTGCAAGAGAGGAAGTCAGTCCCAAATGAAATCAGATACTGAGCAAAAAGTGGACTTTGGTAGAATAATTAAAATAAGACCATCAGCACCAGAGCAGCTTTTCTATAAGCTCCTCACATCTCCTGCAGTGTGGTACCCAGAGCTAAGTGACTTTTAGACATGACACTGAAATATAAAGGGATCTTCTTTAAGGATGGGGTGAACAATGAGCTCCCACAGTGCCACATGGAAGCCTTTTGGCCAGTCAGACCGAGGTGTTGGGAGAGGAGGGATAGGCTGGGAAGAAAGGGGCAGCAGCTGCACACCTTGAAGCTCTCTTCCTCACACACCCTTTCTAGAATGTTTCTGCCTCTGGAGCTGTTGGAAAGGCAGCTAGCTGCCTCTAACTTGGTGTTCCTTCTCCAAGCAGATCTGAAGTCCCTTCATTCACTCAAAACCATTGACTTCCCACGCTCAACTGCGTGCCGGGGAACAAGTAATCCTATTTTGGTCTTGATGAATTTATCTAAGTCTCTTATTGAACAACAAAAAAGGCCATGGCCTCAAAGATCTCATAGTTTAGTTGTGGGAGGGAGTTGCCCAGGGAAAGACAAGTGAAGGGTGGTCTCTTGCTGAGGTGTCTGAGCAGGTTTCAGAGTAGGGTGGGAGGGTAGAACTTGGGAGGAGCCCCAGGGCTCTGGGGGCAAGGCAAGCTGTGACAGGTTGGGCTGGGCGGCCAGCTAGCCGCCACTTACTGGGGAGGAGGCCACAGGAGCCTCTGGTGTGGCTCAGACACAGCCCCAAATTTCCAGAAGCAGTGATGGCTATACATTTCAAATGTGGTAATTAGGAACACACATTTTTCTCATTCAAAAGAGCTAACTGCTGCATGACTAGGCAGGAAGGTTCTATTTCCCTGTTTCTCAATGTGTGCTGTTTGAGTCAGGAGCCTGGGGGAGGAACATGGGGGTGGAGGTTCCTTCACAATGCAAAAACAACAAAGGGCTCTCCCCCTCTCCTCTTGGAGAGAGAATGGCAGCTGACTCTAAAGAGCCTATATTTCAGGCAAAGAAGAGTTTGTTGGCAAACCATGTAGGAGGCACCAGAGTGATAAAGCAGAGCTTTTGCAGCGATGTATTTTTATTACTCACTGCTTGGCTACAGCTCGCTTGTTCCAAGTGGAGTGGCCTTAGCTAAGTATACTCATCTGAGTATGGAAAATACAGGTTGGATGCAAATGATTCAGAAAGATACCAGGTTAACATTTGTTTTATAAAAGGAGGATAGTGTGAGCAGGTAGGAGGCTCTTTGGCCTGCTAACTCATGAAATAGGATTGTTTCTCTAGCTGTGAAGAATGAAAATTAATACGCTGTTTGAGGAACCTCAACCACGTCATCTGAAGGCTAACTCCTTGTTATGGTAACAAACAAAAAGGCTGCATTTGGAGAAAGGCCCCAGTATTCCAGATCACACAGGAAGTACTTACACAGTGTTATTTTTGAGTGCATGTAGCAAGAAAATATAATCCTTGGGTAAATAACCGGAACAGGCTAAAGACGTGTGTGTTAAACTGTAAACAGTGATCTAGATCAAATTACTTAATGGTTTAGTTCATGAATGTACAGTAATATGGGCTTTTGCTTATGCCAATAAGATAATCTTTAGAGATGTCTGAGTGACTTCTGGCCTGAAATTTAGTCCACAAAGTGATTATGGAATTAAGAAACAACAGAAACGGCCTGGGAAAGCATGGTTCGATTACCGCGTAGCCCCTAATCTTTTACATCAACCCCAGGTTTTCAAAAAAGTGCCGATCATTTCTAGAGCTGTCTAGAACAGGGGTCAGCAGACTTTTTCTTAAAGGGACAGACAGTAAATATTTTAGGCTTGCCAATCTGCCATTGTGCCCGAAAATGACCACAGGCAATCTGTTAATGAACGGCTGTGGCTGTGTTCGAATAAAATTTTCTATGCAAAAATAGGCGACCAGCTGGAGGGCCATGGTTTGCTGACCTTTCATCTTGAACAACCACAGAGATGCTGAAAAATTGTGAGTTTATTTGGGCAAGCCAGGAGTTCTGTGGAGCAGACCATTTCCTGTGGGGGCGTGGGGTGGGGCCGGCAAACTGTGCCCTTTACCGATAAGCACCGCAGAAGGAGGCCCGGAGGAGGACTGTCTGGTGCTGGCAGAAAGCCAGCTGACTCGTAGGCAGCAGCCCTGGTGCTGGATCCAGGAAGAGCCGCTAATCTGAGGGCCGAACTCCTTGCACAGACGGAGCAAGTGCACCCGGCCTGTCCCACAGTCTTCACACTTTGGCCTCCCTCGGTGGCTCCGTGAGGTAGCAAGGGGATTCTGGATCTGACCACGCCTTCAAAAGGTAGTTAGACACCAAAAAGTGCCAGCTTCCCTTCCAATTTGGACGCTTTAAAACAATTGTTTCATCTGGGCAGGTCAGTTCTCCTGCCATATTCCTTGCTGCTGCTGAGCGAACATCACCGGGTAAGCACTGTCCTCCACCCGCCTCTGTCACAGCTGGTGGCTCGGCTATGTGCAACTTATACCGGACTTGAAAGGTGGAGGTGGGCCCTAATTCTCTTTCATGCCTTTGAACTGAGGCCAGAGGGAAGACGCCCTTGGTGGCAGAGATGTAGCCAGAAAGGCTCTGTGGGGCTCAGGGCCTGGAAGGGCCCCAGGTGGGCCTTGGACAGGATCGAGAAAGAGTTTCAGCTTCTTTCCAAGTTCCATGATCCATGAGGGCTGTCTGTTCATCAGGAATCCTTCTACTGCAGTGAGGCCACTCTGTGGATTTATAATCGCCTCCCTTTCCCTTTTCTTGAGTTGTGTTCATTGGCTCTTTTCTCAATAACTGAATTGCACGGTGCTCTAGAAGGCACGGTTCCTGCCACCACTAAAGCTGTATGTAACACATTTGTGGAGGTCTGCCATCCACGAATGTACAAGTCTATGGGTTCGACTGTGATCTATTTAACTTCTATACCAGCAGCTAGTGACAAATACGATCAAAATTCTTATCAAACACTTTTCAATCAGTCCTTTCCATTCCCAACCCTCCACTGTGGCCCCGTACTTATCACAGCAATCTGGATTTCAGCCCCAGTCTCCTAGAAAGCTCCTCTGCCTCTACTCGTTCCCTATGCTTGTCCATCTGTTGTCAGAGCTGTTAGATTAATTTTTATAAACCTACTTTCATCAATCACGTCTCAGATGAAAAGTCTAAAGTGCATCCTTACTGCCTTTTGGATCTGGTCTGATCTCTTCAAATCAGTATTTTAGGCTTCATAATCTGGTCCCACTTTATCTATTCTATTCATATCTCTCATACCCTTCAACATGAGCTTCAGTTTTAGCGAGATCAGTCTCCCACATCCTCCGTCAATCTCGCTCTTCTTTCCCACTTCTGTGACTTTGCTTATTTTTGTCCCCACCACTTCTCCTATTAATTAGAATATCTCCTTCCTGTATCAGAATCTAATTATATTATCTCTAAAAAATGGAAACCCAATACTATCTGTAAGAAAGAGAAGGGGTGGGAAGGAAATGAGGCTGCATCTGTCCCCTCCCACCGGACTGCCACATTCCAAAGGAAGAGTTAACACCTCATGACCATTAGAAACATGACAAAACTATCAGAAGTATATGAAATTGAAGCTTCTAGGTAAGGATGACAGAAGGAAACACACATCTAATTTTTATAGTTTTCAACCTCCCCATGTAAAACTACATTAACAGTATTTTGGGGGGTGGCATAAATCCCAAGGATAAAGAGTGAAAGAGGATACCAAAGGAACTAAATTTTAGAGGGTAGAAAGCAGACAGATGGTGGTGGACTTGGCAGACTTGAAAGACCACACTGTCAACTGACATTAAGTAAAGATAAAAACAAATTCAATATGCACTCCAGAAACCTCCAAAGACTCAAGGATCAATGGCACCTGTGAAAGGGGCATGAGTTAGGGTGTTAAATTAGGGAAGACCGGTGGAGTGGAGGCTGAGGATCAGGGGGAGTCTCGGATGTCCCCTCCCCCCACCCCATATCACTGGCTGATTGCTCCTCCCACGCGCTGGCCAAAGTCTAGAGGTTTAGGTTCCAGAGATGGGAAAACAGATGGTTTCTAAATGAAGGAACACCAGGCACAGCTGAGGGTGGGTGTGAAGTGTTTCAAACAGGAGAATAAGTGAATGCGTGTGTATTGAAGGCTGCCTGCTCTCTTCCTCTACTTTATCCTTCAGGCCGGAGATACTGAAGAACAATTCTATGGAGAATATAACCATCTCAAGAGGAAATATCTACAGATACTGACTTTAGATGGACAACCTAGATAGGTCATCCCACATTAGTGATTCTCAACTAGAGATATATGGCAATGTCTGGAAATAGTTTTGATTGTCACAAACCTGGTGGTGGGGGGTGCTCTTGGTGTCTCGTGGGTAGAGGCCAGGGATGTTGCTAAGTATCTATCCTACAATGCACAAGAAAGCCTCCCACAATAGAGTATTACTCGGTGCAAAATGTCAGTGGTGTCACTGTTGATAAACTCTGCCCTACAAGAAATTCATGGTCACCTCGCCCATCAACAAAAGCAGCATTTCCAAAAGTCTCCTATTCTATTCTGAGAGCAGAAAAAAAAAAACAATGGCCAGACAACTGGGGAAGACTTCTAACAAGGAAGATAGAGATGTCAACAAACAGATAAAAACAACTGGAAGAAGGGGTGGGTGCCTGGGTGGCTCAGTTGGTTGTGTCTGACTCTTGATCTCAGCTCAGGTCTTGATGTCAAGGTTGTGAGTTCAAGTCCCTCATTGTGCTCTATGCTGGCTGTAAAGCCTACTTAAAACAGAAAAAGCAACTGGGAAAAGAGACTGTAAGAGGAAGAAAACTCTAAACAACTATCTTTGACTTCCACTTACGTCCATGATTAGTGGGGATCAGATTTACCTTCCTTCTCCAAACAACTAGAAAACTGGACAAGATTTAGAAAGTTCTTTTCCAGTATTGGATAACATGCAACTCAGGATTTCCTTTCACATCCAAGTTCTGGATTTGAGTTTTTTTTTTAATTAAATTTTTTATTTTAATTCGAGTATAGTTAACAGTGTTCTATTAGTTTCAGATGTACCCTATAGTGATTCAACAATTCTACACATTACTCAGTGCTCATCATTATAAGTGTACTCTTTCTGGATTTGACTTTTGTGTGCAGAGATCCAGTTTGAATTTACTGAACAATTTCCCCACTGATTTACAAATGCCACGTTTCCATACAGAGATTCATCTACTCCTGTCTGTTTCTCTCTTTGTGCTGGTATCATACTGTATTCTTCACAATGTTGGAAACTCAAATCCATCTGTTTGATCTTTAAGTTGCTAAAACTACAAATCTATTAGCATGACGGAAAACAAAAAAACCAAGAACACTATTGCCATCTGGTGGAGAGACCCACTATTACCGCATCTAAATGAGACCTGCTGTGACTCAAGTCCTTACTCCCCCATTTAGTCGAGTCCTGAAAAATCTTCTTTAATCAGTTCTTTCTAATCTGTCCCTTCACTTCCATTCTCCTGGTACTTACACCTTAGTCTACATCCTACTTTGCTAGGACTGTTCCTTTTGAACCAGCCCTTCTCTTTAGTCACTATTCTTTCAATATTTTCCTTGTTCCTATTGTCACACCTTACAATTTCATACTAATTCGATGGGTCACTTAGAAAATTCTTGCTTATGAGAAAACATTTCGGAACCAGTAACTAGTGGTTACTCCAGCAGTCTGACTAGGGACAAACAGAGAGAGCAAAGTAGAGGCTCGATAAATGTTAGCTGAATTGAAAAAAGTTATTTAGTACCATTTGCTCATTTGCCACATTTGTCTGGGAGGAGGCATAGGCACATGTTTCCAACTTTTTTTTTTTATTCTGTAATTCCACACTGATGAAAAATTCACATGTGTAATTTTTCTGTGGGCTTACCTAAAAAATTATTTTCAATTGCAAAATACATGACCACTATAAATAAAATCTCAGAGTTGTGCAAATGAGTGACTCGCTGGATAATGTTGGGAGCCAGGGATCTCACTGAGGAAGAAGATACAATATGGAATGGGGAAAGACAAGGAAGAACCCAGTGGGGCTGAATTGGAGTCGGAGGCATTAGAAGACTTGTGGTTTCTAGTATCTGTGTCTTTGAGCTCTTTCTTGAAGGATCATTTCTTGAAGAGGCCTAGACTCAATGGGCAGAGCCCAGACCTTTAGCATCCAAATACCATTCTCCACTAAGAGAAACTAGGGATTGTCGGAGAAATGGCTGTTTCCAGGGCTGGGTAGGAAAAAATACAGGATAAACTTGAAACATCTTGTGCTAGAAAGTAAGGAACTCTTCAAGAAAGGATTAGAACATGTCTAGAAGACCCGGGAGCCACCTTGAAAGGTCTCCCGCCGGCCAAATCTGGGACAACTTGACATCGAAACAAATGAGAGGAACAGACCTGAATAAAATAGCAATCCATGAATTCATGCTAAGTTGGAAAAAGAAAGCTTTTCCTTACAGCAGAATGCCAACTAATAAATGTAAAAGGAATGTTGAATTGGAAAGCCATTTGGCAACTCTCAGGGTAACAATTTGGCCAAGAAACATCATTGGATGCTAAAATGAGTATGTGAAAGTTTGCCGAGCAGCAGAGTATTTAGTCTCAAAGTATCTCCCTACAAAATGCTTAACTTAATGGAAAAAAATATTAACTTTACAGTGAAGAAATCTAGCAGATACCACCTAAAACCAGTGATCCAAATTAACTTCTGGTAATGGGACAACTAACACCATGATAATGATATCCTGGTTCTTAGGAAATACACACTTAAGTATTTGTAGTAAGAGGGCATCTGTAACTAACACTCTGTAACTAACACTCCAGTGGTCAGAAAAAAGCGCATTTAATTAATTAATTAATTAATTTTTAGCATGATTTTTTTAAAAAAATTTTTTTTTACTTATTTGACACAGAAAGAGATGGCCAGAGAGGGAACACAAGCAGAGGGAGTGGCAGAGGGAGAAGCAGGCTTCCTGCTGAGCAGGGAGCCCAATGCAGGGCTGGATCCCAGGACTCTGGGATCAGGGCCTGAGCCAAAGGCAGACACTTAATGACTGAACCACCCAAGCACCCATTAAAAAAAAGCATTTATTCTACAGATATCTATACTGATAAAGGGAAATCTCTCCCTTAGTGTCGGATGGCAACTAGTTAATACAGAAAGAATGATGTAGTTAGAAAATCAGTTTTGTAAACATCACAGTAAAAAGTGTTTTCAGGTAAGAATCATCAAAGGATGCTAAATCTACAAGGGGCAGGTTTATGAGGAATAGAATATCAACATGGTCTCAAAAGTTTCTCCTCACAAATTATCTACTAATTGCAAAAGGAAAAATCCTAACAATACAGTGGAGAATTTGGATGACATCTTACCCAGTTGATCAAAATGGACACCAATATGGGGCAAAGGGATATTGCTGAGTCTGGATGTGATGCTGGGAGGCCACATGGCATTTTAGCTCACACTGCATGACCCAAATCTAGCCACAAGGAAACATCACAAAAACCCAAACTGAAGGAAAATCTCTATTTTAACTGTCCTGTATTGTCCAATAGATCAATACTACAAAAGACAAAAGCTGAAGAACCGTTCTAGATGACAGAATCATGAGAATCTAACATAGGATCCTGGACTAGATTCTGTAGCTGAAACATAAAATTACCAATGGAACAGCTAAAATTGGAGTAGGGGCTATAGATGAGAGTATTCTATCACTGCTAAATGCCTGAATTTGAGAGCTGTACTTAGTGTGCTTGTTTTTATGAAGTACATCTGTAACATTAAAAGTAAAAAGGTAGGTCTGCAATGTACTCTCAGATGGGTCGAGAAAAAATACCTAACAAGAGATAGAAGATGGTAAACCAAACATGAGAAACGTTTAAAAACAAGTCTAAATGCAGAACAATGTAGGTTTTTCCTACTTAAAATTCTCAGAACATATACATATATGTGCATGTAAATACATACATTTCTAGGATACTATAATTAGTAGTCTCTCGCTCCCCCGTGTAAGGGAAATAGGAGCTAAAATGTATTAGGTGGTTGGCATGAGGACAAAACAGTTAAGACTTTTTTTTTAAGGATTTTATTTATTTATTTGACAGAGAGAGAGAGATCATGAGTAGGCAGAAAGGTAGGCAGGGGGAGGGGAGAAAAAGGAGAAGCAGGCTCCCCGCTGAGCAGAGAGCCCAATGCGGGGCTCGATCCCAAGACCCTGAGATCATGACCCGCACCTGAGCTGAAGGCAGAGGCTTCAACCCACTGAGCCACCCATGCGCCCCTCTAATATGTATATTTTAAATACAATCTGAGATTTTAAAAATTATGTTATCTCATCATTTTTATATTTACTTTGATAAAAGTTATTTGGCCTTAATTCTGTTATCTTATAATTTTTTTTTGTTGTTGTTTTTTAGAGGCGGGGAGAGTGATAGAGAGATGGAGGAGGGGCAGAGGGAGAGGGAGAGAGAGAGAACCGCAAGCAGGATCCACTCCCAGCACAGAGCTGTCTTGGGGCTCAATCTCACAACCCTGAGATCATGACCTGAGGCAAAATCAAGAGTTGGACACTTAACTGACTGAGCTACCCAGGCGTACCTTAGTTTTTTATGCCTTCTTTTTAAAAAATAGTTTATGTTCATGTTTTGTTTGGGCGTTTTCCTTCTCATTTAACAACTTTTATTTAATTTATGTCATATTATGATTTCAATAATATGAAGATCTATAATACTTAAGAGTCTATCCTGAGTATAAGACTAATGAAAATCTTGAACTTGGGTCTGGCCAGAAGATCATTTCTGGAAGTTATGCAAGGCATAAATATGAAATGTGAGTTGTGAAAGTCTAGATCCCAGCTGATACCTGAGAAATGTTAACTTTCCTAAAGTCAACCAACCCGACTTTTAACAGATTTGGGCCACCCTCTAACTGGATCCTATTATGGTTTCCTTGTGTTGATTTTAATGAAAAATCCCTAATTGATTAAAGTGCGAGAGATACTTCCTGCTCTCACAGCTATTTTTGTTATATTTTGCATCATCTTTATGATCTTTCTGGGTAAGAATAACAATGTATTTTAGAGATACACTACTTACAGATAAAGTTAAAACCTTAAATACTTTCCATAATAATTTTTTTTAAAAGATTTTATTTGTGTGTGAGAGAGAGAGAGAGAGAGAGTGCACGCGCACAAGCAGGCAGAGAGGCAGGCAGAGGCAGAGGGAGAAGCAGGCTCCCTGCTGAGCAAGGAGCCCGATGTGGGACTCGATCTCAGGACCCTGGGATCATGACCTGAGCTGAAGGCAATTGCTTAACCAACTGAGCCACCCAGGTGTCCCCATTCCATAATAATTTTAAAATTATTTAATTTTAAAATAGAAAAGTATAAGTTATCTAGGTGTTGCCCAGACTAGCGAACAGTACAGTCTGGATGACTAAAGGTGATCCCAAGAAACCAAAGGGCAAGATGTCTGCTTATGCCTTCTTTGTACAGATGTGCAGAGAGGAACCTAAGAAGAAAAACCCAGAGGTCCCTGTCAATTTCGCAGAATTTTCCAAGAAGTGCCCTAGGAGGTGGAGGACAATGTCTGGGAAAGAGACGTCTAAATTTGATGAAATGACAAAACGGCAAAGACAGATAAACTGCACTATGATTGGGAAATGGAGGATTATGGACCAGCTGAGGGCAGCAAGAAGAAGGGCCTAATGCCCCCAAGAGGCCACCATCTGGATTCTTCCTGTTCCGTCCGGAATTCCACCCCCAGATCAAATCTTCAAACCCTGGTGTCTCTACTGGAGATGTGGCAAAGCTGGGTGAGATGTGGAATACCTTAAGTGACACTGAAAAGCAACCTTACAATAAGGCGGCGAAGCTGAAGAAGTACGAGAAGGATTTTGCTGACTCTAAGTCTAAAGGGAAGTTTGATGGCGCCAAAGTTGCCCAGAAAAAAGTGGACGTGGAAAATGAAGAAGACGAGGAGGAGGAGGGGAAAGAGGAGAAGGATGAATAAAAAAACTGATGATCTGTTAAAAAAAAAAAAAAAAAGGAAACGTAGTATCTGTACCATGTACATCATCATGTCATCTATCCTACATATTTTATAGTGGTGAGTATGTATACATACTGCGCTTGGCAATAGGAAATACGTTTTTCATTTCCCATAGTAGGCTGCAAGTTTCAAAAGCTGAAGTCCTAAACCTCTGAAGGCAGCATAAGAAGAATCTTTGTTTGAACCTCAAAGTTGTCTTTCAGCAGTCTGTGTCGTATATAAAAGAAGAGTCAAAATGTTGGTTTCGTTCTATTTATTTTTGGTGGGTGGGGAGGGGAGGTAAAAAAAAGTCCAGTTTTGCTTCAAGGAGCTTTCCTAAAGAGAAGTAACTCATTCATTACACATTCCCGTGGATGAACACTATTTTCTTGGCTTTTATGACAGTTTGAATTCAAGGTAATGTGCATAAAATGTACTGCTGAAATTCACTGTATTCATTTGGACATACATGGGGTGACCCTTGTGTTCTCATTCTCATACAAAAGGTATTGGCACTTTGGCTTCAAGAACAAACACCAAGTATCATAAACACAACTTGTGATTTGGGTCTGGGCTAATGACTAAGGAACTATTCAGCTATAATGGTCTTGGATATTTCAATGCCCCGTGAACCCATAATTAATAAAGAGCTGATTCTAAGAACTATGCCACCAACAAGGGATCGAAGGAAGAGTTCTAAGTCTGATGCTAAATTCAGAGCAAAATATCAATCAATAATCTCCGTCTCACTTTTGCGATATCAATAAATAGAGGGTGAGGGTAAGAATTATATGAATAATGATAAATAAAAACCATCTACAGAAATGGCAAATTATTTTTCATTAAATTTGCCACTTATTCTAGTTCAATAAGATGCCTGCAAGGAAAAGAACTAAGGCAGGAAACTAATTACATCGTTGTGTAGAACTTCTTAAGAGCAAAAAAATGAATACCAATCTACTTCCTCCGTTTAATATTGTCTTAAAATGTGTTACTTTGGAACTTGAACACCTGTGCTATGCCTTGAAAATTCAAAGCAAAAAGTAAAATCACGTAGAAAGCCAGGAATGTCATCAACACATCTACACAGATGTTTGCTTGTAGTTTTTGGTATCCAAAACCTTTTTTCCACACATTGCACAGATGCCTAAAATAAACGAACAAACAAAACATGTAAGCAATCAAATCATAATACCGACTATTAATACCAAATACTAAATATCAACAGTTTGCTTTTTTAAATCATTCCTGAGGCTTAAAACATAAGTTAACAGCATGAGAGAAGAGAAAAAGAAAGCATAGACTTGTAACTACCGACAATTTCTAAGTTTTATCTTGCCTTAGAAAAAAGAGCACTTGATGAACAGCATCTATGAAAGGCTACTCCTTTCCTGTGTTATCTAAGTCAGTACCAATAGTAGGCTTGATATAAATAGAAAAATGGTATTGAAAGAAACTTACCCTTTTTGTAGGCACAGCCCTGGCAGTAATGAGAACCCGGTTGGTGCACAGAACTTTTACAAATCCTGCAAGTGGAGAACTTATTTTTTCCATATGGATCGAATCTATAGAGTTGTTTTTTTTTTTTTTTTTTAAAAAAAAAGAAAAAGAAAAAGATGTGTAATAGAATAGAAACACTTAAATGACCTTCCTTAAGCAACAAATGGGATGAATCCATGCTCTTTGTTCTCTCCGTCACACTCTCCAATTGCCAGGCACGGCAAGTTTGCAGCTGGCCACCCTCCCCACGCCTACACACCCCTGGCCCTCCCACGGGACTGGTACGCTGGTGAAGAGTCAGTTCCTTAATACCAAACCTGTTCCTATGAGTTGCATTTGCCAATCTATGTGTGTGATAGTTTAGTATTATGGAAACTGATGAAATGTGGGTGCAAAAAGTGTGACCAATTCTATTAAAAACTGAAAATTCTTTAGGATGGCTGGGTCAGTGCGAATCACTGAGCTGCTGTTGAGTTAGGGGCAAGATTGTAAGTGGAAGGACTCAGCACTTTGCAAGTCTGTCTGCTGGCTCCACTTTAAAGATACCGGAAATGTGAGTTCTGGTTATGATTTATGTGAGGAAAATGATGAGGACCTCTTATCAGTAGACTCAGACTCAAAAAGCCTGTGTCAGGACCAAATGACTGATGAATGCATGTGCTGTTATGTGCCGTGACTTATAAGAAGGTATGTGTATGTTTCACTAATTGTCCCCTTTAGCTGACATTTTCCATTAACTGATCCAATCCCTTTGCAGAAAAGAGTTTCTACTACATTAAAGTGCTACCTTATGGTGCCTGGAGTAGAAAATAACTCCCCCTAAATTGGCCATAACTTTTGTAACAATACTCATGTACCAAATACCAACACTGTCCTAGACCTTACTTCTTCTCTTGGGGTAGTAAAATACAACAGCTCATTTTCAAAGGTTAATTTCTCCAAACCCACCAGAATGTCACTTTACTCTGCACAAGGGAAGATAGATACTATTCCTCTTTTTAATAAGCTCGATTTGTGTGCATCCATATGGATGTTTACTTTTGCATCAAACCATATTTTATTCTAATATGCACATTTTAGTATGTCTGAAATCTTAATTGACATAGACTTTTCTTTCTTAAAGCAAGATACATCTTCTAAATGTTGGTATCTGGGACATCTGGGTGGCTCAGTCAGTTAACATCTGACTTCGGCTCAAGTGGTCCTGGGATCAAGTCCCACAATGGGCTCCTTAATCATTGAGGAGCCTGTTTCTCCCTCTGCCTGCCGCTACCCCTGCTTGTGCCCTCTGCCTCTCTCTTTGACAAATAAATAAAATCTTTAAAATCAACCAATCAATAAATGTTGGTATCTTAGATTCAATGTAATACAATAGTACGCTTTCCAATGTGAGACATTTAGAGTAGCCAAAGTAATAGCTACTTATTAATTATACTGGAGTGAGGTTGGAGCATAAAGGAACTTTAAGTATCTAAAACTGTACAATCTGGGGGTGCCTGGGCAGCTCAGTGGGTTAAAGCCTCCTTCAGCTCCATCAGCTCAGGTCATGATCCCAGTGTCCTGGGATCGAGCCCCACATCGGGCTCTCAGTAGGGAGCCTGCTCCCCCCCACCCTGCCTGCCTCTCTGCCTACTTGTGATCTCTGTCTGTCAAATAAATAAATAAAATCTTTAAAATAAATAAATAAAACTGTACAATCTGTAAAAATTACAACTTAGTTAATAGTAACTCAACAGTCTTAGAAGATATCAGTAAGTTAGAGCAATACTTAGTGTGATGCTCCACTGAAGATTAAGTCTCATATGTTGTTTTATATCCATTATTTAGTAAGTACCATTATGTACTTACTATAGCCAGGCACAGCAGGTAGTAAAAAGCTTATTATTATTATTATTATTATTCCTAATCCTTGGGATAATGTCATGAAACAGGTATTTATTCATTCAGCAAATACTTGGTGAGTGCCTACTATGTGCCTGTTACTGTTTTACATACCAAAGATGAACTTGACAGACAAAGCCTCTGCCCTCCTCAAGTTAACGGTCTAGTAAGACAACAGGTAAAGGACAGACAGTAAGTAAAGGAACAAACATGCTTTTCAGATAGTGATATATATAGAGAAAATTCTAACAGGACATTGCAGCAGACATGAAGGGAAGGAGGGAAGATATTAATTCAAATGCTGGTTAGGGACCCACTCTGAGGAGGTGACATTTCAGCTGAGATCCTAGAAAGATGCCAGCCATGTAAGCTCTGTGGGACGAACTCTAGGAGAAGGGAGCAACAAGCACAAACCTCTTCCAGTGGGAGTGGGCTTGGTCTAGCTGATGCAGGAGTTGGTGCATCAGGAAGTCAGAGAGGTGGGATGGGCCAGATCACAGAAAACCTTATAAGGGGGAAGGGGAGTTAGATTATATTCTGAATGAAAAGAAAAGCAATGCAGGGTTCTGAGTAAAGCATTTATGTAACCTTTAAAGTACCACTCTGGCTACTATGAGACTGAACCAAAAGGACTAGAGAGGAAGCAGAGAGATGGAAAGTTATTATGGCACCTAAGTAAGAAATACCAGTGGTTTGGAAGAGGGTAATAGCAGTGAGATGGACGGAAGCAGATAGGTTCAGGTTATATGTTGGTGGCAGAGCTAAAGAACTTGCGGATGAAAGCGAAGTGAGGAAAAAGGAAGGATCAGTGTGGAATTCTAGCTCTTTGGCTCGCAGGGCTGGATGGAGTGGTACAATGATTAGAAGACTGCAGGAACAGGTGCCTGTTAGACACCAAACTGGTAAGTCAAGTAGGCAGCTGGATATATCTTTGGAGCTCAGAGAAGAAGTCAGGAAAGGAGATATAAATCTGGGAGTCATTAACATACAGTTTGAATTTAAAGCCTTTGGACTAACGTCACTTGAGGAGAAGTTATACATTTATAAATAGAAAAAAAAGAGAAAGGTCTAAGATTGAGTCCAGAGGCACTTGACTGAGAAGGACCAGTGAGTTGGGAGGAAAAAAAAGAGTATGGTACCCAAGAGCCAAGAGAATAGAAGGTTGCAGAGGCATCAGGTTGGCTCAGCCAGTGAAGCAAGTGACTCTTGATCGTGGGGCTGTGAGCTCAGGCTCCACACTGAAGGTAGAGCTTACTTTAAAAACAAGAGAGAACAGAAGGTTGCAAAAATGAGAGTTGTTAAAAGGTTAAGTAAGGTAAGAAGAGGGAAGTCCACTAGGTGTGATCCTGCTGAGAGCAGCTGCAGGGGTTTGGTGGGGCTGAGGGCCCGACCGGGAGTGGCTGAAGTTGCAAATGGAACCTCAGGCACTGAGAAAGCAGCTGAGTAAGGCTTTCGAAAACTTTTGCTGTGAAGGGAAGCAAAGAAATGGACTGGCAGTTGGAAGGATTCATGGAATTTTTAAGACTGGAAATAGTAAAGCATGGTGTCAAACATTGATTTTTTAGGGTGGGAGACACTTTTATCTCCATTCTTAGATGAGCAAGTAAAGTTCAGAAGAGTCAAGAAACTGGCTTAATTTCCTGAAGGTCCCAGGGCTAGGCAGGAACAGAATCCAAATTCAAATTTAGAGCTGACTCCAGACCTTCTGATCTGTCCTCATCTATTACCTCCGATTTGTACGATAATTAAGAACCAGATAAAATAACCTAGAGTAAACCCAAACGAGGCAATATTATTCCAAAACTACTCCTAGACACATACCACACTGAAGCACCTGAATGAAACTGCAAAGTAGTTTTAGGGATAAGAAATCATAGTTTTCAAAAGAAAAAGAATGAGATAAAATAAAAGTCATGTTTTCTGGTGAAATTATATATAAAAAAATAGCACTAATATCTTCATATATTCATACACTGAAGAGGAGCAGGGGGAGACCAGCAGGTTATAACAGACAGCTTGGCTTTGCATGCTAGGAACTACTGAACTCTGTTTTGTTTTTGTTTTTTTTTTAAAGATTTATTTATTTATTTGACAGAGAGAGAGAAAAAGAGAGAGAGAGAGATATCACAGGTAGGCAGAGAGGCAGGCAGGGAGAGAGGAAGCAGGATCCCCACTAAGGAGAGAGCCCGATGCGGGGCTCGATCCCAGGACCCTGAGATCATGACCTGAGCCGAAGGTAGAGGCTTTAACTCACTGAGCCACCAGGAGCTCCTGAACTCTGTTTTATCACGACAGAATGATGCACACCAAATTCACGCCAGTATGTTTAATTAAGACCAAAGAGAGTGGGAAGTAAAATGCCTGTGGAGTGGCTGCTCTTATACCTACCTTGCTTTTTTTGAAGTCAAAGCTTTATTTTCATTCAGCTTTCTTCCGCCACTTTCTAAATCAAAATATACATGTATTTTAGCGGGTTATTTATACACATTTCACTATAACATATACATTTAACATTTAATAATTAGTTAAAAAGTTCATTCTTTGGCCTCCTACCAGTAGACTAGCCTGTATCAAAACTTTCAAAAATCCCCAGTTAATAGCCAGGTTTTAAGACATTCCTTAAAAATGAAACATTTATTATGAAGCAATAAAACTGTGGATGATCATCTTATTTCTCAGACTCAAAAGAGGATTTTAGGGATGGGTCTACGCTTAATTTATCTAGTATAAAATCTTAAAGCCACTACTTTGGTGCCATAGACTCTGAATACAGTACAAGTGTTTCTTTTCCTTCCTTTTGGAAACACCTCAACTGTACATTATGATATGAAGGTGAAAATGTAAATGTGTAAATGATTTGTTCAAGAATATAAAAGTCAGGTGAAGAGGGGGAATTAAATACAGACTTTAATAAAGTGGAATCAAATCATTTACTATGATCTATTCATTGTTTGAAAATCATTTAATGATTTTGCTCTTCTGCCTGACAGATGACGAACTCTTAACACGTAACCCAGAGAACTAAATAAAAGAAGACATTAAATTGTTGGGGGATCTGGAATTCTTTAGCATTTAAGAAATGAAATACTTTGTACACAAAGGATTTCTTCTTACAAATAATGTAAAACTAAAACATTCATCACAGGAAGCATGGGATTCAACTTCTCGTTTCCAGATGGAAAAATACCTGTGGTATTCCTTGCACCGTCTTTCCATGTGTCTGGAGTGATAACAGTACCAAGTTTCTTTTCACCTGTTATAACAAGATAGTAAAAGTAAGGGGAATTCAGATTTACTGTCTAATAAATACACTACGTGGTGCTTAAAATTCACAGTGGTATCAACCATTGTCTTACAATAGGAGCCTTTTCATGCTGGGGTAGAGGCTGTGAGCTGAGACTGAAGATACTAACTGTGAGCAATGGGTAACTGACTCTCAGTCACATCTGTGCAGTATGATGGCTAATGACAGGCTTTCCCTATACCATGTATACTTGAAACAAATTCGATAAATCTAAACAAATCTGATACACCTATTTATTCCATAAATATTTACTAAGCACTTATGATATACAAACTGCTATACAAAGTTCAGAGAGAAATAAAATGATAAGTTAAATAAAGCTCTAGGTTTCAAGGTATGTACAATACACTATTTTCCCTAACAGTAGTCCTTAACCTGGGTCCCACAGGTAGACCTCAGAAGACAAGTGGAAAAGATGAAGTTGTATACCAAACTACCATATAGCCATTTTTTCTTGTAAGAGTCCATAGCTTTCATCAGATTTTTCAAAGGGGGTCAGAGACCTCTGAAAAAAGAATCATTTGAACCAAAATATAAACTAGAAATAAAAAGCATAGTAGTGGACAGCTGAAGTACTAGGAGAAATTCCACAGAGAAAGAAAGAACCTTAGCTGGGGAAATCCAAGAAAGCTTGTGAAGAAGGGAGGAAGAGAGTCTGGATCTGGCAGTGGGACTGTGAAGAAAGAAGAGGAGAGAAGATGAAAGCAAACTAGAGAAAGGACATATTCTGTAGAAAGGCATGGAAAGCTCAGGGTACAAATGGGCATGCAGAGTGGTTTGGCCAAAGAGTGAGGTAAGAGTAAGTGAAAATAAAGTTGGAAAGATAAGCCAGACTCATTGTGGAGGGTCATCCTGAATGCCAGGCTCTAAATCTAGAAACCCAAAATTATTCTCTGCACATTGAGAATTTATTAAAGGTTTTAAATCCAGGAAGTGATAGAGTTCACTTATATTTAGGTTCAATGCAAATATTTGTTGTGAATACTCTAAACCATGTCCTGGCATAATGGTGAAGGATGGTAAGACAAAGTCTTTACCCTTTGGTTCTGCTGTCTAGCATTTGGTAGACATATAATACTTGTTGCATGAATGAAAAGAAAAGGTGACAAAGTGTAAGAATGAAAGGTGGAGTCAGGGTCTAATTGAGCATGTTTATATGGAAGGGGAGCTGATTAAAGATTCCAAAGGATACAGAGACAAAGAGGTAGGGGGGGATGGCAACCGAGGACGCGAGTAGAATTTTCCTTGAAGAAAGGGAAAGAAGTAAATCAGCATGGATGCAGATCTGTGTATGGGTATAGTAAAAGAAGTTGAGAATGTTCCCATTTAATTGCCTTGCTTTTCTTCTACCTATAAGAAGGTATTTGTCAACAGAGCATGAGGTAGATGAAGGTGTTAAGTTTAAGGGACTGGAGAGCTTGGAATAGTCACTAGCAACAAAGGGCAAGAGGACTGACTAAAGATAAGTAAAAAAGATTGATGAGTAGGATTAAAGATCCTGGAGATTAGGAATTGTGCACTTTTAGTGGTACCAACTGATTCACTTGTGCAGTTTTCCCCAATGGCCTTTAAACACACATGCAGGACAGTTTAGAGAGAGAAGAGCCAAAGGCAGGGAGAACATAGTTTGAACGGAGCAGGGCTGGTAAGGGATCACATTAGTCTAACTTGAGTCATGGGACCTCAGCGAGGGTACTTGAGGGGTCAATGAGAGGCTAGGGAAAATATGAGCTATTAAATGGAAGTAAAAACAGCAGGACATGCAAATGTTTGGATGCAGGCTCACAAAGGGATAGGGGAATGCACGAAAGGTGATTAAGTCTTTGTGAATGAGTGACTGGGAGGACTGCCATGCCATTAAATGATGGAAGAGAAGGTAAAGATTTGTGAAGAAGGATGACAAATTCAATCTTGGAAGTACTAAACTACTACGTAACAACCAGATGGAGGTTCCCAGTATTGTCTGAAGAAAATTCTTCTATTGGTCTTAGTTTAGAGAGAAAGTGACTGGAGATGTGGATTAGATAGACATTCACTGGCATGGATATGCTACTCGAAGCCAGATATTTCAAAAAAAAACTGTCAAAAGAAGGTCAGATACAGATTACTGGGAAACATCTACTTTAAGGGAGAAGGAGAATAAGAAAACTTGGAGATTATAATGGTAAAGAAGCACAGGGAAAAGTAAATTCAAAGAGAATCGAGACCAAGTTTCAAAGTCACAGAGTAGAAAAGGACTGAAAGGTCTTTGAATTAAGACTCTAATTTTATTTGGGGAATAAAAGGCTATAGGCGATAGAAAGATATTAGAGCAAAAAAAAAAAATAATAATACACAGACTTTCAGAAGTGCAAAGAAGTAAAAAGCAAAAGACCTTTTAGGACACATATCACGTCCTAAAACCAACTATGTGTATTTATTTTAATACCACATTACATCTTGGGTTCTTAAAATTTTTATGTACCTTAGGAAATGAACTTTCACAATTTGCCCAGTATCCTCAATTTCCTTGAGAAAAAGCACTTATGGTGTAAAGAACATCACACAAAACAAGTTAAACCAGGCAGAATACCGGTCCTCTAAAGTTAAAATATACAAGATTAACACAAATTACATAGAAGGCTAAATTTACATGTTTAGGAAGTATACTACATAAGAGAAAAGACATCAAGGAAGGTGCATAACCTAAATACATATAAGTCATATTTACTCAAACAGGCAAAACAAAAAAACTTCTTAGGTACTGGATGGAGTAGAGTTAATGGATGTCAATGTCAAAAAGCTTAATGTGCTTTTTAGAGAGATGAAAATATTCTAAAACTGTGGTGATGGTTGCACAACGCTGTGAATATACTGAAAATAATAGAATGGTACATTTTAAATGAGTGACTTGTACCTATGTCAATTACATTGCAATAGTTTTTTAAAAGCTTAGTGTGAGACGATGATAAAGCAGAAAAATGTAAATATTAGTTCCACTCTACCCCTCATAAAATGGAGCAGAGTTTAATTCTGAGTGCCACGTATTGGGGGTTATAATAGAAATAACCAGTTTTTGAGTATACACTAAGGCACTTTTATAGCAAGCTTTACCTACATTATCTAATTTTCACAAAACCCACAAATTATGTATTATTCTCATTTTTCAGATGAGAAAACTGGGACCAAGAAATATTAGATAACTTGCCCATGGTTATTCTTTTACCTAATGTAAAAACTGTGTGATTCAACTCCTGGGTGCCTGTGCTCAAAGGTTTATCTACTGTTGGGGTGGGGTTATAAACAAAATGGATTATGTTAATGTTAATCCAGATAAAAGGACTTGAACCATTGTCTCAGAAGAGCCAGAAATCTAGACTGAGGAAAGAGACTTAGGGATATGACAGCAGTTTTAAAGCAAATAGTCTGTGACATCAAAAAGTCATTATTTTGGGGGGGTAGGGATAGGGTGGCTGGGTTGTGGACATTGGGGAGGGTATGTGCTATGTTAAGTGCTGTGAAATGTGTAAGCCTGACGATTCACAGACATGTACCCTGGGGCAAATAATACATTATATGTTACTAAAAATTAACAAAAAAGTCATTATTTTCTAAAACCTCAAGAGTACATTAGGCTTACTGATGGCAACTGTAGGGAGGAAGGACTTTTCTAAGACATCAATACAGACTGCTTTGAAGGTGGTGGGGCTTTCTGAACCCTGCCTCAATACCACAGGTATTCATGCAAAGAGCATTTAAGCCATTGGATAGGCTGTTAACTTTGGGTTGCTAGTTAAAATACGGGATGCCCAGTTAAATTTAAATTTCAAACGATGAATGGTGTTTTAGTACCGTCACATCCTTAAAGTTAAGTCCAAAGCACTTTCAGGAGTAAGGAGCAGCAAGCAAAGACAAGTCTCAAATATTGCATGAGATATACTTCTCCTAGGAAAAAGTATTCATATTTTTAATGTCTGCTAAATCTGTAAACTCCAGATGTTGAATAAGTTACTTTTAAGATCCATTCCAACCCTGAGGGTCTGTGAAGCGAAGGAGCCAGTCGAGAGATGTACGGGATGAGATCCCGGGTTGGGGGAGGCAAAGGAAATAAACAGATGAGTGCAAAACTGAGACCACTCTGAATGACCATGAATATGGTCTTTGGGGAGGGAAGGAATGGTCAAAGGGGTAGAAGGCCAAAGGCCGGAATCGGAGACCCATGGCCTAGAAAAAAAGAAAAGGCAAAGTACCCAAAGAACGCCAGCTGGCTTCGCCTAGCCTCCTTCTCCCAAAGATGTGGCCCCTTAACTCACATTTTTCGCACACCATCCTTCCCCGACGGATCTCTTGGCCGCAGAAACAGCAGCAGCTTGAAAATGTCAACACAACAGCCAGGAAAGGATTCCCCTTCCGGGTTACGACAACCCACTTCCGGCCCCTCCGCCCTCCACCCCGCCCATCCCACACCTGAAAAGCAGCGGGAGGAATTAAACGCGAGCTGGAAGGCGGGGCTGCTCCCATTGCCCGCCCCTCCGCTTCTGCAATTGGCTGTGAGATCTTGGATCGCCCCCCACAGGCTAGCGCCTGCGCGAGGGCCGGGGCGGCGAGTCGTACCTGATGGTGGGAGGTAGTAACCCACGCTTCTCTTCCGCTGGCGGGAGAGTTAGGTAAGCCCAGCCGAACCCTCCAGGCACGGGAGCCTCCCGGAGGTGCAGGCAGCCCCCACCAACTGCCCATGTGACCGACAATGTTTGTGCCCTCAGCCCGCGAGCCCCCTCCCCCCCTCCGTCGAGCGCCACCCTTCCGGCTAGACCTGGTGGACCCAGCCCTCTTTCGTATCCGTCTTTCTGTGTGTGGCCCTCCCTTTCTCCTGGTCTCCGGGCCCGTGCTCTTTGATTATGCTTCTCAGCGTGTCCCCCGCTGCTCACAGTCGCCCTGGGTGAGCCTAGGGCAGAGTCCCGAGCGACCGAGTTTGGGGTGGGACTGCAGAGACAGGTCCTGGGTATTTCCGCGGAGTCCCCTTTGCGAGCCTCAGGACCTGCGAACCTGGGCTAGGTCAGACCGCCGAGGCCAGGGCTGTGGCAACCGGAGGGGCGCCCGACAGTTGTCCTCGTGTGTTCTCCAGGGCCCATCCCAGGGCTGCTTTCGCAGGACCCACCCTCTTTCGTTCGTTCGTTCATTCATTCAGTAAGCATTTGAGTTTGGGTGCTGCGCACTGTATTAGATCGGGATCTACTCATGTCATTTGGGATTCTGAGAGGGGCCCAGAAAAATACCCGAAGAGGTATCTGTTGAGACGGTGTATTCCGGATCAGCCGCCCCGCCTTTCAGTCAGCAGAGGATAGGACATGTGAGAAACTTTTCCTTTCCCCCTTCTTCTCTTCATTTTCTAATCAACCCCTAGTGTGAATCCTTATATCAAAGAGGCGACGCTTTGTTGTGGCTTTGGTGCTTGGGAGCTTGGGACCTTGGACCTGTCTCCTAACGTGTCTTATAGTCTGTTTCCTTATCAGTAGAATATTTGCCTTGGAAAATTACAGAACTATATCAGAGCCGTTGGGATAGGGCCTGGATTTGCCCTATTGTTTTTCTGGAATATTCACCATAGTGGATTATTACTTTAAATTAGTAAGGTCCTACTTAACAGTAAGTGTTGTACCTAACCTTATTAACTAAGTTAGTAACAATACACTATGTATTGTGTAGGTAATTTATAAATAAACATATACATATAATGTGTATTTTATAGAGACAAAGAAAGTACACCTTTGTTCTCCTATTTATGATCTACTTTTGATTGGAACTTAGCACCTGTAACAAACATTGTCGTTTTGGTATTTCTGGAGCTGGGATCCCTTAGTTTAGATCCCTTAGTTTAGAACTTTCAAAGAAAGTTCTTTGAACTTTCTTGATTACACTGGCCACCGTTTGAGTATTCAAGTATGCACTTGGTGTCACTTGTCATTTGCCAGAAGATGTGAACTACTGTGATGTTAGACAAGGGTCCACAACGATTAAAAAAAAAATGCCAACAGTTTGGCCAGAGTGTATTCAAGGGGTTTTTAGAACGCATAGGTCATACTTCCAACAAGAGCAAATCATTAATCTGCATGTTGTTTTCACCTCTGTGGTTTTGGCAAAAAAAAAAGAAAGAAAAAAGAAAACAAATCTCTTAATTGGTCCTAGTACGTGACCCTTTTACAGAAACCAGTTACAAATATTTAAGAAATTAGTAATTTTGTCATTTTTAGGTTCTGAGACCTTTTTGAGCCATATTAATCTACATATATATTTTATACATACGCACCTTCCCATATTCTGAAACAAGTACATTTTTGTGCATAGAAAATTGACTTTGTTCATGCTTACTTTTAGGCGTTGGAGCATTTAGACAATGGGAAAAATCATTATTGGATATGCTCTTTTCTTAATTTCTTTTTCATTAGATAGCCTCTCGAGAAAACACCATGAAAGATACTGATATCAAGAGACTACTGTATACCCATCTTTTATGCATATTTTCAATTATTCTAAGCATCTTCATTCCATCATTCTTCTTGGAGAACTTCTCAATATTGGAAACACACTTGACATGGTTGTGCATCTGTTCTGTTTTTGTAACTGCCGTCAATCTAGTATTATATTTAGTAGTGCAACCAAATGCATCTTCTAAAAGAAGTTCATTATCATACAAGGTAAGGCTTATTTTTTGATAACTGATTTTTAGATAGAGGTAGTTTTCTTTTAATGAAAGAATAAAGTATTAGTCAAGACTCATGGGGTTATTTACAGTGAGTAAAGAGAACTTGATTTTTTTTTCCAAATCGGTAGGCTATTATTGCTGGAAGACTTCTCACAATGTTTGATAGATGCTTGCCATGCATCAGTTGTGGAATTAGGTTATCTTCAGTGGCTATTACAGCATTGTGAACCTAGATAGTCATATTTTAAGTCACCACTGAAGATAAGTACATGACATAGCAGTTGTATCTTTAAACTTTATAAGACACTTTAGTTTATTTTCACTTATTTTTTCCATTTCTGAGAGAAAAGGGATTGTTCAGAAATTACAAAATAAACCTCGTGGTAGCTTTGTTTCTAACATGGCCTTCTTCAACTAAACAGTGTTAAAGTTGTCAGGTATCAGAATCTGTTTTCTGGAATGCTCACTGTCTTATAACACTTAACTATTACTTTAAATTAATAAAGCCCTCCCTTAACATTACCCAATACTATGTGTAGCTCTCTTAGATAATTTAAAGCACATTTACTGCTCTACGATTAAAAAATTCAATGTGTGCATTATAATTAGATCTTCTTAAGCTCCAAATCAGTCCCACACTGATTTGCAGACATGCGTGTCTTTTTTCATAGGTATCATATAATCACATGAATATGATTTGGGGAATTATTTAGTATTGTGCTTTTTTGGTACAGTTTATCGGGAATTTTGTTTTTAAATAAAAAAACTTTAGTCCTTATTTTTTCAAAGATTTCATGTATCACATAATAAGGACTTTTTCTTGTATCATAGCGTTCTGTTGTTGGTAAATATTTTATAAATACTGACTCGTAGCATAGCTCAGTGCATACCGTGGGAACAGAAATGCTTTTGATTCTAGTGCCGGTTGGGTGGGTGGAATATGGGTGGTGATTTGTGACTTGTAGGCTGTTTTGTGGGGCTGTCGGGAGGTCCGTGCACCTGTGTCCAGAAGATGGAGTCTGACTTCAGGCTACCCGAAGTAAAGAACATTCAGCTGTTGCACACTTAAGTTGTATTTGTAGATAAAGTGGAAGCATTTGCTGTCCTCTAGGCATTGTCTTGAGCCTTCAAACCATTGTCATTTCTTTTTTAGGTAACCAGGTTTTTTAAATGCTGTATCTACTTTCTTATGTCATGTTTCTTCTTCCATGTAATTTTTGTTCTATATGGAGCACCCCTCATAGAGTAAGTCTGAAATTTGTACCTTAAGGCAATTATATTTGAAACACTTGTTTACTAAACAAAACACTAATTCTGTTGGTGAGGAATGAAAAACCATGGTGTGTTTAACTACCAGATCACAGAAGGATACTGACATCATTGCCCTTTCTTAGTAATGATGCTCTTTTAACATTACTTCATAATAAGAATAACTTAATTCATTAAATATTCCTATTACCTAGCCTTCGATTATCCCATTGTATGTGGGGGTGAGGAGGTAGATGAGAAACTACCAATAAATGTGTGGCCCTTAGAACCTCTAAGGGAACTTAACTATAATGATATGTATAAATTAGTTATAATTAACATATCAATTGTTAGTAAGTATGATTCTGAAGTGCTTGAAAGAAGTTTTTCTTAAGAAAATTCAGTAGATTCCTATATTTAATTATTTAATAACCTAATGTTAATAGGTTTTGTGTTTTTTTTTTAAAGATTTTATTTATTTATTTGACAGAGAGAGAGCAGGAGGGCACAGGCAGAGGGAGTGGCAGAAGCAGGCCCCCCACTAGCATGGAACCTGATTTGGGGTTCCATTTTAGGACTCTAGGATCATTAGCAGAGACAGAGGCTTAACCGACTGAACCACTGAGGTGCTCCCATAATATTGATAGTTTAAGGTCAGAATTTAACTCAACACTTTTTCAAAGCTGACCGGTTTTTAATAAAACTAGATTCACAAATACTTCTTATGTAATGTTCATCATAGATTGGTAAACTTTATTTAGAAGTGATTAATGATCAGGGTGAAACAAGTCGTGACACACACACACACACACACACACACACACACAGCTATGTATGTAGTCTTATATATATTGACACATAGTTGTGTATATATACACACACTAAATTAACAAGTAGTTCTTTTCTTAGGGGGAGGACAAGACCTTTGTAATGGGAAATGATAGTTTCTATTTAATCCATTGTAGAGTAGAATGAACGTCTTGAGCAGTGGTACTAAAACCAACAGGGTCAGCATTTTTTTTTTTAAGATTTTATTTATTTATTTGACACAGGGATAGAGAGAGATCACAAGTAGGCAGAGAGGCAGGCAGAGAGAGAGGGGGGAGCAGGCTCCCTGGTGAGCAGAGACCAATGTGGGGCTTGATCTCAGGACCCTGAGACCATGACCTGAGCCAAAGGCAGAGGCTTTAACCCACTGAGCCACCCAGGTGCCCCAGCATCAGCATTTTATCAAAAGCAAATTCTCAGACCTCAGAAACTCTAGGGGTGTAGCCCCCTAATCTTTACCTCACTTTCCAAGTGGCTCCAGTATAAACTAGAGTTGAACCAGTGGTTGCAGAGAAAGTTCCAGAGACTATTCAGGAAGAAAGTGAATTGTCTAAAAATGGGGTTTCTTGCAGTGGAGATTCTCATATGGGTCAGAGGTTATTTAACACTTCTGAACTCTATCATTAAAGCCAGATATTTGGGACGCTTGGGTGGCTCAGTTGGTTGAGCATCTGCTTTCGTCTCAGGTCATGATTCAGGGTCCTGGGATCAAGTTCCACATCAGGCTTTTTGCCCAATGGGGAGCCTGCTTCTCCCTCTGCCAGCCGCTCCCCCTGCTTGTGCACTTTCACACTCTCTCTGACAAATAAGTAAATAAAATCTTTAAAAAAAAAATGAAGCCAGATATTTGCTAGATTGTTTTTTATAGCTTGTATTTCAGTATTAAAATTTTTTGTAATTATCATTTTGGTAGGACTCATGTTACCTTCAAAGTAAAGTATAAGAAAATGTTTTAGTGTTAAATCTATTTAAGTAACAAAGATTATGTAGTGTACATACAACTTTAATGCTTTTAAAAAATTAACAAAGTTTTTTTTTTTTCTAGGTTGGTATTGGAAACATTTTTATTTGCAGTTATTTTGTCAACCTTTACTACTGTACCTTGTTTGTGTTTGTTAGGACCAAACATCAAAGCATGGCTAAGAGTTTTCAGTAGAAATGGGTAAGTTTTAATTTTAAAGTTTAAATTTTAAATTTTATTTTAGTGGTGTTTGAAATTTAAAAAAAAAAAATCAATATTTTTCTATTCATGGCTGCTTTCTGATTATTCTTTGAGTGTTTTTCAAGACTGCGGTTCTCAGGGATGCCTTCAGGGCCCACCACAGTCGGGAACTGGGAATAGGGAAGGGGTTGTATTACATCCGAGGGAGACTCAAGCAGGTGGAACTATAGGCTCCTCTTTCCATTTTAGCAAGATCATCTCTGCTTTTCTTCCGTATGGGAGGATTCCACTTCACCTTTTGTTAGAAAAGTTTTCTACTACCAAAAGAAGGCTTTGAGAACCACTACTCAGGGATGATTTGTCACTGTACTAAAATTGCTACAGATAAAATTGCTTCCATACGTCTTATAATGTACAATTGGGGTCCAAAATCTAAAAATGCTTATTAGTGTAACCACTGTAATTCTTGTTTAGCCTTTTTTGTGGTAAGACTTCTGTGTGCAAGTTTGTTAGGATTTTATCTCCTTAGCAGCCGTGTATAAATTTAGCACAGCTAAGTTAAAAGTTTAGCTTTTTCAAAGGCATCGAAATGGTTCATATCAGAAATGGTTAAATTGTAAGTAAGAAAGCCGAGAGGTTATTTGGTGCCCGTGATTTTGTCCTGTTTATCACCCAGGAGCAAAAATTTCTTGAGTTCTTACTCTGTGCTCCATGCTATGCAAGCTTTTTGTGGATTCTGAAGTATTAGCCATGATTCTCTCCCTGAGAAGTTGAATGGTTGAGGGACAAGAATAAAATGAACAAACAATATGAGATTAAAATTGTGTAAATCAGATACTGTTGGAACTCTGAGGGGTAGGAAAGCTGGAAGGGGAATGGTCTGTAAAGGGTTTGGATCGGGAGTGAGGTTTGGTGAGATGAAGGGAGAAGGGAAAGACATCCGTGCTAGGGTAATGAACGAAGCCATAGAAACTGAAGGGAAAGTGGTAGTTTTTGTAATATGAAAGGGAACAGCCCAAGTAGGACAGAGGATGCATGCTGGCTAGTAGCTAGGCTCCATATATTATGAGGTTTTCCTTTTGAAATGAATATTGTTTCCCTGTAGAACGTCTTCTGATATTGATAAGGTCTCTAGAAAACAAAAGTGCAGTCATTGAAAACTCTTTCCCACATTGTTACCATGGTATCTCTAATACCATTAATTTCTTTTAGCATTTTAGTTTGAAATTGTTAAGCAGTGAAAAACAGAAACATCATAGGTTTGGATTGGTGATTTATCCAGCTTTGAACTGTGCTTCTGATGATGGTATATTTGAGGGAGACGTTATCATCTGATTCTGCAGTTAGTTCTGCCATAGTATGGTGTATGCATCCCTAGAAATCCCTGCACTATGCAGAATTGGGCACTAAAAAACAGAGCTTATGGGAAAGGCAGGATTGAGGCATAATACTCAAAAACTCTGACAATAACTCATAAAAAGGATAGTAACTTTTTTTTTTTTAAAGATTTTACTTATTTATTTGAGGGAGAGAGAGAATAGAGAGAGCATGAGAGGGGAGAAGGTCAGAAGGAGAAGCAGACTCCCCATGGAGCTGGGACCCCAATGTGCTATCATGACCTGAACTGAAGGCAGTCGCTTAATCAACTGAGCCACCCAGGCGTCCCAAAAAAGATAGGAACTTAATAAAAATGGTAATATAGTTTTATACATGTTGAATGGTTAAGAAATCGATAAACATTATAATGAATATAGTCCTTTTCCTTGGGAAAAAACCCCTGAAATTTGCTTTTTTGGAATTAGAGTAGGAAGAGTTGCCACTCGTAAGTTACTATGCAGTCGTAAAGGAGGGTTGTTAGAAATCTGTTGGGAAGTTAAGGACCAGATGTGGAAGGTGTGACTCATACACATGAGGGAAACTAAGGGATCTAGGAGCTGGGGTTTATTTTTTGTTTTGGTTTTGTTTTTGTTGTTTTATGTTTCAAATTTTGATTTAAATTCTGGTTAGTTAACATACAGTGTTATATTAGTTTCAGAAGTAAAATTTCATAATTCATCACTTATATACAGCACCCAACGCTCATCACTGGTGTTCTCCTTAATGCCCATTACCCATTTATCCCACCACCCCCGACCCCTACGTCCCCTCCAGCAACCCAGGGAGATTGGTTTTCTTTTTTTAAGTAGTATTGAGATATAATTCAAAGACCATACACTTTGCCTATTTAAAGTGTAGCATTTAGTGGTTTTTAGTATATTCATGAGAATTGTGCAGCTGTCATCACAGTCAAGGTTAGAACATTTTCATCACCTCAAAAAAGAAACTCCATACCCTTTAGGTATCACTTCCTTATCCCCTCTCCCCTAGCCCTAAGCAACCACTGATCTCTTTACTGTTTATAGATTTGTCTTTGCTGGATATTCATTAAAATGTTATCATATAAAATATGGTATTTTGTGATTAGCTTCTTTCACCTGCCCATAATATTTTCAAGGTCCATCTGTGTGGTAGTTCATTCCTTTTTATGACCGAGTAACATTCCACTGTGCCGTTGTATACCATATTTTGTTTATCCATTCATCAACTGATGACATCTGCGTTGTTTCTGCTTTTTCTGTTATGACTAAGGAGCTGTAAGCATTTGTATACAGGTTTTTGTATGGACATAATTTTTTTTTTTTGGACATAATTTTTTTATTTTTTTGATTATATGCTTAGGAGTGGAATTTCTGGGTCTTAGAATAACTCGTCTAACTGTTTGAGGAACTGCCAGACAGCTTTCCAAGGTGGCTGCACCATTTTACATTCCCACAACAGGGTATGAAGGCTCCAGTTCTCCTGCGTCCTTGCCAACAGTTGTTGTTATCTGCTTTATGATTATCGCCATCCTAATGGGTGTAAATTGTTATATCCTTGTGTTTTTTTTTTTTTTTAAGATTTTATTTATTTATTTGACAGAGGGAGAGAGACCACGAGTAGGCAGAGAGGCAGACAGAGAGAGAGGGAGAAGCAGGCTCTCTGCTGAGCAGAGAGCCTGATGCAAGGCTCGATCCCAGGACCCTGAGATCATGACCTGAGCCGAAGGCAGAGGCTTTAACCCACTGAGCCACTCAGGCGCCCCTCCTTGTGTTTTTTATTTGCATTTCCCTACTGGCTAATGATGTCAAGCATCTTTTCATGTTTCTGGCATGTTTGGCAATTATATATTTTCCTTGGTGAAATATCTCTTCAGAGCCTTTGGTTATTTTTGAATTGGGTTATTTGTCTTTTTTACCATTAAGTTGTAAGAGTTCTTTATATACTCTAAATACAGATCCTTCATCCTATGCATGATTTGCACATTCTTTCTGTGGTTCTTTTCACTTTCTTCATTTGGGTCCTTTGAAGCACAAAAGATTTTAATTTTGATGAAATCTAATTCATCAATTTTTGTCTTTTGTTGCTTGTGCATTTTTTAGGATTCTCTTAGAATCCATTGCCAATCCGAGGTCATAAAGATTTGTTCCTATATTTTCTTCCAAGAGGTTTATAGTTTTAGGTTTTACATTTGGGTCTTTGGTCCATTACGTATTAGCTTTTGTGTACAGTGTGAGGTGTAAGGGTCTACTTTCATTCTTTTGCGTGCAGCTCACCAGTTGTCCCAGTACCTTTTGTTGAAAAGGCTATTTTCCCCCTTTGAGTGATTTTGACATCCTTGTCAAAAATCAATTAATCATAAATACATGATCTTTAGTTGTTTTTCCATTGACCTGTATGTCTGTCTTTATGACAGTACACCACTGTTTTGATTCTGTGATAGATGTTTGGGGATGTGCACATTTTGTGTATTCATACACTGCTCAGTGCCATTGGGTGCAGTTTTTATGTATTCACTGAGTGTTTCTCAGGTGAAATTGCTCATATTGTTCCCTACTATATCAGTCAAATTGGAACAAATTTGCATATTCAAAATAAGAATTATAGCAGAAGTGATTATATATATAAATGCCTAATATTTTAAAATCGAAAAAAGAAACTTCAAAACTCAAGGGAAACAGACTACCCTTAATTTCTCTTAGTAACGCACCACAAATTTAATATGTATTTATTTTCTAATTCTGCTTTAACCCTGTTTCTGCATTGAGCCTGAACTATACTTTGCAGCATGCCTATTATTTTCTGCTGGGTTAAAAAGAGCTTTTTAAAAAATTTATTATAAAATTCAACTTTTGGATATTTTGAGATTTGCAGAGTTAATTTGTTGTCACCTTGTTTTTGTATCTATCAGCACTTTATCCCTTCTCAGAAGGATCTCTAACAAAGTAAAACTAGAAATTATAGGAAGGGGAATACCATTTTCTGGCTAGCGAGCAAACTGACAAAGATCTGTAAGTTTCATAATCCATAGTGTTAAAGGTTTGGGGAGGTAGTGCCAGTGGGAATACAAATTGGTTTAAGCTCTGTGAAGGGCGGTTTGGTAGTATCTGTAAAAATTAAAAATACCCATCTTTGACCTAGCAGTTCCACTTCTAGGATTTTATGCACGAGATATATTTTCGTACCTACAAAATATTGAATGTGTAAGATTACTCATTGTAGCTTTGAAAACAGCTTAAATATCCTTTAATAAGGGGTGGATTAAGTTAAATTTAATGCAGCTAAACAACAATAACAACAACAACAACAAAAAACAAGGTGAAGAAATGTATGTAGGATGTTACCATTTATGTAAAAAGTGGGCAGGAGAGAATAGATATACCTGTGTATCTTTGAAAGAATACATGAGAAACTAATAAAAATATTGGTTATTTCTGAGAAGCTAGGGAACCAGCTCAGAAGACTTTGCACCAACTACCCACCCTTTGGTGTCTTTTGAAATTTAAACCATAGTAATATACTACCTTGTCAAAATGAAAATTATAATAGGTTAGGTTTTGCCATTATTAAGCTTATTTGGGGGATATTGAAAGTTAGGCCTGTATCAAGTTTTTAGACTTCTTTTATGCCACCTAAAAGTAGACTGCAAAAATAGCCTTCAAAATTTCTAACATGCGGGGCACCTGGGTGGCTCAGTCGTTAAGCGCCTGCCTTCAGCTCAGGTCATGATCCCAGAGTCCTGGGATCGAGCCCCGCATCGGGCTCCCTGCTCTGCGGGAAGCCTGCTTCTCCCGCTACCATTCCCTCTGCTTGTGTTCCCTCTCTCGCTGTGTTTCTCTCTGTCAAATAAATAAAATCTTTAAAAAAAAAAAATTTCTAACATGCAACAAGATAATAGCTCAGTTGCTGGAGGTCTATAGCTAAAAATAATCAATTTGTAATATGAAATGGTTAATATTGCACAGGGCAGGGCATAAAATAGTAGTATGCAAAAGTAACGACTCTTAAAGCATGTTCATGTGTCTTATAGCATTTAAATGTCACAGGAGTCTGGTGAAGATACTAGAAAGCTGACAAGTTTAGTGATTTACCCAAGCCCTCGAATAGCCAGGAAGCAGTAGAATTGGGACTTGAATGCAGATCATGGGATAGGACAGAGGTTTTAGAAGACCACACTGAGGGTCAGAAGATGAGTTTCTGCCTTCTCATCTTAGTGGCCCAAATGATCTTAGAGAAGCTAGTCATTTAACTCCAGAGATCCTCATATGTAATACTGTTAGAAGCATGCTAATAAGCACTTTGCAGGGTTGTTATCAGAACTGGGTGAGATAAATGAAATCAAATAGCAAATGCTTAAGAAGTGTTTGTCAAATGGATTAACAAATGTCAGGGAGCATTTTTATATTTCATATTTCCAATCCTGGCTGCCGTTTGTCTTAGTACCTCTTCCTGGTTTAGGTAGCAGACCAAGGGGTACAGGGCATGGACAACCATGGAGAAGGAGGAAGTTGTTTCAGTTGATTTAATGTAAAATTAATTTGAGCTTTGTCATGAGAGGGCAACCTAAGTCTTCCACATCTCCACCATCCCTAGCGATAGTTCAGTTTCTTCCGTAGCATTTTTATCACACTTTAAGAATTTAGCATAAAAAGCATGTCAAATTTTGAATGAGTTAAGGGAACAGTTAATTTGATAGATTAACTTGTTTAATGTTAGAGTTGGCCTTCTTAAATGTTCACTGTTAGGCAGAAATATTTTTAAAATGCTAAGATCTGTTGGTTCTAAAGTGATAATATGAAATACCCACAAAAACAACTTGTATATTATTTTAGAATTGTCCTAATATGCAGTTAGCATTATTTATATTGAGTCACAACTTTGGTTTCAGAGAATTCCATTATTATTTAGGGAGGTTATACTAACATGAATAATACATTTTTCTTTCTACCCAATAGTTATTTCCAACAGAAATTAAAGTTCTGATTTGAAGTTCTTATGCTCTAGTTCTAATTCATTAAAAGTGCATAAAATACTTTGATTAAAGAGTTTAGAACTTTAAATATTTTTATCATTTATCCTGTGTCTTAGCATATAAACTCAGAAGAGTTTTTTTGTTTTGTTTTAGTATTATTGAAATATGACTAAAATGTTCAGAATGAACAGGCCAGTTTTGAATTGGGCTTACATCTCGCTCGGTATGGAGTCAGTATAAATGTTTTATACTATTCTATGCAAAATAAGTTCCATATCCAAATTGTTAATTTATTTGCATGCTTAATATTGAATAGATGATAACCTGATGAAGACTGAGAAATGTAAAAGCTTTGGTCCTGAGAACTGTGTAGGAATTCTATCCCAAGAGTAAAGGACCAATTCTGTTACTATTGAGATTTAATACTTAACTAAATGACATAAATTATACTATTTTAACAAGACTTTTCCTTAAAGTAAATAATGAAGTTATTCTAGATTTAAAAAAATACAAAGGAATGCTATTTTAAAGAAACTTGAAGGTAGAAAAATAGTTTGTTTCTTAACTTCTGACCGCTTCTATTTGGTATTTATTACTGAGCATACTCAATGTGTACTAGTAAAATTCAGTTTGTTACCTTGCTGTTATAATTATTGTGGGTTTTTTTCTTTCGTAGACTTTCTTATAAAAGAAAGTAATATTCCGACTACCTTAAACCTATATTTTTCATTTAAATTTGCTTTTGATTTATCAGTTCTTTTATGCTATTATTTGCATGTTTTATTATTATTATTATTATTATTTTTTAAAGGTTTTATTTATTTGACAGAGAGAAACACAGCGAGAGAGGGAACACAAGCAGAGGGAATGGTAGCGGGAGAAGCAGGCTTCCTGCCGAGCAGGGAGCCCGATGCGGGGCTTGATCCCAGGATCCTGGGATCATGACCCGAGCCGAAGGCAGACGCTTAACGACTGAGCCACCCAGGTGCCCCTATTTGCATGTTTTAAATTAGGATCTGACCACTTTTGGTGAACTGAAAAACTTGAATTTCTGAATAGGTTCCTGAATTTGTGGTTATCTTGCCAAGGTAAAGATAGTAAGACCTGTTTGTTTAGATAAAGACAGTAAGCATTTTTGGTCATCTTTGCATGGGAATCGATTTTATATTGAAAAAACCACCAAGGACATTTAAGAGTAAAAAGATAGTGAATGACCAAAAATTTATACATTATAAAAAATAGATAATTTAGCCTTGATAAGGGTATGAAAATTTAGTGGCAAAGAGGCACTGGTTTTAATATTAATTCAGTAGGGGAGTGAAATTCTGTAAAACATCTTTAGCCACTAGGAGGAGTTAGCTGTGTGGGGTCTCCTTTTTGGATGAAGAGCTCAATAGTTAAAAGATCAGCTCCATTTAAAGAAGCATTGTTTTGATGACAGCTGACTAAGACAGTGCTCACCGTTAGCTACCCAGGCAGCTGATACAATGTCTGGAACATTGTAAACATTCAACATGGTCTTTTTCAATTAATGTTTGATGAATTTCAGTGGAGACAGTTACTTGGAGCTCATTGTCATGAAGATTGATCTGTAATATTGTTTTAGTTACTTTTTAAGTTTGTCCACAGGGCGGTGAGCCATTTTTCTATTCTCAGCCCTCTTGTGACTTTGTATACATTCCTTAACTATGAAAAATTAACCCCAAACCATAGAATTTAGATAACTTAACTATAAGTTATGGAAACTTATAGAAGGGGAATAAACCAGTGTCAGCACTGCTATAAATAAGTTAATTGAAAGGAATTTATTTTTTATCTTATATATAAAAGAATATATAGTGTAAAAACTCAAATAATTGAAAAATATAGAAAGTTAAAGATCCTATAATCCTATCAAAGAAGCAGACATTGCGACAGATTTTAGTCTAAGTTTGTCCACACATATCATATATTTGCAATTTAAAACCAAAAATGATTATACTATCACTGCTTTATAACTTATTTTTTTAACTTATTAAGAACATCTTTAACTGTATGTATGTATAATCTACCTCTTCTTGCATAATGTCCTTAGTATGTTTTCATCCTTAAGTAAGAATGCTGCCATTTACCTTGGTTTGAACAATCGGGAAACCGATTATCTGACAGAACAGAGATTGTATGATTCTAGACCCAGATAGACGGTGCAAGTGTAGCTGTGCTTCTCACTGAGTCTCTTGGTTCTTAGCCTTAGGCTGTTACTGAGATGGCAGCAGCCCCTCTCCTGTGTCTTCTGAAGCTAATCACTGGGAGGGAGAATGGGATCACCATGATTTAATTAGTCTGATCATCAGGGATGAGATGAATGTTGGGCAAGCATTCCATGTACCATGGTTTATTTAATTTCCTACTGAAGATTATCTTCAAGTTTTCAGGATTATAAATAATGTTGTTATGACATCTCGGTACCGTATAATTTTATATACTTGTACAACAGTTTCTGTAGCCTAGATCCTGGTGTGGAATTCCTAGATCAAAAGAAGTTGACAGAGACTGCCCAGCTAAAGTTTTGATTTGAAGAATATGAACTTACCTACCAATAGAGTGCTGTTTCCCTAATTCCCAATCAGGCCTGTTTACTTTTTATCAATTTATGAGGGCCGCTACCTCCTGGGCTCTGCCAAGGGGCCAGACTGCTACCACTGTAGCTTCATCTGATTTCCAATGGGATGCATAAGCCCTGGTTAGAAATTTTTGAAAGTTTGATCTGTCGAACCATTTATTAAATTTCAGCAGAATATTACTGATTAAATTGCACAGATAGCATTTCCCTTACACTGCCTCCCTGCCTCCTTGCCTCCATTATTTCCTTCCGCCTCAGGTTACAGAAAACTGAGTAGAAAATAACACCCTGTCCTCCAGTGCAACTTCAAGACAGGAAAAATTGATGCTAGTTAAGGTAGGAAGACAGTTTAAAGGTAGTTCACCCATTGTATGTGAGGAAATATGTAGTGTGGGCACTCTGCCCATGCAAAATATGAGCAAGTTGAAAAGAAATGGCATGGCAACGCTAAAAACATGTTATAGAATAATAAGAAAAAGGCAGGTGGGAGACAGAAGAATCCAGTCCAGAAGAAAATAGTACCCAAGTAACAAAAATAAACTCTCCACAGTTTATCATAGAAAAGTGTTATTAAGAGCACAAATTCAATAAAAGCTCGAAGATAAGATGATGAAAAGAAATGAGAAGGAGATTGCAGAATTAATGAAATAAAGTGAGACTCCAAACCACACCACCACAGATCATAAGTTGGAAACAGACAAATTAGGAAATCAAGTTGTAGCTTGGAAGAAAGGTTTGAGCCAATCAGAATGGATGAGAGGTAGGGAAGAGTAAAGCAGTTAGAAAAGAAATGATAAATGCAGAGAACAAAGAAGATGAGCTTGAGACTAGCTCATCTTTTTAGTTCCTAAAATTAGATGGAAGACAGTTTTCCCAAATGAAGGAACCATGCAGTTTGCACATTAAGGGGACTCACTTTGTTAAAAAAGTGGTTGCAAATTAGGGTTACAGTGAACAAAATATAAACACTATAAAAATAATATAAGCAATAGAAGTTATACAGCAGGGGAAGGGAAGATGGAATAAATACAACTGTACCCCAACTACTCTGGCTGTCCCCAGATCCTGAGCCTTTTTGGTACAATCTCTTCAGGGAATGAGGATTAAATGGTATCCTACGTATTGAATGATGAGTCCTCACATGCCTAGTCCTTTTCACTCTCTTGGGCCAGAATACTGACAGCCAGGCTTATGCCAGCTAGGCTGGGTATAGAAATACTTCTTTCAGGGAAAAAATGGCACAAAAGAAAAACCTTCGGATACTGACATTTGGGGGTTTGCTGAAAGGCAGGGTTCCTATTCACTCCCTGGTACAGTGAAGCCCACCAGGAGAATCGTGCTGCTCATGCACAGTGAACATCTAGTTATCTGTTTAGCGTGTTTCTTTTTTGTTGGTTTTTAAAAACATACCTTTATTGAGATACAACTTCATACCATAAAACCCACCATTTCAAGTGTACGATTCAGTGGTTTTTAAGTATAGACACAGCTTTGTAACCATCACCACAATCTAATTTTAGAACATCTTACCGTGCCAAAAAGAAACTCTGCCCATTAGCAGTCCCCCTCCTACGCACCCTTGCACACCCCCTCAACCCCTTCCCAGGCAACCACTAAAATACTTGCTGTCTCTCTAGATTTGCCTGTTCTGAACATTTCATATAAAATATTTTACTTTTAAGTGGAATGAGAAATGAACAATCACTAGGCATTTCAGGAATACCTCTAAAGTGAAACACGGGAATGAAAACAAAAAAGAAACTCAGTAGAAACAAAGGTGATATAAAAACCAGAAGATAATTCTAAAAAAATGTCTGTTATTTTATATCCATAAAACAGTCAAAAGGGATATTCAGAGAACAAGAAAGCTCTTGGAAATTAAAAAATATGAGGAAAAAGTTCAACAGAAGTAAGGACAAAAAGTTAAAAAGTTCTGTTAAACAAAAGGCAAAAAAAAAAAGGCAAAAGTACAGTAAATGGATAAAAGGTAAAAAAAAAAAAAAAAAATTCAGAGGGTTATTTCCAAATGGTAGTATTCCTAGCAAAAGAATACGAAAAAGAAAATCTTAAGGGATCTGGGCAGAAAAAACAAGTCTTTAAAAAGGAAATGCCAAGAACCAAAAGACTTGACATTGCTTAAGAAGGCCCATGGGTTTTTAGCATCATGGCTGAAAAGACACCCACTCCAAAACATAGGATTGTGAAATTTTAGATAACCAAGAGTTAAGAGAAGATTCCAAAGGCTACCAGAGAGGGCAGTGGTGGGGGGAACCTTTTACCTAGAGAGGAGTGGGAGCCAGAATGTCTGAACTTTTCAGGTGGGAAACAGAAAATAATGGAGCAATGCCTTCAAAATTCTGAGGCAAAATGATTTCCAGCAGTTGGGAGTCAAGTCCTTTTTAGACTTTAAATAATCTTTAAAATCTATTTTACCCTTTCTCAGGAATCTACTGAAGGAGGTACTTGAAAGAAAAAGAAAGAGAGAGAGAGAGAGAGAGAAAGAAAGGAAAAGAAAGGAAAAGAAAGGAAAAGAAAGGAAAAGAAAGGAAAAGAAAGGAAAAGAAAGAAAGAAAGAAAGAAAGAAAGAAAGAAAGAAAGAAAGAAAGAAAGAGAGAGAGAAAGAAAGAAGAAAAAGGAAAGTATAAGAAAGTCTTGGAGTCTAGAAGCAGGCCACCAAAAAACATTGAGAGAAGCAAAGGGAAGTCACAGGACAATGGTGTAGGGAACAGGACAGGGTGAGAGAGCGGCCAGTCCAGCTTGAGCAGGTAAGGTGCTTCCAAAAAGACAGAAGGAAAACAGAGAGCACAAACAAGTATTTAGAGGTGATGTTTAGTTTCTTTGGGATATTTGAGGGTAGTTTAGTGACAGGTACATAAGCAAATGGAGGATAAAACGAAGCAGTTCTTAACATCCAAAGAACATGAAAAAGTTACTATAAAAAAGGAAATGTGACTGTGGTTTACAGTGTGGTTCAGCCGTGATGAACATTTTCATAACCGTAATGATGTAGATACTATGCTGTTGATTCAGCTGAGAGGAGATGTTACCATGCAGGAGGGATGGTGAGTTAAGGAGAGGGTGGGAAAAGGGTACTAAGTCCTCTCCTTCTAGTGTAGAAAGCAGGGAATAACTACATCTTGAAAAGTCTGTACCTAATCTATGCTTTTTACAGTTTGAGGTACATAGAAGAAACAGTGAAGAGTTTACAGTATCTGTGTTAGGAGCAGAAATCAGGAAGGAGTGGGGAGGGATGCAGGGAGGGATTGGTAGTAGGTGTCACCCTCTGATTGTGATCTGGGACCTTGAAGGTGTTGATATATATTATGATTTTCATGAATATCAAATTTTAATTTTACAAAGGCTACAGAGTTTTTCTATTTTTAAAACTAGGTCTTAGGTCCATTTTTTTCTATATCTATTATGTGTAAGATCACAAACCCCTTTGGATACATCAAACAAAATAGAGGACAGTTTCTTGTGTGTTTGCACATTTTGTAACCGATGGCCTCAGTGTGCGCTATAAAAATGAAAAATGTGCAGGCATGAATCTTGCCCCTTTCCCCAAGGAACTGGGAGCTTAGAGGTTAGATAAGCCATGTACATAACCCTTGTTGAAACATAGCTCTGATCATATCTGCCTTGATTTAAAACCTTCAGTGACTCATTTAGTGTGACTGATTTTCAGGTTTTTCTAAAATCCGAACCCTACACTAGGAGATGGAAAGGAAAATTGAATCGGGGGAAATCGGAGGGGGAGACAAACCATGAGAAACTGTGGACTCTGAGCAACAAACTGAGGGTTTAGGAGGGGTGGGGTGGGGGGCTGGGCGAGCCTGGTGGTGGGTATTGAGGAGGGCACGTATTGCATGGAGCACTGGGTGTGGTGCATGAACAATAAATCTTGGAACACTGAAAAAAATAAAATAAAAATAAAAATCCTAACCCTAAATCTACCACAATAAGATACTGCTTCACACCCACTGAGGTGGCTGTGATCAGTAATAACAAGGATTAGCAAGGATGGGGTGAAATTGGAATTCTCACACATCATGAGTGGCGATATAAGATGGCTCAGCTGCTTTGGAAAACAGCCTGGCAGTTCCTTTAAAAGGTTAAACATAGTTATCATATAACCCAGCAATTCCATTTCTTACTGTATCCTCAAGAAAAATGAGAATGAACATATGTCCACACAAAACTTGTATGTGACTATTTATAGTAGCATTATGCATAGTGGCCAAAAAGTCACAACTCTAATGTCCCATGAATTGATGCATGGGAAAAATAAATATGATATATCCATGCAACAAATTATTATCTGGCAATAAAAAAGAAGGAAGTATGCTGCAAAATGGGTGGATCTTGAAAACATTACGCGAAGTGAAAGAAGCCAGTCACAAAAGACATTGTATGATTCCATGTAAATGAAATGTTCAGAATAGGCAAATCATAGAGACAGATAGTAGATTAATGGTAGCCTAGGGCTGAGGGGAAGGGGAAGATGGGGAGTGGTTGCTGACGGGTAAAAGGGTGTCCTTTTTGGATGATGGTTGCACAGCTCTAAATATACTAAAAGCATTGGGTTGTGCACTTTAATTTTTTTAAAGATTTTATTTATTTATTTGACAGAGAGACAGTGGGAGGGGGAACACAAGCAGGAGGAGTGGGAGAGGGAGAAACAGGATTCCAGCCAAGCAGGGAGACTGATGCGGGGCTCAGTCCCAGGACCCTGGGATCATGACCTGAGCCAGAGGCAGACGCTTAAGGACTGAGGCACCCAGGCGCCCCTGGGTGGTGCACTTTAAATGAGTCAACTGTATGCCTGGGGAAAGGTTATCTGGGGCAGATTTTCACAGATTTTCACGTATTCGACGGAGGTGTTATTTTTAAAAATCCTAACTCTAACCTGCTTTTCCAGCCTTATTTCCCCCTTCTTCGCTCAGCCTCAGCCAATCTTACTTGGGTTCTTTTTACCTGCAGTGCAAGTCTGTCTCCAGTTCCTCAAGCCCGAATGCCACCCTTTCTTCCAGTTCTAGTGGAACTTCCTCCTCCATAAAATGGAAGAAGTAAACCCCTCCCAGCAGAAAGTAAACCTTGCTCTCACCCTCTCCCAGACTTTATATCTCTAGACACATTACTTTATGTATTGCCACATATAGGAGTTATGTGTTAAGTGAAAACTAGCCAACATTTGATAGCCACAGATGGTCAAAATTAACCCTAGGAAATCCTTTAAATTGCCAGAACAGTAGTTACCTCTTTACATTAAACTCATCAGTTTTTTTCCCCTCCAAGATTGGAACAGATCTCTGTCTTGTTGAACGCTGGCTAAAGAAATTGACTTGCCTTTTTAGGCGTTATATAAAATAAAAAAGAACAGTAACAATTGCCTGGAAAATAACACAAATTTGGATCTATGGCAATTAGCTCCAGTCTTCTTCCAGTCCCGATTTTCAATTGATTTCAAGAGCTGAAGTTCTTATCTTGTGGAGGGTGGGAGAGGGGCAGTAATGAGAGGGACAGGTGATGGACAAGAGGGGTTGGCTTATGAACTGACTTGTCACTGGGGCTACTTTCATTCAGTGTATATTTTGTGTGTCTGGCCTGTTTCTAATGAAAGAAATCCTCTGGCAAAACAGATGTCTTCAGTGATTCCCACACTAGCTGGGAGAAAATGCTTTTCATAAACTTGATAATAAGTCAACCTTGCATTTTAAACAACTGAATATTTGGGACCCTATATACTACATCGTGGTGGGGTTTTACTTTACTGTAACCAGACTCTGGTTACACAGGGCTGAGTGGTCACACTCTGAGGGGCAGGCTGAAAGCAAGACCAACTCAGAGAATGGCGGAATTATGCCTTTTCACCTTTAAATTCTAAGATATGCACTTAACACATAAGAATGGTAGGTGAAATTGCTGGATCTTTTGAAATCTCTTGTTCTTGTTCTCTACTCCTCCCCCACCAAATAAATGGAGTTGATTTGTTTAAATGAAATGTGCCGTAGGAAGGACCAGTTGAATACGTGATGGTCCCTCCATGCAGTGGAATACTAGTATAGCTGTTTACAAGGCAAAATAAAATAGCAAAACTGGGTTTATAACATGCATTTGAGTTTTGATAAGGGATGCATGCATCTATGCATATATCATTACAAACATCCTTTGCATGCACACAATATTTCTGGAAAGATATGTACTCTCTTGGTGATAGCAGCTGCTGCTGGGGAGAGGAATCGGAGTTGGTAAGGGTGGGAGGAAGACTTAGCTTTCATTGCAAATGCTCTTTCCGACTGTTTGACTCACACTGTGTGCACATACTACCTTTCCAACTGAAAAACATTTATATCATCTTACTAATTGGTTGTTAATAGTTCAGGGTTAAGTAGATGTCAATTCGAGGTGGTTGTTAAATGAACAGAACCTATATGTGTAGTGTTATTGGCACTACTGTTTGATTCTCTAGCAGCTAAGAGGGATACCACCAGTGATTTACATATTTGTGTTTTGCAGAGTTACATCCATTTGGGAGAACAGTCTTCAGATCACTACAATTTCTAGCTTCATAGGAACATGGCTTGGAGCCTTTCCTATTCCACTCGATTGGGAAAGACCATGGCAGGTTGGTTTCAGCTGCTTAAAGCAACAAAATAAATGGACAGTGATGGTAAAACTGATGAAGCTAACCGGTATGTCTGTATGAATTGTGTTGTTGTCCTGTTAAGTAGGGATGCCAGTTCCCTCTGTCACCGTAACCTAGGCGATTGCGTACTGGCCCCAGGGCCCAAAGGCGTCCGGATCAGCCCGCTTCTGTCTTCCAGGCACTGTGTTTTCTACATGCATAGGTGAATAAATAAGTTTAGCTTGTGAATATTTATAGGAGTCTTTAAAAAACGGGGTAGAAGTTGTAGGAATTTCCTGTTTTCAACTTTGATACTCGTTGCCTTTGTGGTCTTAAGATTCATATCTTCTTAATTTGATTCATGGCCAAGATGAATGTTGATTGTGAAGCATTTTTTAAAAGCATAGAGCAAAGTCGGTTTTGAAATAGGGGTACCTGATGTTAGAGGAAGCTCATGAACATCAGGTTTTTTGTTTCTGATCACAATAGGATATAGCTAATAAGCTAGATAATGCACTATGAGGTAAGTGTTCTTTTTATTCCCATTTTACGGATGAGGAAACTCATTTCTAGAGGATATGTAATATTTCCAAGATAACTGAACTAGTAATGGATATATCTTTGTCTTCATTTTTAGACAACTTCTGTAGTACGCCATTATATAGTCATCCCCAAATTCATTTAATAGATTCACTACTGATCATTTAGGTTATTGCCAGTATTTCACTATTCTAGATAGTGCTGGGATAGATACTTTTGAATCTGTATTTTCATGCATTATCCAATTATTTTCTCAAGATAATCTCTCCCAAGTAGAATTATAGTATTAAAAACTAAATATACTTTATTTTTTCAACACAAAGGGAATGGTTTTCCTATTACAAAGACAGTATATATTTATTTAGAAAATTTAAGCAATATTAATAATTATAAAGAAGAAAGTAAAAATTATCAAGTATCTAACCACCCAGAGGCAACCCTCATTTCATTTGTATTTTGGTGATAATTTGTGCAGTTCTTTCTCCATGTGTATGACTATAACATATATGTCATTTTAAGCCACCCTGTCCATAGTCATTTTATTGCTAAGTCAAAGAAAGACTTTTTAGACCTTACTGTCGGGACTTGTCTGAGCATTAACTCACTGGAAACACACTCTTTCCCTGCTTGAAACTCTTTTCTTGGCTTTCTGCAACAGCTGTGTCCTTCTCCTTTTACTGGTTTCTCCTCAATCTCCCTGTGAGCTTCTTTTGGACCACCTCTTCCTAAAACACCGTATTCCCTTGATTTCCGACATCTCTGTTCTCTTACTCTCCCTGCATGACCTCCTCCATTGGCCATGACTGCAATTAAAATATGGCTAGTGAATCCCAAAGCGTTATTTCCTCCCCCCAGACTTAAAAATGCAGCAGAGTGTTCCTCTTGAGGCTCCATAGGCACCTTGAACTTAACATGCTTAAAATTCAGCTTTTTCTCTCCCCCACGTAATGTAAATAGCACTCTCAATTCACCCATTTGCTTGGGTCAGAAACCTACGAGTCATCCTTGATACTGCCTTCTCCTTAACAGCTCAGGTCGAACTGGTCACTGGTCCTTTTGATTTTAGTGTGTTTTTTTTGTTTTGTTTTGTTTTTGTTTTTTTAGCATGTCTTGGTTCTGTCTTCTCTCCATTTACATTTAATTCTCTAACTTGTACAAGTGTCTTGCATCTCGTTTATGTCCTCCTTGCAAACCACTCTTTACATAGCAAAATACACACCTGATCCTGTCATTTCTCCTGCTGAACATCTTCCGGTGACTTCCACACTGCTTGCCTTGAATAAACCTGGGAGTCCTTTGAGGCCTCTGTGATCTTTTTTCTACTAAGATGTGGTACATGTTATTCGGATCCCAGCTCTTTCATATGCTATGTGATTTGAACACATGAACTGTAAAATGGAGGTAATAGCAGTTGTGAGGATTAAATGAGATCATTTGTAAGAAATGTTAGCTATTTTAAATTATAATTACCATTCTTATTTGCAAGTCTTTGGAAAATAGTACTCTCATTTCCTTAAGATAAATTCTTAAAGTAGAATTGCTGGATATGCATTTTGGTGTACTCTTTAATCCCCATCCCCATTTGCCCTGTCCCCTCAACTCTCTCCCCTGTGTAACCATCAGTTCTCTATAGTTAAGAGTCTGTTTCTTGGTTTGTCTTTCTCTTTTTTTTCTCCTTTGTTTTGTTTCTTAAATTCCACATATGAGTGAAATCATATGGTATTTGTCTTTCTCTGACTTAATTCACTTAGCACTGTATTCCCTAGCTCTATCCATATTGTTGGAGATGGCAAGATTTCATTCTTTTTTTATGGCTGAGTAATATTCCATTGTAGCTATATAACACATCTTCTTTATCCATTCATCTGTTGATGGACACTTGGGCTGCTTCCATAATTTGGCTGTTGTAAATAATGCTGCTATAAACTTAGGGTGCGTGTATTCCTTTGAATTAGGGTTTTGTATTTTGGGATAAATACCCAATAGTGTGAGTCCCAGATCATAGGGTAATGCTATTTTTAATTTTGGGGCATTGCTTTGTACTGTTTTCCATTGGCTGCACCAGTTTGCATTCCCACCCACACTGTATAAGGATTCCTTTTTCTCCACATCCTGACCTACCCGTTATTTCCTGTGTTGTTGATTTTAGCCCTTTTGACAGGTATGAGGTAATATCTCTTTGTAGTTTTGGTTTGCATTTCCCTGATGATGAGTGATGTATATATGTCATTTTTAATCTTTTTTTTCCATCAGCAGTATGTTATGGATCTCACTCTTTATCAGTGAAAATTTACATACAAGTAATGTTCCATTATTTGAGAAAAATCATATATCAGTTTCTTATTAATGACTATTTAGATTATTTGTAGTTTCACATTTATTGATTTACTATAATTATGGTGAATATTATATTCAAACATACATCTTTACGTATTTGTCCAATTTTCTCAAGTATAATTCCTAGATGATGGCTGGGATAAATCTTTGATATGTATCTTACTTCTCAAAGGCTTATAAGGGATTTGGATAATATGTTTGCGCCTAAATGCCTACTTTTAAGTCCATTCTTTGTTCTATTAGATGTCATGTCTCCTAGACAGATAAGTTGTTCTTTTACATTCAGTAAGTCTGGTAGGTTTGCCCTTCCCTGTAATAGTCCTTTGTTGTATATTATAGAAATCTCTGGAGGTTTGGGGTGTCACTAGTACCCTTCTCAAGATTTTAGTACTGACAAAGGTATCTTTTATATGGGGAGATGCAGATCTGTTTGTACTCAAGTTACCATCTTATGGAACTTAATTTCATTCAGTAGTGTCAGTGATTTCTAAATTGGAGCAGGATAATCAGAATCATTAGATAGTATATATAGAAAATTGTGTTTTAACCTGCATTAGATTCATTACTTTCAGATATATTCAATTAAGTCTAAATACAAAGTATTGGTACATAAAGCACCGTGGGCTGCAGCTTTAGTGAGTTGCTAAGGTAATGTATGATTAACATGTCAGTTTTCATATAGGTGGAATATTTTAGAGTGTAACACGTGTTTGATATTTTATGCTTGACTAAATCATAAGTTTATAAGACTATGTAGAAGTAGAAACTGAATTATGGGGAGTGGATGTGCCCAGATCTGTGTTTAGGTTTGCATAGAAAATATGTGTTAATGATTTACAATCCATTTATCTGTTTTGGATTATTTAGGCTTTTAGCTACTGACTTGTACTTTTCTACCTCAGTGCTTGTTTACAATAAGGGGTAAGCTGGATCCAGATTGATGGGATCACTTTTTTGAATTAATGTGAAGTTTCCACTTGATGAATTACTGACTTTTTTTAAAGAAGATTTTCTAGCTAGCTAATTCATGTAACAAATGTTGGTCTTCATTAAGAATGTTTGATTCGACTGGACTATTACTGTTTTTTTGTGTTTTTTTTAAGATTTTATTTATTTGAGAGAGAGAGAATGAGAGAGAGAGAGATAGAAAGCATGAGGAGTGGAGGGTCAGAGGGAGAAGCAGATTCCTTGCTGAGCAGGGAGCCCAGTGCGGGACTGGATCCTGAGACTCCAGGATTATGACCTGAGCCGAAGGCAGTTGCCCAACCAACTGAGCCACCCAGGCACCCTATTACTGGTTCTTTAATTGTTGTTACTGTTGGGTTGTTTTCAGAGTGTTCCTAGTTAATGACCTACATCTTCACTATAATCTTTTAAAAATTATGATACATGCTGTTGGTGGCATGATAGAACTAATGTAATCATCTTTATTCATATAATAATCACCTGCCCCCCTCCCTCTCAGCAGTTATTTGCTGATAAACTAGGGAAATGATAAGGCTTCTTTGTTTTCTTTCACTTTTTAATTTCAGCAAACAAGGTGTTTTGTTTTGCTCTGTTCTTCATAAGTAACTCCCTAAAGTTAGTACTCAGTGTGGCTCATGATACTGACTGACTGCCAGGATAACAGTAAACCTGAGAAAGGAATATGGCGTTACCTCAAAATGGAGAATTTTCTAGAGCAAAACTTCAGGAGAAGAGACTACTGCACATACTTACTATAACACGTATAAAGAGATTTTAGTTCTCTGTTCTTTGTAGCCCAGTACAGATATGATACATTTGTGATAAAGCAAGCTTTTCTGGATTGTGATACGGTTTTATTTCTATTCCAGTCGGAGAAACAAGAGTATCCAGTTAAGGATTTCTTCTTTAAAAACACGCATACAAACAACCCCACAAAAACTTCTACATGTATTAGTTCAGTTTTCTCTACTTTGAACTCAAATCTGACTTTGTATAAAGTTCCAAAGGCCAAATATAAAATGATGTGAGTTCTGTATTGAGCAGTTTCAAACTTATGTATGTTTTTGATATCATTTCATCACCAAATGATTGGAAAGGCCCATTGAAAATAGGTAATCCCGGTGAAAAAAGTTTTCTCATTTACTAATAGGAATTTTAAATAATTTTAAGTGATGACAAGTGACAAAAGATAGTAGGCATCTTTATAGTTGGAGGAAGCCTTCCCTTTGTCGGAGGCAGCCGGAGGAGTTGATTAAAAGAGAATATGGTAGGGTGGCTACCCATAACTTTATTGTGTGTTTTAAAAAATTATTTGCAAGACATACTCTCTTCCATGCCTCAGTTATTTGCCTTAAATATCAGCAAGAAAATAAACATTTAAAATGCCCATAACCCAGACAGCCTTTTTCACTCCCAGAAAATGCTGAGGGTTTTTTAGTTACTGACACAATAAACGTTCTGATTGTGGAAAACCTGTGTACATTATAATTATTTGCTGTAACTAAATAGCTAATTAGTAAGTAAGTTCTTACTGTGTACAAGGCAATATTCAATATAAGTATAACAAGTATTTAAATAATACTGGATAACAGGACTAAATACTAGGACTGGCATTTAATTCTTCGATAACAATAATTTAGATTCAGATTTAATATGCTCTAAATTTTATAGAATAGCTATGAGCTTTTCATCTGGAAAAATGCCTTAATTGTGTCTTTTATCAAAAATAGGCCAGTATTTTATGTTGATAAAAAAAATTAATGAATGTATAGATTCCTAAAAAAAAAAAAATTAATGGAAGTTTAAGAAATGTTGGTTATTCTGAGCAAAGGAAATTTGCCATAAAGTTTTTAAACCCACTTGTTTTATTACTAGGTAGATGGATAACCTGATGATTAAGAGCTCTGGCATCAGATTACTAGGTTCAAATCCTGGCTCTGCCGCTTACTAGTGAGGATTAAATAATATAATCCTTCTAAAGTACTTAGTTCAGAACTTGACACATAGCTACTGCTTAATTAATGTCATAGACATTTGTGACCTAGAAAAGGAGTCATTTAATGACTTTTTAGCGTTCTAAAAAAAATGCAGATTCCATTATTTGGGTTGTCAAAGTGTTAAGAGAGTGCATTGATTGCCTCCTTGTGTTATTCATTCATTCTGCCCAACAGTCCTTCAGTTGGTAGAGTGGATTGTTTAATTCATCTTTTTGTTCTTTGGTATTTAGAGTATTTGAATTTCACATAATTTTCGATTCTGTCCGATATTTCAGATGGCAATAAAATATAAACTGTGTAGATCTTTTACCAGGCATGGGGCTTGGCACTGTCCACAGGTAACTTAATCCGGACAAGTATAGTGCAAGGTGGGTTTCATTCCCTTTTTTACACATAAGAATGTCAAAGTGTGGGGAGAGGAGTCCACATCTTGCTCAACATTACTTGGCTAATAAAGGAAGCCTTAGGATCCAGACCTGATTCTTTTCCTTGCTGGGAACTCTGAAACATAGCTGTTCTCCCTTTCCCTCCCTCCTCCCTCCCTGTTCCCTTCTTTCCTCCATCCTTCCCTTCCTCCATCCCTTCTTTCTCTCCTTTCTTCCTTCCCTTCCTTTCCTTCTGTGTCCCTTTTCCCTTTCCCCTTTCCTTTCCTCTTTCTTCCGTTCTCTCTCTCTCATAGTTTAGATCTCTTTAGAAAAGCTTGAGTTGTTATTGTATTGCATTTCTTCCCACACATAAGAATTCTATATAAATGCCATGACCACTATGGTGTATGTATCTTAGACCATAAAATTTAAGACATTTGTAGGGGAGAATTTGAAGTTAGTATGCAAAGCTTTTGTGCCTAGAAAACCCACAACTGCTTTAAACTCTGGGCTTGAGTGCTGCTGTCTCTAAAATGGAACTGAACCAGATAATCTCATCTCTTCTGAGTGTACTTATTTTCTATAAAGTTAAAAAGCAAAATTGATTTAAGACTTTTTAAAAGCAATTTAAAATTGTTTAAAAATATTTGTACTTATTCCCTTAACAGATCATTAAGGCATCGTTATACGTTAAAACCTTTTTTTGTTTCTCTAGTTTTATCAGGTTACAGATTTATTATTTGTGAAAAATGTATATTCATTTTCTAAAGTCACAGATGCTACAGATAATTCATAAATTGAAGGTAAAGAGCATAAGGATTACTGGAAATACTGCTAGAGTGAGGGATAAAACTAAGATCATGGATTTAATTATTGAAGAGTGGCATGTTTTTAGGCTAATTGGTGTTTCTTTTATCAGAGGTATACAGTGTTATAGACAGACCAAAATAAAGTATTAATTTATAGGAATATGATTTATGTTTCAAGCATGGAAAAAAACCTGTAATACTTAATTGGCAGAAATGGTTTTGTATTTAAAAGGTGGGTTCCTTGTATGGTACTCATGCTGCTAATGCTCCGCTGGCAGAGAAAGAATGGTGCTAGATCTTGGCCAAGTATCGGCACTTTCACAAAAACTTCCAGACTGGAGGGGTGCCTGGGTGGCTCAGTCGTTAAGCGTCTGCCTTCGGCCCAGGTCAGATCCCAGGGGCCTGGGATCAAGCCCCGCATCGGGCTCTCTGCTCTGCAGGAAGCCTGCTTCTCCCGCTACCATTCCCTCTGCTTGTGTTCCCTCTCTCGCTGTGTTTCTCTGTCAAATAAATTAAAAAAAAAAATCTTTAAAATAAATTAAAAAAAAATCTTTAAAAAAAAAAAAAAAAACAAACTTCCAGACTGGAGACCACATACCTCTCTGCGAATAGCTCTTCCTAAATCTGTGCTCTTAGTCATAGGAGAGTGGTAGAGTGCACCTGGATTGGTGCGGATTTACCACCAGAGAAATGTGTCCAGATAAGTAGATTCATCTATAATGTATTCCTACACTAAACAATAGCATTTGCTTTAAGAAGATCGAGCAAAACACCTCACTTAACGGCCAAATACAGAGTAAAATATAAATCATCATTTAAAGTCAGTAGAACTGTCAGCAAGCTTTGGAAGATGAATTCGATCTGTCATGCAACACACATTTGTGATTAGCATAATAAACATTAAGAAGTAGCTTGTGAGAAGTTTAGAACTAACTCCCTTTTTTTATCTGAAAGAGCCCAGTAATCCTAATGACTGAGTTGTTCTGTTTCCAGGTTTTCTGATCTGCAGACAGATCAGTTTCCCTGTGGTATCTGCGACATCGTACACCTTTCCAGAAATTATATCACAGCACTTATTTTTTAAGAATTTGTTGTTTAAATATCCAAAATCAAATAATCTTAGTTTCAGTTTAACTGCTTGGTTTAGAGTAGGGGCTCAATAGTTTTGAATGAATAGTCATCCATATGAGACTATTAAAAATGACACAAATTTCTACCAAGTGGTTGGTTTAAAATCAGTTTTTGTACTTACACTTAAATTTATGAAAAATGACAGCAAGGAGCAGGAATTGCCCTTCTATTTCTGAGATGAGGCTACATATGATTAACATAATGTGCTGTGTTGTGTGGCTTTTGAGAGTTTTTCTTATTAGCTTTATAATACTCCCAGACATTCCATGTGAAAGATGGCATTAGTATTAAAGGGGATTACCAGGGCAAGGGAATATAGTTCCTGCAGCACAATATAACATTGCTCCTAAACTGTTATTTGTTCTAAACCGCCACTTCTGATTATCACCTAGTAGTGTCAGTTACCTAAGAAATACATCGGTGATCACATAAGTTTAGTTTTTTCAAACTAAAACATATAATATACAAAATAATACTGATGCATGGTACTTTACAACTTTCATGACAAATAGTCCCACGTTTTAAATACAAGAGGAACTATTATCCCTGTTTTGCACATTGGGAAACTCAGATGGTATATGAGGTGGTATATGATGATCCTCATTTCACATTGGGAGGCTCAGATGGTATAAGTGATCTGGTCAAGGCCACACAGCCAGTTAAGTGGCTGACCTGAGCTCCCCAGCTCAGCTCCTTCTCACTCCACTGACTGCTACTTTCCAGAAAAGCAAAGTAAAGCTCTTAAGTGAAATAGGAAGTATTTTTAAAAGGAGCCTAATGTTTTATACAATTATTTTAAAACTTTCATTGAATATCTAGCATCAGAAGAAACTGTCGTCTAATTTCAAATATCTGGTCATCATTTTAAGAAACCTGTGATAGGTCATAAACTGCCGTACTCAGTGACATACTGAACTAGCTGTTCCATGGTAGTGTCAGAACCCTGTGGAGATCATTTCAGTGACAGTACAAGACTAAAGACCTACTTGCATTTAATATATGGTAGAGGAACCTAAGTAATACTGTGCAGACTATAATTAAAATTGATTTAAGCCTTTTACTCTCAAGTTACATAACAAATAAATGCCATCTATGTTACTTGAAATTGATCCTTAAAATTCTGAACCAAAATGTAGAGGGTCACTGTATTACTTTGACCAACCAGAACAGTTAATAAAAATATTTGTTAGGGTTGAGTGATGAAGAATATAGGGATTCTTAACCAGGAGTCTATAGATGGGGGTCTTTGGGCCCTTGAAATGGTATGATATATACATATAAAATCTATGGATCATGTTTGACAAGAAGGAAACATGAAACCTCTTAGATGTTGTTTTTATTTTTAGTTTTTTAGAGGAGGAGATGGGGCAGAGGGAGAGGGAGACAGAGAGAATCTTAAGCAGGCAGGCTCGATCTCCCGACTCTGAGGTCACGACATTAGCCAAAATCAAGAGTTGGACACTTAAACGACTAAGCCACCCAGGCACCTCTAGATGTAGTTTTTTAAACTACAATTTAAAATTTGGGGAGGAATTTTTTAATAGCAGTTTTAGAGATGCTGTGTTTGGGGGATGATGGTATTCTAGATTATAATGATAATCTATGTGTCTATTAGGAATATGGACTAAAAATTATCAATTAATAGCGCACATGTATTATGTGCCAGATACTATTACAGGTATGGTTCCAAGAGCTGCATAGTGTATTAACTCATTTAATCGTTACAGCAGTCCTGTGAGGTGAGTTTTATGATGATCCTCATTTCACAGATGAGAAACCGAGGTACAGAGAAGTTAGGTGACTTGTGCAAGGTCATGTATTTAATAAATGGCAGCTGAGACTCAAATCTAGTCTAATACAAAAATTAGCATTCTTAAATCATTATTCTGTACTGCTTAGGACATGCTTTGAAAAGTCCCAACACTACATAGATACATCGGTAATGCCTGATCAGAAGAGAGCATTGAGGTCTTCAGGTGGAAATAAGCTTGTATAATTTTGAAATGTCTTTAAACCAGCAATAACATGGATTTGTTTAACAGAGAAAACATACAAAGTTAAATCTATGTATTATTTATTGAGAAATTGGTGTTTAGCTTATTAGGGTGAAATTTTTTTTTTTACAAAAAGAAACACAACTTACTGCTGGTACCAAGTTCCCAGACCCTATAATATTAGGCCTTTCTTTCTTTTTTTTTTTTTTTTATATTAGGCCTTTCTTAATGCTGAATATTTGAGGAGAACACTGACCTTTTTTGGTTTAAGTGATGAAAAAACAATGTTGAGTCATTTGGTTTGGAGAAAGGATAATAGTAGTACTCTAAGCAAGACACTTTGTTAATGTGCTGTAGCTATTCATTTTTTAAAATAAGTTTTTTAACAATAATTGTAATAATTTTACCCACTTACCTGATAAATTATCTTTTGTCATACAACAGGATTTTTTTTTTCCATTTAGTGGTTAAAATTTTTTTAAATTATAAAAAACTGGATATAAAGAAGTCATTTTGGTGGCAAACACTTGTGAATGACTTCCTTTACATGAATGTCTTTGAGTTTTCTATTTTCCTTAAACAAAACAAGATAATTATATATAGCCATCTCAGACCACTGTAATTTGGAGAAATGTCTGTAGCATTGCAGTTGGATTGTCTGCTCAGTAGATGATACCACAGTTGTTTTTGTCTTAAAGCCTATTTGTGGCATGAAGAATGTTAAATAGAAACATCTCTCTGTGTAAGACAAGTACCTAGTTTTAATGGAAAACCCCAAGATCTCAGTATGAAAATGTAAGATGAAGCTAGGGATGGTTTGATAAGTCAATATGAGATCTGTTGCCATTATGTAGTTTTAAATTTTTTAAAGCAGTTGTAAAAAGGTTAGTACGAAATGCAATCATGAGAAACTTAGAGGAAAAGTGATTTAGTGGGCAGCCTCCCCCAACTCCCTTTGGCTGCTCCTTTTGCCATTCTCTAACCTGGGAATAAAAAATCAGAAAGGTTGCCCTTACATGAAGAAATTCTCCTTTAAAAAACTGTGTCATAGTTAAGGGCTCTTTATTCCAGGAGAGTCGAGCAGGAAAGCCTGATTCATCACTAGCAAATAGCCTTCAAAGCCAGTCCAAAATCTGAACTTGCTGATGGCATAGATTTCTTAAGAATTGAATAAATAGCAAGTGTTCTAAGCCTTAACCTCTCATTAGACACAACTTTTAAACTAATATCTCATCTTGGCATTCCCCTGGAGGTGCAGTATGGCAGCTGTTTAAAGAACATGTGTGTGACTGTGTATATGTGTGTGTTTGGAAACGAAGAGCCATACTGAAATTACCAAGTGAGTCAAGTAGAATTTAGTGACCCAAATTGGAATTTGGCTAGGATTCATGAGGGATTATTATTCTCTCTACAGTTTGACAATGCGCTTTTTAACAAAGTGCAGGTGCTCACACTTGGCTGGTGATTAGACTTACAGCATGAGAAAGAGAGGAATGAGTGCTATCCCAAACATTTACATAGGGTGTTAAATAAAAACTACTAAGGTAAGAAGTTCAGTGCTTTACATAGATCGTAAACTATGCATATTATTTTATTTATAACCCCATGTGTTAAGATGGGACACTGTTAAAGTAACAATCACTTGAGAAACAACAACCAACAAACCAGTATTTAATTTGGTACTTAAGAGTAATAATTAAAAATCAAATGGAAGCAATGCCTAAAGTAACTAATTCACAATAAAACCATTAATTCAGGCTCTACTTATTGGAAATAAGATCATTCAACATGGGCTAACCTAAAATGTATCTGTAGAGACAGAATAAGGGTACAAGTTAGCAAAGTATTAGAAATAAGATTTCAGGGAGCCCCTAAAATTGTTTAAGAACTTCAGAACTGATTATAGGCAAAAAAAAAAAACAACTATGTTTCTTTTAAGTTCATTCATACATGACCTTATTTGAAGCAATGTATTTGCATTGACTAGTAAAATTCATGTCAGTAAGATATTTTTGAAGTATTTTATTTCCCAGATATTTGACTACTTTGAATGAGTTGTTCCAGTGATTAGTCTCAATTTCTGCTGAAACTTAAATCTTTAATGAAGACGTGCTTCTGAAAATAAGGCAATTTTTCTACAATCTGCTCATGAATAGAAAACAAATCTTTGGTTTTTAGTTAGGGTGGCAGGAAGGATTGAGTGCAAAAAGAAATACTAAGGAATCAAAGCAATGAAAAGGCTCTTAATAAGCAATGGGAAACTCCAAACCCCATCAAGGTCAATAGAGTACCTAAGGCACCTCAGGTTCAGATGATACAATCATCTTTGCTTAGAGTTCTAATAGTCTATGTACAGGATTTTTACCATCTTAAGAATGTGCAGCTGAAAAGGTAATGTCCAACAATGAATATTGTGAATAAGAAAGAAGAGAATCGTAAGAGTTGATAAGTGGGAGAGATGTTGGAGGTCCTCTCGTTCTACCTCCTATGTTTATAGATGAAGAAACTGAGGCCCAGGCAGGAAACAGAGTGACAGAGTTTGTGTTTCCAGATTCCTAGTCCATTTCTCATAGGGCAGATCAAATTCTAGACTTGAACTTTAATTGGCTAATAAGCCAAGTAGGAAAAGTTTCAGAGGTGAATTTGGAGGGAAAAAATCCCCATCAAATCCCCAAAGGCGAGGTGGAAATGCATAATACTTTACTGTCTTAATTCCTTTATACCACGTGTTGGACAACTTAGTTAATATACTGATTTATGCAATTCCTTTCAGTTGTATCTAAAAGTAGCTAATAATTAATCAACCCAAATTAAATGAGAAAGTTACATAAGGATTCCGTTCGAGCACACATAAGGCCATGGTACTTAATATGAACCATCACTTTGGGAGCAGGAAGACATCCACTGTCCAGTTCAGAGAGAAAGATCCTGACTAGTTATCCAGTAGACTCTCCATTCTTCAATGGGGAAGATGCTGCTTATATTTTTAAAAATCTCTACAAAGCTCACGTACAAGACAGTACATCCTAGATTTGTGACTGATATGAGCATTTAAGGCTGTCATTTTCAAGTATAAAAGTTTAGTGTTCCATTACCCAATCTGTGCAATAGACACAGCTATTATTAGCTCAAGTCATGGAAATTAAAGAAGCTCACCAAAGACATAAATAAATCATAGTTTAGTCAACAGCAAGTTTAAATGGAGGAAAGGCTGGAGAAAAATTTATGGGTTAGATTATGCTTCTCTGAACTGCATTAATTTGTTCACATTGAAACTTTGTCTACCACTATTGTCTGTTGCATGGCATTTGGAACAAGGCAGATCCATAGCAGACCAAAAGGAAGCTTAATTAGGTTATAGAACTAGTAAGTAAGATGGTTCACCTCTAACACTGTTCTACGGCCTTATCCCCCAGAGAAAGATTAGAAAAGGCTCCAGTACACCGAATAAGCTTCACAGACGAACATAATTTTTTTCTTTTTTTTTTAAAAGCAGGGCCTTTCACCTAGGGACTAGCATGCACTGCTTGTGGATGAAAGAAATCAACATTATTTACTTCTGGCTTGCTTGATCGAATATTGCTAAATATAATATGGCTGGAGAAAATGGGGATTTAGAAGCCAGTATTACATTTAACTGACACTTTTAGGTGTGTACATAAGTTGTAGTTCTAGAACTTCTGCTATGGTTCCAGTACCTCCGTCTGAAAGGTACCATCAGTATTATTACGGAAGCAGTTGCTTTGTTATAAATTTCATGTAACATGCTCGAATTCTAGGTCTCTTTTCTTTAGCACTAAAGTTTCTTGTAGTTTGGTCAGCATACACACGTCTCATGTCATCTGATTATATAAGCCAAGGTGGAAATTAAAAGACAAAATTGCCAACTACTTCAGACAGCTATATCAAGTCCAGGATTATGACAAAGTCTGACCCAGAATTTTAATTTGTAATTTTAGGATGTATCTCATGCAGTTTGGGGAGCATCAGACTAAATCTACAGTCGCCAGAAGCCTTGTTACAGTCAAATGTACATTAACTAGAATGTGTACATTTTTAGTGTTCATGATAAATGCAGTCATGACCTTATTACACTTTTGGCATTCTTTAAGAAAGCACATTGAGCTTTAATATAGAAATGTTTAGGTTACACTTAACTTGTGCTCAAGTAATAATAAAACAGTTATTCTTTTTTGATCTCATACATTCTCTCCTCAGGTGTGGCCCATCTCCTGTACGCTTGGAGCGACCTTTGGCTACGTGGCTGGCCTTGTGATTTCACCACTCTGGATATACTGGAATAGAAAGCAACTTACATACAAGAACAATTAACTGGAGCAAAGGGAGAAGATATTTCTTTGTGCAGATTCCATAAAGACTGTGCAGAAATGTATATGGTCTAAGCCAGGCAGTTCCATTTACAGCACTGTTTTTTATGTAGTTACAACATGGTGTGATTGTAGCTTTTTAAACTATGAAACCCCTGAGAGATTGTACCTTCTAGTTGAAATAAAGTATTTATAATAGATTGTGGCTTCAGATGCTGTTTGCTGCTTCTTGGACCTTTAAGAAACATTCTTAAGGTTTGTGTTTGTTTTTTTTTTCCTTTCAAGTTTTAAACTGCTTCATTATTTATAAGAGGTCTGGGTATAGCTGTAGCATTTCATATGCTTTGTGAGAGAAATGGACAGTTTCCTTGGCCACTGAAGATGTTTCTCACGTAATCAAACAACAGTTTATACATCTTGATCCTATCCTTTTTTTTACTGTGTGTTTCTTTGGAGTTAAAATGGCTATGATAGCCTCATCAAAAACAGTCTTCAATCCCTTCTGGGTTAAAGCCGAACATTCCACATAGCAGCACGCTCCTATCTGGGAGAAAAAAGAAATCACAAACATATAAAATCTTTTTTACACAATTGGTATGACACAACACAGCATTATAAGGAAAATGAGAAAATAACAGCCAAGCAGAAGGAATGAAATTGTCATCCATATTCATAAAAACCCCAGAGACAGCCAACTAAAAGGTAAGTGTACATCCTTCCACACTTATTCTCTGAAAACTGATGTCATTCATCACATATTTACTGGTTACCTACCATACACCAAGCACCGTTTCAGGTGCTGGAGATAATGTCAAAGAACTGAACAAAAGACCAAAGTCCTTGCAGTGTGATGTTTACATTTGCTTAAATTCTAGCTGGGGAGGGGCCCACCAAGGGAACCGAGAGCAGATGGTAGGGTGCATGTCAGAGCACCAGAGCAGGGGAGATGGGGAGTGCACAGGACACAGGTGGGAAGCTTCTCAACAAAGTGGTGTGAGCAGTGAGAGCCATGGAGGGGAAGAGTTTGCGGGCAGAAGGAGCCACAGGTGGGAAGACTGACGCAGGAGCATGAGTGGATGGTAAGGAAGCCAGAACAGCAGGAGAGAGGGAGCAGCAGGGATCGGCAAGCGGTGAGGCCAGCTGATGAGGCAGCCCCAAGGCTGGGATAAGGGATAAGGACTTCGGCTTCTACTCTAGGAGAGGCTCCATTCATTCCGTCACTGGAAATTCACCAAGCATTATTTGCCAAATGAGAGAATACAGCGGGGAACAAAATTAAGTCTCCTCGACTCTCACGAAGCTTACATTTTAGAGGGAGAAGACCACCACGAGCTATTAGAGGTAGAACGTCAGAGGGGGATATGTAGTCTGGAGACAACTGGGGAAGGAAGATAGATAGGGAGTGGGGACAAGATCAGGCAAGGTCTCACTGAGAAAGTGACATCTGAGCAGAGACCTGGAAGGAGAAAATAATGTTCCATAGGGAAGAACACTCCAGGCAGAGGGAGGGGCAAAAGTACAAAGACCCCGAGGTATGAGACTCTGGGGACCTGGGGATGCAGCAAGGAGGCCATGTGCCTAGACCGCGATCAGTGAGGGCGGGACACAGCAGGGGTCTACGGCCACGGGAGGACTGTGAGCAGAGCAGTGACCTGATCGAGCTTGTCTTTTTGACTCACTCAGGCTGCGGTGTTGAGCACAGATGGACACGGGGTCAGAGACAGAAGCAGAAAGGTGAGTCGGCGCTGCTCTGGCCATCCAGGCCGGAGACGAAGGGGCCCGACCAGACTGTTAGAGGAGCGGACCGTGAGGGGCCTGTGGGCGCTGGGTGGATTCTGAGGTAGGACGAGAGCTCTGGCTGCAGGACTGCCCGCACAGGGGGAGAGCGAGAGCTAAGTCTAGCGCGACTTCCAGGTTTTTTGAGCTGAGTAACGGGGAGGACGGGCACAGAGGATAAAATTAGGAATTCTGTTTTGGACATGTTCATTTTTAGATGCTCAGCCACCCAGATGGACTTGTTGGGTGCACAGCTGGATAACCGAGTCTCGAGTTTAGGGGAAATGGTCAGGCTGGAGATGGAAACTTGGGAGTCTTGCAGACTTTTCAAACCACAAGACTGACAGCAGCTCACCTGGGCCTGGTGAGGATGGGTGGAGAAGAAGAGATGCTCCAGAAGCCGTGTGCTGATCCCTGGGCCTCCAGCATGTGGAGACAGGGACTTGAGACATGGGGGGAAGGCCACTGCCGGGAGCAAAACCAGGAGAGGGCCAGCAAGGGGGCCAGGTGAAAATATTTAAAAAGGAACCCAGTGCTCCAAATGCTGCCAACGGGCCGTCAAGTGGGATCCTAGTGTTTTGCAACCATTTTTCCCCCTTAAACTACATAATAAATATAAATATCTCAATAGCTGTGTTACAAATTTTTAATAGATGCAGGAGCTTTTTTTTTTTTTTGCTGTTATAAACAATGCGGCAACTTTGTAGCCATCTCTTTAAGCACATCTGTAATCGTTTTTTAAAGATAAATTCCTACATATGGAATTGCTGATCAAAAGTGTGCATGACTTTAGGCTTCTGCATATTGTCAAGATGGCTATCAATGACCAGTGACACAAGAGAGTGCCCATTTCCTTGCACCCTGGAACAGTGGCTATTAAAATTAATTTCTCTTTTTTTTGTCAATTTTATAGGTGGAAATCGAACTTAATTTGACTACTAAGGACTACTATGAACAGATTTCCTATATTCAATGGCAATCTGTATTTTTTGATAAATTTTCTGCTGATGCTGTAGCCCATTTTTCTACTGGGGTATAGATGTCTTTTCTGATTAATTTATATATAAGGAACTCCTGTGTACTAAATATATTAACCCATTTTTCAGCCATATGTGCCAAGTTTGTTTTATGACTTTCAATTATATCTCTAGCATTTGATGTATCAAATTTTTATGTAGTTACATCACCATTATTTTCTTTTTTTTTTTAAAGATTTTATTTATTTGACAGCGAGAGAGGAAACAAGCAGAGGGAATGGTAGCGGGAGAAGCAGGCTCCTCTCTGAGCAGGGAGCCGGATGCAGGGCTCGAACCCAGGACCCTGGGATCATGACCTGAGCCAAAGGCAGACACTTAACGACTGAGCCACCCAGGCGCCCCACCAATATTTTCATTTACCAGGTTTGCCTCTATGACATTTTAGAAATTCCTTCTCTCCCGGAGATTATGAAATTAAAAACACAATTTCTAAAGCAATGTGTTAGCGAAGCTATTTGTCTTTTGTTTTAGGAAAAAACTGTCCTCCAAAAAGTTTTCTCACTTTCTTCTGCCTCCTGATAGTACATTTAAAAAGACCTTATTAGATTCTGTTTCCACAAAAGTCCTATTAAAGTCACATCAAAAAAAAAAAAATAGAATCCAATAATGTTACGGCCAAAGAGAGAGAAAAGTAAGCCTAGCTTCAGGGTGAGAGAGAACAGAAGTTACAAGTTTTATGCACATCACGGTGGTATACTTTTCTAGAATGCTAATATTTTCTATTTCATAAAAGGATTGGAAGAAAATTCAACACATTTCTTTTCAAACCTGACCATCATTTTTTGGTTTTAACTGCAGATTTATACTCATCCTACATACCATTCCTCCACCTACTCCATGGGTTTTCACCGAAGAGAGTCCACTCTGGCACAGTATAAATGTTTTAAAAGGGCTTTAAAAGATTAAAAAATCTTTTAAAAAAAGATTTAAAAGGGCTTTTTCTGATGACTTTCTACAGATAACTTCTGAGGAAAACATTGTTGGCAGCGTCACATAGGTGTGTGTGCCTGGGCTCTGTGGTCAGGCCTTCCCTGCAACCCAGCTCTGCCATTTATTACATACGGGACCTGACAAATTATCTGACGTCACCTAACCCCCATTTGTCACAGACCCACCCGAGCAGGTGCAAGGATTAAATGAGGTAATGCATGGAATAGCACTCAGCACAGTGCCTGGCATACAGTAAACGCACAATAAATGTTAGCCTGGCATACAGTAAATGCACAATAAATGTTAGCTTCTATTATCACCCAAGCTTTTACGTTCTGTAAAGGTTCTGTTACCTCTTTTGCTAGTTTCTGTCCTTGTTCCACACAAATGGGTTTTTCTTTCATGTCATTCAGTCTTGCTAAAGTTTTGGGGTCATCTCGGAGATCAATCTAATCAAGAAAGGTTGATAATGTGCCATAATGTTACAATAAAGATAAAGCATGTAGTCCCATTTAATCCCACATACCCCAAAAAGATCAAACAGATGAACTTCACTTTCAAAAACTGATATGATTGCTTTCCTTGGGCGCTATTTTCCCAAAATTCTTATTTTTCTATAATAAGTAGAATTTATTATAACTTGAAACCCAGATTAAACGTGCATATCGTTTGCTAAACCTTAGGACTATTTGTCTCAAAGCAACACCACAAGAGAGGCCAAAGAGACTATTCTTAAATGGGTAAAATCAAAGCAGACATACCTGAGTTCCTATTAATAAAAAGGGTACATTTGGTGCATATTCCTTAAGTTCCGGTACCCACTCCTCTTTCACATTTTGAAATGAGGCTGGATTTACCACAGAGAAGCATATAAGGAAGACATCAGTCATTGGATAAGATAAAGGCCTCAGACGATCATAGTCTTCCTAAGGAACAGAGAAAAACCTCATTATTCCCATCTCTTGAGTTGACTAATAACAGATGTGTAAGGTCACATGGTTGAAGAAGCAAAGTCAGGAGAATTCCTCAAACAGAATGTGCGGCACTCTACACGAAATGAGGTGATTCCATTTGTTATTCTTCCTTTTGAGGTTACCAGTGGGCTAAGAATATGACAGTACCCATTAACAACCACAAGGAAACTTGGAGAAAATACATCGTGATTACGGAAGCCGTCACCAAAAACATTTTAAACCTAGACGTTTGCACAAAGAATTGATTAAAGCTGGAAGTAGTCTGACTCTTCTAACAGATGCAGAGTGTTTACAGGGTCGTGACCCAGGACGCTCTCCCCTGCATTCCTTAGTTCATCCTCCTAACAGCTACCTGACGTAAGTACTATTATTCCCGTTTTCCACCGCAGGAAAAGGAGGCATAGAGGTTAAATAAGCTGTGTGAGGGTGTACAGCCAGTGGAAAGGAGACGGGATTCAAACCCTGACCGGTTTACTCTGGAACCTACACCTTAACCGCTACACATTTCACAGAGACCTTGAATCGCTGTTTTCCCTGTGGATACAGTTTTCTTAATTACTCGTGCGTGCACATTTAAAGATAGAAACATAAAGAGTAAATGCACAAAAATCCCCCTTTCCTCTTCAGTTTCCATCCCCTCCCCCAAATGTAGGTCTTTCCAGGCATACGTTTCCAATTCTTTTTCTATGCATGTATAAACCTACAACAGTACACATTCAAAAGTCTGTACGTGGAAGAGGTCAAGCGATCTGTGTTGTCCTGCACCCCTTAGCACCCCCCTGGAGGGCTTTCCAAACGAGAATACATTAGACGACTATCTAATTTTGTTTTTTTAAAAATATTTAGTCACTTTAGAGAGGGAGAGAGAATAGGAGGAGGGACAAAAAGAGAGGGTGGGAGAGAAGTAGACACCCTCTGAGTGCAGAGCCAGACCGGGGGCCCAGTCTCTCGACCTGAGATCATGACTCAGTTGAAACCAAGAGTCGGACGCTTCACCGACTGAGCCACCCAGGTGCCCCTGCATTACTATATAATTTTCATCTGCTGCTTTGAATTCCAGGCTGCTTCTGGATCTCCCCATCACAAACGGCAAAAGATTCTATTTTGCTTAGACTACTTTCTATGGCACAAATATTCTGCTTCTTTCCATTCTGGCGAGTGAACAGTCAGGGCTCCACTTTTGTCATGGTTAGGGTCTCCTCTGGTTTCGCAGGAGCTTTATTCTTCGCTGCGGCCTCTACCCTTCCACGGCTAAATGGCAGGAACGCGGGACTGAAGGAGTATGCAGAACACCTTCCGCTGACCGTTCCACGGCAGCATTTCCCTCGGGTGACAACTTTCCTTTCGTGTCATCTTCCGACATTTTTCTTTTCTTTTTTAAAGATTTTATTTATTTCAGAGAGAGAGAGCACGAGTGGGCTGAGGAGCAGAGGGAGAGGGAGAAGCAGACTCCCCCAGAAGCAGGGAGCCCAACGTGGGGCTCGATCCCGAGACCCTGAGATCATGACCTGAGCCGAAGGCGGACACTTAACCGACTGAGCCACCCAGGCGCTCCTGCAACATTCTTTTAAATAGAATGTTCAACACGAGTGTATGCAAGTCTCAGACTCTTGACTTGGGAGTTAACCCTTCTGTTTTCCTGTGATACTTTCAAAAATCATACCTCCAGTCTGGAGCCGAGGGCAGTGGAAGGTTTCTCAGGTGCTGGTTATTATGGGACAAGAGGGGAAATGCCATCCCCAATCTTCTTGACGTTTTATTTTTAAAATGGGGACCCCCTAACTGGGTTTGAAGAAAGTGATCTGGCATTAATGAATGGCGATAATTAACAAGAAATCAGGTAGTGTGGGAGTAGAACACATTGTAGCCCAGCCAGTGACTTTAAGAGGGCTATGCTGAAAAAACTGAACACGTTTTTACAATGTAGTGTGAGCGTTACGCGGTACGATGGGTGCACGGACTGAATCACGGCCATGAGGGGAAGCGGGGACCGCACTGATCTCAGCATTCTACCTGGCAGCTCTAGGTTCCTGAGCAAGCAATGGACGGGGGGTACTCTTGTTAAAAATCTCTCCACATCCATATTTAGATAGCCGGTTTTCACTGAATGAGAAGTGAGGATACCATCTCACAGGATTCTGAGGAATACAAGAAATCATGCAACAAAAGCATTCGGCGTCATGCCAGGCCCGTGCAGGGGCTCCCTCGGTGCTTTAACGTAAATCCTTGATCCCACGGGAAACCAGTTCTCCTTTTCCTCTGCAAATCCACGCAGGGTCCCCTCCGTCTCACACCGGGGCTGGCTTCGCAGCTCTCTCCAACCGCATAGAAGAAACTCTTCTGTGAGAAATAACATTTTCTCCATGGGCATCAAAACACACCAATCAAACTGAGGTCTCTTGAGGACAGGATAATTTTCAGATCAATGAAAGAGAATGCTATATTATCATTGTACTAATTAGTCATTTTGGAACGCAAGAGCCTGAAGACTATTTAAAATGTAAGAAAAGAAAGAGGAAGAGAGAGAGAAAAGAAAGGAAGGAAGAAAGAAAAAATCAATTTAGATTTTTTTAATGAAAATTTTACTTTTCAAGCAAATTCACCTCATCAGGGAAATAGAATTTGCACTCTTTCTCTAGAAGGGGATTACGAGAAATAAAGAGTAAGTGAATGCAAAGTCCTCTAGAAATGCTTAAAACCATTAACAAAAATATTCCATAGAACATAGGTCTGTTGTACAGATCCCTTTCTTTTTCATTTTTTTTAATTTTGTTTTTTTCTTCTTTTTTTTTTTTATTAACATATACTGTATTATTTGCCCCAGGGTACATGTCTGTGAATCGTCAGGCTTACACATTTCACAGCACTTAACATAGCACATACCCTCCCCAATGTCCACAACGCAGCCATCCTATCCCTACCCCCCCACCTCCCAGCCACCCTTAGTTCGTTTCGTGAGTCTAGGAGTCTCTTATGGTTTGTCTCCCTCCCCATCCCTTCCTGTTTCATTTCTCTCCCCCACCCCCCCCACAATCCCCCGCCTTGCCTCTCAAATTCTTCATATCAGAGAGATCATGTGATGCTTTTCTTTCTCTGACTGACTTATTTCACTAGCATAATACCCTCCAGTTCCATCCACATCATTGCAAATGGCCAGATTTCATTTCTACAGATCCCTTTCATAGCCATAACATAGACTTTCCTCAATGGGAGACATGCAGGCACATAGGAAGGAAATTTAATTATTTCCACACACTTGTTAAATTGCAGATTTTGTTGGAGTGATTAAACTATGATGGACTGAGGTTATAAGAACAAAATAACAAAGACAAGTATATTTAGAACTCCTTGGAAGGCAGTGTCATTTCTTATGTCTGAACTATTGACAATGAGCTTCTGCCTCTAATCTGTGGCTAAATAATTGGCAGTTATTATAAGAAGGAGACCTTTCTTCTATTCAGCCTGAGTAATCAGAAGTCCAATAATAGATAGCAAATTAAAAGAAAAAATTATCCCCTGACCAGGCTGTACCCTGCACCACTGTATGACACTGTTTACGCCCACCGTGTGGGATCTTGGGTGAACTTCATATGCAATGAAGATTTGAATTTGGGGGACAAATAGGCTGAGGCATCCAGCACCTTTCATCTCCAGCTTTACTTGTGAAATTTGGTGACACAAAGCAAGCTGAATGTGGAGCAACAGCCCTTGTTTTTAAATAGCCACCTAACCAAATTCAGAACACCTCAAAGCCGGTTCTCTAGTGTCCTCCTAAATTACCCCATCAGTTACAGTTTAGTTCCAAGGTTTTAAAAAGGTAGATATTTAAATATTTCTGCATGGTCAGTGAAATATTCTCAGAAGTAGAGAAAAGCATATTAAAGACAACTATCATGGGGCGCCTGGGTGGCTCAGTCAGTTAAGCCTCTGCCTTCAGCTCAAGTCATGATCCCAGGGTTCTGGGATCAAGCCCCGCATCGGGCTCCCTTCTCTGAGGGGAGCCTGCTTCTCCCTCTGCCTCTACCTGTGCCTGCTCTTTGTGTTCACTCGCTCGCTCTAATAAATAAAATCTTTAAAAAAAAATAAAGACAGCCACCTTAATATCAAAACCATGAAGAACTGTGATAAGTTTGGTCAACAGGATTGTTGGATGGCTTAGTAAAATCTTTAACTTCTTAACCAACTGGTGAAATAGCAGAGCTATCAATTTTTCAAAACTGTGTTCTGAGAGCTTCATCATTAGGCTCTCTATCAAGAGATTCTTTTTTTTTTTTTTTTTTTCTATCAAGAGATTCTTGATGAAAGTCTTGGCAAGAGTCTTTGTGATGACGACAACCCGAACCCCTGAAAACTATCACACTCTTACAACCTGACCTGGGTTGGCCCACAAGAAGGGCCTGAAGAAACAGGCCCTGACAGGAAACAGGGAACTGCAGCAAACACCCATCGGCCACAAGACCCCTCTTCACGGCTCGGCCGCTGGTGCCCGAGAGCACCCCTACTTCTGTCCCCTTTCTGTGGACCTTGGTGCTCCCCTCTCCTTTTGTGAATTCTGTGTAAAATACATGTTTTTAGGATGTGTAGGTGTATTTAAAATACACATCCAAAACTTAGAGCTGAAGTAAAACCACCCACAGTGGATGGGGTAGGCCTGACCGTGCTTTGTTAGCAGGCGTGCTGACCACACGCTGATCTTCTCAACTCAACTAGCGAAGATTCACGGAGCCCACACCGCATGGGAGATGTTCCAAGGAGACACACACACAAAGGAAGGAAATAAGAGTCCCCTCTGGAGCTCGCAGTTCTGTTGGAAGTTCAGGATGTATACAAAGAAAACGATAGTCACAGGGCCTGGCTGTCTCAGTTGGTGGAGCACACGACTCTTCATCTTGGGGTTGTGAGTTCAAGCCCCATGCTGGATATAGAGATCACTTAAAAATAAAATCTTAAAAAAAAACCAGTCATATATGATGAAAGAAAGAGTCATATAAACTAGAGTAGGTATAAATACTTCATCCAAGAAACATTAACTAATCAGCATCTACTGTGTGCCCACAATGGTGCTAAGTGCCATCATCAGGGCAATGAAGGACAAGATTCGGATCATATGTGCAAAGCTCTCTCATGACATATCTATATGTCAAAAAAAAAAAAAAAGCAACAAGCTCACACGGGCAGTGATGTGCACAGTCTGTCTGCAGGCCCCACTGGTGCTTTGTGGACCTCAAGGCCTCAGCCCAGAAGAAGACATCGGGGCGCTGACACCGAAGAGGAAGAATCTGGGGGAGAGACACGAACATCTCGAACAGTCTCTGCTCAGGGCGGGTTCATGGTAAGAGAGACAAATGCGTGCAAACATTTTATCATAAGTCAGAACAGGGTAAACACTAAGAGTTACAGTAGTGAGGCGAGGCTAAGACTCAGAAGATGCAGTATTTAGTCGAGCCTTACTGGATGGAAAGGACTGGCCCAGACACGACCTGCCGGTCACCATGTGGCTTTGGTCAGCTCCCTTCTTTCTTAGAGGCTTGGTGTCTCTGTCCACAGACTGGGAGAACGTCAGGGACAAATGCCTTGAAGGCTACAAAGTGCTCTAAGAATGTCTTACACCGCTGAAGAATCCAGGATGTTAGCTCGATTGAGGAAACAGTCATTTATCAAAACCTCCCCGAGCCTTCCTCTGTAACAACCTCTGCGGAGAAAAGGCGGGCCCACAGCAGATGAATTCTTTCACAGGAAGCCCCAGATGTCCGAAGTCTACAACAGCTTCTGACTCCTTTAGGAGACAGATAAAATGTAAGACGAGAATGGCCCTCACGACCGGTGGCTTGTGGAACGTGAAGGGCAACTCTGTCACTTCCGAGGTGCACGGCGGCCATTTCTAGCCGAACATCTGCTTCTCGTAAGAAGCCCCAGAAAGGAAGGCTCCCCCCTGCACAGGGCGCCCTCCCGAAGCCAGGAGGCCACGTGCACCGCAGCTAGCTTCTGAAAACGAAAAGTGCTTTGTCAGAAAGCCAGCCTGTCACCACTTCTGCGGTCATTCTCCGTAATAGTAGTGTGTGAAGCCCCATCTCCTTTGTGTCGTTTCTGGGTCACCTTTTGAGTCCATTCTGCATCTAACTCTGTGAGATGAAAACATCACGTTTTCAGGCCCACTTCCCCATCCCCCTTAAAAATAACTGTTTCTCAAGGAAACTGGGTTGGGTCCCTTTGAGGAGCATTTTGTTAAGTTGTTTCAACAAGCATCCGTGGTGAGTTTATTGAATTTGCCCACCCCCTCCTTAAAGTGCACTGGGGAGGAGAAAGAATTTTGTGAAAGGGCTATAAAGTCCTGAGAGGTCAATGTTTTCAAAAGGTTTCCGAATATTTGGCTTTATTAGTAGTATTTTTTGAACTTTAGTTCGGTTGTGAAGCGGTATTTATAAGATCACCAGCCTGAGTAGCTGTTAGTAAAAAAATTCTTGAAACTGAAGGTTTAGCTTCTAACTTTTGGCAACTGTCATCTTCATGTACTTCGGTTCATAGTAAGTCAGCCTTCCAATTAATGTAACGATTATTTGAGAGCCAGTGAACCGGATCTTTGGCTTCTTTTCCACAGCTATCTTCCCTTTGACCCCCTGCCTGACCCCAAGTCCTGTTCAGATGGGCTGGAGAGAAAGGAGAGAAAGTGAGGCATGGGGGAGCAGACAGTGTGCTTTCTGACCCAGTGCTTGCGAACCAGCACTTCCTCATCTCCAAAAGGAGAGGCCTGCCCTGGATGGCCACATCACACGGTTAAAAATGCTCAACCTCACACTTTTCACCCTTGGGAGCAGCCCTAGTAACAGATTTCATGTGGGAGGAGACTTCAACTGCTGGCTAGAAATCAAGCTTTAGAATTCTGTTTTCTCTGCGCTGACCCCACAAGGCAGAGGATCAAGACTTAGCTAAATATGGCCCTTCGGCGAGCTACATTTCCCCATCTGTGAAGGGAGAATAAATATAGCATACACATGTTAAGATAAATGAGAGAGCTGGTCAAGTGTTTTGAGCTCTTCAACACACAAGCCTGACTTTCCAAAAAAAGACAAACCACAACTTCAGCGCTGGCACGATTTCTTTTGTGCGCAGCGAGATGACTTCCCTTGTTGTAAAGGACTGAGCTCAACGTCTACATCGGCGGCAGCTATAATTACACGTCTCTTTCACTGAAACGGAGGTCAGCTGGCCTAAGGCGTGCAGAAAGAAGGTAAATGTCAGGGCACACTCCCATGCAGGATACTCCTTTTCGGGTCTTCTCGGCACAGATTTCATGGCAGTGGAATATTTGTTCATTCATGGATCCCATTGAGTACCCAGCAGCTAGGCGCTGGGCACTGTGTGGGCTACGGTGAAAAACAGACCCGGCCCCAGCCCTCGGGGGCTCACAGGGCAGCAGAGGGAAGGCGAGTGCCTCTCAGCTCGGGCAGGATAGCTCCGCGTTGGGGGAGCTTTTGGAGACGTGGGGGGTGTTTCTATGGTCAGCACCAATGGGGGCCTCTACTGGCAATTAGGGATGGGAGCCAGCAAGGTATATAACTTGTGTAATGAAAAACGGTCCCAGGTCCTGCAGGATTGGTGTTGCGAGGTGTTGATGAACACGAAAGACCCTTTTACAAAGCCCCGAATCTAGGACCTAACTCCGTTGTACATAAAAGCACAAAGTATCTGTGGCACGGTTTTCATGAATTTTCTAGGAAGGCAACTTCAGTGCAAATTGAAGGAGAAAGATAGACTGTACTTTATTTGGCTCGAAACATCATAGGAGTTGCGTACCATTGTAGAAAACGGCGCGTCACTGGCGATGTGTGAGTGTGAAACCGCCAGGAAAACACAATTACATTCATCAACCTCGAGAGCTGGGCATTCGTGGTAATTCCACCTATAGGTGTAGGCATCTGACTACTTTGTTGTGATTTGTGGAGCACTCAGCTCTCGGAACTTGGGAATTTAATACTGAAATAAATATTTTTATTGTGAATTACTTTCCTTTTATTCTCCTTCCTGTGGTAAGATGTTATGTTGATTTAAAATGATGTGTACTGAGTACGCCTCCTGCAGATTTCATTTGATGGGGGAAGGAGACATGTTTGTTATGAAAAAGGGAGATGGGTCTGATGCAGTCGAGGCACGGAGGCAGGTGTTTAGCAAAATGAGACCAAAGTGATGAGAAATGCAAATCGGGATAGTTGCTCTGAGGCACAAGAGCCGGGAACTTGGAGAGAGAATAACCTGGGAGGCCAGATTCAGTCTGGGGGTCAGGAAAGACCTCTTGGATGGAGAGATTCTAACCTGAGATCTGGGGGGCAGTTTAAGGAGCCAGATACAGGACAGTATGTGCAAAAGCCCTGAGGCAGAATCACCCTGACAGACAGCTGAGGTCCTGGGGAAAGGCCAGAATGACAGATAAGGGAGGGCTGGATAGGAAGCTGTCATGGACCATCATAGCCTACTGCAATGGAAAGTTGTGGAAAGGTTCGGCGAGGGGGGGGGGGGGAATGTCATGTAATTTATTTTTTTAAAAAGGCAACTCAGGCTGCTTTGTGGAAAATGAATTAGAGGTGGGCAG
>CM053610.1:54751840-54833431 GCA_028646535.1 Procyon lotor
ATTTCTTCTCCTTCAAATGTGCAATTCCTCCCATGTTCGCCATCTCAGTAAAAGGCACCACCACTCAATCAGGTGCGAGCCAGACCCCGAGACGGCTGGACACCCAGCAAGACAGCCCTCTGCTCAGCCACTGTCCTTCCCCTCCCAAACCTCTTTACCTGGGTGGTTCCTACTCAACTTCCAAGCTTTGGTCTAAAAATCTCTGCATCCAACAAACCTCTGAACCCCGCGATTCAGACTAACATACCCACTGCTCTATGCTTCCTCAGCACCCTGGGCTCCTCCCCCCATCTCATGTCTTACATTCTACTAGAACTGGACTGGCTCTCTTTTTGTCTGTATCCTTCACAGATTCCCTGAGGGCAGGGAGACAGTTCAAAGCGTGGCTTATAGTAGCGGCTTATTAAATTCTTGTTGAATGAGCGAGGGTGGTGTGCGGGCAGGTGAAGCCCAAAAGGTCCCCGGCAGCCAGATCGCGGCTGGCTTGCACTGGGCCAGCCACCAGGCTGGAGCAGGTGAATCAAGTGTCTAAATTCTCCAGCAACAGGCTAATTTCTTCCATTGCTGTCACTGCCTTAGGCCAAGAATCAAACTGCCTCCTGAAATCAGAGCAATTCTCCTGTGATGCACCGAGGGGTCCAACCCACCGGCCTGAACGACAGGAGCTCTGAAATACTAGAGCCTCAGACCCAATACTTTCCAACATTTTTAGTTCCTGCTACTGCTCTTTGCTGCTGCCTTTTCTTCATTGTCTCAACCTTTATTTTACCTAGGTAAGGAGGCTATTGTTGACTGTCTACCCAGCATCCTTCTCCTATTTCCTCCCTTCCAAAACTGCTTTAATTCAGCCCCATCTGTCCTCCACCCTGAGGTATACCTCCAGGGACTCGGAGTCCAGACTTAGCTAAAAAAAATTTCTGGTTACACTAAGCCAACCATGGAGTTCCACTGGCCACTGTCTGCTCAAACCCACTGGTTCCTGAGTGGGCACCTGACCTAGTTTGCCCAATCAGAATGAAGTAGCCCCTGGATTTTTCCACAGGGCTCATTCCCCTCCCCCAGGGTCACAGTCACTGGTGTCCGGGTGAGAACATGACCTAAAAAGTCCGATCAGAATGAAGTATTCCCTAGACTATCCAAGGTAGCTACCCCTTCCTCCATCTTCTCCTGTTGCTCCTCGTCTCCTTCTCTCCCTTCTCCCATCCACCCCCGTCAGTATCTAAGGCTTTGCCCCTCACTGGCCCCATCTCTGCAGCTCATGGAGACCATCTGCAGACTCCCCTCTGCATCAGCACGTGCTCTGGTCCCTGTAACACACTGGAGTACGTGCTACCCCAGGACTAGCCACACACAGGGAGGCACACGGGAGTCCCAGGACTGATGCTGCCAGGGGCCCATCCACATCTGGGCTACAGGTCACTTGGCCTCCCACAGCAGGGGCTCGGGGGGGACCACACATGGCGCAGAGAGAGCCGACACAGAACCGGGAGTCAGCGAGTTAGGGGAGACACCAACCTCCTTAGCTGTGGACTAACACCTGCCGCTCCCTGCCTTCCAGGCCAGGGAAGATGCTTGTGAGGCCTGAAGACCCTCATTGACACCTGGGCTTTTAATGTACTAGGAAGACAAGCAGCCAAACAGCAAGAGAAGACCCCAGGAACTACACTCGGAGTAAGCCTGAAACGCTGGTTTTTCTCCATGCCCTGAACAAGGCAGGCAAACTGCACGGAGCAGCTAAACCATGACTAACAGGCCCATTTGGAATCTGAGTACTTGAACCACACTCCTTGGCCAAATAGACAGTGCAATCTGCCATCTGAGACGAGACGAGACGACTTCGGGGCGGGCAGTTAAAATCAGGACAACCTAATGTATTTCACAAAATACACTTTCACGGAACAGACCCTTGAAAAAACGCATTTAGGTTAGGGTGATGACCACTTTTGCAACTAGATCGAGGTGCTGGTTGTGCAACACTGTGAATGTGCTAAATGCCACTGGATTGGACACTTTAAGATGATTAACTTTATGTTGTGTCAGTTTCACAAAAAATACACACTGGTCCACAAGTAAGCAAAGCGGAGCCCCTCTGCCTACCCACACATGCGCACGCATACGCACACACACACACACTCACACGGAGATTTCTTTGAAATTCAGAGAGCTGCTGCACGCGGCAGAAACGACTGACGCATCAACTCCTGGGGACCTGACGTAGATCACCACTGCACTCCTCCCCGGTGTTGAGCACAGCTCACCCCTCTTGGGGAGTGTTCTGTACCCCCCCAACTCTTCCTGTCCTGCAACACTTCCTTCATCGGTCCCCCTCCAGCTCTGGACTACAGAAGGTTCCCAACAGAGCTCTTCCAGGCCCGTAGCACATAACGGCACCACCTTACTCCAGCCTTATTGCACTTCCCAGCCCCAAGAAGGGCAGCTTGCTCCGGCTTTCACACCAGCTCTCCCACTGACCCTGCACCACTGGCCCGGGACACAGGGCAGCTTCCACTTCCCAGAGGAGGAAGCTGAGGCGGGGAGAAGCTCCTCCCGAGTCCAGAGGCCCAGGAGAGTCGGGCAGAAGTGAGGCAGGAACGCCTTCCTAACAACTTTTTTTTTTTTTTTTTAAGATTTTATTTATTTATTTGACAGAGAGAGAGAGATCACAAGTAGGCAGAGAGGCAGGCAGAGGGGGGCGGGGAAGCAGACTCCCTGCTGAACAGAGAGCCCGATGTGGGGCTCGATCCCAGGACCCTGGGATCATGACCTGAGCCGAAGGCAGACGCTTAACGACTGAGCCACCCGGGCACCCCCCCTAACAACTTCTTTAGGCCCCTCCTGGCCCCTGTGTTTTGACCAGGCTGTAGATCATAGGCTTTGGACACAGACTTTCTGAATCTTTGAATCACAGGCTTCCTAGCTGTGTGGCCTTGGGTAAGTTACTTCCCACTTCTTTCCTTTATCTACAGAACGGAGTAAGCGTTGGGAAGATGAATGAGAAGGAGCTCCATGCTGCAGGAAAGGCTGTTGGGCGCACGTAGTGGCTGCTAGCTCATGAGCATGCCCGGCGCGGCTCCTCCTCCACTCGGTTTCAGCCGCTTGGGGGCAGAGGAATAAGCAGGGGGCAAGGGAGGGCTGACGGTGAATCAACTTTGTGACACGCACACTGAGAAGTGTTGCTGGCTTCACAAATGCCTATGTTGGTGGCAGGCCAGGCCTGAAGGCAGCATTTTATTGAAACTGTACGGCCCGTGGACTGTGGCACGGCCGCCGTGGCCTCGCAGGCTGGCGGTGCCCACAGCTGCGCGCTATGAAATGGTAACTGGACGCTCGTTTGCACCAGCAATCGCGTGCGTTCCGAGAGGCTCGGCCCGCCCAGAAGCCGGCACTCCCACTGTTAGAGAAGCTGGCCGGGGAGCTGGGGCGTGTGCAGAAGCAAACGGAGAGCTGGGGAAACTGAAATCAAAGGGATGGAGCGCTCCAGGCCGACCAGGAAGCCGGTGACGACGAAACCTGGTGAGTAAGCACCAGCTACATGGTCATTCCCGTGGTTTCCGGTGTCCATTCTCTTTCGTGTGTCCTCACGGAACCCTGGAGGCAGCGTGGGGACAGGTGCTGTGCCCCCGCCCTCCTGGGCACCGAGGCCGGCAGCTGCGCCCAGGGCAGGAGGTGAAGTGGCAGGGGGGAGCGTGGTTTTCGGTCTTAGAGGAGTGGGCCCTACGGTCTGGCCAGGTTGCACGGGGACCTGTGCGGTGCCTGCTCTGGGCCCACCGGGTGCTCCCCACTAGGGTGAGTCCCGCCGGAGCCTGCGGTCGCGCAGGTCAGCTCCCTCAGTGCGTGTGCGTCAGGTGCTGCCTGCAAAGTGGAGCCACACACCTGTCCCTTCGGGGAGGCACCAGCTGACTTAGGCAATCTAGTAAGACCCGGGGAGGGGGGGGTGGGGGGGGACTGAATTTGAGACGTGAAGCCACAGAGGCTGGTCTGAGGTCCAGCGTTGCCGCTCGTGGGCCGTGAGCGTACCCTGCAGGAGTTATTTCAGTGTCGCTGCTTCTGTTTTCTCATCCATTAAAAAAAAAAGTGGCAGGGCAGGAAGGTCATACCACCTACCTCATAAGGTTGTTGTTGTGGCTAAACGGAATCAACAAGTCGAAAGAAGGCCTCAGATGTAGGCACAAAATTAGTGACAGGAGACAGCACGTGCTAAGTGGCACAGGGATTCAGAGGGGAGACGATCCGTCCGCCCTTGAGGACTAGAAAAGGCTGCGTGGAAAAATCCACATGACCTAATGTCTCTCTATTAGTCTCCCACTGGGGCACAAACCTTCAGAAGACTTCCTTGGCCCCCCACAGCACCCCTTAGGAAGTCCAAGCCCTTTAGCCCTGTGTTGGAGGCTAGCCACGGCCGACATTCAATTCCCTAACTTATGTCTACCGGCTTCCCTGGTGACCACCCAGTGGAGGCGCTCTGCTTCTCTGCTGTGCGTCTCCCTCTGTATTTTCTCTTGGCCTGGGATACTTTGTCCTGCCTGTGTCCCCTCCCCACCCCAAACCTACACACAGGCACCATCTTCTCACCTGAGAAAAATGCCCATCCCCAGAGCTGGACGGGCCCCTGCCCACCCCCCACTGTCATTAATACTTGTAGGTACAGTGACTGAGTCAGGGGGAACTATGGTAGGACACCCTAATACTCGGACGTTAGGCTCCATTTTGTGAATCAGATGAATGAAAATCAAACCATAGCTGTTATTAGTCATCTGCAAGGTGGGCCACACTGGAAAACACCCAAATCTAATCAAGGGGACTAAAATGTAACTAAGAAAACCTGCACCCTAATACAGTATGTTTTGGCCTGGCTGAAAAATAGGTTAACTGAAAAGTCGTGGTCTATACGGGCTCTACAGAGTCTAGCAAAGGAGAAATTGCATAATTACAATATCAGTGTCCACCTAGCTCTGCCGATGGTAAGACACTGGCTGTGTTGGACATGCAGGCCACGGTCACTAGAGAACCACACCCTCGTGTAGAAGGGGATGCTCATCAGAGGGTTCCAGGACCCAGATAAAATATACATTTCCTCTAAGATTTCTAATTCTGTGTGCTCCACAGCCTCCATCCAAGCAAGCCTCTTCCGAATTCATTTTCCCAAGTCCCTTGATGCTGAGGAAAGCCGCACTGAATAGCAGGCACCAGAAAGCATATCCATCACTCTAACTTTGTTCTTCATATTTATGTTTTCTAGTTACATAAAAAAAACAAAAAAAAAACGGGACGAGTTTAGTTAAATCCCAGCGAACTGAACACATGCGTTTATCTCTGAGTGCTCCAAAATCCTCTAACATTATGGTAATTAAAAAAAAAAAAAAAGGCTTAAAGCCACAGGGACAAAGCAAATAGGAAAGGAGACAAGAGCAAAACGATTCTAGAAGCTGGGAGGAAGAAGAATGAGTGGGGCTTGACTTCGCAGACTCAGGAGGGCAGCAATGAGGTTCAGGTAGGAGGCCCCTAAAGACAGAGTCCCCTGACGGTGTGGGGAGGGCAGCTGCCTGTTCTGCAGGTGGATTGAAGCTGGAGCCACAAACACGGGGATGAAGTGCGTCTGCTTACGTAGCAGCTGAGTCCCGGATGCCATGATCTATCATGGGGAGCGCTCTCCCCAACCCTGACCACAGGCAGGGGTAGTTGGTGTCCGCAGAGGGCAGAAGAGATGGTTCAGTGGATGGGAGGATGCAAGGTCCAGTGGAACATCCTGAACACAAGGTCAGGACACATGCTAAAAATTAAGACCGCTACTCAGCTTCCCTGCACTCGCTTCCCAGAACGGTGGCAGCCATGCCTGAACCCCTCAGACAGCAGAGTGGAAGATTCTTTTCTAAGGATCTAAGCCAAGGCAAGAGACCAGAATCTGAGGTTAAAGAGTCCCCAGTGAAAAGGCCCCAACAGACCACCTCTAGCAATGGTTCTCAGCCTGGGGTGCCAGGGGTAGGGAGGGGTCATGTTGCCCCAAGGGAACATCTGGTAATGTCTGGAGACAGTTTTGCTTGTCATGAGTGGGGTGGGGTGCTGCAGACACCCATCTAGTTAGTGGGAAGAGGCCAGGGGTGCTGCTAAACATCCTATATTACACAGGACAGCTCCCCACAACAAAGAATTTTCCAGCCCAAAATACTGAGAGCGGTGGGGGTGGGGACCCTGACCTTGAGTAAGGACCAGAGTCAGCCAGCTTCACTCGTGCACAGAGCCCCCACATGGCCCAGTGCCACTCTCATAAAAGTGAGTGGACCTCTGAGGAACAAACACGAGAGACAGATCCAAATGTGATACTATGCAAAGAGACATAAAGCTTTGAATAACTATCATTAATATCCTTAGAAAAATTAGAAAAGACACTCAATCAAAAAGGCAAAACAAACCAGACTTAGAAGATGCCAAAGGGGAAAAAAAAAGCGTCTAAAGAATAGGAAATGGCTCGTAAAAATTAAAAACAGAATCACATTTAAAGAAACAATAGGATGGCTGATAAAACTGAGGAACTCTCCCTAAAACAGAGCAAAAACACAGAGGGAACAAATATTTTAAAAAGTTAGAGGACCAGCCCAAGAGCTCCAACATTTAAAAACTGGGAGTTGTAGTGTAACAGAAAAGAGATCAACTGGAAATGAAGAGATCAAAGAAATAAACCCAGAAAATTTCTCAGAACTGAAGGATATGAGTTTCCAGATTGAAAGGGTCCATGATAGCCAGCTAGACCCTACCCCAAAATCCATGATTGTGAAATTTCAGGAGGGTAAAATGGCAGGTCCTAAAAGTTTCCAGAGAGTAGAACCAGGTTCTTGATAGCAAATCAAGGATCAGACTGGCATCAGACTTTTCAACACCACATACTGAAACTAGGAGACAATGGAAGCCATGCCTTCAAAATGCTAAGAGAGGGAAAAGAAAGGTTTCCAATCAATTTTCAAAATGTCCATCAGGTCTGAAGGAAGTAAAAATATTTTTCAAAAATACCAGGTGTCCGAAGTTTTGCCTACAATGCACCTTTTCTCAGGAAACTAATAAAACACATGCTCTCGCAGAATGAGGGAATAAAGCAAGAAGACATGAAAAAGAGAAACAGGGATCTAATCCGAGAGACAGAGTCCAAGGGCATCTCGCAGTGATGAAGGGAAATCCCAAGCTGTGCAGCAGGCTGAAGGCGACCAGCCCAGACTGGGGCTCATCGGAAGACTCAAGAGGGGTGGCTCCAAGAAGAAACTGCTAGAATATCTGACATGTCTGAACACACAGAATGACAAGATTGGAGTGAAACTGAAATGTGCAGGGAAAAAAGCAAGGGAAGAGGCAATATAATTACTAATTCCAGGGAACAAGAAAAATCGGTACAAAAGGGAAGAGTAATTATAGCACACCACATGGCTCGACTGTGCCGACACAGTGACAAGAATGTAAACACCGATCAGTGATCGGACAGAAATTACAATCTTGCTACTGTGATAGGGTGGATGGGAAGTGCAAGGCATGTATGTAAGTGCTAAAGTCATCGTTTGCGGTGTGAAGTCCAGAGAGGCCACTTTTCACCAAATTCAACAGCTAAGAGTTTAAATCAGAGTAGGAAATGGCTTTTCTGTAGGGGACGTGGGGAGGGATCTGTTGTTTTTTCCATAATAGGTTCTCAGAGAACTGCTGACTCTTTAAACTTTAAACATATACAACTTCAATAAAAATGAAATGACTTTTTAAAAATTAGAGGAAAATTTTTTTAGAATTTTTTAGAATTTTAGAAATTCCTCTAATTTTTTAGAGGAAAAAAAAAGTAAATTTCTACATATATTAGAGGAAAAACCTCTACAAAAATTAGAGGAATTTCCTATAAATTTCCCATAAATTTCCTCTACATAAATTAGAGGAAAAAAGGAGTAAATTTCTACATATATTCGATAGCACCACCTAGAGCCAAACACTAACATTTTGACATTTTTGTTCCAATTTTTTTTTCATATATGACATTTAGGGGTATTTTTCAAAGTTGTCATCTATAGATAGATAGATAGATAGATCCCTGCTTTCCCACACATAACAAGATAGCCTTTTCACTATCTTTAAATATTTGTTGAAAGCGGGTTGTTGTTTTTTTAAAGATTTTATTTACTTATTTGAGAAAGAGAGAGAGAGTGAGCAGGTGGGAGAAGGGGAGAGAGAAACTGAAGCAGACTCCCCTCCCTGAGCACAAACCTGATGCAGGGCTTGATCCCATGAGTGCAAGACCACGACCTGAACCAAAACCAAGAGTCAGATACTTAACTGACTGAGCCACCCAGGCGCCCCTTGAAAGCAGTTTTTAATGGCTGTGATTATCCTAATACACACCATGCTTTCATTTAACAAATCCCTTTTTACTATGCATTGATGTGTTCATAATTTATTACTATTATAAAAATCGTGAAAAAAATAGTTGTATGTAAATCTCTGTGTACTCTGAATGCTTCCTTTGTGCAAATTTGTAGAAATGGATCCCTGAAATGATCTTTGCCAAATTAACCCTCAATAGTTTGGCTCTGTTTTTACTCCCCACAGTGGTGTCTGGAGCATCAGCTTCCCTAACTCCTGGGTATTAATTTTTCCCATTTTGTCCAACTTGACAGGTAAAATGAAAAGGTTAGCTGTAATAGTCCCTATTTATCCACAGGGATACATTCCAAGACCCCCAGTGAATGCCTGAAGCTTCAGAGAGTACTGAATCCTGTACTAGACCTATACACACATACCTATGATAAAGTTTATTTATAAATTAGGGAGAATAAGAAATTAACAACAATACCTAATAATAAAATAAAACAATATATTATAATGAAAGGTATGTGAAGTGGTCTCTCTCTCTCAAAATATCTTCCCATACTGGACTTGCCCTCCTTGTGATGCTGTGAGATGTTAAAATCCCATGTGATGAGAGGCAGGGAGGTGATGACCCAAGTTAGCACCGTGACGTAGTGCTAGGCTACTGCCCTTTTTTTTTTTTTTTAAAGATTTTATTTATTTGACAGAGAGAAACACAGTGAGAGAGGGAACACAAGCAGAGGGAATGGTAGCGGGAGAAGCAGGCTTCCTGCCGAGCAGAGAGCCCAATGCTGGGCTCGATCCCAGGGCCCTGGGACCATGACCTGAGCCGAAGGCAGACGCTTAACGACTGAGCCACCCAGGTGCCCTTTTTTTTTTTTTTTTAATTTTATGGCTACTGCTCTTCTGACGGCATGTCGAAGGAGGACGCTTCCGGACCACAGTTGTCCAGGGGTAACTGAAGCTTCGGGAAGCAAAACCACAGATGGTGGGGGGGACTGCTTTTGGTTTATGTCTTGTGTCTATTTTCCCACCGAGACCACATGGTAAATTAATCCTTTGGCAACCTCACTTATATCTGAATCTCTTAGGAGTTAATACAAATCAGACCCGTGGACCCAGTGATCTGTGAGTGCCTGGATTGTGTTTCTGAATCTCAATGGCCCCACTATCTGTGAGACTCTGGGCAAGTAGCCAAGCAGTGCGACACCTTTATGTCACCTCTCAGGTTCTACCATTTCCACCTTCTCACGGCACATCACATTGCTTGCTTTCTCTCTTTCTTCCTCTCTTCCTCCCTCTTTCTCTCTCTGCCTCCCTTCCTCCCTGCACATCACATTTCTACTTGCATTTTGGTCATCTGTATACATCTTCTCTTCCTACTGGACTCTAAAATTCCTATCTGATGGGTCTTTATTCCTCACCTCACTTGTGTTTAATAGATACCCTTAGATCTGGTAAATAAAGATATAAATGTGTAGGTGGGGATTGGGAGCCTAGGAACAGAGGTGTAGATTGAACCAGACCCTGGAAGGGGAGATGGGAGACCAGCCCCACCCCTCCCTGAGGCAGGCGTAAAGACAGCGCAAGGGGTGCACGGGGGACAGAGCTCTACTTTCTGCCTCTGCACCCAAAAACGGGTTCCCAGAGCCTGGGGTGGAGTGTCCATGTAATAACGGCTGATAAAAAGGAATAAAAATGAAAGACATGGATTATTCATCTATAAAAAGGAAATGAACTACCGAAACATCCTATATTATATCTATATATAATATGTATTATATATAATTTATATATTATTATGTATCATAATATTTATGTTGTATATATTATATATAGATATAAGATGTTTTGGATGTGTATGTATGTGTGTATATAAAATTCTATGAAGTTTGAAAACATTACACCAAGTGAAGAAGCCTGACAGAAAAGGCTACATAGTGCATGATTCTATTTCTATGAAACGTCTGGAATAGGCAAGTCCATAGAGACAGAAAGTAGTTCAGTGGTTTCCAGGTGCTGGGGGACAGGAGAATGGACAGTGACTGCTAATGGGTCTAGGACTTCTTTCGGGGAATATGAGAATGTTCTGGAATTAAATAGTGGTGATAGTCGCACAACTTTGTCCATGTATAAAATCCACTGCGTGTGAGTTACAGCTCATTTTTATGAGAGGGAAAGAAGTAAAACTCATACACCCAGTGGTTTGGTCCACGAGGAATTTCTGAGGAGTCACTTGCTGTCTAACCCCAGCTCGCCCGGGCTGTGACGCTTCCCCACTGCTCTGTGAGGTGGGACGGCAGGGTCTCCCTCCCCTCTTCTCCAGGCCGAGCTGAACAGGTGGCCCAGTGTTTCTCCTCTCCTCTTGCTGTTAGCAGAGGCCGCCGGACAGGCAGGAGGGACGCCTGACCTCCGACACACCGCCGGGCTCCTCCTGCAGAGCCTGACTTGCTGGACAGCAGTTCGCACCCCGGTCTGTATTTTATCCCAGCAGACCTGGCAGCCTTTCTGCTGATGGGCTCCGTGAGTTAAGAAATGAGTTCTGCGATGCTTAAACAGGCAACACTTTAGAAGGACCACCTATAATCTGATTTTAAAGACCTTCCATAATGTCCAGACAGATCAGAATCCCCTTTAAAGATTTTATTTATTTGAGAGATCACAAGTAGGCAGAGAGGCAGGCAGAGAGAGAGGGAGAAGCAGGCTCCCTGCTGAGCAGAGAGCTGGATGCGGGGCTCGATCCCAGGACCCTGAGATCATGACCTGAGCAGAAGGCAGAGGCTTTAACCCACTGAGCCACCCAGGCGCCCCCAGAATCCCCTTTAAAATGAGCTATTCTCACTGGAGAGGTTCTTTCCATAATCATCTTTCCGACAGATGCCCCTAAATCCCACACTCACCTAGTTCCTGCTGGGATCCCCCAACTTTGTGCCAAGTGCTGGGCACCACAGGCAGCCCCACTCTGGGGGCTTATAATCTGGGTGCTGAGGAAAGAGTTCCATGAATAAGACCAGATGCTAGACTGTGGCCTATAGACGGTTTCTCCACTGAGATTCAAAGAAGGGGTTTAGCTGCAAGATGGCCGGAGTCACAAGGGTGGGAGGAGGTCACAGGGCACCCCAACGTCAGGAGGACCTTCTCACTTTCCACAGGCTGGACAAAGACCTGGACGAAGGCCTCAGCCTTTACACACACCCCCCGGTCCGAAGGAAGCAGGGACCCTGCCACCTCTCTCCTTTTGTCCCTCACATCTGGCCCCTTCCCCATCCCTCCAGGGCCAGAGCCCACTAGATACAGCTCAAGGTGATAAATGTGAGCCCCGAGCCAGCTCACTGGGGAGGACAGCCCTCTGAAAAGTAAGCTGGGGTAAATGGAATTTTAATTGAACTGGACAATCAGGAGTAAATGTTCTCTCTCCCTGGCAGCTCTTAGAGGGGGCGTACTTTGAGCCAACACATTTATAATCCCAACCATTATGCCATGTGAAAGAGGATGGTTTTTCTACACTGAAACAAGTTGGGGGGAAAAAGAAAAGGGCGGGGGGAGACAGAGAGAGAGACAGGGAGGGAATGAGGGGGAGGAAGGAAGGAAGGTCGGTCAGTTGGCCCGGAGAATGGAAGAGGACACTCACACAGAAAGCTCTGGTCGGCCAGAGTAATTACTGCCGAGACGCATGTCTGAGTAACGGCCCTTCCTCCAGCCGCTCCTGGTGGCCTGCCTGGGAGTTTTAATACAAAAGGACGTCACGGCCCATCTGTTGCTTTGGACCTAACTTAGCACAAACCAAAGTGGCACAGTCCTCGGGGGCAGGTCCGTGAGCACCCGGAGTGCTAAGCTCAGCCACAGTGAACAGAGCAGGGCCCAGGTCCCAATCTGTCCAGCCACTTGGGCCTCATCAGGGAATACCAGGGGAGCCTACTATGTGCACAGCCCTCGGCCGGACGGCACATAGTGGAGCCAAGGGCAGCTTAGGAAGTTTCGTTTCAAGTTCCTTCTGATAGTGCCCTTGGCCGCATCTGCACCAGACGAGCTAAGCAGGGAGCTTCGATCCATTCCAACAAATATGGACAGTCCCAGCCATGTGTAAAGAACTAGAAATAGGGTGTGTGGAGCTGTATTTGGTGAGGTGGGGGTTAAAAAGTAAACAGTGTTCCCTGCACTCCAGGGGCAGTGTATGGGGGGGTGCATGTGTGTGATGTCTGTGTGTGTGTGTGCGTGCGTGCAGTGTGTATGCATAGAGTAGGTGTGTAAATCCGTGGGGGATGTGTGTAGTGTGTATGTGTATGGTGTATATGTGATGTGTATAGGGTATGTGTGTGTGAGGTGTGGGTGTATATGTGTGTCATGTATGTGTGTGTGTGGTGTGTATGTGTTGTACGTACAGCATGTGTGTGCGCAATGTCTATGTGTCTGAATATAGTACACGTGTGTATATGTGCTGTGTGTATGTGTGTGGTGTATATGTAGTGTGTGTGGTGTATGTGTGTGGTATACATGTGGGGGGTGTGCATGTGTGTGGTGTATATGTGTATTTGTGTGTGCTGTACGTGTGTGTGGTGTACGTGTATGTGTGTGGTATGTGTGGTATACATGCGTGTATGTGTGTGGTGTATACGTGTGTATATGTGTACACATGTGTGGTGTACATGTGTGTAGTATATGTATGTGTGTGGTGTACATGTGTGTGGTGTATATGTGTGTGGTATGTGTGTATGTGTGTGGTGTACATGTGTGTGTGGTGTACATGTGTCTATGTTTGTGATGTATGTGTGTGTGGTGTACACATAGGGTATGTGTGTGGTGTATATGTGTGTGTGTGTGTGGTCTATGTGTGTATGTGTGTGGTGTGTGTGTATATATTCGGTGGGGGACAGTGGGGAGCACTACGGGGGAGCCGAGGAGGGACTAAGGGCAGGCGGCTTGCTACAAGGAGACAGTGAGTACACAAAGACAACTCGGAGGCTCTGACTTTTCCACCCACATCAGCATCCCCTGGAGGGTCTGACTCAGGCGGTCTGGGGCGAAGCCCAAGAAACTGGATTGCTAACAAGTTCCCGGGAGATAGGTTTCAGTTCGAGGAGCACATCTGAGAACGAGGGCCGTGATTCAAACTTTTGCTGAACCCAAGGAAGAGCACTTCCTGTACCTACAAATCAACCTGGCGAACCCCTACTGAGCCGAGCTCTCAGGAGCAGCTGGTCTCCTATGGACAGAGCCCGGGGGCCCTCTGCCTCCACGCTGCCCCCCCCAGGCCCCCAGCCCCCAGAACAGGCACTGGGCTCCCCTCCCATCACTGGGTGTGGCCCCCTTCGCTGAACTGGGAGCTCAGCACCCAGATACGTTCCTCCAAGATGGTTTGCTGACTGCACGGTTTTCATCTCATCCTGACGAGCACGGGGGCCACCACAGGGGCCAGAAGAAAGGGGTCCCTGCAGACCTCATGTCCATGGGGACGGCTCAGGAAGGCGAGCAAAGTGAGCAGTCTCTGGTTGTAAACAGGGAATGTTCAGTTGTAAGTGGGACAGACTGGAACTGTTTCACTTGGAAACAGTTTTCACCTAAACAGGAGCTCTTAGGGGGAGGACAGGAAGGCGTAGGGCAGCCCCTGTGGGGACAGAAAAGGCACCATGGCAGACCAAAGCTGGCCAGACTGGCAGCCCCCCGTCAGCAAGACTCCTTGCCGGGTCAAGGCTAGCAGGCCGCATAACTAGGGCGAAGACAGCAGAGGGCTGGGGAGGGAGTCCCGCCTCCTCCTGGGCTGGAGGGGAGTCAGCTGAAGTCAACGTAGAACGTTCCCGGTCCCCCCCTCCCTGCACTGAGCTGCTTCTGCCGCTCGGCCACCTGCACCACCAGGGGAAGGCCTGTTTTCAAGCAGGAGTGCAGGTTAATGAACACACTGCCCAAACACCCTTCACTTCTGGGGGGCGGCATTTAGGGGGGCCGTGTGAGCAGCAGCCCTGACACCTACACACACCCGAGGACACCACTGCACCAGCTTCTCTCTGGAAAAGCAATGCTCTCGGGGCGTACCTCTTGCATGGAACATTCAACGACGGAGTCCGTGCGATGTAAAACAGACACTTAACACCATCGAGCTGATTAGCAGGAGTTATTTAACAGAAAGAACCCAAGGCTGGGAGAGGGACAGCTTGCTTGTTGTTGCCTTTCACCAGCTTCGTGGCCAGGAATGTGTCCTTAACCTCCCCGACCCCACAAATGGAGGCAAACACCACTTGCTTCCTTTCCTCACAGAGCAGGCGAGAAGCATCTGGGAGGCACCAAATGTGACATGCTTTGCAGTCTGTAAAAATACCACTCAGTGGTGAGTGTGTCGTTAGTAAACCCCAGATTCTACCCCGAATCTAGGCAGGGCTGGCAAGTCTGGGGAGTGGGAGAGAGGCGGCTGGTTCCCTCCTCCCACCAGCCACTTGAAAAGAAGACAGTGACAACAATAAGGTCCCTTCCCCCCCACCCCTCACTTTCTGTTCTTTCTATTAAAATCAACAAGCCACAGAGCACCAGATTAATATCCCTCTAATTACTAAGTTGTCAGTTACCAGGTGAAACACTCCCTAATTTAATGATCAGCCCTGCTCCACAAGTTCGGCACTGATACCAGGCATCTGGGGTCCGTAGGGACACATTCAGGACACCCCCTATGCCTGTGCTCCCCACGCTCTTCCTCCCCACCCAGAATACAAGCTCTCCATGATCCTGTGCCTGTATGACCTCATTCAGTCTAATGCTCCCCACTGTCTCCCTTCACGGGACAGAGAAGAGACTGGGACTTCTGTACATGGGGGGGGGGGAGGGCAGCAGGGAAGCGGCTGAAGGGGGACGGCTCCGCTGGAAGGGACCACCCACGCCCGGGGCTGCCTGTCCCAGCCCCGACCCCACCGCCCTGAGCCTGAGAGCTGGGGAGCTCTGGTTTGATCCAACGACTCTGAGCGGAGGTTCATCTACCATCCCCATTTTACAGCGGAGAAACCTGAATTTCCAAGCCCTGGCAGTGCAGTGTGGGGGCTCACAGCGGCCACCAGGATGCTCTACTCTCTCCCACCTCTTCCCGCAAGCCCACGTCTTCCACAAAGCTCAGCCCGGCCACTGAGGACACTCACACGGAAAGCTCTGGTCCGCCAGAGTAATTACAGCCAAGACGCATGTCTGAGTAACGGCCCTTCAATAAGGCCCCTCCTTGTGGGAGGGGCCACGCAGCACTCGGTTTCAGAGGATGAGATTTCCCAGCTGTGTGGACAATCCGACCCCTCCTGTCCTCTCCCACGGAACACAGAGCAGACGCTGCATCAACACCATGAGAGCCGAACTGGTGTGGGCCCCCAGCACTGGCCTGGACGGTCACCCTCAGCTACCATGCGGGGTGACTACGGCAACCCTGGGAGGTGCTCCCAGCCCTAGTGCGTGGGGAGGGAGAGGCCGGCCAGCCCCCCGCCTTACAGCATCAGAGAAGAGGAGCTGGGATTTGGAGCTGGTCCGGAGAATCCCAAACCCACACTGCAGCCTCCTCCTCCTTCTAGACGTGAGAGGCCTCAGGAAAGTTGTAAAGGCCTGAGCCCAAGAGACAGTCCTGGGGGACGGACCCACTGGTGACCACTAAGCCCCCAGGCTCTCCGTGGGGGTATACTGGCTGCCTGCTGCATCCCTCTGAGCCTGGGACTCCTTTTACCCTTACATACTTCTATATTAAAGCTATTTCCCAAGCAACAGGTTGTGCCATCTAAAGGCTCTCACCTTTGTCTTAGGTTGTTAACCTTTTTGCAGAAATGAACCACAGCCAAAGAAAAATCAACTCGATCTGAGAAATATTTGTTGTATCCCTTCCATGCCCGGGCACCTTACTAAGTGCTGGCATCAGGAAGGAGAAAAAGACAGTCAGTCCTCACCGAGCTCAGAGGAAGCAAGAAGCGGCCCCAGAAGGCCAGGCAGGCAGTGGATCTGGGAGAACTCTCCTCGGGGAGCCCCGGGAGAGCTCCCATGAACCGGCCCCGGCCGCCAGCCCGCACAGCCTCCCCAGCCTGCCTCCCCGCGCTTCCTCGCACTAAGCAGCTGCCTGCAAGAAACTAAAACAGGAACAGCAAACTGCTGAGGGCAAGGAACTGCTCCTTGATCTAAGCTTGCCAAATTAGGGCAAAACCAAGCCCCTCCGAGAGAGAAAAGAAATCCAGCTGAGACTCACCAATTTCAGTTTTTAAAGACATGTGTGGTCTTGGGTTCTATCTCTTTGTAACTTCTTCTCTTCCGTCCTCCTTGCAGTTTGTTATTCTGTATCGGGGGCCTCTCCTAGTGCCCACTGCTGCCAGCCCATAGAAACTGACACCCCCAGGGAAAGCTGCTTTGTTCTGTCTTGTTCCAATACCACTAGGTCTCATCTTCTGAAACCCCAAATTCCACAACAAAACCGCAAACACCCAGCTGCCCATAAGGCCTCTGACCCATGAGCTGTAAAATAATGCTTCCCACCTTTTTCATCACCTGGCACACACGGAAATGACAACATATGCCCAGGCCCCTCGAGGCTGCACGTGGCCCCCTGCCCCTCCCAGGGCTGACAGGATGGGATCTGAGCACACCTGTCACACCCGCTTCTGATACACCTGCTGGGAAGCATTGGTTCCCAGAGTACAAAGACAAGGTCAAGGTCCTTGTCGAGGTCAAGACAACCTCAACAGATGTGGAAGAGGCAGCCTGATGGATCAGAGGAAGGGGACAGGGTCCATGCGAGCACAAATGGAAACCAATGAGAGCTGATGCAGTCTGCCCCCACCCCGGGGCTCCTGCCTGCAAGACCGCGGTCCGAGCTGACTTATCCCAAACCCACAGCAGAGTGACAACAAGGGGAGCACTGGGCACCGGGTCACTGCAGATGCTTTGGAGCCAACAAAGGCCATACACCTTCCCACCGCAGAGAAGGAAACCAGCATTATGCCTAATGTGGTGCAGGCTGGAGATATAAATAGCTTCTACAAAGGTTAGGGGAAACGCACAGACGACAAATCTACAGTAGGTTACTAAGGGAAACCGAGATGCTTCGTGCCGGCGGCTCACCTGTTGAAGCTGCGCTGGGGAGGAACTCTGTGGCTCCCCCGGAAGTCTGCTCTCTGGGAGCTTCGCGGATGTAGTGGGGCTGCCGGCCCCTGCAGCCCACGGAGGGTGAGGGCATGCTTCCCAGCCCTACCGATGTGCCCTGCAGGCCCCCTCCAAAGGAAGGAAAACCTTCTTCCTAATTGCCCCTCTGTCTAGTTCCCATAAGCCTACTCACTCTCAATTTCCCCAACTGGCAAAAGTCCACCTCCGCAGGTTCGGAGAGGATGCCTGCCTGAAGGCAAGAGAAGCCCGATGAGCGATGAGCGGCAAACCGCGGCCGTCCCCCTGGCCCCGCCCCGTTCGTCCCCCTGGCCCCGCCCCGTTCGTCCCCCTGGCCCCTCCCCGTTCTCCGAGGCCTTTAGGGGCCTGCCACCCCAGGAAACACATAAGGTGGGGCATTCCAAGGCTGCCTCCCCTGGAGATTCCCTTCTGGAGGGAAAGTACTTCCCTGGTTCCCCAGAGGGCTTGGAGGGCAGCCACAGCTGCTGGGCTATGTCAAGTGAGAAACAGATCTCACTTGTCACTGAAGAGCCAACCCCAGGGACACCTAAGTTAAAGCTATTTATAGCTCTCGTGTATGCATCCTTGAACCTGTGCGTGTTTCAGTCAACGGATATAGCAGCACCATACCCAAAAGTGTACATATGGACTTCCACACACTGAGGCAGCAGCTAAATGTGGAACTTGAGGGAACCCGAATGCACCCCCAACACACACCCTCCTGCCTGCGGGTATTCTGGGACCTGGGATAAACTGGGCGCCAGTCCTTCCCGCTTGAGGGTATCAGGTTCTGCCTTCCTGCCAAGGATGAAGAGATCAGCCTGGAACCTGCAGCTCAAGAGCAATTTGCCAGGTCCTCCCCACCCCACAGAGATCGAAAGCTCTTCCCACTTCCCCCGAGCAGCAGGGAAAATACTGCCGGTCCCGTCTCTCCCTGAGTGGACAGTGGGTCTGCTGCTGCAGGGCCTCTACTGAAGTCCTGAGAGGCGGGCAAGAAAGGAGAAGCTCCACAGAGGCCCGGGCCGGAAGCCAGACCCCTCCACAGGGCCCTGGGGACAAGGAAGCCACCACTGCCCTCAACTTCCACTCTAAAATGCTGGGCAGTCAAAATGTCAGGGCCCCTCCTGGCCACCCAGGGGCTTGGCCAAGAGAGGGGGCTTCCCTCTGGCCAAGTGTGTTGGGGATGTTGAGGGATGTGCCCAGGCAGAGCACATGATGGGGACTAAAGATGCCCAACACACACTCATTCGTTCACAGAGTGAATGCCAACAACCACAGAGGCCAAGGGGAAGCGACCTCCTCCAGAAGGCCTAAGATCATCTTCCCTAATGTGTAAATTGGGCTAATGTTACCTATAGCTTTGAACTTGACTGGGGTCAAAGAGGAGACCAAGAGCAAGCACACAGACTAAAAGTTCCCACTCAAGGGAGGCACTATCTCTGTTAGTCAAATACAGTGAGTAAACATTGAGTCAAGATTATGGAGACAAAGTGACGTTTTCCAGGGCTGTGCGCTTCCTCCTCAACCCTTCTTACCTCCCAAAGTAGAATCAACTGAAACCTACAGACCCCACTTGTTTCTCAAAGTGTACACGGAACCCCTAGTTTTTCGAAGTTTCTCTCCCATCACTGGGCACACAGGCTCTGATGGAGAAAGAACAAGGCCTCTGGAGCAGGGAGCGGTGGACTGCATCCAAGGGTCCAGTGGAGGGGACTGTGGGAATCCTGAAGCAGGAGCCCGCTCCATACCTCTGAGTGAGAAGGTTCTAGCATCTGGCATCTGGTGGAATTTCTATCAACTCCAGACATAATACACTATTCTCTTCCGCCTGTGACCCCCCCTTCCCCCAACAAAGCTGCCCAGAGTACAGTACAATAATTTCTTGTAATGTTTATACCCGTCTACTCCGAGCGAAGGACAGTGTCAGCTGCTTTCCTGTACATTAAACAGTTTAAGCCAGTCTACAAGACTGCAGCACAGTTTCGAATTATCCACGTTTTTACTAGATCACAAAGAAGGTTAAGTACAGCCAGAATCACGTGACTAGTACAGCACGGTGGAGATCTGAGCCCAGGCCTCTTTGGTTCCAAAGCCCCTGGGCCTTTCCCTGCTGTCTGTGAGGCTTAAAAATGTCTCTCTATATGTGCACGTGTGTGTACGCATGTCTATGTGTTTATTGATCATTGTTATCATAAGGTTAATCTGATACTGATTCATAGAGGCATGAGATAATCACCAAGAACAACACAGGAATCTCCCATTTAACACACATGGATGGATATCGGGTTCGGACACTTGTGTCTATGCTATCATCAGCCACGGCAGATCCCTGTCTTACATTTGTTCTCTTGTAATCCCCAGGTGCTTAGCACAGTGCTAGGTATACACTGGGCATTCTTCATTTCATCTTGTTGATGATTACATTGCTAAGATTGCTTATTAGTAATAAACCCTTAAACGCTGAAAGATGAATTATCACTAACTTTGATCTAAAAGGAAAAGTCCCAGGGACACTAGGGTGGCTTAGTCGGTTAAGCATGTGCCTTCGGCTCAGGTCATGATCCCAGGGCCTCGGGATCAAGTCCTGCATCAGGCTCCTTGCTCAGTGGGGAGCCTGCTTCTCCCTCTGCCTGCTGCTCCCCCTGCTTGTGCATGCTCACTCTCTCTCTGACATAATAAATAAAATCTTTAAAAATAAATAAATAAAAGGAAAAGCTCCAGACACTGGGGAAAAAAACACCAAGGGGGCCCTAAAACACATCTTGGCCAACAGAGTAGGTGTCCCACCATTGGGTAAAAACAGTAATATCTGAACCTTACAAATAGTTTGTTGCCATTTGGTATGTCCCCACTGGACACAGCCATCATGAGGACTCATGGGAAGCTCTGATTTTGTGAGTGGGTCCGACTTTGGGTGATGATTAGGATCTGGGTTCTCTCCTCTGTAGCGGTAGCACAGGACCTCCATTCAGAGAATGGCTGCCCAGATTCTAGATACCACGTCTACAGACCCACAAGGACTCCAATCAGCAAATTCAGACCCGGGTCCTAATCCCAGCAATACCTGTCAGTAGCTGTGTGACCTGAGGTCAGCTATGTCACTTCTCTGAGCCCCGGTTTCCCCATCTGCAGACAGAAACTATCACTAAGCTCACGGGAGAGCATATTTGCACGTGGCTGCCCCATGCCTGATACGCAGAAGGAACTCTGTAGATAGGAGTTGGGTTTGAATGTGCACAGAATCGGTCTGAAATACACACACATCCTGTCGAATAGGGCGCGTGATCAAATGAACGGTCATGGTGACAAGTTAGAGAAAAGAGAAGAGGTGGTAGTGAAAGAAGTTAAAATTAGAGACAGTCAGTCTCCTTTTCAACCAACAATTTCAACCTGTTATTTACCAACCCGTACGGCTCAAAAGTTAGTTTCACTTAATGGACTGTGTTCTGCCTCTTGCCCTCCATACATGCTGATAGAATAAATAACAGCTACAAGACAGGCATCCAAAAGGGGCGCTGGCAAGCTAAGGACCGGCTGCACTGACTTGGGTCATTTTGGTGAAAGAGGACAGCCTCTGGCATCTTGCACTGCCCACAGTTTCTCTGTCCTCAGGTGCTCTTCTAACTTAACAGTTTAGAAACTAGAAGCCACATCACGACACCCCCTACAAGGCATTTTTCGGAATCCAACCTGGTACCACAACTCTGAAATCCAAATCTAGAAAAGCTACAAAGAACAAATCCCCTTCATTGAGCGCCTACCCGCGTGTGCCACACTCGGTTTTGCGAGTGGGTCAGTGCCAGCAGCATCTGGCAGAGAGTATAGGAACCAGGTATGTTTTGAAACCCATCGTCTAGATAGGGAAACTGCACTATCCGACATTCGCCAGAACAACCTCTGAGCCCCTCAGCTGCTCACATGTCCTCAAGGACTCAAGTCTGCGTGACACATGGAAACTTCTGCCTGAGGCTTCATGTCTAATCACAGGGCTGGATTCTGCAAAACTTCATTACAAGCAATCATCCCAGCTCCACAGCAAAAGTGGGTCTGGGAAGAGACAGAGAGGAGAGCCACCTCTGATTTGCTAATGGTCAGAGGATGCCAGGAAGACTGTGAATTTTCTTTCTGCACAATAATCTCTCCCAAAGAAAACCCAGACAAAGTCACCTGGCCTTCCTAGGGAAGTTAAAAAAAAAAAAAAAAAAAAAGCTCTTCCTCTAGGATTCATACTGAACTCCTAACCCTTTCTCCTCCTCCCTCCCCCGGGGAGTGGCTGGATGGTTGTTGTTTCTTTTCTTTTTTTCCCTGTGGTCCTCTGGTAACACCACAAATTACGTTTGCAGGGACTGGAGTCCCAGAGTGCAATGATGTTGTAATAAACATAACCAGGACCAAATGCCTTCCCATCATATTAGATGATGCCATTTCGCACCAATCAGGCTCCTCAGGCAGGCAGACCACTCGCCAATGAGGGACCAGACAGAGGCTGCGAGGGGGAGACCTGGTCATCTGCAACTAAAAATAAGGGCGCTTCTTGATTGGCCGCTACCACTTTGCAACAGGAGTTGGGACCCACACACCAGGCACCGTACAGAAAGCACACACAGGCGAAAACTTTCATAGCCCTGGGGTTCACATGGGGTGGGCTGGGATGCGTCTGTTGTTGGGTTGGGTTTGTTTGGTTTTTTTCCTTTTCCTAATTTGCTGACTTGAAAAAAGAAAAAAAGACTTGAGCCAGAGGGGGCCCCTCGAAGACATACCGTCCCTCCTAGACATTTCAGTTTCCAAAGGCCACGTACAGCCAACCTGAATTGAGGAAAGGCCAGGGGCCAGGGCACTCACCTGTCCGGCCGTGTCATAGAGTCCCAGGAGGTACTGCTTGCCCCCTACGGTGACGCTGACTGCAGGGGCAGAAGTGGGGGCGGGGAGAGAAGCTCCATTATCCAGGGTCTGGGGCAATCTCGCTCCCCATCAGGACCTGCTTTTGCCAACCCAGCGGGAGGCATGCGGGCGTTCCCCGGGAGATGTCACCCCTTTTCCCTTGTGCCGGGCTCACTGTTAAGTGGCGGGTTCACTGTTAGGTGGCAGTGAGGCCGGGGTGTGATGTGGCCCCACTTGCCCACTCCCTTCTCCCAAGTCCCCTAGCAACGTCTGGACCAGTGCCCCCAAGTGTTTCCTCCGGGGCTCTGGGGCAATAGGGAGGAGGCCGTGGGAAGGTCAAGGAGGTCGGCCCAGGGCGTCCGAGGATTGGGAAGTGCGGGGAGCCGGGACTGGGCAGGAGGTGGGGCGGGGTAGGAAGAGGGGTCTCCCTCGCCCGCTACAGGGAGGGCCAGAGTGGAGGCCTGGGGGTGGGGCCGGGAGCCCCGAGTAGGGCCAGGCGGGGGGAGGGTGGGGAGCGCGCTCGGGGGAGGCGGCGAGGGGGCTCCGCCAAAGTTGCTCCAAAGTTCCCGGCCCGGGGAGCGGCCCCTTAGTCAGCAGTTCCGAGGCTTACCTGCGTAGTGGTCGAAGACGGTGGGCACGTACTCCTCCGGGAAGGCGTCGTTGGCATAGCTCATGAGTAGGCACGTCTTGCCCACCGCCCCGTCGCCGACCACCACGCACTTGAGCATCAGCGCGCCGGGCCCGTGAGCCATGCTGCGGCCGGCCGGCCTCCGGGCATGGTCCCCCCGGAGCCCCCGCCCCGGCCCCGGGCTTAGCCCCAGCCCGCCTGGGGGGTCCGCCGCCGCCGCCGCCGCCGCTCCGCGCAGCAGGGCCGCCCCCCCGGCCCCATGCAGCGGCTCCCCCCGCCCGAGGGGAGGGGGCGGCGGGCCCGGGGCGCTGCCGCCGCCTCGGTCGCTGCCCGGATCCCCGCCCGGGCCCCGGTCGCCGCGCCCGCCCGCTGCCCCCGCCACTCGGCGCCCGCGCCCTCTCCCCGGCCCGGCCTCCCCAGGAGGATCCGCTGGATCATAAGACTGGCCGGCCCCGGGGGAGACAGCAACTTTGGGGAGGGCAGCGGAGGGGAGGGGCCAGGCGACTCTCCCCGCCCCGCGCCGGCCCGGGCCCCCTCCCGGCTGGGCCCCGGAGGAGGGCGGGCCCAAGCGCCTCCCGAGAGCCGGGCGCCCGCCCCGCGCCCCCGCCCGCCGGCTCCGCGCCCCGCGCCCGGCGCCCCGCCCGCGGCCACAGCTCGGCCCTGCCCGCTCACTCTAGCTTGACTCCCTGCGAGGGCTGGGGAGGGGGCGAGGGGGAGGAGCCGCGGAGCAGCGAGGCCGGGGCCGGGGCCGGGGCCGGGGACGGAGGAGGGGGGGTGCTGCGGGGGGGCGGGTGGAGGGAAGGTGAGGCTGGGGGAGGGGACCGCGAGGGAAGCGCTCGGGAGGAGCCGAGGGTTCCTCGCGCAAGTGCCCGCAGCGCCCGGAAGCGTCCAAAGGCCCCGGTGCTGGAAGAAGCCGAGGAGGCCTCTTGGGGGAACCACGACGACTTCAACGATGACGCAATAGTCATGCAAAATTATACATATATATTGAAACTCCACCCGGAAGTCAGGATCCATCCTATCGGCCTCTAAGTGCACAACAGAACTAGAAATCGGGGAAGAAAGAAAGGCCCAAAGGGTTAAAAAAATTTTTTAAGGTGCGCGGGGTGGTGGGGGAGGGGCGGTGGTGGCCCCACAGCTGGAGAGTAGGGACTCCAGGCTTATTGCTTGATTCCCCATCCCACCACCACCACCACCACCCCAGGCTCTTCTCAGCACGGAGCTTGAATCATTTACTTTGAAACTGGTGACTAAGGGAGTTACAGCATCTTGAACCTCTGAAGCAACCCCCAACCGGCCAGCAAAGGGAGACCCTGCGGGCTCCGGATGCGGCAAATGTATACCGGTGCTTCCTCTGGAGGCAGCATTCTCAGAGGTCCTTTCGAAGGTGTTAAGAGTGATACTCTTGTTCTAAGACTTGGCTGGTGATCCAGGGGGCAACCCGTGACCCCTGCCTGGGCGAAGCTCTGAAACACCATGTGGCCAGGTTCTGTTCACTCGCCTCTCTGTTGCCTTGACTATGAGGCACCGGCCGGAGGGCAGAGAAGTTTGTACACTCCACACGGAGCCACAACTCCCCAGCCCCCTGTTCACATGGAGAAATCGCTTTCTTGCATTGATTTACAAGATTGGAAAATGCTACATTGAGAGGCTGCGCAGAGGTCAACTGGACCATCTCCCTTAGCGCTCCCTGGGCTTGTAGGTGAGCAAACAGACTTAGAGAGGCAAAGTGGTTGGCCCAGAAGCTTCCAGCTAAGTCCCTCCTTTAAAGACGGAGCACACTTTGGGGAATGGCCTCATACCTCACTTCTTAGGCCTCAACTCTCAAACAACTGATCTGATTTCCACTGTTCCAGAAAGACTTGCTAGATTATTGGAAGGTCCTTGTGCAGTCACACTGAATGTCTCCTGAGACCCCTCCATCTGGGGCTAAGTGTGGGTGTTACCATTACCCCACTGCTTCAGGTCATGCGGTGAATCCCAAAGACGGTTTGTGTGTACTGAATGACAGGTTAAGGAAGGCAGTACAGTGCCTTGAAGTCAGATCTCAGTTCAAGGCCAGTCTCTGCCACTTCCTGTGAGAGGGGAAGAAAGGAGGACTTGTCCCCTTTGCCTACGAGATCACTGCTTCAGGCAGCATGTATCGAGACTAGTGTTTTAAAAGGAAGGTCTAGCAGAAGAGGTTAAGGAGCTCCCAGAGTACCCCCAGCAGGGAAAGTGCATTGGGTCCCAGCTCTGACACTAGTTAGTGTCATCCGGAGCATGTCACTTCTCTTGTCCTGGCCTCAGCTTTCCCATCTATAAATGTGAGCTCATCCAGAAGGGTGGAATCAGGTCTTGCCCCTGAGAACCCTGGAGCCCTTCAGGATGTGTCCTAACAGATCCTGGTGAAAGCTTTGGGACAAGGGAAGAAGCAGTTGCTGGACACGTGGGGAAGGCCTTTATGTGGGACGACAACGAGGTCTGTCCTGGGACTGGAGGAGAAAGGCTTCTCGGAGGCTTTCTCTTTCCAGGGGTCCCTCCTCTCAGTTCCTACAATACTTCTCAAAGGGGCAGATACTCACTAAGGAGCCAGGGAGCTGGAAGATCAACTCTAGAACCTTGAAAAATGGCAGGGGCCCCAGGTTCTGGATGCTCTGAGAGCAGCTCTGGGAATATCAGAGCACCTCAAGTGGGGAACTGATGTGGGATGAATCATGGAGTGGTGACTTCACTGGCGATGGTCAGTGACCTCATCCCTTTGGCCCATCAGGAAACCAAAATGGACTGCCGGGAATACTTTGAGCTCTGGGTTGATTCCACCAGTGTGTATGTGGAGGGTAGTGGGGGCGGGGTGGGGGACTCTTCCTGGATGCTCCAGGTCAGCCCATAGACAAGCTAGCTAGAAGGACCAAACAGATCTCAACAGAAAGCTTGCTTTCCTATAAGCAAAGAGGATCATGTCTCGTGTAGTTAAAACAAAAACAAAAACCAACCAACCAACCAACCAAAAAGCGCGACAAAACAAAACAAAACAAAACAACAAAAAACCAGAAAGCAGTTTTCCAATTTGGGGATTGGAAGGACAGGAACCAACTTTGTTTCTAAGCATCCTGTGGACTCCGTGCTTGATTTTCTGCCTTCGTGACTGCAAATATCAAAACACACACGGGTCTGTGTGAGAACAGTGAAATCTATCCTTAGCCTTCTCCTCTTTCCCCCCTACTTCCTCCTCTTCATTGATTCATCCAGCGTTTCCTTTCACAGGTGTTTACTGAGGTCCACTAGATGCCAGGCTTTATTCCTGGATGTGGGACGAAGAGCTGGAAAGCCAGGATTGCTGGGGAGGGAAACGGAAACAAGCTGATGAGCAAACAGGTAATAATGTGGTCAGTGCTATACCAGAGGCTAAGGAACAGCCTTCTGGAACTGCAGAGAAGGCTGTTAGTATCTAGCTGTGGGTGTGCTGAGAAAGGATCTGCAGAAGGAGATCACTGGCCTGGGGTTTAAGAGGCTAAGAGGAGTAAGATAAGAATAGCTAGGAAAGGCAGCCCTGCCCAGGGTAGGAAGACACAGCACACAATTTTGGGGGATTGATGAACCGTCTAGGATGGACAGAGTACGGGATTAGTGATGGAGGGAAACTGGTTTGTATTAAATTGGGAATTTAACTGAGAATTTGCAGAGCTATGCACTGGGCCCAGGTATTATGTGGGTACTTGGTACTCATCTGGGTGGGTGGTCTTCTTTGGCCCCCAAAACCACCACATGAGAGAAAATTTGTATGGAACATCTATTGGCTTGTCTGTCCATCCAGAACAGACCCTGTGCTTCTGCTAAATGTTCTCTCTCATTTATTCTCTGTGATCATGTTTCAATAGAAGCTGCTATCTTCTTATGCCTGCCCCTGAGCCCTGTTGATCGGCCCTGGGTGGGTGCCTGATCCAAGACGGGACAGTCAGAGCCCTTCCTGAAAGGTCTGAATTTGGGATTCAAAATAAGAGTCTCCCCTGTTTTGCTAACTAAACTAGAAGATGTGAGCCTGGAAGCTGTTGATCATTCCCGTTTCACGTTTCAGCCCTTCACAAAAGAGCCAATCCAAGAAAATAAAGCCAAAATGCAGAGAGAAGCAAAAATGGAAATACAGACCCTCCCTTACCACCACCCCTGAAAAAGGGCAGAGATAATATAAGCTATTCTAGTGATCCCTGAGACCCTGTTCAGTTGGTCCCTTGAGTTCATGAGTTTCTCCTCCCCTTTTGCCTAATGAGTGTGGGGTCGTTTTCTGTCACAGGTAACCCAAGGAATCCTGCCTGTAGTTGAGATTGGTGATGTGCAGAGAAGTAAAGACATTTGCCCACAAAGCCCACACAGCTGGTAAGTGGCAGAGATAGATTTCAAAATGATCTGTCTTCAAAGCTCAGCTATTTCCCACATTCCACAGGAGGGAGGCATCAAAAGTTTTTCAACAGGAAAATGACGAGTTTAGAGCTCTCTTTTGAGAAGATCACTCTGGTGGTGGTATAGAAGATACCATGAGAAGGGCATGAGAGTGAAGACAGAGAGCATGAGAAGGAGCGAGGTCATGAAAGTCTGAACCCAGCATCACTGTGAAAATAAAGAGGAGTTCCTGGGGATCAGGGCTCTGTAGATGATAGAATCCACTGGGTTTCATAACACAGCGTGCGGAAGAGGAGGCTCTTTCTGAGGCTTCTGTGTTAGGTTCGCATTGACCTTCTCCCTCTCTTTTGCTTTTTAATCTCCTGTTTTTATTTTCTCTACTCCTTCATTGGGCTTCTTGCTCAGTTTTCAAATCTTTCCCATCTCCTGTTCCTAACCATGCAAGCAGCTGCCTAAACCAAGCTGAGAGTAGAACTCCAGAGGGATAGTAAGGCTCTACAATATGTTCATTGTTTAGTCATTTTGTTCGTCTCCCCTCACATTTACCCCAGAAATGCAGAAATGGATTCCAATGGGTCATTTGGTGTCTAGGCTAGGATGCTTTGGGTTGCAGTAGAAATAGAAAAGTCAACCCAGATGGCTTCACCAGCAAAGGAAGCACATGGACTTCTTCAGATGAAACATCCAGAAGTCACTCAAGCTTCAGACATGGCTTGCTCAAAACTCGGGCTCTGTTTTTACATCACACTGCCCAGAAGGAAAGAGAGAGTGTCTCTTGACTCATTGCACAAAAGTTTGGATTTCTTCTGATCAGATCAGCTTAGTTCATCCCTCAACGTGTCCTGGAGGCCAGCAGGATGTCAGACGGCTGCTGCCTTACATCCCTGAAGCCATCGCTGTGACAGGGTGTTGGAATTTCCCTGATTGGGCCTAGAGAGGCCAACCCAAGGCCAGAGCTTTGCTCCCACTGAGCTTCTGTGGTTTCCCCACAGTGGGGGGCAGGTATAGGGGTGATGTGTGCTGGGGAGGCAACCAACAATTCCATTCCATCGAGATTATTATGCACCATGTTTCCCAGGCTTCTCCAAGCTATACCAGAAATAAAGAACTTTAGGAGAAACAAAATTCAAGGGAAAGGGGAAGTGAGAATTATCCAAGTCAAATCCATGATATGTTCCAAATTTCACTGAGTTGGTTTGTCAGTACACAAATTTGTGCTCACCCTGAATCCCTAATTCTTGGCCTATAGGAGGTAGGCCTCTTCTCCCTCTTCTGAACCTCTTTCTTAGAATTATTGGTAGGGAGGTAGAATGGTTATCATCCTTTTACCTGGGCCGTTCTTGTCTTCTGTTGCGCTGCTTTCCTCCACACGTGCCCAGGATTTCCAGACTGAAGCCTCTTGTCTCTCAAGGGCTCTCTTGCTTCCCAGACTCCACCTGTCCCACCTTCATAGCATCATGCCATGTGCTGTATCCATTCCTCTTTTCCTTCCCACCATTAAAACCTGTCAGCATCTTTTTTCTTAGGACTCAGACATGATGTAACTTGCATGGGTTTTTTCTTTTTTTAGCTAAGGTGTTAGTAATGGCTTAAACATTACAGCATTTGTTAAAGGTCAATTGTCCTTAATGATTGGAACGATAAATAAACCCAATAAGATTGGCTCACTTGGGGAAAAAACAAAAAAGACTGACTCACTGGGTTTTCATTTCTCATCATACTTCTAGGATACAGCTAGCTCTCTTTTTTCCCCACTTGATTACATACCAGAAACTCCGAAGTATGCGCCAGCCTCTGAGAATTTTGGCTCAAGAACTGTTAATAATATTTTGCCATCTTAATTCCTGTCTTCTTCTGCGACCTGAGGTCAGAAGGCCAGTCATTATAACTGATGGTGTTGCTACCGATTGCTGAACCATAGAAAAGGAGGCTTCTGTAGAGGTTGTTGGTATGGAGCACTCGTGTGATCTGGGAGTGATCCTCTCTCATGAGCTCCCAAGGAGACTGGATCACAGATCCCTCTCCCAGAAATGCAATCGGTGATTTTATTCTACGCTTCAGTACTAAGAGTGCAGAAAGTCATCCAAGACTCACTAATGGTAGTTCCTCCGTAGTGGATGTTTTAGCCACGCAGCATCGCGACGACATTTTGAATTGGGGGAAGTCTTCCCCTTCATGAGTCTTGGTGGGAAGAAAAGATCATCCCTTATGGAGACTGAAAATTATAGACCCACGCTCTCCTCATCAGATTCTACAGCCAGTGCAACCAGAGTTAAATACGGGGCACACTCTCTGTGGAGATTGCAGCTTTAGTAGTGGGTACACAATCTAGTTCCTGACAGGAAGTGGCACCTCAGGGTAGGCGGTAGTGGTGGGCTTGTGGTATATTTAAGTTCCTGGTGCAGAAGTGACAGCTGTACACACGGATTGTCCAGAGTTTGTTGGCATTAATAGTACCGAAAGTGGTTTTTCTCATCAGAAGAGTGTCCTGAGGCGTGTGTCGGGCATGGTTCCTATAAAGACAGTTGAGCAGCTTCTCTGGCCCTTCCGCAATTCTGTGAGCTATCATGATCCTTTGAGGTTCCTTGTCTGATCAGTTGGCCACAGACAGCTTCTGTTCCTTGCGACCCAGCCTCTTAAGAAGGGCCTGGAAGAGCATATCACTGTATTGAATGCGCCTAATTCAGAGGGAGTGGAGATTCCCATTTCTACCACACCCAAGTAATGGGTACCAGACTACCTTTTGTCTTAGTCCATTCAGGCTGCTGTACCAAAATACCGCAGACTGGGTAGGTTATAAGCAACAGAAACTTAAATCTCACAGTTCTGGGGCTGGGGGTTTGGGATCAGTTTGCCAGCACGGTTGGGTGAGGGCCCTCTTCTGGGTTGCAGACTTCTTATTGTGTCCTCACATGGAGGAAGGGGTGAGGGAGCTCTGCCAGGCCTCTTTTATAAGGGCACTAATCTCACTCAGGTGGGCTCTGCTTCCTGAAGGCCACACCTCTTAACACCATCACATTAGGCATTGGGGGGGACACATTCTGCCTGTATGCCTCCTGAATGTAAGCAACTCGAAAATTGTACAAAATATATGATATCACTATTTTCAGATATTGGACAGCACATAGCACAAGACAGTGCTCTGGTGTCCCCCTTAATTTTTGGTGGAAGTGCCTTTTGAATTGCAGCCAATGAGACCCTAGCAGTCTTACCAAGTCAAGGAGGTGGCTGAGAAGACTTTTCAAGGCAGAGTATCAGAGAAGAGGGACTATGACGGCAACAAAGACTCCAGAACTATCCTCCTGAGAGTGTTGCTAATACTAAGTTGCTCATACATACGTGAAACCCCTCAGTGCTAGCTAAGGGACAGCCAGAGAGCGTGGGCTGGGACATGGTTGATTTTCAACCTGCCAATGTGGAGAGACCTTGTTGAATGTCCAGAAAATTCAAAGCAACTCCAGAAAGTTATACATGAGTAGAAGGGTTAAATTAGCCCTAGAATAAAAGTACCTCCAGATGTCCCCTTAACAAAGTTTATAAACAAGCCTCTTAAAAACTAAGTTCACCCCCTATGACCATGACTGCTGGCCAGTTCTTTAAAGGACAGCAACAAAATACAGATATTCAACAACACAAAATTGAGAATGTCAAGAATTACCAGACATGCAAAAAGAGTAAGGAAATATAACCAGGAGAAGAATCAGTCAATAGAAACAAACCCAGAAATGACTGAGATAGTGAAATTAGCAGATGAAGCCTTAAAAAGGGCATGATAATTACATACGAGGATTTAAAGGAAAATGTGAACATGGGGAGGAAGGGAATGGAAAAGAGAGAGAGAAAGAGAGAACCAAATTGAACTTCTAGAGTTGAAGACCACAATATCTGAAATGAAAATTTCACTGGCTGGGCTTAACAGCAGTAGGTGGGACATTATAGAGGAAAGTACCTGTCACACTGAAGACATGGCACTAGAAATAATGGAGACAGAAGCACAGACACCTGGGGCGCTTGGGTGGCTCAGTGGGTTAAAGCCTCTGCCTTCAGCTCAGATCATGATCTCAGGGTCCTGGGATCGAGCCCTGCATCCGGCTCTCTGCTCAGCAGGGAGCCTGCCCCCCCCCCCCCCCCGCCTGCCTCTCTGCCTTCTTGTGATCTCTCTCTCTCTGTGTCAAATAAATAAATAAAATCTAAAAAAAGAAGAAGCACAGACACCAAAAGACTGAGGAAATAGAACATGCAACACAGTAGCCGTGTCCTAAACTGTGGGCTCCTGAACCCTTCGGTGAAAGGCGGGAATTTCCAGTAGATTCCACAGGGGCAGGGCTCACCTCCCACCCCTTTGGCCCAACACGTTGTAAAGTCCTGAAATAATGCTTGTTGGTTGGTAAATGCTCCTGGGTCTTGAATGCCCCCACCTTGCCCCCATCCCTCCAGGCCTTTTCCTGGCTCCTTTGGACCTCCCGATTCAACATCTAAAGAGTTAAACCCTGGCAGAGCAGAGGTCTTTTGAAAGACCCTGTTCCAACAGAGGTCTTTTGAAAGACCCTGTTCCAACCATCTGGTTGGTTAGTCTTAATTATACTGAGGCTCATCCCTGATTGGGGGATGGGTTAGATTGTGGGAGCCTGCCTGGGCCTTCCAGTCACCAATCTGAGTAGAAGAAACTCGACCGGAGGCCCCTGGGCAAATTCATTTTAAAAACTCACATTTTGAAAGTTCTTATTGAGCTTTGTGTTCCAGGAATGTGGACAGGACCCAAGGAGGATCCCTCTGGGGCAGCCCACTGCAGACCCCCTTCCCAACTTCACCAGCCTCTCTCTTTTGTTTGAAAGAGGGTTGCAAACCCTGTGATTGTGGCAGTCTCTGGAGGAGACAATGTCCTCATCACCCATCATTCAACTGTGGGTCCAACAGATAATTATTGTCAGTCTACCGCTGGGCCCTCGAGTCTGTGGAAAGGGTTAAGATGAGTATGGGAGGAGGGGTCAGAAATAGTACTTTCTCCAACAGGGTCATGGGGAAGTCTCTGTGCAAGGTGAGGCACCCAGTTGGATGCATCCGTCCTTTTCTTTGCAAGCCACACCCTTCCCTGGGGCAGGGGTTGAGTTGTGTCTCGGAGCAGAGCCAGGCCCCTCGGGACCTGTAACAGTGAGACTTAAATCAATATTGAAGCGGTGCTTGCCATCTGAATGTGTCCCTGAGCTGAGGACTGGTAGCAAACATTGTTCCTGTGCGTTTCTGAGCAAGCAGAGCACCTGTATTCTCTTGAGACTGTCCCAGGCTGGAGGCTTGGCCAGGCAACTCCCGCCAAGTGCTTGTGTCCCCCGGGGCTTCTCGCTGACCTCATACTCACCCTCAGCCCCTCGGGAGGCTTTCTGGGGCCAAGACTGCTATCCTGGGCCCACCTCTCTGCAGGAGTGCGGTTCTAAGAAGGAAGCATGACAGGGGCCCTTTAGTCAGGGACGGACGGGAAGGGCTTCTCTTGGGGGGGGAAAGCCATCACTGAAAACCTTTTAGCTCTGCAACTTTGAAGCAGATTGCTCTTGGGGAGAAACTGGCTGCTTTGAAGGAACTTTCCTGCAGATGTCTGAAAAGGAGAAATGACGCTGTGAATTCGTAATGTCAAGTGTTTGGGGAGGAACGTTTCTTGCCCTGCCCGGTGGTTCTCTAGTTCATCTAACCTGCCTGGCCCCCTATTGGCATTCCCTCTCTCCGGCCCCCACCGAAGCCTGCTTTGCCACTCAGATGGAGCTCCTGGTTGAAACTGTATGTGGCCCATCACTCCTCAGCCACTGAAGCAGAGAGAAAGCTTTATGGCCACTTCTGATTCTCTCTCTGGGTGTCTCCTTTTATTTTCTGATGCAATGAACTCTCTGGCTCTCGCTTTCTTTCCCCCCCAGCTTGCTTCAGAGGGAGCAGCATGTAGAATGGCCGCTTTCCTGCATCTTTACCCTGAGCTGAGTGGCGGGGCCCCGTGTGCGCCAAGCGGCAGAAGTGCCTCCGGGACCAGCCCCTGCGTCATCAAAGCGGCCGGTTCTTCTGCCACAGCTCCCCTCCTAAACCTCCCTTCCTGTCCGTCTTCTTGTCTAGGGGCTCATCTGTGCCATCTCGCGTCTCGACCCGGCGTTTGGCTCACAGCCAGACTCTCCGCCCTCTGCCACCGCCAGGGTCACCTTCCTAAATCCAAGTTTGGCCAAGTGACAACCCTGCTTGGGAGCCTTTGATGAGTCTCCTTTACCCAGTGCACCAGCTCTCAGTCATGGACATTTCCGACCTTCCCCAGCTGAACTCCAACCTGTGGGTCGGTCTGCTGTTGCCCAAAGCAGCCCTCCCGCACGTGCCCACCATCGTGCCTTTGCCCACAGCATTCTCCCTCTCTGGTCTATCTCACTCTTTCTGCCCATCAAAACGGTCCACACATCGTGCCCGTCTTGGCCACTCCCTCCTGGATGAGCCTTGCCCTCCGGACTGCTCCTTCAGCTGAAGCCTGCAGCCCACGTCTTTTCCTGGCTGCCATCGCAACCCATTTTGGGGTTTTGGGTACATTTCTGAGCCAAGGTCCTCTCTGGAAACTCAAAGGCATTGCTTAGAGTAGGATGTCCAGGCAGACTTGAGGGATTCTTGTCTATTTGCATAAATTCTCCTTAACGAATACTACCAGCTCGCTATCTTTTCTGGGGCACTCACCTCCAAAGAGGGTATGTGTTGTCACTGATGGTATGTCTCTAACCACCCACTACCCAGATTACCTGTCTGAAGGGTGATTCATTATAGAAGAGCGTACAGTGAGCTTGGAAGGGGGATAGGGGAGCATGTCTCTTCATTCATTGCACTTTCTGGCAACTGCTGGTTCCTAACACACCACTGTAATGTGAAGACCTGCTTATCCGTCCCTTTCCCCCATTGCATTGTGGGCTTGGGAGGTAGGGCTGGCGTCTGCCTTGTTCTCAATCTCCAGTGCCTGGTCCATAATAGGTATTCAATCTCCTATTTGTCAAAAGAAAAAAAAAAGGGGGGGGGGAATGCCCCCTTCCCACATATTTAATATTTGAAATTCCCCAAAGGAGTCATTAGTCTTCTAAATTTCCTCACCCGCTTGCTGGGCTCTGCAAGTTACCCTGTGCTCCGAGCTCTGGAAAGCCCCTTTCCTCCCTCCTTCTGGCATTTCCACGGGTCTGGAGGCCCACGTTTGGTGCTTCCCCTCTTCTGGCTAGGGTAGGGAGCCCACACCCAGACACGTCTGCCCTCAGACTTGCTTACAAAGCCCAGCTGGAATGCAGAACAGTTGTTCCAGGGACTGGGCATGGCTCCCGACTGACAGACACATTTTTGCCCACCAGACACTCCTGTCTCTGCTTCCTCTCTGTCACGGTCCTGGGGATGCTGTACTTTGCTGGGTACACAGAAGCCACAGAAGGGAGGGCCAGAGAAGAGAGATTTCCAGGCCTACACCTCCTCTAAGGACCCTGCCTAGGCCCATAGATGCTGAATCAGCAGTTTGGAAAATGTCTCCTTCCCCAAGGTCATGAGGAGGGATTTTGGGGATGTTAGCAAGGTTCCTTTGCGTGACCTGGGTCATGGTTACAGGATATTTGCCTCATAATAATTTATGAAGCCATACATCTATGTTTGATATGCTTTTTTGAATGTATGTTATATTTCACAATAAAAAAGACAGAAAGAAAGAAAGAGCAAAGAAGGAAGTCCTCTCCCCCTCCAGCCCCATGATCTACTCCCAAGCCCTTAATCCAATTGATCCTTATTTAGCCAGTTCCTATTTCCATCCAGCCCCAGCCAGAGAAGGAGCGCCTTGTCCTCAAGGAATTTCCTCGAGGAAGCCAACTAATTGGAGCAACAAAAGACACGGACTGCATTATATCTGGAAAATAGGCCATGCTGTCATTATTTTGAGGAGCCCAGAGGTCAAGGAGATGGTGGGGCTCAAACTGGGCCTTGAAGATACAGGTGGGAGGAGGGCTTTTTAGCCAGGAGAATGGCGTGATCCAAAGAAGCTGTTAGGTAGGACTGAGCCTGGTGTGTTGGGGTGGGGAGGGGGTGGACAATGAAGGGACCCCGGTGCTGAATAGTTCACGAGAATAGGACTGGCATGGAGAGCCCCGGATGCTGCCCCCTGCCCCAAGCGTGAGCAAGGCGGCCGCCATTCCAGTGGAAGCCTGCCTCGATGGCACGGAGGGGTCTGTGTCCTCGGCAAGAGCAGACACGTGCGTTTCACATTTCTTGGTTTGTTTGGTTCTTTTGCTCAAGCCATAGGCCCGTGTGGGCTCATAATCCCCATCCCAGGCAGACTGGAAGTTCTATCTGCCAGACACATTCCATGGCACGCGCATTCCTGCAGTAATTTGCTCAGTCCCTGACTTTGAGCCCTGCCCACCGTGCAGCTGCTCGGTCAGGTCCGGTGCTAACAAGTTGTTTTGAGGTCGGAGTGCAGGCGGCGGCGGCGGCGACGGCGGGAGCTCAGGACATCAGGTTCAGGGAGGGTCCTGTGTGCCAGTCTGTGCATTGACCTCACACCATCCCTGCCCTGGCCCTGCCCAAGCACCCTGGGGTTCGGGACTTCACTCACCATCGCCAAGGACGTGGCTGGTCACCTGAGGCCATGGGTAAGGGGGCCACAGAGTGATGGGAGGTTCCCAAGCTCCACGCGGAGCTACCAAGTTTCACACGGGGAGGCAAGACCCGGGTGGGTTTCCACTTCCTTAGGGAGTGGAGATCCAATCAGTTGTAAGCACTCTACACACACACACACACACACACACACACACACACACACACACACACAGTGATTGGGACGGGGCTGAAGCCTGAAGCAGAGAAGAGCTGGTAATACTGGCAGTAGGAATGAAAACAGCAACCAGCAGGCGTGAAAAGGAACGCTGCAGCTGGCGTGAGGCTAAACACACGCCCCTTGCATCTGATCCTCATGAAACTCCCACCCTGTGGATGCGACTGGTGTTTCCACGAGACAAGAGCGAGGAGGCTTTGAGGTGTGAGCTGCATTCACAGAGTCATGGAAGTGGTCAAGGCAGAAGTAGGGTCTGAATTCCAGGAGTCTGACCTCAGCACCTAGGCCGTGCAAGCCGGCAATGCCTGGGCAAGTCCTATCCGGTCTTGGGAAGGAGGTCTTCCTCACCGACCCAGCGAAGGGGAGCCCAGGGGCCCCGGTGGTCGGCGCCGCACTCTTAGAGAGCATCTGGCAAATTTTGCTTGCTCCGGTTTCTTATGAAACAACCTTTGAATTTGGCTTCCCGCGCGACCCACATACAGGGAAAGAAGGTCGTGATCTGCCAACACGACAGCTGTGTTTTTCATTAGTCAATTACCAAGCTGGCTTTCCGGGTTCACACACGGCGCTGTTTCTGAGGGCTTGGAGAAAGCGAGCCCACCCCGGAGCTGAAGCCCGCCTTGGGCCAACCTCATTGAGATTCCGAGGATGCGGGGGTGGCCCCCAGTCTGGCCCTTGTGCCAAGGAAATCCCTCTGGGCCTCCTCTTGGCAGGCGTGGCCAGCCTTCCCCAGGGACAGCCTGGCTCTGGACTTGAGTCGCCTGGTCAGACGGCGAGGGTCCTCCGCAGAGAGAAGGTGGCAACAATACCAGGCTCCGGTGTGCGTTCCAAGTTCCACATTCCGTGTGCAGACTCCCGGCGCCAGAACGAAGGCTGAGCCTTGGGTAAGGCTTCGTCCGGGACGTTATTCCCTCTACAACATCACCTGGGGCTTCCTGCATCTCCCACCCTCTACGCTTTCCTTCATAGTGGCTCCTAAAGCTGGTGATCGAGGAGGGTTACCCAGGAAGACTTAAAACAAAAAACAAAAACATTTAACTGTCTTATTTAGGAGCAGAGAATGTTGTACTCTGTTTACAAAAGTGCAGTGCTTAAAAAAAATTACATCCCGGGGGCGCCTGGGTGGCTCAGTGGGTTAAAGCCTCTGCCTTCGGCTCAGGTCATGATCTCAGAGTCCTGGGATTGAGCCCCACATCGGGCTCTCTGCTCAGCGGGGAGCCTGCTTCCTCCTCTCTCTCTGCCTGCCCCTCTGCCTACTTGGGATCTCTCTCTCTCTGTCAAATAAATAAAATTTAAAAAAAAAAAGCCAAAAAAAAAAAAAAAATTACATCCTGAAACAATGGAACAGTTTGTAAGACTTTAACCCCCAAATCTTGGTCTTTATTACCCATGCTGGGTTGCTTTACCACCAGATTTGGTGAGCAGAGCATCTTTCTGGGAATTCTATCTTTTTTTTTTTTTTTAATTGTGGTAAAAAAAAAACAACATCTAACATGAGATCTACCCACTGAGCAAATTTTTAAGTGTATAGTACAGTATTGTTAACTGTATCTGCAGTTCCGCGACAGGTCCCTAGACCCACAGGACTGAGCTGCTGTACTGATTAAACAGCAATGACCCGTGTACCCCTCTCTAGTCACCGTTCTTTCTGCTTTGACTACTTTAGATACTGCATGCAAATAGAATTATGCGGTATTTGTTGTTCTGTGATTGACTTATTCCACTTAGCATAATGTCCTCCAGATTCATCCGTGTTGCAGCGTCTCCTAGGATTGTCTCTTTTTTTTTTTGGTAAAGGTTGAATAATATATTTCATTCTGTGTATATTCCCCATGTTCTTTATCCATTCATTGGTGATGGAAGCCCATTTCGATTCTTTCTAAGCCCATTTAGCTTGTCTCATATCTTGGCTATTGTGAATAGTGCTACAGTGAACACTAAAGTGCTAATATCTCGTCCACGTCCTGATTTTAATTCTTCTGGATAAATACCCATAAGTGGGATTGCCAGATCATACAGTAGTGCTTTTTTTAATTGTTCGAGAAACCTCCTTGCTGTTTTCCACAGCTGCTGCACCATTTTACATTTCCAGCAATAGTGTACAAAGGCTCTAATCTCTCTGCATCTTGGACAGCACTTGTTTTTTTTGTGTTTTTTTTTTTTGACAATGGCCATCTTAACTAGTGTAAAGTAGTATCTCATTTTGGCTTTTATTTGCAGTTCCCTGATGTTAGGGATGTTGAGCATTTTTCCACAGAATTTCTGGGCATTTGTATGTCTTCTTTGAAGAAATGTCTAATCCTTTACCCATTAATTTTTTTTCTTTTTTCTTTGCTATAGAGTTGTAGGAGTTTCTTGTATATTTTAGGTATTAACCCCCGATCAGATATATGGTTTGCAAATATTTTCTCCCATTCTGTGGGTTGCCTCATTTCTGAATTGTCTCCTTTGCTGTGCAGATTTTGAGTGTGATGTGGTCCCGTTTGTCTATTTTGCTTTTCTTGCCTGGGCTTGATGTCATGCCAAGAAATTCTTGCCAAGACGAGTATTATCAAGATTTTACCTTATGTTTTCTTCGGGGAGTTTTATGGGTTTTAGGTCTTATGTATAAGTCTTTAATCCATTTTGAGTTGATTTTTATGCTGTAAGATAAAGGTCCAATTTTATTCTTTGGCTTATGGATATCCATTTTCTCCAGCACCATTTGTTGAAAAGACTGTCCTTTCCCCATTATGTAGTTTTGGCCCATTGGTCAAAGATCACGTTATGATATATGTGTGGATTTATTTCTAGGCTTTTTATTTTGCTCCATTGGTCTATATTTCTGTCTTTATTCCAGTACCATACTGTTTTAATTACCATAGGTTTGTAATATGTTTTGAAGTCTTGAGTGTGAGGCCTTTGGCTTTGTTCACTTTCAAGATTATTTTGGCTACACAGAGTCCTTTGTGGTTTCGTATGAATTTTGGAATTGTTTTTTCTATTTCTTCAAAAAATGCCATTGGGATTTTGATAGAGATTGCATTGAATTTGTAGATGGCTTTGGTTATAATGAACATCTTGATATTAAGTCTTCTAATCTATGACATGAGATGTCTTTCCATTTATTTGCATCTTATTTCGTTTCCTGCTTCAGTGTTTTGTAGTTTTTAGTGTACAAGCATTTAGCATCCTTGTTTAAATTTATTCCTAGTATTTTGTTCTTTTTGATGATATTATAAATGGGATTGTTTTCTTTTCTTTTTTTGGTTGTGCAAATAATAACAGCACTTATTATGTGCCAAGGCATTGTTCGAAGCACTTTACATATATTATCAACTCACTTAATTTTTTTCAAGTGTAATTAACACAGTGGTATATTAATTTCAGGTGTACAATATAGTGATTCAACGATTCTATACATTTCTCAGTGCTCATTACTCTCTGTCCCCTTTATCTGTTTCATTCATCCCTCCACCAACCTCTTCTCTAGCAACAACCACTTTGTTCTCTGTATTTAAGAGTCTTGGTTTTTTTGTCTCTTTTTTCTTTGTTCATTCACTTGTTTTGTTTCTTAACTTCCACATATGAGTGAAATCATGTTATTTGTCTTTCTCCAACTGACTTATTACTTAGCATTATATCGAATAGGATAGTTTTCTTAATTTCCTTTTTGCATTACTCATTGTTAGAAACATAACTGAATTTTGTGTGTTGATTTCATATCTTGCAAACTTGATGAATGTTTTTATTAGTTTCAACTGGTTGTTGTTTTTTTTTAAGAATCATTAGAGTTTTCTAGATATAAGGTGTAAGGTATGAGATAATTTCACCTCTTTTTTCTGATTTAGAAAACTTTTATTTCTTTCTCTTGTCTAATTGCTATAGCTAAGACTTCCAATAATATGTTGAAAAAAAGTGGCAAGAGTGGGCATCCTTATTTTGTTCCTGATCTTAGAGGAAAGACTTGGATCTTCCAGTTTTTCACTGTTGAGTATGTTAGCTGTGGGCTTTTCATATATGGCCTGTCTTATATTGAGGTAATTCCCTTCTATTCCTAGTTTTTTTTGAGTGTTTTTATCATGAAAGGATGTTGAATTTTGTTAATTGCTTTTCTGCATCTATTGAAATCATCATGTGATTCGATCCTTCCTTCTGTTAATGTGGTGTATCCCACTGATAGATTTTTGTATGTTGAGCCATCCTTCACAGGGATAAATACCACTTGGCTATGGTGCATGATTCTATGTGCTGTTGAATTGGGTTTGCTAGTATTTGTTGAGGATTTTGCACCTATGTTCATTAGGAATATTGACCTGTGGTCATCTTCCTTACAGTGTCTTTGGCTTTGGTATCAGGGTAATGCCCACCTCATGAAATGACTTTCGAAGTGTTTCCCATTCTTCAATTTTTTGGAAGAGTTTGAGAAAGATTAGCATAAATATTTACATTTTTGATAGAATTCTCTAATGAAGCCCTTTGGTCCTAGGCTTTTGTTTGTTGGGAAGCTTTTGATTACTTATTCGATCTCCTTACTAGTTATAGATATGTTCAGATTTTCAGTTTCTGGTTTGTTGTATGTTTCTGGGAATCTAGTTCTTCTGGGTTTTTCAGTTTGCCAGTATGTAACTGTTTATGGTAGTCTTTTATAATCCTTTTTTATTTTTATGGCAGCAGTAGTACTCAGTTTTCATTTCTGATTTTGTTTTATTTTTTTTAGTCTAGCTAAAGGTTTGCCAATTTTATCTTTTCAAAAATCAACTTTTAATTTTACTGATTTTCCCCATTTTTGTTTCATTTATTTCTGCTTTAACCTTTGTTTTTAAAAAATATTTATCTATCATCTATCTATCTTTCTATCTATCTATCTATCTATCTATCTATCTATCTATCTATCTAGAGTGAATAGAGAGGGGTAGAGGGAGAGGAAGAGAAAGAATCCCAGGCAGGCTTCATGCCTAGTGGGGGGTCTACTTGGAGCTCAATCCCACAACCTGAGATCATAAGAGCTGAAATCAAGAGTCAGACACTCATCTGACTAAGCCACCCAAGCACCCCACTAATCTTTATTATTTCCTATATTTTACTAATTCTGGGCTTAGTTTGTTCTTCTTTTTCTAGATCCTTGAGGTGTAGAGATAGATTGAAATTTTTCTTCTTTTTTAATGTAGGCATTGGCTGCTATAAACTTCCCTCTTAGTACTGCTTTTGCTGCATACCATAAGTTCCAACCATAAGTTGCGTTTTCATTTTTGTCTGACTAAAGATATTTTCTAATTTCTCTTTTGATTTCTTCTTTGACTCATTGGTTATTCATGAGTGTATTGTTCAATTTCCTCCTATTTGTGAATTTTCCAGTGTTCCTTCTGCTATTGATTTCCAGTTTCATTCCATTGTGGTCAGAATACTGGTATGATTTCAGTCTTTTAAAATTTAAGACTTGTTTTATGACCTAATGTGACCTATGCTGGAAAATGTTCCACGTGTGCTTGAGAAGAATGTGTAGTCTGCTGCTCTTGAGTGGACTGTTCTGGATATGCCTGTCTATATGTCTGATAGGTCCATTTGGTTTATATATATATATTTTTTAAAGATTTTATTTATTTGATAGCGAGAAACACAGCGAGAGAGGGAACACAAGCAGAGGGAATGGTAGCGGGAGAAGCAGGCCTCCTGCCGCGCAGAGAGCCCGATGTGGGGCTCGATCCTAGGACCCTGGGATCATGACCTGAGCCGAAGGCAGACGCTTAACGACTGAGCCACCCAGGTGCCCCTTGGTTTATATTTTTGTTCAAGCACCTCTGTTTCCTTGTTGATCTTCTGTCTGGATAGTCTAGCCATTATTTAAATGGGATATTAAAATCTCCTGATATTATTGCATTGCTGTCTATTACTTCCTTCAGTTCTGACATTTGCTTCATATATTTGGGTGCTCGGATATTGGGTGCATATATATGTTCATAATTATTATATCTTTCTGGTGAATTGACCTTTCATCATTATATGTCTTTTTTTCCCTTACAACATTTTTCGGCTTGAAGTCTACTTTGTGTGACTTAAGTATGGACACTCCTGCTGTTTCAGTTACCATTTGCACAGAATATCTTTTTCCATTCTTTCACTTTCAGCATCCTTAAATCTAAAGTGAGTATCTTGTAAACAGCATATATTTGAGTCTTTAAAAAATGTATATCTGGGGGGCACCTGGGTGGCTCAGTGGGTTAAAGCCTCTGCCTTCAGCTCAGGGCATGATCTTAGGGTCCTGGGATGGAGCCCCCCATCTGCTCAGCAGGGAGCCTGCTTCCCCCTCTCTCTCCGCCTACTTGTGATCTCTCTGTGTCAAATAAATAAAAAATGTATGTATATTCAGCCACTCTAGGGAGTTTAATCTGCTTACATTTAAAGTAATTACTGAGAGGGAAGAACATGCTATTGCCATTTTGTTGTTTTTCTGTATGTCTTGTAGCTTTTTGGCCCCTCTTCCTTTCTTCCTGCCTTACTTTGTATTTTGTTGACTGGTTTTAGTGACAAGACTTGATTCCTTTCTCATTTTCATTTGTGAACCTGGATGTCCATTTCCTTCCTTAGACTTGGGGGACTGTTTGGCCATTATTTCTTCAAATATACTTTCCGTCGCTGGAAATCTCATATTGCATATATTGATTCACTTAATGATTTCCCACATATCCCTTAGGCTTTCTTAACTTTTTTCTTTTTCTTTCTTTCTTCTTTTTTTAATGTGTATCTCTGGCTGGGTAATTTCAAATGAGCTGTCTTTGAATTTGCTGGTTCATTCTTCTCTAAATTAAGTTTGTTATTGAACTCCTGTAGTGAATTTTTCAATTCAGTTATATTCTTTAGCTCCAAAATTTGTTTGGTTCTTTTAAAATATTTTCTCTCTGCTGCTGCTGTTAGTCTTGTTTTGTTCATATCCTTTTTCTGAGCTCATTAAGCATCTCAGGAAGGCTTTTTAAGATACGGATTCTCAGACCCTATTGGCAAGATTCTAATTCAGTAGTCAGTAGTGGGGCCTAGAAATATGTATTTCTGGAAGTTTCCCTAGGTGACTTGGATGTACATCTAGGTTTGGAAAACACTTGTGAGGAAAAGTCTGCCTTCGACCCCTCCCACCTCCCATTTCTCTGAAAGATGCTGCCATCTGTCTACCAGCGTTCTGCCTCTGTATTATCTGAGGGATCTTGAAACCCTCCTGCCTCGAGGCAGCCTTCCTGGATTGAATCCTGTCTTACCACGAGTTTCTTAGCATTCTCCCCAGCCTTCGCCAGCCCAAAATGGACCTATGCTTCCCATTTATGTATTAATTTGGAATTTCATCCCCTCAGTTTGCTGTATGAGTGTTAAGCCATCATTGTCTAAAAAACTTCCAGATTTTTAGATTTAATAAAAAAAACCTTAATTTTTTTTATTATTTAATGATCAAAAAGTGGTGAGTGTAGTAGAGGTAGAACTCTGGGAACCCAGGTTCACATCTCTGTTCTTATAGGGTGCGACCTGGGATAGGTTGCTTTTCCCTCCTGGGCCTCAGTTTCCTCATCTGTGAAATGAGCAATGACTAGATGGTTTCCATGATCCTTCCTTTTAGACTCTGACTCTCTCCTTCCTTCTCTCCTGCACTCCGTAGCCAAGGAAGTGGAATTCTGAAGTCATTCCTGAAACTCTGCCCTAAATCAAAGGAGCCAGAGGGCCTCCAAGTTCCCCCTCTAACTCCCTTTCCAGGAGCAGCCATGGCCTTGAGTGATGTTGATGTGCAGAAGCAGATTAAGCACATGATGGCTTTCATTGAGCAGGAAGCCAACGAGAAGGCAGAAGAAATAGATGCCAAGTCTGAGGAAGAGTTCAACATCGAGAAAGGACGCCTTGTGCAAACCCAAAGACTGAAGATTATGGAGTATTATGAGAAGAAGGAGAAGCAGATAGAACAGCAGAAGAAGATCCAGATGTCCACCATGAGGAATCAGGCAAGGCTGAAAGTCCTGAGAGCCCGAGATGACCTCATCTCGGAGTTGCTGAATGATGCAAAGCTGAGACTTGGCAGGATTGTGGCAGACCCAGAAATCTACCAGGGGCTGCTGGATAAACTAGTGCTTCAGGGTCTGCTCCGACTGCTCGAGCCTGTGGTAATCATACGCTGCAGGCCACAGGACATCCTCCTGGTGCAGGCTGCAGTGCAAAAAGCTGTCCCCGAGTACATGATAGTCTCCCAAAAATCTGTGGAAGTCCAAATTGATCAAGAGGTGCACCTGGCTATGAATGCAGCTGGAGGTGTGGAGGTCTACAGTGGCAATCAGAGAATAAAGGTTTCCAATACCCTAGAAAGTCGACTGGATCTCTTAGCACAACAAAAGATGCCTGAAATACGAAGGGCCTTGTTTGGAGCCAATGCCAACAGAAAGTTTTTCATATAAACCTCTGCCAAGTGAAACTCATGTTGAATTGCTAAGCCATTAAAAGCATATGTTATCAGGGCAAAGGAAACTAGTCAGGTTTCTTCCTCTTTATTGCTTTGATAGGATTCTGTCTTCTTTCATGAAATACCCTTGGAATAGGTATAGGCATTATATTTTGGAATAAAACCCAAAAATGCTTAGAAATCTAATTCTGATTTATCTATACATACTGAATCTTCTGGTCAGTTTAATAGTCTAGGCTGAAGGTAGTAAAGACATCTGCTCTTAACTTGTCCTTCAGTTGAGATGTGAATGGTACTGATGGTTTGTGGGTCTGAGTGCTCTAAAATTCCTTAATATCATCTGAACTGTGTTTTATTTCTTTTGCTCCTGCTTTCTTGTACTTATTTAATGAAGTTTGGCGATCTCTTTTTGATCAATGCGAACTTCATGAGAGTGTGACCGGAATAGTCACATAGGGTTCCATGCGCGAAAGAGCCCAGCACTTGGGGTTTAATGCTCTGTAGCCAATGACTTGAGATTCTTAGTTTTATCTTTGAAAGTGTGTTTTGTAAGTGACTTTGGAGCATGGGCCAGGGGCTTGGAGCCTTGGCTCATCCGTGGTACCAACTACCAAAGCCTACCCTCCTCCCTGGGATGGGTTCTTGGCCACTCACTTCCCAGCTTCCTGGTGCTCTGAGACCCAGCTTTCCCCTCCCTCACCTAGACAACATTGCTGCTTCTGCCTTTGGTGAGGGCTGGGTGTGCCTGCAGGGAGGGTCAGGGGTGGGCGCGTGCTCTGCTGAATCGTAGAGCTGGACAAAATGGTGGCCATCTCTGCCCCAGAATGGCAGCTCCATGGCACATTCAGCACGTGACTTGGTGAGGGTGAGTCTCTTGCCCACCCCATACTGAGCACATCCTGGTGTGGAGGTTTAAAGACCCTGGGATTCACCTGTCTGCTATGGGTGAGGTCAGCCGGTCTACTGGAATGGGAGCTGTTGGCTTGACTTCCTTGACCCCAGCCAGGGCATAGCACATAGATCTGGGGGCTGGTGGGAAGGAGGACCCAGCAGTTGTCAAGCTTGCTAGGCCTGCATCTCAGGTTGGGAACTTCAGGACCTTGGGAGGGTCTGTACTTGCCCTGGAAAGTATCTCAGTCCATCAGACAGCTCAGTGCTTAGGGAGACTTAGGCTCATTTCTTTGGCCAGTTTGAAACATCTTCCGGGAGAAGCCAAGAAATACAGATTGTAAAATTTTGGTGATTCTCCATATAGGTATTGCACAATATAAAGATAAATGATAAAATTCATGCTAATGGCTTAAAATTTTGATTTTTATTTACTTAGCCACTAATGAGCAAATAAATACCATGACAAGTCAAAACTTCTCTTACAATTCTACTTTCCTGAGAAGGAATCCATTTGGCCCAGCTCAGGTCAGATGTCCACCTTTGGTCCAGCTGACATCTCGGGGCACTTCTCAGAGGAAAGGGGGTCTTTGTCAGCTAGACAATCTCTGCAAAGGGTGACTACTGGGAGGGTCTTTTTGACTTGTGAGTTCAGTAATTTACTAAAAATTTTCTGAATGCCAGCAATGAGCTAAGTCTTTTGTTAGCTGCTGGGCTGCAAAGGATACAATCCTGTCCTTTAGTTATTGACACATCAACAGATAAGGGTCGTGGTAATGATACAAGGTGCTCGCGCTTGCCCAGAGCTGTGTAAGAGGAAATTTGAGACTACGGTACAGGGAGAGAAGGTCACAGAAGTCTTCTGGGGTGCTGGCAGTTGAGCCAAAGAAAGCACTTCAGGCAAAGGAGGGGAGGAAGCATATGCAAAGGTCCTGAGGTGTGAAAAAGCAAGTTGTGTTAGAGGAACTGCGCATAGTTCAGTGTGATGGAGTATGAGGGATGCAGGGGGATGAGACAACAGATGAGGCTGGAAAGTTGGACAGAGCCTGATGATGAGGTGTGTGGGCTTTGCTCCAGAGTTAGGCTAATTCTGTTGGGTGGGTGATGAGGGTTCATTGAAGGACTTTAAACAGGAGTGAAACCACGAGAGCTGGACTCTTAAAAGATTATGCTAGTGTCACTGTGTGTGGAAAACACACTGGAGGACTGGAGAGGCTGGAGGCAGGAGCCCTGTTGGGAACCCCAGTGAGAGATGATAAATAATCGATGCAGCCCCTTTGTGAGATAGGTCAAATTCATTGATTCCCAGACTGGAAGGCACTAGAAGCAGTGACTTGTGTTTTACCCCCCACTCCCCCTCCCCCAGGAAATCCTTTCTCCCATCCGGGCTTGAGGCTTTCCGTCAGTTTTGCTTCAACTTACAGTTCTTTCTTCTAAGAGCGTTCCCCCCGGGGCGCCTGGGTGGCTCAGTCGTTAAGCGTCTGCCTTCGGCCCAGGTCATGATCCCAGAGTCCTGGGATCGAGCCCTGCATCGGGCTCTCTGCTCAGCTTGTGTTCCCTCTCACTGTGTTTCTCTCTGTCAAATAAATAAAATCTTTAAAAAAAAAGAAAAAAAAAAAGAGCGTTCCTCCCCTCAGAGCCTTCCCCCCCTTCTCCCATTCCAGCCCCAGCAAAGCGTTCCCTCCACAACTGCCTGAGCCCTCAGCCGCCTTCCTTCCCGGGGACCCAGACCCCACTTCCTACTGGAATCCAGGAATATCTGAACCCTCTTGGCTTGCCCCGGGTCTGGCCTCCTGAGCTGCCTTCAATTCATTGTTGGGGCTCCTGACATTAACCCATCTCCAAAACAACTGCCAGGTAGATTTTATGCCGGTTTTATGGGAAGTTGAGGAGAGCTTTGCAGAGTGCCTGTGGGGGCCAATTACCCTAGGCCGGGAGGCTCTGGTCCCAGGGTCCCGAGATCATGACCTGAGCCAGGGCAGGTACTTGGCCCACTCAGCCACCCAGGCGCCCCTGCCTAAGTTCCGTTTAAACAGCTCTCTGTTTTTCCAAACTTTTCTCTCCCCCAGGGCTGTCAGATACGCTGTCTTTCTCCTCGGACTTCGCCGCCTCAGCCTCTCGATACCTGGGCTCCAGGCTCCTCCGTCATAATGTCCCCTCAGCAAAACAAAAACTGGTGACTAGGCGAGCCCGGCCTCCCACAGCCCCCAACCCCCGGCTGCAAGCTTTGCAGTTACCAGTGACCACTTCTCCTGCCCCACCGTTATTTACTGTTGGCTGCTTTTTCTCCTCAGCCCATGTTTTGAGAAGGCGCTCCTTGTGGGCAGGGACAGTGTTTCGATTCTTTCTTCTGGCATTTCCTGCCACCCTGTTATTTTAGTGCTGACCTTGGGCGTGCACACGTAGCAGGTTCTGGCAGACGGCGGTTCTTTCCTGGCCTGCCTCTGGTTTCTAAGGAGGCCTCCAGAGTCTCCTCTTTGACCCACAGATTGTGCAAGAGGCAAGTATGTGAGATGGGGGCTGAGCGAAAGGTGCCAGGATGGTAATCCAGGGATGGTGTTTGACAAGAAATCCTGCAAGAGGGGAAGAGCCTGAGCTCACGCGGGACTGTCCCCTCTGCCTCACCAGGAACCTGTGGGTTTATTGCTTCACTTCCCTCCCTGGGAAATGAATGGGAGGGGCTTTGCTTTGGGCCTGGGTGCAAAGGTAGGGGCTGTGGAGGAGCTGGGTCCTCCCTAGGGGCCTCAGCCATGGGAGAGGCAAACCTTAGCCTTCAACACCAGCCCTGACTGTGGGGCAGGCTGCTTGTCAGCATTCCGACAGCTGCACTCCAGCAGGGGTCTTGGCTTTAGAAACGCTTGCACGGGGCACTTCCCATCAGTTGACCGGTGCGAACAGGGGAACTTGACTGGCTTGGTTAGCGGGGCCGGCGACTCTCAGTCTTGGGGTTGTGAGTTTGAGCCCCACATTGGGTACAGAGATTATTTAAAAACTAAAGTCTTAAAAAAAAACCCGACCCCCAAACCAAAAATACACAGACTCTTTAGTAGTGTTAACTGTCCTTACCCTCATGAAGGCGTGTCCCTCCCCTAAGCTCCTGGGGGGGTTGGGGGGGGCTGTGAGCCAAAAGGAGCAAACTGTTACAACCGCAGGCAGGCGCAACCCTTCCCTATACCTCTCCTCATTAACACTTCCTCCCGAGGTGCAAGGGAAGCTGTTTGCAGCTGCTGTGCTGTGCGGTGAGCCTGCTTCTGCACACTCCTTCCCTGCTTCTGAACCCCCACTGGAGCCAGGCCCTGCCCCTCACTGAGGCCTCTGCCCCAGGGACCCAGGAATCCCGTTGCCAGGAGTCACTCGGTGGAGGGAGAGCCTACATTTAATGACCGATCCTGAGTTGCCTGGAGAGGCAGAAATGGAGGGGATGTTTGAGCATGTGCTAGAACCTCCGAGCAGGCCGGAAAGTAGACCAGCAGATTACAAAATGCTACAGGGCTTCCTCTCTGTTTCTAGGGTCCCAGGACCCCGGAAGTGGGTCAGCAGATCTATTCTGGGCTGACCACAACTCCCCACACCTCTGGGGAGTAAGTACAGCCCTTTGCTCAGCTCCCCTGGGAAATTGCTCAAGGCTCTGCCCCCTTCTCTGCACTCCTCTGTGTCCTTCCCTGTACCCTCATCTCTGAAATCATGCCTGTTCCTGACAGTACCGGGAAAGGATTGAGTCCCACCTCCCACCCCCACCTCCCTCAACTTGATTCCGGAGCGTGATAGACCCCCCTGCTCCTGGACAATCCCACAGCTCCCTGGTGGCATTTTCTGCAGGATGGCATCCTTTTCCCTGGGAGGCAGGCTACTTACTGACTTCTCCAGTAAGTGCACAGCGAGAGGGACCCCAGCTCCCAGGGACTGGGCTGGCAGACCCTGGGCCCAGCTCACCACACACTCCCACACAGCCTGGAATGATGGAACTGAGCCCATTCTTTTGTCACTGGGAGATGAGCCCATAGAGGGTGATGTTTGACTCACGGATTCACGTCCGGGTGCTTACAGAAGGTTCAGAACGTGGAGGGATCCAGAAAACCACATGCACATTTGCATCAGAAGCTCAGGGGAAGCAAGGAGCAGTCCACGGCCAGGGTCATAATCAGCTAATAAGACTCCTGGGACTGCAAAGAAAACACCTGAAAAGATAGGGTTGTTGTTACTCATTTTATGAAAAACTTGCTGTACAGATGCTCCAGAAATGTGACTCCCACTAGGACAAACATGTTAGCAAAAGAAGGGCCATAGCTGCATCTTTGGAGAAGGCTTCCTTCCTCCTCCCTAGGGTGCTCTGGCTCCAGGGCTCAGTCACAGTGAAGGCCCACAGAGAAGAGCTACCAGTGGGCGACTCCATACTACAAAGCGTGTAATGTGAGGGGGCCCAGGGAAAGACTGGGGGTCTGAGGGTTCTGCTGGGGATGGGGGCCGCAGGAGGTGGGTCCATCACAGAGCACCTAGCCCAGAGCTAGCACAGAGCAGTTGTTAATGGGATTGCGTGGAAGCAAGGTTGGGGGGGTGGGGGGGGAGAGAGGAGAGGAAAAAGAAGCAGGATGCACAGGCACTCAACTGGAAAAGGGGGGAACTACAGGGAGTATTTGAAGATTCTTGTCTTTCCTCATTTGGAATTTGAGTCCTGAGTTTTCTTGCAGTCAAATTCTGATCAGCAGACCTATTCATTCATCCATCCATCCATCCATCCATTCATTCCACAAATATTTACTGAATTGTTACCAAATGTCAGGCGCTCAGCCAGGCACTGTATCCCTTACAGTACTGCCTCAGCTTTCACAAAGGAACAGTTTAGAACATTCTAATGGGGCTGGTAGAGCCCCAAGTGGGGGAGGGGTCAAGGTTTGGGAAGGGACACCGAATGAGCAGACAACTGGTGATTTCCAGGTGATCTAAGTGCTGTGAAGAAGTCAAGGGTTTTGGACAGTGAGGCCTTCTGCGACGTCTGCTCAGGTAGGGCCCTGCACACCTAAAGCGTGACAAGGATCCAGCCCTGCCTACAGCAGAGGAAGGGTGGGCAGAATGTAAGGGCATTCTGAGTGGAGGGAGCCACAAGTATAAGGCACCAGGCAGAAAAAGCTCTCTTGCCTTGGGCTCAGGTCATGATCCCAGGGTCCTGGGATGGAGCCCCGCATCAGGCTCCTTGCTCGGCAGGAAGCCTGCTTCTCCCGCTACCATTCCCTCTGCTTGCGTTCCCTCTCTTGCTGTGTTTCTCGCTGTCAAATAAATAAAATTTAAAAAAAAAAAAGAATAATTTATCCCTACTTAAAGATAGGTTGCCCCACAGGTAACAGTGACATGCAAAAAAGTATTTAAAAATTATAATTTATAAAATTGTCCTTGGTCGTATAATGATAAATGAAAAACATTAAAATTCTCCAGTCGAAGAAAGTCTGTAAGAATTTCTATGTTGTTTCTTTGTCCAATAAGAACAAACTAACTTACTGGGCTATAAAGGTAAGAGCCGAAGGAACACGCCACTAATGGAAAAAGGGGCTATTTTCATAGAATCACTATTTTTCCCCATCCGGTCTCCGTTTGATGTCAATCAAAACATACCACTGGCCATTTAGTTAAAAAAAAAAATACACAATATGCTTGTGTATATACGCACTTGATGTACAAGAAAGGAATGGGTGGGGGGAATGGAAGACTAAAAGCTATACTGTAGGAGTCAGGATGTGATGGACCCAAATCACAGTTTTTCATTGTGACCATCTTCTTGGCGTGGGGACTCAGTTCTGGAGTAAAGCAGCAGGCTCCCTATTTAGTCTGCTAAACGCCTCCCGTCTGCTGCTGGGACACAGCCAGCGTATCTTCAGCCTCCGTTTCCAATCCAACCGTGCAGGCTTGTCTGTTTCATTAATTGGCTGCCCGTCAAATCAGAATCTGATCGGCCTCATTGATAAACCCTGTCGTTCTCGATAGGCTTACATTAGTTTGCTGAGCACTCTATACCTTTTAATCTTACAGTATGTGGAGGAACCGTTTTGCTGGCCACCTTCCAGTGAATGTGATCGTGGTTCTCAGTCCTGACGCCTTCCTGGGGCTTTTCCTCAAAGGCCACGGGGGGCGTGGAGTCTCCTTGGCTGCCGCTTCATGAAAGGGGTACTAGGTTTGCAGTGAAGGAGCCCACAAGCAGCCCCAGGAGCGGCAGAAGCGGGACACGAGCTCATTTTACTGTGTAAAATATACCAGCTTTTCCGTTCGGTCCCCAGGAGAGCATTTGCCCCTCTCCTTCTTTGTTCCAAAGAAACTGCTCAGACCCCACAGATATAGGAAAGCAAGTACCCAGTCATCAGCCAGCTCAGACAGCTGGACGGGTCTCTTTCTAGGCAACACTTTTTATTTTTTCCTGAAAAACACCCCCCACCCTCGTAGCATTCTGGGCCAATGCTATCCCCCTTCCTTACAGAAAGTACCGTTAATGTCACCTTTGTCTTCAGTAGCCAGAACTTAAATGTACTTTTTGCACAAATTGCCCTATCCAAACTCTTGCCTCCCTTTCTCCTTGTCAGGGATGCTTTCCTGTCACAGAGATCGCGAACCCTTGGCTTAGCGCCACTTCTTAGCACTTTGTGATGTTACCATACTTACCGAATCTTCCAGTTTTCTCTTGGCTCTTGACAGCACGTCCTTCTTTCTAGACCACTCAAAACCTGCCTCTTCCTGACTCCTCCTGCCTTCTGGAACCTTTGCCCACTGGGCTCTGGAATCTTTGGACTTGGACACACCCTTGGACTCTCTTCCCTTTGGTTTGTTTCATGTATTTGGAGATTGGCTTTGTTTTCCTGGAAAGGGAATTGGGTCTCAGTTTGGGGTCTTAATAATAGTGGTTTCTGTTCTCTATACAGGACCATACAGTCCTCCCATAAGGGAATCTGTGTTGTTTATAGGCCAGAGCCTGGGGGTGGGAGATTGAAGGCCTGGGTTCTGTTATCAGGGTTGCCGTTCGTTGGCTAGGTTAGCAAAGTAACTCACCTTTTCTATGCCTTAATTTTCCAATCAGTAAAATGGGAGAGAAAATGCCTATTCTCATAGGGGTGTTTTGGCAATGAATTGAAATAAAACAGAAAGGCAAAAGAGATGCCCATGTGTTCCATGCTAATACTGATGACTGACCTTTAACTCAGTGAAAAATTTTTATTATACAAGAAATAGAAAAACATTAGAGGGGTAAAAAATTTTTATAAATCACACATGATTTTACCGTCCTGATACAGTTATCTTTTTTTCATATTTCACAGTGACATTCAAATAACTTTGCATGATATGCCTACGATTTTGCTCCTCATATATGGAATTGCCTGGTCTTTATAAACTTCATTTTCAATGCCTACAAATTATTGCACCTAATAATTTTTATAATTATATAAAATAATAAATAATAAAAATTATATAATTTTTATAATTGATTTTAACCATTCAGACAGTAATTTACATTTGGGTTATTTTCAAGTTTTTCTGATAATGCACAGTGCTGCAATTAGCACATGGCTTTTTGGTGGGTTCAATCTGTATGTAGCATTTTGTCTGCTTGTGAAATTAATACACACACATTGTTGAAAAATTTAAAGACCCAGAGTAGCATAAAGCAAATTGAAATCACAGGTAATTGCTCCACTGAGTGATCCCATTGTGAAAATGTAGTCTGTCCTTCCATTATTTTTCTATGCGTATACCGGGGGGAGGATGTGTGTGCGCATACATATTACTGGCCTATTGGTACTTGCACAGAGCTGTGTCCTGATTCCTTTCTGCTGTGGCAGGTAGTTAAGAGCATAGGAGTTAAGAGGCTGGAGGCCAGGTTTAGAGTCCCTGAGTTTAAATCCTGTTTCTGCTGCTTACTCGGTTAAGCCCTTTGGATAAATTCGATGCCTCAATTTTCACGCTTTATGTGCTAGTCAAACTTGGGCAAGTTCCTCCTCCAGGCCACAGTTTTTAGAAGAAAGATAATAACAGAATTGTCTCCTACAGGTGTAAGACTCAATCTATATAAACTATTTAGCAGAACATCTGGCCCATAGTAAGTACACAATGAATATTCCCTATGATCATTTTTTCCATGCATTTTCCATGCCATGACAAAATCTTGAGAATCACCATTTTAAACACCCGATTATTGTGCTTTTATATCCTAATCTATTCAAGTTCATCACATATATTTTTTAGTTTCTAGAACAAGGCAGTGATTTTTGCGTACCTGAACCTTCACCCCAATTTAGATTAGTTCCATAGGCAAGCATCCTAGAACTGGAATGAATGGGTTAAGAGTATGATGATTTTTAAACGACTCTTTAACACCTGTGCCAAATTGCTTTGGCAGAAAAGATTTTAAAGGACGGGGCTTAAGCATGGTTTTAAGTTTCAGATTCTTTTTTCGCACTCCCTTCTTTTCTTTCTTTCCCAGCCCTTAAAGCGTAGCATTTGAAGACATACCCTTCAGGGTCCTAGACTTTTGACACGGTCCCTTGGTGAGAAAAGGGGCCAGCGTTGGAGGGGGAGGAGGGAGAGAAAACTGGTTTGAAAGTCAAACGCCCTGTCTTAGAGTACCAAAGTGACAGATGCAGTGGCGGTCACGTGACCTGAGCATGACCTCATAGCTCCCCGCTTCTCCCCCACCCGCCACGGCCGCCCAGAGCGGACCCGGGGTGGCAGGAGGCGGAGGGCGTCGTCATCGCCCCTGCTTGGCCGATTACCTAAAGGAGCCCTAGGGATTTGGGAACGCTCCTTGGTTCCCTGGGCACCAAGAAGGGGGACGCTAGGAAGCCCGGACTTGATCGCACATTTAGCTAGTATTTGCTGAATGCTACTGGGTGCCCGGTTCTGGCTGCAGGCCATGCTGGGCGCCAGGCGCTGTACACATTTCTTCCGGCTTACTTATTATCCCTATCTTACTGGAGACCCTGATGAGAACTCACCGCCCGTGCTGGGAGTGAGGACAGCCCTGGAGGAAACCTCGGGGTCTAGGGTGGGGGTGGGGTGAGTGAGAGGTGACGGGGAGGGGGGAGAGTGGAGAGGGGTGTGTGTGTGTGTGTGTGTGTGTGTGTGTGTGTGTGTGTGTGCGCGCGCTCGCGCGCGCGCGCGCACAAAGAGTGCCCAGCCAGAGTGGGCGTAGGGGCTGGGGTGACGCTGGTGGCCTGGGCTCCAGGAGAGGTGGAGGCAGCAGGGACAAACCAGGGCTCAAACGGACCTCACAGGGTATCTGGATTGGAGAGAATGGCATTTTAAAGGAATACTTAAAACGAGAAAACAAAAAAAGACAGGAGGAAAGTATTGATTGGATGAAAGGAGATCTCCTTGGTCCATTTCCCACCAACCCAGGGCCAGGGAGAGCTCCCCAGGTTGGAAAATGCCCTCAAGTCTCCCAAGATGTAGGAGCACATTCAAAGTTGTTGGTTTTGCATTCATTCTAGGCAGGTACATAGGGACAAGAGCCAGGCTTGGGGGCCCTTGTGGGGGACGGTGCGGGGGAGTGTCTAAAGTTTTTCTTGTAGACTCCTAAAAGAAAAATGGAAATTTAGGTACCCTTCTTGCACATTTGTAGGAGCAAACGTTCAATTCTTTTTTCATAGCACAGTTACATAGGGTGTGCTCTCTGGTGTGTGTAAATATTGACATTGAAAAATAAAACTGTTTCAGAACTCTGAAAAATATTTCCAAAGGAAGAACTATAGCGATTGGATACCCACTGCGGTCTTTTTTTTAAAAAAATGAGAAGTTGGTAACAGTAGGAACAACGTCATCTTTCTTTTTTCTCCTCCAGTTTATATTTTCATTCTACTTTCCCTACAAAAGTTTATCCTCACCTATTTTTATGACTGAGTGATTTTTATGTATCACCTTGTCATACTTACCTCCAAAAGCTATGTATATAAAATGAATTACTTTTTAAAAAACTTTCCTGTGACCACAGATTCTAAATGTTTTTTAAGATGGCAATTTACTTTTTTTTTTTAAAGATTTTATTTATTTATTTGACAGAGAGAAAGAGATTACAAGTAGGCGGGGCGGGGGGCAGGCAGAGCAGGCTCCCTGCTGAGCTCCATCCCAGGACCCTGAGCCAAAGGCAGAGGCTTAACCCACTGAGCCACCCAGACGCCCCTAGATTCTAAATGTTAGAGGATATTTTGTCTGGATTTGTACCATGACAACTAGTATACAATTAATCAAAATAAATGCTATTAGGAATTTTAAAAGATACTAAGGAAACAAAAAATTAAAGCATAATTGGAAATACATTTCTTAATGAGATAAAGATATTTTCCTGCCACAATTAATTCCTGTATTGATGGGTGAATATTACTCATTGCTAGATGAGGTCAGGTCAGCATTAATTCGTTCGTGTGTGTGTGTGTGTTGTAATAGATGCAAGAGCTGAGCTCAGAAGCCTTTTCACATACATAAGTACAAAGGAATATAAGGAGTTTGTCAACCGATTTTATAAATTCCTTTTGAATTATATGCCAAGGATCCTATGGGTGGGTCATTAAAAATCTATCTGCTGACAATGGAAGAGACCCTTCACTTTGAATGAAAGCAGAGAATTGGATGGTCGTGCATTTGCCCAGTCAGTAGCCATTCCTTTCCTCCACGCGGATACTAGGATTTAGGTTGTAGCTTCGTTGCACCATACATTTTTCCTCCCAAGTCAATGCACCGTGGTAAGATTTGGGCTGGGTGAGGGGTATGCCCTTCTGAGAGGTGGAAGAAGAGTGATTGTGAAATGGGAAGTAGGAGGGGGACCAGCAACGTCCCTGGACCATGACCTCTGACCTCTGACCTCTGTGAGCTCAGGCGGGACACTTGTGGGGAAAAGTCCATGTGGAAAGTGAGGGCTCATCCTGGGAGGCTGTTAAAATGACCCACACCCAAATACGTGCCCTGTGACGATCCTCGAGTATCCCCAAGACCTCCTGCGCCCTGTTGTACTGGCCCGGGGCTGGCTGGCTGGGCCAAGGAAGGGAAGTGAGGGGCAAGGGGTTCTGGGAGGTTCTGAAAGTCTCTTTGCAGGAAGGGGCAGGGCTCTGGGCGGAGGGCCTCCCTGAGGGGTGGCTGTCCGTCTGCAGGGTGGTTCTGTGGTGGGCCAGCAGCTGCAGTGATCTGAAGCGGTGCAGGCAGGCTGCGGTCCATCTCCAGGTCCAGACCCTTCTCTTGGAGCTTGCCTTTTCCTTTTGGTTGAGCCTCCTCGGAGCACTTGAAAGAACTTCCTTCTCATTCTTCCCTGCAGGGCCTCTGCAGGCCAGGGTGGGTCCCCACAGACCAGTCAGAGTGCAGAGGAACGCTGTGGGGCCAACCAGGGCCAGAGAATGCTTGAGCCTCTGACGGAGTGCTGGCTACCTGGCTGCCTTGCCTCTCCTCCCCATCCCAGGGTGTGCTCGTTTGTGGGGTCTTGGCTGACCTCTGTGGTGCCTATGTGTCATTAGAAGAAGGCCCCCTCTGGACAGATACGGTACCATGAGCCCATGAGTTGGGGGGACCCAAGAGATACCTTGTACTAAGAGAAAGGTTCACCTTCCTCTGGACTGACTCAGTCCAGTGCCCGGGGCCATGACTCGGCCAGGGGAGGGTGGGCTGGATTTCAGCTCCCACTTGTCCCCTCTGCTGGGCACTTGGCCATGCACACCTGCATGACCATGTGGGGCACACCCTTGCCTTTGAGCACGCAGTTTCCCCTATCTGGAACATTGTCCCTCAAGCTAGACTAGCCAAATCCTACCCATCCATTGCGGCCCAGTTCAGATGCCGCCTTCTCCTCCAAGGACCAGGTTCCTCCAAGCCCACCCATCTTTCCCACCTCTCTCATCTCTCTGGTGTCCTGTCATGCCTTCAGTCTGTAGCTGTTAATCATACCTCAGACGATGGGGTAGGGTTTACATTAGAGCAGCAGTTCTCAACTGGGGGCAATTTTGACCCCCAGGGGACGTTTGGCCATGTGTGGGAACATCTATTATTGTCACAACTAAAACAGGGAACCTGTTCCTGGCATGTAGTGGGTAGAGGCCAGGGATGCTGCTAAATATCCTACAATGCACAGGACAACCCCCTGCCCCCCACTCCCCATCTGGCTCAAAAGGTCCACAGTGCCAAGAGCAACTGTGGACGAGATGCCCCAACCCCTCATGGTGCCAGAGCAGGGCTGTTTTCCCTCAAGAAGTGGAGAGATGACTCCCTTTCCTGCAGAGGTTGTGCACATGAGAACTCCACCTCTTGCCATGTCTCCCCAACTCCCTGGTTTAGGTCCATCTCCACATCTTTCTCCACAGACAGGCTGGAAACAGACGCCATGATAGTTCCTCCATTAGCCATTGCCAATCCCAGGTTCCAACTCATATAATCCTCTTTTCTTTCGCCAAATGGGAAAGCCCTGGTGTGATTCAGAACACTTGGCTCCAAGTAACAGATGCCCAATTCAAATTGACGTTAACAGCAACTAAAAAGCTGAGGGATGTCTCTTATTTCCAGTAGATCCTCGGGCTCGAATCATGCCAACAACTCATTTTCTCTTTCCTCTCCTTCCCGCCTGTCTCTCTCTGTCAGTGTCTTCTTTTTTTTTTTTTTTTTTTTTTGTCAGTGTCTTCTTATCTCTTCTTGGCTCTGCTTTTCTCTTTGTAGGCTTTATTCTCAAGCAGGCTTAACCCTAGTGAAACAAGATGGCCACCAGCCACTGTGGATATACAGTCTATACCCTCAGAGCTTATCTTCCTAGGAGCTCTAGCAGAAGTCCCAGGTTTGAGACTCATTGGTCAGATTTGGGTCACGTGTCCACACAGAAACTAATCATCGGACCAGGAGATGGAATGCCCTTATTGGCTGGTCTGGGTCTTGGGCCCACCCTTGATTGGAAATCAGCCCCCTTGAACTTCATGGACTAAGATTGGGGAACGCGGAGCTCCCCCAAAAGAAAATCAAGGGAAAATGAATGCCAAACATACACAGTGCATATCACTGGAGCCATCCTGTGAACTGGCCCATCTGGGGTCTGCCCCCCTAGGTTATGGTACAAGCTCAGATATGTCTGAACCCTACTGGTGGACGTGCCGAGGCTGAAGCGGAGATCCCTGCTCCGTGTGATAAATTCATTCCTTAGGAGAGTCTAGAAATTAGTATCCAGAATGTTAGCCTTCCTAATGGGGGTTTGTAATGGAACATGAACACCTACTTATCCAAGAGATGTTCTGTTGATGGTAGAATTATAGGCTTTAGGGCAGGACAGTGGAGAACATATTTTCAATTCAAGAGGCCTTTTGGAGGCCCAGAAGCCCATTAAGTAGGTACACATCCATCCTCCCCATATTTGGGATCTAAATGTCCTTAGGTAATTTCACAGTAACTTATCTGTGCCAGGGATGAGCAGAAACAGGTTGCGGAGCTATCGGAGGGGAGCCATAGACAAGGAGTCATAATCAAGGAGCCCGGGTGGAGAGGGGAGAGCTGGTTGTAGGCAGCAGCCCCGCACAGGTCTTCTCGGAGATTCCCCCCTCACTCTTTCTCCCCTTTCCTGAATCCTCCGTCGCCATGACAACTAAAGATGCTCCCTCCCCCTCCTCCCCTCTCTGGCTGGCTCTGGTCCCCACCCCCCACCACTCCATCTGACAGGCCTCCAAGAGCTGTTGCCTGCCTCCCTCCTGCTCACTCAGCCTGAGCACCCAGCCTCGCCCTCCACCCCTCACCCACTCTCCTGCCTCATTTCCCTGCTTCCAGGTCCCTGCCTTACCCCTGCTTTAATCCTGATCCAGGCTTGAGCCCAATTCCCATCTTCCTTCAAGAAGTTTCATGGAAATTAGATTTTTGCCACTCTAAGTGATTAGATGCATTAGGAGATCTGTCTCTCGAAACACCTTAAGGCGAGACAGTTGTGGAGGGCAGAAGGATCCCTCACTGCGGCTTCTGCGCTTAAACATTGCTGGAGTGAATCACGTTCTATTTTTGTACTAGGAGAGCTTTCTGTTTAAAGAAATCCCCTAGCTGGTCTCTGAGTGAAACAGAGACTCTATCACAAAGGACATCACATTTTAAGTTCAGAGACTGTGAGCCAGTGGGCCCATGATGGACTTTGGGTAGGTCCACAGTAGGGCTAAAACAATTTAAAAATTAAAAATAAAGAAAAAAGGAACCAACTCCGTTCACTATCAGCAGGTATCACATAAAAAGACTAGATTTCCTGGCTGTCCTTGAATGGACACGGGGTCAGCATCCGGACTTGGTGAAAATCCCGAGGGGAGTAGGGGCTGCCTCCTTCCCACTGGCCCATCATTTCCGGTTAGCCATACCTGGCCGGCTGCCCCGTTTTACTTGCACACACACCCCCTCCCCTGGGGCCCTCCCGGCATCCCAGGTTTTGACTCCTGCCCTAGCTGCTCTGTCTGGAGAATGGGGATTATCCCGCACCGTGTGGTTTGTTTATTACCTGCAGCTCCTCTCAAGGTAGCCCGATGGCTGAAAGCAGGTGAGCTTTTCTATACTTGCTGTGCTTCCAGAGTCTTCCGGTCGAAGTTCATCATTTGCTAGGAACCCACGCAGTCACGTTCTGGAATGGGCCGGGTGGGGGAGTGGGGAAGGTGATTTGCATTTGTGAGGGTACAGAAATCACCAAAAGTGAATGTCAGTGGGAGTGAACTCTTGGATTTCTCTCTGGGTCTGACCACCTCCCTCTGCTTTCACACACCTGCCACTGTATGGTGGTCTGCACAGAGCCCAGCATGAATGACTGGAGACAGGGGACCCCCCGCCTCCAGGCCAGCTGCAGACTCCCTCACCTGACCTGAGGGACCCCGTGGATGTTGGGTCAGGTCCGCAAGAAGCTCTCCAGGGCTTTGAGCGTGGATCTTCCTCTCGCCTCTCAAGAAAATGGCGGGTATGCAGGGAACAGCTGGGCCAGTGAGTGAGGACTTAACATCCCTGTCCCCCTCAGAGACATTTTCCTCCACAGCCTTTCTTTGGTGGGAGGAAATGAGAGACTGGGTAGAATTCAAAGGTAGCTTTTTAAGCCCATACCTTTGAAGCTGCGCCCCAGGTACATGCTGTTGGAGAGTCCCAGTGGGTCCGCACCATGCCATTTGAAATACAGTCACAGCATTCTTCATGTATGTTATCCCAGCGGCTCTGAATCTTCACCCACAAACCCAAGCACACAAGACATAGATGTGGGTTTGGTTTTTTTTTGTTTTGTTTTTTTAAATATCAACTTTTGGCTCCTTCTCCTTGCCACACGTGGTCTCTGCCACCTTCAGGCTGAGTTACCTCAGGCAACTCCTGAACCTCTTCGAGCCTCCGAGCAGGTTTTCCCAAGTGCAAAGTGGAGATGATCACAGTGCTTCCCCAGGAGAGGCCTCCGGCTGAAATGCGATGACACAAAGCGCCCTAGACAGGGCAGAATCCCCAGGGGGTACTGGGTGAGCCTGCGCGCCCCTCTCCCGGGAGCCTTCACAGAATGCTTTAGCTCAAGGAGACTTTCTCAGGTTGCCCACTGCATCCCTTCCTTTATTGGCTGGCTCATTTGTTAAGCACTGGTACGCCTCCAGCAGCCACACTAGCAGCCAGTGGCCGCATCTTGGGCAGGGTACCGGGGAGAGAAGAGTGGCCCCACGTTTGGGAGGTCCCGCCCCAACCCTTCCCGGGGGTGGAGAGCTTCTGAAACACCCCGCCCCGGCACCCCTCCCTCGCTCCCTCCTCAATCCACGGCCACCTTGCTCAGCACTTTCTGCTGGGCTTCCTGGTGGCCGTCTTCCAAGGCCGGCTCTCTGCCCCAGGACCCTACAAAGGCTCCTTTGATGAGAAGTTTGAGGGAAAGTGACTGTCATTTGATACAAGAGAGGCTCAGAGGGGTAAAAAGTGTAACTTTATTCTCTTACTTTGGGATTTTCTAGCCTGGAGGAAAAAATGATCAGCCGAATGGGGTTCGGGGCGGAGGAGTAAGGCCCTACAGTCTGAGTTGTAAAGTCTGAGGTTTCCTTAGCCCTGTGATTGGCAGCTTCGAGCCTGGAGCTGGGCCTGAGGGCCTGGAGCTCTGCCCTGCTCACTCTCTGCTTCTAGAGCCAGCAGGTTGGGCACAGGGCCCTCTTGGCCTGGAGAAGGCCTGTCCTCCCCACAGATCTGTGGGGACGCAGCCTCCTCTGTCCCTCGGTCTGCTCCCAGGGTCCCCACACCTTTTCAAAGGGCACGGAGCCCACTGCCCTCCCTCTGGCTGCTAGGGTAGCTGCTACGGCCCCGTGAGGGGGCTCACCCCACCGACTCAGGACTGAGGAGGCTTCTGCAGGCATCTGTCCTGTGACCGCAGGCCCTTTGAGGCCACCCCTTTGTTCTCCTTGAGGAACAAAAATGCTACCTGCTGGCAGGATCCGTTCCCCCTCCTGCTTAAGTGTGGGAAATGTACAAGTCCAAAGCCGATCCTGCTCTTTGCTCTAAAGAGCTCCCAAACCCTTTGAGGGTGCTTAATAAACACTGACTAGCGAACCTCAGCTGTGGCTCCTTTGGCTAATTAAATCTAAATAAGTCGCAGACTTTAAATTATGCAACGAGGCTTGGCCAAAACAGCTTAAAAATGCGGGAGCCCTCGCTTTTCTGCTCTGCCCTGTGGAAAAATCCCATCTTTTAATCATGCTTAACCTTCCTGAAGGAACAGTGGCAACCTTTAAATAATGGATGAATGCATATTAGCAAGATTCTCTCAAGCTACACAAACAGGAGCTAGATCAAAAAAGGGACAGAGGCAGAGACGGGCCTGGGGGGGATTCTGGAAGTTCTGGTAAATCCCTGTGTGCTGGGAGAAATCATTTGGTGTCTCAGAAGCCCAGAACAAGGACTCCTGAAGGCACAGAGGGAGGAGGGGCAGACACCAGGCCACCTCGGGCTGTGCCAGGTGTTGGGGGAGGCTCCTAAAGCCTTGAGGGGCTCCGGACTTGGTTGTCTTCTCTCTCCTTCCCATCCGGCCTCCACAGCCCCCGCTGGAAGATCTTCCAGGCCAAGAGCAGCATCTTCACAACTTGAATCCCATCGCCTAGAGTAGTGCTTCTCCTAAGAGTCACTGGGAATATTGTCACACGTGGCTGTAACAGTAGGTCCGGCTGGCGGGCCTGGGCTGCGGCATTTCTGGGATGCCCCCAGGCCATGCCGAAGGGGCTAGATCTCTAGGAGCAAGGATTTAGGTTTTGTAATGCAGCTGCTCTTTGCCATTAGCTCAGGCACTTTTGAAGCTACTGAACCACAGATCAATTACATTAGAATTTCTAAAGTCAGACCCTAGGCTTTGGTGCCTTTTTTTTTTTTTTTATCCCCCACTGGGCTAGAGTTTAGATAATTTACAGGTCATCCAAATGTAGCCTGGAAACCTTAAACCAACTTGCTGGCAGTCGCCTGCTAAGGTGGGATTAGAAACAGACAGGGCCGGGGAAGTGACCTTTGGAACCAAGCCTGTCTCCTCTTCCCTCCTGCAGATTCCAGCAGTCTCCAGGACTCTAGTATTATCCTCGGGCTTGGGGTCACAACCTGCGTTATTCTATCTGGAGAGCAAGAAAGATCCTTCCATCTTTTCCTCCCGAAGCCTGCCTGAAATTTTACTACTAGTGTTGATTGTTGGACCCAAAAAGCTAAGGATCTTTGTAACAGGTGGTATCTGTTTCACCCTCAGTCTTTAGCAGCTCGGTGCGTGGGCTGACCGGAGAGATGGGGGTGGCGGGGGCACTGGGCTCCCTTCTGTGGACTCAGGGACTCAGGATGGGGAGGGACTCTGGGAGCGAACTTGCCTCTTGCAGCTTTCCTGAGAGCACGTAGCAGAGAGGGGCGGACCCGTCTAGTCCCCAGGTCCCAGGCTGGGCTGCTGTCCCGGACATGTAAGATCCTGGGGCCTCGGGCTGAGGTCAGGATGAAGGCAGAGCTGTTCCAGCCACGTGGCCAGAGAAAACCATGGCCTTCCTGCTGTGGTAAATGAAGCCTAAGGGCAGTAGTGCCACAGTGGGCCAGGCCTGGACTGGCTACATCCATGCCCCACCCTGTGTCTTACCCTTACCAAGACTGGCACAGGGTTGGGGGAGTGCAAGCTAGGTCTAAGTCCACCATGGTAGACATAGTTATTTGGTTTTTCGATATCCATCCCTCCCTCTGCCCACGCTGTCAGAATCTTAATTTTGTCCAAGGCTGCAACAGCACCCAGGTGAAAAACTTACCACCTCAGATGCCCCATGACCCAATCTGACCAGTGAGATGTAAGCTGATGTCTCTGAGGCTTTCTAGAAAGCTTTTTAAAAGCAGCCCCTTCTTTTTCCTCTCTTTTCTAACTTGGAGTTGTGGATCTGATACCTGGAGCTACAGCAGTCATTTTTTGACCATGAGGCTGAAGGCCATGTGTCAGGAGAATAAAAGCCGAGTGCTAAGAAGGTGGAGCAAAAAGCAGCCTGGGTCTTCTCTGATTTCCTAGAGCTATTTCACCAGTCATGGACTGCCTTAATTGGGACTTCATAGTATGAGAAACATAAACCTCTATCTGGTTAAGCCACTGTGGTTGGGTTTCTTTTACCGCTGAAATCAATCCTCACACTCAGGACCTTAGAATGTTCCCAGACTGAAAATGGAAAGAGGAGGTCAAGGCAAGAACAAGGTCCCCATAAAGGAGGTATTTTTTTCCTTTTTTTGGGAGGGAGTTACACACTCTCCGATCTTCAGGGATTCCATTTCTCAAGGGATTAAGTTCATATTCCTCAGACCAACATCCAAGACTGTAACATTTGGCCCCATATCAATTTTCAGGCCCATTGCCCTTTACACCATTTATTGGAGCAGGGACGATCCTTCTCATTTTCCTCCATCCTCTGTATATACTCCCACTCTGATCTTAGTTTGTATGAGTTCCCTCTCCTTCTTTCCACTTGTCCCAGACTTACCCGCTCTCGTGGGTTGCTCTTTTGAGAAGTCTTCCTTTCACCCTGGGCTCCAGGGACCTCTCCTCCTTTGATTTCCTTCATCACAGAGGTCTGTATGCTGATGGTATCTTGACATTTTCATGTATGTTAACCTCATCTTGCCAGCAAGGCTGTGAAATCCTTCAAGGCAGCGTCTTGGGAGCATGTTTGTGTAGCAAGCTCATGCGTGTGGGAGTCAGACTTCAGATCCAAGATGATCTTGGGTAAGTCATTTCACCTCTCTGAGCTTCAGTAGCCTCATCCGTGACGTGGAGGTAATACACATGTCTTCCTCCCAGGGTTTCGGTGAAGATCATCTCCATAAAGATTTAGCAAACTTCCTGGCACGTTGAAGGTGCTCAAGAAGTGCTTGGATGTTGACTTACCTGTTTGGTAACCCCTCAGCTGTGCCTTCTTCCTATCCCGTGCAATTCTCCCCACCTTGGTCTCTCTCCCTTCTCATTTTCTGCTCTGAATGTGAACCAGGAGTATTCTGCTGAGTTTGGGGAGTGACCATGAGCTGTCCTTGTCTTCCCAGAGTGCATACCTTAGTCTCCTGACGTCAGTCTTCGGTCATGGGAGGAGGACTAGGATGGAGATTTCATACCCATTGCTAAGGATGTGATGCTGCTAACTGTTCAAGGGAGTCAAGTCTTTCTTTGAAGATTTATTAGGAAAATGCATGGATCTAAGTCCAGTTCAACAGGGCGATGAACTAAATGGCTTTATAGCACGTGTTATTTTTTTTTACAAACTCCCAAATCCATCTGCTATAACAAGTCAAATCTCTGGGCCTTAATCGTTTCGATATCCTGATTTCCTCCTCCTCTTATCTCAATCCCACCCCGGGATCCCAGGTCACATACAATGACCGTGCAAAATGACCCATAGCAAAAACTCCTATCGTTCAAAGTTTCACGAGAAATGACAGCTCTGTTGCATTTGTAAATATCAGTCACATGCAGCTATAAATGAGGGTAGATGTGCTGAACTGGGTGGAAAACGAGAAGTCACCACAGACTTCCCTGGCACACTAGTTTGCACTGACATCGAATCCCAGGCCGATCTTTTCATGTGTTTTCACGAAGTCTCCCTCGCAGATCCCAATGAGACAGAAGCTCATTCTTTCCTCCCTCTTGAGGCCCAGCTCTGTGCCCCAGAAAAGGAATGGTCATTACAGACTTGACTGATTATATGACTGTGTCCACCCTTGTTCTGTTTGCTGCCTTATCCCCAGGGCCTCCTGTGCGGGCGGCAGGTGCCAGTCCTCCTGCCTGGGCAAGGTCAGAGCCACCACCCACCTGCTAGCAGGGGTGTGTGTGTGCGAGCAGGGGTCGGAGCATCGGTGATGGGGGAGTTGAACTCCTCATTACATACATATCAGGCACTTCATTTTGTGCCCACTAGGAACCCTCTAGTGTTCAAAGTCTGTTCCTTTTCATTGCTGCTGCCTATTTCTTTGGGGCTGGGGGGTTGTGTCCATCTCTGCTGCGGACAACTATTTGTTTGCTATGCATCTGTGTGTGTGTGTACCCGTGTGCACGGATGTGCATGCATTTGGGATTTGAGGGTTGGGCTGTGTGGCCTGTTTTCGTTTTTTGTTTTTTTTTTTTTCCCTCCTACTTTCCATTAATGCAGTCCTGCTGTCTCGCTCCGGTCCCAGTCAGGCATTCGAGCCCTCCCACAGCCCCCAAGCCCCTGGGGGCAGGCATGCACTGCTCGTGGTAGGGCTAGCCCCTGCCCATCGGACTCTGCCAGGCCTGTCCTGGGCCCCCTGGAGCTTCAGCAGCTCTCTTTGAACTGAGGGCAGGCTCCCAGCTGCTCAGGCCCCGTGCTAAGCGGCCTCTGGTCCGTGGCCTGGCACTGCTATCCCGACGTGTGTGCGGAGCCGGGAAGAGCCTGGGGAGGTTTGGTTCCTGTATGAGTCTCCGGTTATTGCCGTAACACCGAACCACACACTTGGTGACTCAAAGCAGCTCAGATTTGTTCTCGGACAGTTCTGCTTGTCACATGCCTAAAATGGCTTGGCCGGAGCTACCTTCTTTCTGGAGGTTCTGGGAGAAAATTCATTTCTGTGCCTTTTCTAAAGGCTGCCCGCTCTATTTGGCTCATCCTGGCTTTTGCTTCCGTGGCCACATCCCCTTCCTCCTGCCTCCCTCTTGTGAAAAGCCTTATGATGACTCCTGGGCCTGTAGAATCATCCAGGCTCATCTCCCCGTTGTAAGGTCTTTAACTTAATCACCTCTTTGAGTCTCTTTTGCTATGTAGAGCGACATATTCACAGATTCTCAGCATTGGGACATGCACTTCTTTGGGGGGCTTATTACAATACCCCATATCTCAGAGGAGAGCTGTACAAGTGAGTAGATGTGGGAGCTCCCAAACCAACTTGGTTATAGTATGATTTCGGTGATTCTAGAAACCCCAAGCCCCTTCTCCCCCTAGCTACCTCCGTAGCTCGGTCACTTCTGAGATCCTCCCCTCAGGGCCCAAAGCATCTTCATCTGATGATGAAGTCCACTGAGATCCCAGCCTTTGTACAAGGCCCGAACACGGTTCTTTTCACTAGAGTGTAAATGACTGACAGCCGAGACTTTCCTAGCAGCGAGCTCTGACTGGAGGGAGGCTCGTGTGAGGGAAGGAGGGAGGGAAGGAGGGAGGGAAGGAGGCCGGGGGCTACCTTGGATCGTGTTCTAGTAACCCACTAGCATGGGGGTTTCCAGTGATGGAGGGAGCAAAAGCACCTAGAAGTAGGACCATAAAGTTTTAATCAAACAGAGCAAAATGGCCGCGATGCAGAACAGGTAGTGCTTGGAGAAGAGAAAGAAGATCATCTCCTTGGTGACATAGATTATGTGTATAAAGATGAAGCAGTACAGGAACATGGCAAACTGGTTCTGGGGGAGCAGGAGGTCCTGGAGGCCTCCTGAGAACTGCGGGGGGAAAGAAGAGAGTGCCGCTGACCAAACCGCGCTGCCGCCGGGTGCCTGGGCAGGTCTGGTGTCAGTCCTGCTCCCGTCCCTTCGGGAATGTGACCTTGGGCAGGTGTCTTCCTCCCCTGAGGGAAGGTCACCCTGCCCCCCTCACACACTACAGGAGGAAGAGTGGGCCAGGAATGGAAACAATCCTAGCAAGGTAGAGCGACCTCCTACGTCTTCACTTCATCTGCCCTCATCCCTCCTGAGTCAGGCACCAGGCGACACCGTCCTTTCTCTGCCTTCTCTGTTGCCTCGAGTCACACGGGTGGCAGACTGTGTCTCTGACTCTGAGATGCGCAGATCTGCACACTCGGTCTCGGGAATGTTCTCTGGACGGCTTGACACTCAGCCTTGTTCTCTGCACAGTGGCACACAGGAGAGGGTGTCCCTTGGGCACAGGTGCCTGTTTCTGACTCTCTTGTCCCGGCGCATGTCTCAGGGGGTTAGTCTGTGGCATACTGGCCCGAGGTTGGGTCTCCCTGGGGGACCGGTGGTCAGAGACAGGTGATAGGGCCTCCCCGAACCCTCCCATTATCGAGCCTGGGGAAGGCAGCTCGAGCTGTCTGGCTGATTCTGCCTGCGTATTGCTCATTTCGGAAATCTATGCAATCGAGGTCCAACAAGCCCCCATTTTAACTGTAGAAAGCATCAACATGTAAGTGTAGCAAAAGCTGACATAACTATTTTGATCTGTAGTTAAGAAGGCATCACCCGTGGTTTATTCTTTAAAATATCTTTTAAAATCATGCCATGGTTTTTGTAAGCAGGCAGATGGCTGGGACTGGGATACCCTAAGCTTGCTAGAAACATACTCACAGAGGTAGTTTCCAATACAATGAAATCTATCCACCCACCCATTCATCCAGAAAAAGAAAGAGTGGGGAGAGGGCTTACACATCAAGTCTGCTCTCTACCTGCCAGTAAATGCACAAAACATTAAACACATTTGTAAACGATTACCAAAGACCAGGGTTGTGGACACACCATTGTTTGGACAACTACTGAAAATGTGAGGGCAAATCAGTAAACCCGAGGGGGCAGAAAATGACTCCAGTGATGTCATTTCTAAAGTGAATAGCAAGGCAGGCAGGTTGAAGACCAGAGGAAGACACTCAGGGTCTTCCTAGTGGGAGCGGTTGGCTGCGCGGATGGTCTGCAGACCCGCGGCGGCTGCAGGTCCGTGGACTTCTGCCGCCCAAAGCAGCCAGCATGCGTTCCGAGTCTGAAATGCTCAGGGGTGAGAATTATGATTTTGACAACCAAACATTCATTTGTGAGACCTTTTAGACTTTTCATAACATTTTCAGTGGTCTATCTTTTAAGCAGAAGACAGACAGCAGTTAAGATTATACACCAAGGGTTTCCAGCTCATCCAGCAAGAGTAAGATTTTCAAACTAAAGAAGGGAAAATAAATATGGTTAGAAGGAGGCAGAGAGCAAAGGCACAGTATCTTAACCACAGGTGCTTTAAGTAGTTTCGGGCTCTGACTCGTGACACATTTTACCCCACGATACTGAGAACAAAACCCCAAGCTTGATGGAATTTACTAGTGAAGAAAAAAAAAAAAATCTCAGGAAATGTGCCAGAATCTTAGAGACAACCAAATATTTTCTAGATTTTTAAAAGGAGGGGAAAAAAATAGATGGATTCTAGAGATCCCAGTTCGATAAACAATGACATAGCTCAACAAAACCATTCAGTGTATAATCAAGCAGGTATTTTGTGAGCAAGAAAAAAAAAACCATAATTGTTAAAACCCAGCATGTGTTCATTGAAAACAAATCATGCAAAACCAATCTCCTTTTCTTAAAAAAAAAAAAAAAAGGACCAGTCAATTAGGGAAATACTATAGGAGGTGTAACATCTTAATTCTGGGAAATCATCTAACAGTGTGTCTCAAGATAGTTTTTTTGGACAAGGTAGAGAAATGTGAGCTGGATAAAATGTAACCCAAGGGTGCTGATTAATGGAACACTGCTAACCTGTAGGGAGATCTTTTAGTGGTATTTACTTTAGGTCATATCCTCCTCAACAATTAGAGCAATGACCTGGATGAAGACAGAAGGCAAGTTTCTCAGAAGTGGGGATGACTCAGAGCTGGGAAACATCGCTAATACGTTACATCCCAATAAAATTGAAAAGTGATGAATGTAAGTTGTTGCATTTGGGTCAAGAAGTGAATTGCATGAGTACGTAAAAATGGTAATGGCTAACATTTATTGAGTGCCTACCTAATGTGCCAGGCTCATCGCAAAGTGCCTCATATGTATGATCTCCTTCACTCCTCCCTAGGACCCTATGAGGCGGGAACTACTTTCTAGATGCACAAATCTAGGCTTGAGGAGGATTCATCACTCGTGCAATATCACGCGGTTTATACGTAGTAGAGCCGGAGTTTTAACCCAGGACTGATTTTAAAGCCCAGGCAACATGCATCTTTTCGTTATTTAGGACTTACGGTGGCCCCGGGCTCACAGTGCTAAGCCCTTCCCATCCCATTTGACCGAAAGTCGGCTTTCTTATCCCCCCATTTAATACACATTAGGGGAGAGGGGTCCATTTCCTGGCTGGAGATGTCTCCGCTTTCGTTGGCGACAAGGCTGAGCAATGCCACGGAACAAATGCGGCTCTGACACCCGGGAGGTGATGGTTTTATCCGAATCCCTGGGCAGACTGCAGTAGGTCTCCCATCTCTTAAAGGAGATGCAGAGAGGACTAGAGAATGGTGGAAAGCCAGTCACAGGGGAAACGAAGACTCTTCCCTGAGAAGGAAAGCTGTGGGCAGGCGGGTGGACAGGGGGTTCCGGGGCCCCTCCCAGGGTCAACGCTCTTCAAGAATTGAGCTCAGCTTAGCAGGGATGCTGGAAAGCAGCCAGCAGTCCAGCTCGGGACCGCCGAGAAGCCGCTCATTGGGGGAGGGGGTCCCCCCAGCCCTCCGGGCGGGGCCTGCGGGCCTCTCGCCAGCGCCCCCTACTTTTCCGTCACCTACCAGGCGGGGCGTCCCCTGCTGCTGCAGCTGCTCCATCACCTCCTCGTGCTGCCGCTGGCGCTCGTTCTCCTCGTGCAGGTACTTGAGCCGCGTGAGCTCGAACTCCATGCGCACCTTCTCCAGCTCCATCTCGGTGTTGCGCTCGGTTCCCGGGGTCTCCGGGGCGGCCGGAGCAGGGGGCAGCTCCCCGGGTTCAGGTCCGTCGCCCGCCTGGCCCTTGGTGGTGGAGCCGGCCTTGGTGGATGCTGATTTGGGTGACCCTGGGCAGCCTCCATCCTCGCAAGCTTCCATCTCCTCCAGGTGGTCCTGGGCAGAATCTGGGTTTGGGGACTCTGCCTCCTGGAGCAGTGAGAGGGCGATTCAGGGGACAGTGAGGAGTGCTCCGGGGGCTGCCCTCGCCACCCTGGGCACCTCCTCAGCCTGCTGGCCACTGCGGACTGGGCGGGACGAGTGAGACAGGGCTGTGACCTGTAAGGATCCAGGTTGAGGTCTAACCGGAGGTGCACTCACCTGGAGTTAGCGGGACCTGAGAGTCACAGGGAAGGGGAGGGCACCCTGACACGAAGGAAGGGTGCCCTCAAGTTGCCAAGGGAAGGCTTGAGGAGTTGAAACAGAAGTCTGTCTTCCTGGTAAATTTCCCATCCCCACTCTAACTGTGAGACAATCAGAAACCCAGTCCTCCTGGGGTTACAGAGGGGGAACCTAAATGTAGGGGACCAATACAAGGGCTGTGGGGAGCCAGGTCCCATTCACAGAGGGAGGACAGGACCTTGAATGGGGAGGTAGGTGAGAGAGACCAAAGCCAGCCTCAAATGACTTCACAATCTTATTAAGGGCTCCCTGGTCCCTGGTGACAGCTGGGGGCCAGTTGTGGGAATGGGGTGCATGTGACTCGCTCTTCTTAGCAGCTCTCTGGGATCTCCCAGCACTCAACTCCTATCACGTGTCCCCATGACACTCTCCTCCCCATGTAGGGACAGGCGGGGGCAGTGAAACAAGGCACCCCCCTTACCAAAGAAGCCCTTGATTTCCCTTCAGACATGGGGTCTTCAGGCACCACCTTGGCGAAGGTTGGGCAGCTTTCTCCTGCTCCCCGGGCTTCCATCATTTCTCTGTCCTCTGCTGCCATCCAGAAAACCACAGTGCTGCCAATTGGGGCCAAAGGACATCTTTTAAGGTACTAACATTTGGTCTCACCAGAATCCACAGCCGGGCCGCCATCACAATCCCCTGTCCTCATAATAACTCACATTCTACTAGTTGCTAGGGCCCCTTTGGTGGAGGCTGTGACACACTTTTGAGGCCCATTATTAGGAACTGCAGGATGGGCCTTCGCCACCCTAGGGACTGCTTTAGATACTAGAATTCCACCGCTTGAAACCCAGAGTTCCGGTGTTTGAATCTCCTCCCTTGGATCCTTCTTTGAAAGGCAGACGGTATTGGGATGAGTTCAGTTAGTGCCACAAACCCTGTTAGAGGCCGAATCGTGTCTCCCCTCAAATTCATATGTTGAAGCCCTAGTCCCCAGTGCCTTAGAATATGACCTTACTCAGAGTGAGGGCCTTTCTAGAAGTGATTCAGTTAAAATGAGATCATCAGGGTAGGTATGACTGATGTGCTTGTAAGAAGAGGAAATTTGGGCACGGACCCACACAGAAGGAAGATGGAGGGAACATAAGGGAGAAGATGACCATCCACAAAGCTAGGAGAGAGGCATTGTCTTATCAGTGTTCTCCAGAGAAACAGAACATATGTATATATGAGGGGCACTGTGGGTGTAAGTCCCAGTCCATGGCCCGGGGAAGACTGATAGCTCAAGCAGTCAGGCAGAGAGAACCAAGTGGGAGTGGGAGGCACCAAGAGGGAAGGAGAGGAGAGGGAGAAGGAATCTGAAGCAGACTCTGCACTGAGTGCTGAGCCCGACTCAGGGCTCCATCCCACGACTGCGAGATCATGACCTGAGCTGAAATCAAGAATTGGATGCTCAACTGACTAAACCACCAGGTGCCTTGTTTAAAAAAATTTTTTTTTCTTAAGATTTTATTTATTTATTTGACAGAGAGGAGAGAGATCACAAGGAGGCAGAGAGGCAGGCGGGGGAGGGGGAGGCAGGCTTCCTGCTGAGCAGAGAGCCCGATGCAGGGCTCCATCCCAGGACCCTGAGATCATGACCTGAGCCCAAGGCAGAGGCTTTAACCCACTGAGCCACCCGGGCGCCCCTCATTTTAAAAAATTTTTTAAAAGATTTATTTATTCGAGAGAGAGAGAAAGAGCGAGAGAGAGAGCAGGGAGGGGAGGACAGAGGGAGAGGGAGACAGAGAATCCTCAAGCAGACTCCCTTCTGAGTGCAGAACCCAATAGGGGGTTCCATCCTAGGACCCTAAGACCATGACCTGAGCTGAAATCAAGAGTCTGATGCTTAACTGACTGAGCCACCGAGGTGCCCCTCTCCCACATTTTAATTTTTTTCAGGCCCTCAAAGGACTAGATATATGCCCATCCACAATGGGTGGGGCCACCTGCTTTACTCAGCCCACCAATTCAAATGCTAATCTCTTCCAGAAATACTCTCACGCACACACGGAGAAGGAATTTGGGCACCTCAGGGGCCCAGTCAGGTTGAGACAAAATGACCCATGGCCAGGCTGGAACGGACCCTTCCCTTAGAGCCTCTGGAAGAAACCAACCCTGCCGACACCTTGATATTAGACATCGGGCCTCCAGAACTGTGAGAAAACACATTTCTGTTGTTTAAGAGCCCCCCCCCCCCAATTCTGTGGCGCTTCATACTTTGTTGTGGAAGCCCGAGCATGGTTATACAACTCTCCTCATTCACAGAACGGACTGAGAGGGACGGACACAGAAATTGGGAGGCGGGGAAATATATATCTTCACTTTCCTGAAAATGACAGAATATCTTTTCAGGAGGTGGAGACAAAATTGCATTCTGGAAGGAGACAGAGTTGCATCTGAGTTTTAGCTTTACTACGCTCACTAGCTGTGTGGCCAAGGGAAAGTGATTTTACCTGCCTGGGGCTCGGTGTGTCCTCACTGATACGTGGGGGTAAGATTTACCCCTTGGCAGCACAGTCGCCTGGACAGGAGAACTAGGTAGTGTATTTGCCCCCTATCCGCCTACACAGGGGCTAAGTAAGTCATCATCACCATCGTCCCCGTCATCGGAAGGGGTGGCTTTGTCACTGGAGAAAAGAAAGTGCTTACGCTCTACCATCTTGCAAATCCTACAGTTCGACAACCATGGCTTTTGTCTCCCAGCATTATGGTGACGACTGGGGGGAAGCTGCTCACAGTCACTGGGTAAGATGCTGATACCGCCTCAAGCGCTAGAAGTCAGATTGCAAGATAAACACGGGATGCCCAGTTAATGTGGATAATTTTTTATATAAATATGTTCTACAAATTGCATGGGATGCACTTATAGTAAAAAATTATTCCTTGTTTTCCTGAAATTCAAATTTAATTGGGTATCCTGTATGTATGTATGTATGTATTTATTGCTTGCTTGCTAAGTCTGGTGTTAACGAGGAGGGACCTACCCAAAGAAACAATGATGCATGACCAAATAATGAACTGTCATTAAAAATCACCAAGTATTAAAAGGCATAAAAGTGCTATGGGTGGTTGTATCAGCTATCTATCAACCAACCATAGAATGTCAGTGGTATAAAAAATTAACATTTAGGGGCACCTGGCTAGCTCAGTGGGTTAAAGCCTCTGCCTTGGGCTCAGGTCATGATCTCAGGGTCCTGGGATCGAGCCCTGCATCGGGCTCTCTGCTCAGCAGGGAGCCTGCTTCCCCTCCGCCCTCTGCCTGCCTCTCTGCCTACTTGTGATCTCTCTCTCTCTGTCAAATAAATAAATAAAATTAAAAAAAAAATTAACATTTATTCACTCAGGCATCTGAGAATTGGCTGATCTAAGCTGGGCTCAACTAGGAGGCTTGTGCAAGGCAACTTGGTTCCATATGTCCCTCATCTTCTTCTTGGGAACAGTGGGTGAACCAGGGCATGCTCTCTTCATGGCCACAGAAGAAGCACAAGAGGCCTCGGAATTGGTGCACCATCCCCTCCGTCTTATACTATTGGCTTTGGCCGATAATATAGGGTGACCATATAGCCAAACCCAAAGTCAAAGGAAGGGGAGAAATGTATTCTGCCTTTTTACTGGAAAGTACTGGAAAGCCACAGGGTAAATGGTATGGCTACAGGGCAGGCTGATGAAGTGTTGGGACCCATAAGGCAAAGCAGTCAGTCACCGTAGTTAAGAAGACCCATGCCGAGATGGCCGAAGCAGTTGGGAAGAGTTTGGTGGAAGAGGTGACATGGAGGATGGGTGGAATTTAGGCGAGAGAGAACCATCTGCATGAGTGTCATCTCAACGGCTCGTTCTTAGCCATTTTCCTCTCCACGTCTGCTCTTGGCCCCTCTCCACCCTGACCTTTTCCCAGGAGGCTGACCTCCACGAAACCGTATTAATTCCTTAAGCAAAGCTGTATATTCCAAAGCAAAATGGAGTCTAGGACTCTCGTTTCTCCTGCCCCAAGGAAAGATCCTCGCATACCCACCCTTTAGGGAACTCTGTGGGAAGCTGGGGACTTGGGTTTAGCGAGCCTTGGGTTGGTTGGCACTCCTGGCGGCATGAAGAGGGTCTCCCCTTTGCCACCAGGCCCAGGCAAAGGCAGGTTATAATGAAGCCACGTGAAGGAGCAAAGGAGATGGGACCACTGCCACTTCCTCTCAATTTCAGCTTACCGGTAACTGCAGCTCGCAATGGCCCATCGGGGCCCTGGCTGCATGGCCTCTGTCCGAGTCTCCTGTCTTATGCTTGTCCTAACTATCTTGGTCACCCGAGCCTTCCCAGTAGACTTTTCCAAAGGCCAGGGTCGGAATGACTCAGTTTGTCTCTGTTTGGGCACAGCTCCTCATTCTGGCCACTGGGAAGTCCGGGGTGCTCCCAGCAGGCTCGGCCAGGTTCAGCCCTGAGGCGGAGAAGTGGAAGGTTGGGGAAGGAAGGGGGGTACGAGGCAGCCTGGGGTTGTCCGCAAGCAGGAGCCATGGGGCGGGGAGCGGGGGAGGGGTTTCTTTTCGAAGGGGTCCCGGGTGCGGCAGGCACTTTCATGGAGCAACAAATCAATTCTCACGTGGACGATAACCAGATGAGGGACTAGGGTATTAGCACAGCACTCACAAGCTTTCATGTCCGTTGTCTCATTGGAGTCTCAGAATTATTCTCAGAAATGAAAGCAGGTACAGTTATTGTCTGACAAGCAAGGAACCTGATTTACGCAGGGAGGGGAAGAGATTGGTGCCTGAGTGCAAAGGACATTCTTGGCTGCGACAGGGCTGGAATGCAGGTTTCCTATCTTCTTCCCCGGTGTTTTTTATGTTAGATCGTAAGGACAGTCGTTGGGGCTCCAAGTCTAAGAGATGAGATGATTTTTTACCTCGTGAAAATAAAGAAGTCCATACGTACAATAGATATTTATGACAACATTGTTTATGATAGGAAAAGACTGGGAAAAAGTTAAATTTCCACCAGAAGAGCTCTGGTTAAATAATTAGTGCTGTAGATACAGCAAGAATACTATGCACGTTTGGGGCACCTGGGTGGCTCAGTCGGTTAAGCATCTGCCTTTGGCTCACGTCTTGATCCCGGGGTCCTGGGATCGAGCCCTGTGTCAGGCCCCCTGCTTCTCCCACTTCCTCTGCCTCTCCCCTGCAGTCATGCTCTCTCTCTCTTTCAAATAAATAAATAAAATCTTAAAAAAAAAAAAAAGAATACTAGGCATATTTAAAAAGAGTAAGACTTAAGAAAAAAATGAGTAAGGGAGAGGCATCCGTGCAAATATGGCGTGCTCTCCAAGATGTATGATTCAGTGGAAAAGCAAAAACAGGGCTCCCATATGTGCTAAAAGATGAAAACACATGATCCTCGTGTATGCCTAAAATATGCCTGGAAAAATACGTAGTAAATCGGTTCACGGTGGCTCTCTCTGAGCCAGGAGAGCTGAGAGGGACTGGGGCTTTGGGGTGGGAGGGAGACATTCAGAACTCTACAGTGTTTTGTACTCTGATAGTTAAAAAAAAATTGTGCGACTATATTACATTTTCAGTTAAAATTTTATAAATGAATCTGGATGAGAGAGCTTTGCTCAGCATAGGTGAAAGACGTTTGGGGTATATAACGCGTTCTAATTGAGAACAGGCAGGGATCCTGGAGGCACTGGGTCGTAGCCACCCTACCCATCTTCCCCCCATTCTTGGTTGGACCCCCTCCCCAGGCTGCGATAGCACCTTCCTCTTTACTTCAGTCCGGGCTGGGAGTCTCACTGCTGAAATGTCTTCTTCCCTTCCTGGCTGCCCCAGAGCTAGTGTTGTGGCTTTCGGACCCTTGAGCGCAGGTGTGCTGGCCCATTTGGAGGATCACCATCGTTAACTCCAATAAGAGCTTGCATTTCTCGGGCACTAAGCGTGTACCGAACATGGAGCATCTTCATGGACTCTTTTCGGTAATTTTTCAGAGGCGCCCCATGAGTTAGGTGCCCTTATGATCTCCATCTTTCTAGAAGTGGTGGCTGAGTTTCAGAGAGGTCAAGTCACTGACCCACAGCGACAGGAACAGGAGAAGCCTGTTGAGCACCGAAGTCCTGTATCAGATTCCTTCCTGCTTGACTTATTTGGAGTCTTTCGGGTTTTCCTGACTGCACCCTGGTTGATACAGGGAGTGTTCAAGAGGAGGAGGTCCCTCGAGATGGTCACAGGGTTTTGGGGGTGGGGATCCACCTGGGGAAGTCGAGGAGGGCGCCTCCAAAGAGGACGCGGAGGAGTGAGTGACGGCGTGCGTGGGAGTATTTTATCATTCAGAGCCTAATCAGGACACAGAAACCACATGGTCATTCCAACAGGGAAGGCAGACGGTAAAGAATTACTTATCATCTAGTGATGGGAGAATGCCTACTGAGCGATTAAGAGAACTCTAAAAAATACAGGAAGGAATAAAGTGGGGAACGATGCCCCTCTCAAGCTGAGATTCAGGTCTCACTGGAGAGGGTTTGGCTGGAGCCATTGAGCAGTGTGAAAGTTTACTAAGGCCAAGGTCAAGCAGATCAAGGTGGGCAAGCGGGAACTACCCAATGGGATGCCAACAAAACTCACCGGGCAGCTGCCTAGGGTTTGGTGTTGAACTCAGCAGGAAGTCACTGGAGAGAACCTCAGCTTGTTGTGAAAGTGCCCCTGAGATGCCCCTGAGACTCTCAGAAGCGCAATGTCACCCACCGGATGTCCTCGCCAAGCATTGCAGCCTGGAGGGAGTAAGGAAAAAGGAGGGCCCACCTTCCTCTTGCGATGTCTCTCTGACGCCCTCTACTGACAAAGCATCACATCGGGCAGCGGCCCGAGGAATGTTTCTAGGCTCTGGCTTCAGCACAGGGACCAGGGCGATGAAGGCTAGGTTTGCAGCTGAGAGGCAGCAAATTGATAACTGGCCCAGTTATCAATGTGAGTGTGAGTATACCAGGAATTCAGCTCCCTTTCTACATACCTGCCCCACTGCCCTGGGGGAATGTCTTGTCTTTTGAGAAGTTGACCCAAAATAGTAACGCACCAGGTTCCTGACCCTGTGTCAGGTACAGATGGGAACTCTGTGGCCATCAGAGGCAACTCTCCTTGCGGAACACACCATCAGGATGGAGAGAGAAGACGTGCTTCGGGATCTGAATACGCCCCAGCCTGCCTGCCTTCCGGGCTTTTTGTGGCCAGTGTCCCCAGCCCACAAAACCTTCTCTCCTTTATCTCTAACCATGAAAGTCCCCTCTAACCTCTGGGGTCCGTCCTGGCTACTGCCACCTGTGAAACTGTGTGCTTTGTGTCTCTGGATGCTTGGTGTTAAAGTGATCTGGTGCTTGTCCCATCTCTCCCGCTAGATGAAAGGGGCAGGGTCCGCTGCCTTGCTCACAGTGGGTGCCAGCAAGGGGCTGGCTTAGCCAATGGCCCCGGACAGGCCCTGGCTCCCTTCTGGCTCGTGTCACATAGGCGGACAGGCCAGAGGGCCAGGGCTATGCCTTCTCCTGTTTGTCTTTACACACCCGGCAGAACCAGAGGCCTCACTTCCTACCCACTTTCCTTGTTCGATCCCTCTACTTTGATGTGGGTGAATTAGCCGCCGATGAATTTCCATACAGCTGGGTGTAAAGTAAACTCTCACATGTGGGACTCTATTTTAAATGTTTGGGAAGTAGGGTGATGGGTGTGGGAACTTTGCTATTTAAAGGAATTTTGTGCATAATTTCACAAAGCTGCCTTCCTCCCATCTATCAGGAATGCAAATGCAATGGCCATTTACAACCTGGGCTCTCAGTAACCACTTCTGATTCGTTCATTTGCAGTCAGAGAATGGAGTGCTGCGGAGAATGTTCTGCGCAGAATGTTCTGCGCTGGTATTAGGGGTCTTGGGGTTCTGGCTCAAACTGTGCTGTTAGCTGAGCTGACCTTGGCAAGTCATCGAATCCCGCCAAGGTGCAGCTTCTGTGTGTAGAGTTGGGGCAGTTAAGCCTGCCCTGCGTCGTACATGCCTGCGATGGCTGTTTACTTCTACGGGGGGGGGCGGTGCCCAGGCGGTGGGGGGGGACCTGCTCTTCAAGCTTCCTCCAGCTGGCCTTCTGGACCGTGCAGGAGGAGGTGATGGAATGTCTCCCCAGACATCGTCAATGTTGCTCTCAAAAAAAGCCTCCTTGAATGTTTCTTCTGACCTTCTTCTTTCATTTCATGGGAGTTACCATAAAATAAAATAAACGTATTCCAGGAAAGAGCTTTCCCCTCTCACCTTAGTGCTGCGCACCCTCCACCTCCTCCCCTGCAACCCCTGGAGGGCAACCTACTCTGTGAAGCAGCTGTTGGCCAATACTGCCCCCTGGTGGCCCAGCCGGGTCTCCCCGGGAGGCTTTCCGCCTGGAGGTTTTCACATTTCTGATTCTGACCATTTGCAGAATTATCAGAAGGGCAACTGGAAGAGCCGAACCACAAGACCCTTGGAAGGGGTTCCAGATCCAAAGAATGCCTGGTGGCAACCCGCATCTGATAGCATTGGCTGTGTGGACATCTGTGTTCCAGGGAGATTAAGGGGGCGAGGAATAGGTCATAAACAAAGACTCCAGTGGTGTTTAGGGGAGACTCTGGGACCGCGTGAGCACAGAGCCGTATAGAACCACACTAGATCTTCGGCAGGTGCTAACCAGGTGCTAACACCGGCATGGCCAGCCATTTACGAAGGCCTGCGCCAGGTCGCGTTTCATTTCCCTCTGGAGGGATGACCATCACCCCTAGGTGCGTGGCAAGAAACGGCAGCTCCCAGTAGTTAAATGATTTGCCCATGTCACAGCTGTGAAGTAGCAAACTGGGATCCAAACCCAGTCTGGCGTTTACTCTCTCTTGGCCACAGCACTCACTGTGGTCCCACACCTGCGGGCCTAGCCGGGGGCTTGACAGCCCCCACAAGAGGTCTTCAACCAGATCCCACCACCCTGCTTCTCTCCCCCATTCTAGATGCCCCGCCAGGTTCCCCTTGAGGTGTTGCTGACCCCGAGGGGGAAGGAAGGCAGTGATGGGACTCAGCGAGACTTACTTGAGCCTTCTCGGCCCTCCCTTTTTGCTGCTACCCCCTAAATGTCACCTTCTCTGTTCCAGGGGGACCATTTCCCCTCTCTGCCCCAAGCAGATTTTCCTTTTGGGGGTCTTGCATCACGTGGTACATCTCCCTTGTGACACTAATCACCTTGAAATGTTACTAATGGCTCTCATGTGTTTCTAGACCTTTTTTTTTGCGACAATTTAGGTTCATAGAAAAAAGACTTTAGGCTTTTTTCTTTCTTTCTTTTTTAGGACAAAGACTGATTCGTCTCTCCCCCAGCACCTAGCATGGCATTTGACACATAGTAGGTGCTCAATCACGTGCTTATGGAGTGATGAGGAAGGCAAGACACATTGGAAATGGTTAAAACACAACAACAACAACGAAATATATCCTTCAGTGCGGCTTTGCTGTAGCACGTGAAATCAATTAGTGCGTCCTTGGCCAGTAAAAGTGATTTTTTTCATGAACCTCCGCGGGCGGATTTTCAAGTTTGCTCCAGAAGCCTCTGCTCATGGAAGAGGCCTCTCCCTGGAGGCAGTACCACTTTCGTCCAGAAGATGGCGGGCGAGGCCAGCAGAGAAGCCTTGCGGCCCTCGTCCATGACCCCTTTTGTAAAACACGCTAGAACCTGAAACCCATTTGCTGACCCTATAAATGCGCATGGCTGATAAGAACTGACTTTTGGCCGATCCCTGTGAAAAGGAGCTTTTAGGGAAAAGTCTTTAAAGGGAAAATATGACAGCAGGTCGTGAGGGGGGTTGTTCCTCCTAAACCCTGTTTGAGTTTCTCGAAGGCCATAGAAAATGAACTTAATATAAAGCAGACACAGTCCTCAAACTCTAAAGGACTCAGGACATTTGTTTTTGCCTCGTGAAGTTCATTTCGTTGGAAATCCTTCCCAGCCCTGTGGCCACCTCTCTGGTTGACTGGAAGCTTCTCTTGGGTCACACCTCTGCACCGGTCTGCACACTGGAAAGAGGTAAGTGACAGTTTTCTGACTTAAGCTGACTGGAAGAGGAGACAGTCCCACAAAATAGTCTGGGGACTTGCTGGCGCGACGGGCATTTGCCAAACAGCCTTTTTTTTTTTTTTTTTGCTGGGTTAATCAGGCCTAAGAATATTTTCTCCTCCGTGGCATTACCAAGTTAAGGCCAGGCCTCCCCTCCTCCCTGCTCCAGGGGACGTGGGTGTGACCGTGGGAAGAGGGAAACAGCTCCCTAATCTGGGGCTAAAACAGATTTTAAGGCTGCAGCCACCCCCACCCCCATTTTCCTCCTGACCTAGATCCTCCCCCGAAGCCGAGCTGGGCTCCGGGCCAGGGTGGCCGCTGTGCACAAAGGCGCCCTGTTCTGCAGGCCTGGCTGCTGGTTTCCTACACGGTCTGACAAACGGTGCGGAACTCCCCCCAAGTCAACGTGATAACCCAGAAATCGGCCAAGATGGCCGTTGCCTGCGTCGGAGCCACCTCCGCGGAAACCAGAAGCGCTGCCCCCTCGTGTTTCTCCCACAGAGCACTGGGGCCGCTGACGTGGAGCCGCCCACTCCCCTGGCCCAGGTGTGGCTGCCCCCGCGGAGGGCGGAGGGCGCTGGGCGGGAGGCCGCGTC
>CM053610.1:54833931-54889098 GCA_028646535.1 Procyon lotor
CCCTTCAAATAGATGTTTCTCTGTGTGTGCCCTTGCCCCACTTGTTGTAAGTAGCCCTAGACAGCTCTTTCTCCCACCTTCTTCCCTCAGCCCCACGTGCTGCCTTCAGACAAGTTGAGTCTGCTTCTGTCCCAGGAAGGCCCACCCGCCGGGCCCCCACTGCTTCTGTGGCATTAGGAGAAGGGGCCCTTGGGGCCAAGGCTCCGGGGCCTGACTCCCTAAGGAAAAAGGTCATTCGGTGCTGCTGCCTAAGTGTGGGGTCAAAGCCCCAACCAGCAACAAAGTATCTCTATTACTTCCCTTCACCTTTTCCTGTGACCCGCCTGGAGGTTGGGAATGATTAAAGGAATTCCGAGTCCTCTGGCCTAACCCATCTTATGGCGTCTCCATCTTGCCGTGCCCTCTAGAGCGGGTGGTGGGAGCTATACTGCAAAAAGGAAAAAAAAAAAAAAGGAAGAGAAAAGGGAGGGTGGGCTGTGTCCTTGAGCCTCCGGAGATAAAAAGTTGTGTCTTTGGCCCTTGGGAGTTTGCAGCTGAAACGCTGATGCGGTCCTGCCATGGAGCCCCCGACCCCAACGGCACTTAACTCCGTGGGGAGACAAGGCCGAGAAAACTGGAGGCTGGAGGATAGAGGATGGGGCAGGGGAGCGGGGAGCTGCTGCAGGTGGAGAGGGAGAGTGTGTCTTGTGCCCCGTGGAGCTCACGGGCACCTGGACTTAGATAAGACCCTTTCCTGCCCTAAAACACCAGCTCTCACCACAGCAAGGCCGCTCTGACAAACCGCCTGGGTGTCACACAGAAGGTCAGAGCATGATTTCAGACCTTTGGTCTGTGGGGTGAGAATGTGATAGCCAAGGTCAAGGTCCAGTTGGCCAGGGGGAATGGGTCCTAGGAGGGAGGCTGTAGCTGAGGATGTAGGATTGGAAGCAGAGGCTAGACCTTCAAAAATGGGTGCCGGGGTGGACGGGGGCTCCGGAGAGAGGAGGGGAGGCCCCTGGGAACACAGTGTTCTCAGGAAGCCGCAGTTCCTGTGATAAAAACCGGCTCCTTGCCTCTGAGAAACTTCCTTATTCTGAACTGCACAGGCTCAGTGCGGGCAGCTTCCCCCTGCAGATCATGAGGGGGCCTCACCGGGAGCCCACCCTGACTCCTATTGTGCAGATGGGCACCTGGAGGTGAGGGACAGAGGCTGAGCCCCGGGTGAAGCCTCAGAGGGGCTGGCTGGCTTCTCAAGTGGTGCAGTCCCCGAAATGGGACTGCAGGGATCTGTCTTCTCGTCCCTCACTCACTCCCTACCTGGATGAGTCGGTGGGGAGGTGTGTGTACCTCTTGGGACCTCAGTTGCCTTGCGTGTAAACAAGAATATTGAATCTCAGGGCCCCTTTCAACTTCAAGGTTCTAGAATTCCACTTTGGAACCAGTCAGTGCCACTTTAATACTTGATGTATGTTCCTACACTGGTTTATATTTGGGTGTCCTACAAGCTCCTATGGTAAGAAAGGGCAGCCTTTCTCCCTCAGCAAGCCAGACCATCCTGAGGAGAGGTCTGTGACCTCCTAACAGGTGCTGAATCTCCTTCTGCCTCTGAATTAAATTAAACTCACTAAACATTTTCTGGGCAATGCCATGTACCTGGTTCTGTGCTGAGCATCACTGACTTGAGGAACTTCCCTCCAGGAATTCTTAGTCTAGTAGGGAAGACAGATAAGAAAACCTGACCAAGATAAGGATAAGAGAGTAGGTCAAGGAAGGAAACATTTTCCTGGGTCGAGGAGGTCAGGAAAAGTTTCAGAGAGGAGATGGTTCTACACTGGGTTTTGAAGGATGAATAGGAGTTCAACAGGCAAACAAAATGGAAAAAAAAAAAGAAACAAAACAAAAAATAAAAACAAAACCTGGAGAAAGAGGGTATAGAATATGCAAAGGCACAGAGGTATAAAACAGCATGGTACAGGGAAAACTGCAGGTTTTGAAATGGAATATAAAGTAAAGAGGGATACCAGGCATGAGGCTGAGGCTAAGTGAGGGCAAAGCATGAAGGCCTAGTGGGCAGCCTAAGGAGCTTGTGCTTTATCCTGAGAGATATAGGGAGCTACTGAAGGGTGGGAGGCAGGAGGATGTGATATGAAGATCTGTTCCTCAGAAAAAAAACCCTGCAGTGTGGAGGACGGATCGGGGGCAGGGTGAACGACTGGGAGCTATTACAATAGCCCAAGTAAGAAGCGAGGAGGGCTGGACAACAGTATGATGGTCGGAATGGAGAGGAAGGTGTGGAATCAACAGCCATCAGGCCATCGAGGCAGCAGGAGCAGAAACCGCCAGAAGTCGGGTCCTGGCCCCCCTCCCCAGCCTCCTGGGCCAAGCCTGCTGTGGGCCTAGAATAGCCTCCCAGAAGCCCCCTGAGGCCTCTCTAGAGGCAGCACCTACTGAGTTTGTGGGGCTCCTGCCCTTCGTCTCCCAGTGTCCCCCATTCCAGTAGATGAATTCACCAGCTAGGTGAATTTTTTTCTTCTTTGTGTTCAGACCTCTCTGACATCGTGGGCCGTAAGGGCCCAAGTGAGGGTCTGTCAGGAGCAGTCCAGAGCCCACCCTCCCCTGGCCTGGCTCGGGATGTGTGAGCAAGTTATTCAAAACTTCCAAAGTTTTGAGACTTCCAAAGCAAGGCTGTCTCCAGGACATGGCTTCAGCCCACTGAGGCTCACTTTTATTTGCTTATATGCCAAACTGGGCCTGCATTAGCTCTCAGTTTCACCTTGCCCCCCACTCCCAGCACCTCCCTCCCTCTCAACCCCCCACCCCATCCCCACCCGTCAGACCCCCATGACCCCTCTGCCCAGCTGGCCTCTCCCCTCCTGCGCCAGGAGCCCTCACAGCACCAGCATCTGCTGGGAGTTGAGGACTTGTCGCTACAAGGAGATGAGCTCCTGCTGGGGCCGGAGCACAGGCCCGAGAGAGCTGGATGGTCAGGCTGGAAATCCAGCTGCTCCCTGCTGCCCTGTGACCTCCAGCAAGTACTGCCTCCTGTCCGTGCCCGTCTTCCCATCTGGGTAACGGGGGTGCTAACGGCAGGGCTGTGGCGAGGACTTCCAGCGGCAGAGACAGTGGAGCAGAGTCGAGCGCTAGTAATAGCGAGCAGTTATCATTATCATCGGGTGCATTAGGCTTCCATATGAAGCCTGGGCAGGCGGTCCTGCCCTTTGGCGCACCAGGGGGGCTGTGCAGGGGCGAAGACCGTCCTGCTTCCCTGCAGACGCCAAGCCGGCCTCCCTGACTCACGGCCCAGGGGGTGTCTGATACTGACTGGACAAGATAAGGTAGGGGACAGTTCCGGGGGCATAGGCACCACTCTGAGGGAGAGTCAAATAGTTCTTTGCTGTAAGCCTGACATTCCGGAGGTGGGGGGACCCAAAGCCTGGCCCTTGTGTCTGGTCCGCTGCCCAATCGCTGGAGCCTGGTCTCTGGCTGGGAAGAGGCCAACCCCTCTCCTGCCCCAGCCCTCCCTTGGCCATCACCACTGCCACAGTCCCTCAGAGAACTGGGAGCCTGCCTCTGGGCAGAGGGGCGGGGGCACCCCTGGTCTGAGGCTAAGGAGGCCAGCCTTCTGCTTGGGCTGCCATCTTCTCCATTTTTTCCCCCTCTGCTGTCCCCATCCACCGCAAGTTCAGTCTCCTGCCATGGTCCTCATCGGTCAACACATAGGATTTCTACCTCCGATATCCTAACCTTGTTCTCTGGCTTCCCATCCCAGGACACGGTGCTGAGTCCCTTCCATCAACTTCGCCCCAGGAGGCACCGTGCCCTGTTCCTCCTTCCCAATTCCCAGGGCGCCCATCCACCCCTCCGCCCCCCACCCACCCTGCGTCAGCCCAGGAGTCTGCTCCCTTCCCTTCATTCCTCACTCCCCAGAAGCTGGGTGTGCAGGAGACTACCTGCCCCAGGGTATTGGCCCCGGGTGGCCATGCCGAGGCGGGGGGACAGGGCAAGTCTATAGGCCACTCCTGGGGGCTTGACATCAAGCCACTGAAGCTGTAGGTAGGCCCTGGTTTTTAAATTATCTATGATTAATGTTGATCGTGTGATTTAGCACTTTTTCATCAAAGGGCTCATTTATTCCTTGCAACAACCTGGCATTAGAGATAGGGCAGGTTGAAGACTTTTCTTGTGAGTGGCCCCACTTGGAAGTCAAATGAAGTCTCAGACTTCTCTGCCCACCGAGGGTTCCTGTTGCCGTTAATTAACTGCTATGAAGGATGGGGAACAGGGTGGAACCTCCCTCATTTCAGACAAGAGATGCCCCGAAGGCATTGCCTAGGGCTGCCTCAAAGGTAAGGGCCACACCTCCTCCAGACCCGAACACCTGCCAGCAAGGCCCTGTCTCCCCTTCTCCAGTTGCCTCGGCCACAAACTACGGAATGACACGGAATGGCATGAGAGTGCCTCCGCTGCTGCTTTTTCTCGCTGACTGGTGGGCGGATCGACCTAGGACTCATTTCCCCCTCTGTCTCTTTCTCTCAAAGAAGGTCCTTTATTTGGTTCTAGGGATGACCCGACTGTGGGGCTCTGGGGTCCACTGGCTGAAGGAGTCACTGAGGGACAGAGAGCACAGCCACAAATCTGGCCGGATCCCCTCTCTCTGTATGGGCACCTCCTCCGTGTCCAGAGATGAGCATGGCCGTGGCAGGGCTCACACAGGGCCTGGGCCCCAGCCTGCAGCTAAGCACAAGACCACAGGGGACTCTGCCCTGTCTCCTCTCCTCATCTCGTCAGCAACCACTAGAATTTTCATCTCTGCTTGACCCCAGCCCAGCCGCTTCTTTTGTTCCTCCTCCCCGTGAGTCCTAAAGCTTAGAGAGACCAGGGTTGGAGGGAGATCTGAGTACAGGATCCCTATGGCCAGCAGACGGGATCTCCTTCCAAATCTGCCATTTCGGGCTGCTCCCTCTGGTCTCTTCCTCCTCCTGTCTAGATCAGTAGGTCTGAAGGGAGGCTGTCCTTCAAAGCTAAACTCAGATGTCACCTCCTCCAGGAAGACTTCCCTGATTCCTGCCATGGTGCCGCCCCCCCTTCTCAGAATTCCTGGGCAGATAGAATCTGTACTGGAAACCTCCTACAAGCCGTGCCCTCCGGTTGTGCGTGGAAGTCACTGGGGCTATTCTCAGAGGCTCCAGCTCTCTCTCCCTCTGGACACTTGGAAAGGGTGTACATCCCCAGCCACCTGAATCCAGGTGGAGTTGTGTGACTTGCCGTGTGAGTAGAAATGACAGGGGTCACTTCCAGCAAGACAGTTTTAAAGCCAGTATGCGCTTTTCCGTGACAACTGTCAAAGTTCCCAATAATGGCAGCCGGAGTCCCTGACTGACGGTAGGCACAGCCCCTACAGGCCTGTAAACTTTGTTAATTTATTGTTTTAAACCACTAAGATTTTTAGAGCTGTTGCTACTCTAGCATCATCTAGCCCATCTCAATTGGTACATGATACGAACAATCACGTGGCCAGCTTGAGATACAAAATAAGAGCATGGTTCCTTAAATTTTTATTCCAATTATAAAAACTTTTGATCCTTAAATCTGCTGGCCAGGCCACGGGTCCTCAAGGTTCATAGGGGACGTTCGCCAGAGTCCCTGGAGGCCATGGGGTTCATGCCAGGCTGGCGCAGACCAAGCTACTCATGCTGTCTGACAAAGTCCGGGTATGAGGGACAATCCTGAAAAGTCAGGAGAATCCAGAGCTGGTCCCCGCTACTTCCTTTCATTTTATTTATGGCAACTCTTGTAATTGTGGGCTTAATCTATGGGCTTAAGGGAAATAATCTTTATGCTAACATCAATGACGACTATGAACAATGAGACCAAGCACCCCTCCCATGCCTTACACAGGCATTTATGATCACGCAGGCGTTAGTGCTGAGGATATAAATAAATGGTTTAAGAGTAATGGAGAAATGGTTAGAGCATTTTCTGTGTCCTTCTGGGAAAGAACAAAGAGAAGGTCACTGCCTTGGTGCCCTATCCCCAGGAGAGCTCGCTTAGAGGAAATCAGGCATTGGAATAAATACTCTACAAGAATCAAATGTTATTATTGCATGCTAGTAGAGGCTGATTATTAATCTTCATGAAAAATAATTGAGTAATTGATATAAGGTTAAACTTTGATCAGATTGTTTAAAGATCATGTAAAACCACCAACCCTCTCTTTGTCTAACACCTCATATACTTTATACTTTATGTTTCTATTATAACTTTGTCTATCACCTCATACACCGTTTGTACCCAATAGTGAGCACAAATGGAAACTTATAAAGGTCAGACTATTGAATGCAGAGAAGAAACTGAAAGGAAAAGATATATATCTATAATTGGTATGTTCTAAGTCAGCCTCATTGAGCTGTAAACAAAGAACATATGGGAAACAATGTAAAATCTTGAGGTATAAATAAAGGTCCTCTGAGATCCTCAGGAGGAGATGCTTGAGCCTTGATTGTGTGTCTGCGTCTCCTCACTCACCGACATGGCCCTTTCCTTTGTGAGACATCCCCCCCCCCTCCCCCCCCCCGCCCCGGCTGGAGCTGGACTCCGGCACCAGGCTGGACTTGATCTCCTGGTTCTGAAATTCCTTCGTTACATAGACCTCAGTCTAGAGCATACTCGTCCCTCTTGGTCAGCCAGGCAAGTCCACTACTTTGGTCTCCTTTTATCTTTACAATGACTTTTATGTCCGAGATTTATCTTAGCCCTTCCATGCCGCTGGCTCTCAGTCCCAGGACTCCCTGGTATACCCTGATTTGTTTCAGTAACTTGAACCCTCAGAGAGAAGGGCTCAAGAACAGATCTTCCCTCTCCTAAAAGGGCCACAGGCTCAGTATGCACCATTAGGCACCGCTGCCCTGCCACCATAGCCGCCCCCGCTCCATCAAGCAACCGCCAAGCTCCTTATCTCTCTGGCCACGGGAGAAGGTGACACAGCTCAGCTCCGTGTGCCCACAGGGCTGGACTCAGGCCCAGATGGATCAAAATACCCAGCCACACCTTCCCCCAGAACCACGGGTGACTACTGGCCTCACACTTGGGTATCTGTGCAAGCCTGCTCTAGGAGGCAGCAACATCTTTTCTAAATGGAAGCTTGCCCCCCCGAATGGCAGCCTTCCCCTGCACCTCCACCCCGGGATAAGAATAAAGCCCTCCTTCCTGAGGCACCCGACATGGGACTCCAGCCTGCCTCACGTCCCTCTCACCCTTGAACATCACAGGGCTCGCAGTGAATATAGGCTAGACACTGATGGCAGGGAAGGAATCCGATCCCTTGCAGCAGGGCTCTCAGGCCCAGTTGAAGAGACTCAGGCTGCCAGCAAGGACCAAGGCAGCTTCTCCCTCAATCTCGGGCCATGAACCCGGCCAGGTGACCAGGAAGGTGAGGGAGGGCAGGGCCGGGGGGAAAGGAGGCTGGCAGGGGCCAGTGATGCTACTGTGCCCGAGATGGTGGTAGGATGTGGCCCCAACAGTCCCAGACCCTCTCTGGCCCTTCCTTTCTACTGGAAATTTCTGTCCCTCCACCCCACACTGAGATATTCCTCCCCCCTCCACCCCACCCCCAACACACCAACTTCACTTTGCACAACCAGCAGATTCCTGAAAGGAGGCCAGGAAATTGGGTTTTGGGAAATCATACCCTGTTCCGAATGCCCAGTGGGGAATGCTGTGTTGAAATAGGTCTTCTGTAAATCCTTTCATGGAGTGACACCCCCGCGGCCAGCCCCGCAGCCCAGGTCAGGGGGGTTTCCCTAGGGTGTTCCTCCAGCTCCTAAATTAATGAGCCGCTCCCCACCAGGCTCCCCTGGGATGGAGGTTCAGGCCAGGCTGGGGGGCTCCTCCATCTCAGAGAACATAAAGGACAAATAATGAGCCGTTCACCCTTTGCCGGCAGGACCTTAGGCCCCCGCTGCGCCGTGAGTCACAGGCGATGAGTCACCGTGCATTGTTTGTGCTGGTGATCCGGGGAGGAAACAGCCAGACTGCAGAAGCTGACTTTTCTCCTCTTGCTCTGGGTCTCTGAGGTTCCGTGTGTGCGTGCCTGCGTGGACGTGTGTGCCTCGACCCCCCTGAGCGCATGTAGGGCAGCACGTATCTGGAAAATTGCAATTTCCCAACATATTTGGGGTAAGAATGTCCTTCAGTCACAAGCTCGTGTCTTAAAGCTAGCAGGGCTGTGAACACTACGGGCACTGGCCTCTGGAACCACCCCTCACCGGGACAGGGGGGATATGGGCCCTGTCCCCTCGACACTGCACCCACCCTCTTTCTGGGAACTGCCCTCTGCCCAGCAGGTGTCAACCTTGTTCAAACAGGTGCCCCCAGCTTCTGCTCCCTGACGCCATTCACAAAGCCAGGAGTGGACTCAGGACTCCAGAAATGGGAATGGAGACTAAGATTCCAGCTTTGGTCCCACTGTCTCCCTTACCAGAAGCCTAGCCGGGACAGTGAGTGGCTGTGTCCCCCACCCTATAGGCTGGAAAGCAGAGAAAGCAGGCCGCTGGAGAGTAGAAAAGAGATGCCCGGAGGAGCTGAGATGGGGAGGGTTTCTGAGACACACAGCCCCTCGGCACCTCTGCCCCACCAATGCCTAATGCCTACCCACACGGTGTCCTTACCCTACAAGGCCAGCTCAGGGTCACCTCCTCAGCAAGGCCTTTTCTGAGTCCCCCAAGCAGGGCACCCTCTCCCCACTCAGGGACATCCCTTCTCTTCCTACTGGTTGTTTGTTCTCCCCACCCCAACTGCACTCCTTAAGGGCAAAGACTGTGGCTCATTTACCTTTGGACACCTAGCTCACTGCACCGCACATAATAGGAGCTCCATAAATACTCTGGGGCTGATGTCCCAAGGCAAGTGCTGACCTTGATTCTCTCTGTGCCCACAAGTGAGTGAAAAGAGTGGGGTTTAACCTTGGTGTCTTCTGCTTCTAGGAAGCGTGAATTCTCCTTGGCTTACAGTGTTGAGAGCAGGGAGTCTCCTTCAAATGCCTGCCCCCCACCCTACCCTAGGTAAACTGAGGTAGGAAAGCATCTATTTCCTGATCCAGGGAACATTCTGAAGAACATGAAACCCTGCAGGCTGATGGGCTTGTTTCTGAATTGATCCTGTGGGTTTGGCTATCAGTGAATAATGCCCCTTAGGACTGGCTTCAGGGAACTCCATTTAAGGAATTTATGGTGTCCTTTTTTTTCTTTTTCTTTTTTTGAGCAAGAGAGAGAGCATGTGAGCACACAGAGGGTCAGAGGGAGAGAGAATCTTAAGCAGACTCTATGCTTAGCATAGAGCCCAACACAGGGCTTGATCTCAACAACCCTGAGATCATGACCTAAGCCAAAATCAAGAGTCTGACGCGTAACCAACTGAGCCACCCCAGCGCCCCAGGAATCAATGGTGTCTTAAACCAAGAACGCAGGTCTTAGAAATCTCTCTCAACATTTTCTACACACATGTGGGTACCTAAACATTTTTACAAATATGAACTTGAACTATAGATCCTATCTTTTATGACCTGTTATTTTCCATTCAACAATATACTGCAAACAGTTTTTCATGCTAATAAACTTAGATCTAAAACTACATTCATTATTGGTAGTGTTCCCATCCTAAGGACATGTCAGGGTTAGATGAATGTTGGACATTTAGCTTATCTGTCATTTTTACATTGAAAACACCACCAGGAATGAGTACCGTTGTACATGCACCCCAACTGATAATCTCCACCTGATAAATTATCAGTTTACAATAGCATTGCTGCACTAAAGGGTAGGCAGTAGGGTTTTTAGGTTTCTGTTGCATGATGCCCAACTGCTCTCCAGTGAAACTTCCCCCTGTCCAGTAGTCTGTAAGAGTGAGACTCCCTCACACCTTACCACTCCCATGATTCTGCAAATAGTTTTCAAAGAGTCAATCAGCCATAAGAGATCAAATTTTCCCTTCCCTGCTTAAAATATGGCTTTGCAGCAATCAGTCATAAGAAATAAATTCTTCCCGGGGCACCTGGGTGGCTCAGTCAGTAGAGTGTCTGACTCTTGATTTCAGCTCAGGTCAGGACCTCAATGTCATGAGACTGAGGCCCATGTCAGCCTCCATGGTCAGTGGGGAGTCTGCTTGAGGTTCTCCCTCTCCCTCTCCTTCTGCCCCTCTCCCTGCTCATGTACACACACACACACACACACACACACACACTCTAAAATAAATAAAATCTTCTAAAAAAAAAAAAATTATTCCTTGTTTGAAATATAGCTTCACAGGAGAAAACCCAGACTCACAGGAGAGGGCCCGACACCTATCCAATAGCTTCTGACAACTTGCCAGACACGAGACATGATCATTCTCATTTAATCTCACAAAGTAGATACTACTGTCCCTGTTTGACAAATGAGCAAGTGAAAGTTCAGAGAATTGGGTGACTTGCCTAAGATCATGTAGCAAGGAAGTGGCCAGAGTCAGGCCTGACCCTAGGTCTGAGGACAAAGCCCAGGGCCTGCCTCCTCGTGGCTCCTGGAGACATAGACCTTCCAGCCTTATCCCATCCTTACCCTGGTCCAGTCCCCCTGCTTTAGCCACAGCAGTCCCCTCCAAAGGGGGTACACCCTATGTTAGCATGGGCACTGCAAGACGGTGGAATCAGGATGATTTTTTTTTTTTATTGCTCATCTGTACTTTCTGCTACAGCAATATTTTATTCATCTAATAGAGAAACATTTTTTTAAAAACTTAAAACAAAATCCATTTTCTTCGTTTCTCTTGAAGAGTCCCCACCCAGGTCCTCAAACACACACATATGCACATACGTGCATGCACACACACACACATGCATGCTCACACGTTTGCATGCTGTGACATCCTGGGGTTGGTGGGCCACAGGCTGTTGGAGGGAGCACAGCATCTCAGAAGCATCCTGTGATCTTCCAAGGGGAGGCCACACTCACCCACAGTCAAGTCTCCCACAAGAGGACACTGGCCTTTGAGGACATCCCAGAGCTACTGCTGGCCTTTCTCTCCCCTACAGACCTGCCCTGCCCCAACTCAGGCCAGCTGTCTCTGGTACAGACCCTCAACCAGCCAGGCCCTGGGGAAACAGCTGGTCCCAAATGACTCCAGTGGCTGCAGCTAAAAGGCCAGGCCTTCCAAAATAAGCAAAGGGAAGCTGAGGAGCCAAGACCGCCAGCATCAATGAGGAGTCAGTTGAGGGCAACAAGTGGGGGACAGGGCCTGGGAACATATTGCTCAGGGGGAGCCAGGAAAACAGCAGCAGGAGCTGGTCTACAAAAAGAGTAGAAACCGGGACCTTCCCACTATACCCATATCCATACACATATACCAGAACACACTCTTTCTGGGCCTCGTGCAATATATGTAAGGCTTATAGAGAAAAGGATGGATGGATGGATGGACAGACAGATGGAGGGAGGAAGGAGGGAAGGAGAGTGGAATGAAGGGAGGGGTGGATGGACAGGGGGAGGGATGAGGGATAGATGGATGGCTGGACCAACAGATAGATGGATGGAGGGATGGATGGATGGAGGGATGAGGGATGGATGGATGGTTGGACCAACAGACAGACAGGTATATAGAAGGATGGCTGGCTGGCTCAACAAACCAACGAATGCATACAATGATGGATAATGAGTAAATATGTCTGGTCCCTTTGGAGGTCAATAAATCCAAAGTAAATCAAGATCACAGGGGCGCCTGGGTGGCTCAGTCGTTAAGCGTCTGCCTTCGGCTCAGGTCATGATCCCGGGGTCCTGGGATCGAGCCCCGCATCAGGCTCCCTGCTCTGCGGGAAGCCTGATTCTCCCGTTACCATTCCCTCTGCTTGTGTTCCCTCTCTCGCTGTGTTTCTCTCTGTCAAATAAATAAAATCTTTAAAAAAAAAAAAAATCAAGATCACAAAAATGCTCATACTCATCTAGTCCTTAATCCCACTCTGGAGAATGTGCTCTAAGAAAATAATTCAGACGACAAAAATTGCTTCTAATTGTATTAGAAGCAGCATTGCTTCTAACACAGCAAACCAGAATAGCCTAAGTGAGCAATGACCTGAGGCTAATTAATAAATTAACAGCAAAATGTTATATTATGCAGCTATTCAAATGATAACCCGAATGACTGTAAAAAAAAAAAAAAAGGTAACCATATTCCTGAGATAGTATTAAGAGAAGAATTTAAAATATGTGGGTTAGCAGAGTCATATCCAAAGTCAGGAGGGGGGCACCTGGGTGGCTCAGTCAGTTAAGTGGCTGACTCTTGATTCCGGCTCAGGCCATGATCTCTGGGTCCTGGGATTGACCTCCACGTTGGGGTCTGCACTCAGCCAGGAGTCTGCTCAGGGATTCCCCCCCCTCTCCTTCTGTCCCTTCCCCCACTCACTCCTTCTCCCAAATAAATATAAATCTTAAAAAAAAAAAAAGTCGGGAGGAAAGTATTTTGGTGGCTAGAACAGCACAGGCTGGGACATCAGATTCATATTCCAGCCCACTTGCATCTCCAGTCATTTAACGCCTTTAGCCCCACTTTCCATATCCCCAAGGTGGGAACAATAAGCAAACCCCATCTTCTGGATGGGAGGACTGCATTAGCTCTTACATGTGAGGGTGCTTGGCAAACTGCAAAGCTCATTACATGCTAGTCTAAATTACATACGCCTCTGGGTTGAGATTGGAAGGAAAATAAAATAAATTGGTGGGGTTAGAACTAGAACAAATGTAAATTAAAAAAAAAATACAATATTTCACCCCACAAATAGACAAAGAGTACACACGAAATGCCCTCAACATGTGATGAGATTAAACCTGAACCCTGTTTTGGTTGCCCACCTTGATGAGGCAGACCTGGGCCAGGGACACAGTGGAATTGTGGGAGGGCCACCGGGAGACACGGGCTCTACAGCCCCCTGTTCCCTGGACGAGGACCGAGAAATCCAGAATCCAAATGCACAGAGCATGGAGTGGCTGCGAGCGAGGGCAGCTTCGTGGCGGTTAAGATGATAGCAGCCCTCGGGCTGGACTGGGTGCTCGGAGGGAGCAGGGCTTCCTGGCAGGTGAAGGCGATGGGCCTCCGATCCCCCTGAAGTGGCAGCCTCGGCCCCAACTCACAGCTGTGCAGAGTACAGCTCACGGGATCTACTTAGTTCCCACTGCCGATTAAATTGAGTTTGTGTGAGCGTGTGGGGCCTGCGGGGAAGGGCGGATGGTGCAACGGAAGCAGCAGTCAGGTGGCCCAACGAACCACCACCCAGTGGGCTCCAGGTTCTCATATGCGTGACCTCCAAAAAGGAAATGCAGTCGCCTCCTTTGACAGATGAGGAAGCAGAAGCCATTCCGAACGTCTCCTTCGCTGCCGGCCTGCTGGGCACAGTCTGGGGGAAGCGAGGCCGGGTGGGAGGGGGTCGGGGGGTGGGGGTGGTGGGAGGAGCAGTTCTCCAGGGACCCGGGTCCCAGCTGACTCACTGGGCCTGGGGGGTCCACTCCGTAGCCTCTGTTACTCACTGCCGGAGACTATGACTTAATTCCCCGTGGGCGATGCTACCAGGAACGCCAGGAGATGGGAGATGACTGGGACACAGGGGCTAAAAGCCTCAATTACCCTTCATGACAGGAACACAGGACGTTTTTATGAAGAGAGAAATTTTTGCCTCGTAAATCTCAGCCTGAGTGGCTGGTGACCATGGTTACATCCTGAGGCACACTGACAGAAGCAGCCTTGCAGAGGCGGGGGATCCCCCTGAGCCTCTCACCTGCTCCTTTAGCCCCAGAACAGTGTTCTGGGGAAAAGCTCAGGGGTCAGCCGGGATTAGGCGGGCACAGGTAGGGCGAAGGGCCAGAGTTCAGGCTTATCTCTGGCTCCCAGGCTTGGCTTCTGGTGGGGAAGGGCGGCAGGGGGGAGGGGAGGCGCTTTAGAAGGTCCCCAATCCCCGGGTCCACTCCCAGAGAGTCTGATGTCATTGGCCTGGGTGGAGCCCGGGCACCGGAGCTTTAAAAGCCCTCTAAGTGATTCTGATGGACAGCCAAGGTTGAGAGCCAAATAGACTTTGCCCTGCCCTGCCAATCAGTGAATGCAAGGCGAACTTTCAGTAAGCAGAAGCTGCTGGGGGGAACACGAACTAGAACACGGTTTCTGCCCAGGCCCATATACATGAAGCCATATGGCTGACCTTCCACCCCATGGGCACCAGGTACCCTGGGAGGAGGCCCTGGTGCAGGATGGGGTACCTGGGGCTGACCCCATCTGGGGGCTCCCACCAGTGCGCACAACCACGGCCCTTCTATGCCGTTGTCTCACACGCACGCATCCTCTTGGTCTGCTCTCTTTCTCCTCTGACCTTCGCCTCGTGTCACTAGTGCGGCAGACCCAGCTGCCCAAATATCCTCTGTCATTCTCCTTACACATACTTGCTGGCCTCCTCAGGCATCAAACGGGCGCCAGGGCTGTGCCAGGCAGCAGGCTACTACGAAACGGGGTCACGGGAGTGCACAAGTCTCCCTCCAGGGTGCGGCAGTACTTACCTCTTAAGTGGAATCCGTGCATTTGAGGGGCTACCTCAGGAGGGTGTGAGAAGAGGCTCAGAAGAGCCTCTAGCAACTCACGTTCTTCCAACATCACGGACAGATTCCGTAGCTTTCTAGTTACTTTTGAGTCTTAATAAATGATCTCATGTTCTGTAATAAAAAGTCTAGTTCAGTTGAATATCAAAACCCCAAACTCTCACCCAGTTTAGACGTCTGTCCTCCCCTCTCCTGATCAGCTCCACCCTGAAGTGGCTCAGGGTTCCCAGGTGTGTCTGCTACTCAACGCTGACTCTCAGGGAAGATTCCATGCTGGGTGAGACTGACTCCTCACGCCTCGGGGGTCCCTGGAACTGACAATGTTTCTTCCTAAAGATTTTATTTATTTATTTGACAGAGACAGAGAGCTGATCCTAGAACCTGAACCAAAGGCAGACACTTAACCGACTGAGCCACCCAGGTGCCACAATAATGTCTCCTTTTCTCTCTTTCTTTTTTAAGATTTTATTTATTTGTCAGAGCACAAGCAGGGTGACGTGGCAGGCAGAGGGAGAAGCAGGCTCCCCACTGAGCGGGGGGCCCAACTTGGGGCTCAATCCCAGGACCCCGGGATCATGACCTGAGCGGAAGGCAGACGCTTAACCGACTAAGCCACCTGGGCACCCCTCAATGTCTCCTAAAATGACACGACAGCATAAGCCCTGCTCAACATTTGGCTACTTACTCAATATTGAAATCTCTGTGGGTTGTTAAAGTTGTTTGTTTTAAGGATATGAACTTTCATCAGAGGATAATTTATTGTTTTACATTAACATTTATCGTTTTCCCTACCCTACAATAATGATAAAAGTAATACACACTTCAGGGCACCTGGGTGGCTCAATCGGTTGAGCATCTGACTCTTGATTTTGGCTCAGGTCACGATCTCAGGGTAGTGACGATGAGACCTCCTTAAGATTCTCTCTCTCCTTCTCCCTCTGCCCATCCTCCCACTCATGCTGTCTTGCTAAATAAATAAATAAATACAATCTTAAAAAAAAAGTAATATATGCTCATTGGACGACTCCTACAACCCAGAAAAGCATTCACGAATTCATTCAATGAATATTTATCCAGTGCATTTCTGCATAACTGCCATGGTTCTTGGCACTATAGATACATCAAGAAACACATTAGACACAGACCCTGCACTCAGAGGGCTTGCAGTTCACCAGGGTATAATAATTATGATGTCACATGACACAGAAAGATAAAAAACACAAGTCACCCACCACCTCAAAGCCCAGAGATTTCCATGGTTCCCGTTTTAGTACATGACTTTCTCGTATCAGCTTATTATTAATACACCTAGCATTACATTGTGAATACTTTCACATATCAATGAATATTTTTCAGCCCAATGATTTTAGTATTTCAAAATGTGAATGAATCACAAAGGTCTTAGTCATAGAATCTTTAAAGCTGAAAGAGTCCTTAATAGGCTCCTATTCTGTGGGTGTGGGAAATGGGTATAAAAATCAGGAAATGGTAGGAACGATGAATCTTGAATCGTAGAGACACAGCCCTCCTGATGGCTTGCACATTGTGGGAAGGGAAGAGGAGGAGAGGGGAGGGGAGGGGAGGGGAGGGGAGGCATGGGGAGTGGGAGGAGAACAGGAAGGGACAGGCAAGAGAAGGAAAGAAGTGTCAAAATCCTGTGCTGACTAGACCCATCTGTGTAAGAGTAGCCCCAGGTCTCCATGTGAAAAGCCACCCCCCTCTCCCGCCACGACAGATGAGAGCTCGGAGACCCAGAGGGCTTGTGTGCCCAGGTGGCCAGTGGGTGATGTGATTGGGGTGGCTGATTATGACCATCATGCTGCACCATCTGCAGAAGCCAGCGGCCACGTCCCCCCTCCTCCCTCTGGATTCCTGAATTATTTGAATAATCGCCTCTATCTTTTTAGCAAAGGCCAAGATTGAAGGAATCAACTTAGGAAGCTAACTTTTCCCTTTTTTTAAGGGAAGACATTGTACTCCTTGGAGCTGCGAGCCTGGACCTTTTAACACCTTCTTAATTCGAAGGCTGAATTTGGCTTAAACCCCCTTCTCTCAACTGCAGCCAAACTGCTGCTGAATTTCAACTTTATTTAAACTCTGGAAAAGTCTGGTGCGTGTCTTTAGTTGGGAGAGGTTTTTTTCCTTCCTTTTAATCAGCTCGTAAGTCAATAAGCAGCGTGGGCAATAAAGTTCATACTTGGAGAAACCAAAGACTAAATCACCATCTGCATTCACACCCAGAGTGGACGGTCTCAGCTTTCAAGAATTTAGTGTTTGTCTTGGAGAAAACCATGAGCCTCACTGAAGCCAAGGGAAAGAGAAAGAAATGCCACCTCAGCCCTGAGCTCTTGCTTCCCCCGCACACACAGGAAGGAGGGTAGAGGAATCATAATGCAGTCAAGAAACACAGTCCAGGGAAACATCCGGGCAGTTATGCTGGTTTGGAGGTTCGGAGCCGAGCTTTGCCGCCCGTGTGTTTGTGTAAGTGAATTCACAAAACCATCGGCTAATGGCGCCTTCTGTGACTTTGCTTGGTCATCAGTCCCAAGTGATTCCCTTGAGGGGGTTTAAGTTTTCCAACTCAGCTTTAAGATTTGGGCAGGAAACTTGTGGGGCTTGGGGGGTTTGGGTTGTCTCAATCCCACCCAGCCTCCCAGAGCTCTTCAAACAGGCTCCGCTGTGATGAGAAGCAGGGGAAGGGAAAGGACATCAAAAGCTGTGGTTCTTGTCTCACTTATAAGCTGCATGACACTTAGCTCCTCTGAGTCTTGGTTTCCCCATCTGAAAAATGGGGATAGCAGGGTCTGCCTTGTGAGGTTATGCCGCATTAAATACACTTTGTTAAACTGTAGAGGGTTATATAAGGCTGTTTAATAGTATCCTTATTGTTGGGTGCCTGGGAGGCTCAGTGGATTAAAGCCTCTGCCTTCAGCTCAGGTCATGATCTCAGGGTCCTGGGATGGAGCCCAGCATCGGGCTCCCTGCTCAGCGGGGAGCCTGCTTCCCCTTCTCTCTCTGCCTGCCTCTCTGCCTACTTGTGATCTCTCTCTCTCTCTCTGTCAAATAAATAAAATCTTAAAAAAAAAAAACACAAACCAGTATCCTTACTGTTCAATGTTAATTATCCACATGGAGACTTAGGACTAATTTCCCACGAACTAGGACTGGCCAGCTTCAGCACACTACCTGACCAATAGCATCCGGAAGCAAACCCAGGTTTCCCAGTTTCGGCTAAGGACCATTTCCTGAGCCCACGACGGACATGCTGCCCATAAGCAGAGAGTCCCCTTAGCACCAGGAGGAAGCAGGGCTGGCTGAGTCAGCTGGGGTTCCACTCCTACACACCCCCGCCCGGACCCTCCGGGGCAGGGCCTGAAAACCTGTATTCTAAACACGGACCTGGATGTGCCCTGGAGTTTGGAGGCCGCCCAGCCCTCAGATGTCAAGCAGGTGATCGGTCCAGTCACCCGAACGGCCCCCTCCCATGCCTGTCTCTTAAAGGCAGTGGGAGCCCCTGTATCTGAGGAGAGAGACGACAGTTATCCCCTTGACCTGGACTAGGATTCTGGCCTGGGTGTCCATGTAGGGGCAGGATCACGGCGGTGAGCTCATGACTCTATCTTTACAATTATCTGTTTTCACCAAATTTAAGATTCCACTGATTGCAAGCCACACCATTATTTCATTTACCACTAAGAGAGAAAAACTGTTGCCAAATTATTTTAAAATATGAAAAAGTACACTTTTAAAAAAAGATTTATTTGAGCACAAGAAGGCACAAGCAGGTGGAGTGGAAGGCAGAGGGAGAAGGAGAAGCAGGCTCCCCGCTGAGCAGGGAGCCTGATGTGGGACTCGATCCCAGGACCGTGGGATCATGACCTGAGTTGAAGGCAGCTGCTTAACTCACTGAGCCACCCAAGCATCCCACAGGGATGCTTTTTTTTTTTTTTTTAAGTGTTTTTAAGAGCACAGTTTTCTCACTTTTACATTTTTAAAAGCACAGTTTTCTCACTTCTGTTGGGGCTTCAGCTTTCTTAGATGTTTTGAAGGGAAAAAGGCAGGTGGATTTTCTGAGTTTTGGAAATACCCTGGAGGGCTTGCTGGAATCAAACCTTTAGGATTAATATGAGGATGTAAACTCCAGGGCGCAAGACACTGACAGAACTCCCCCATCCCTCCATGAGGGTTTGATTCTTTCCGCCCACCGTGTCCTCCAAATCCAGTTGTGTCTCATCAACCCCTATGCCTCTCCACGCACCCCCCGCAACCCCGACCCTGTGCTGCTACCACCTTGGGCGGCCTATGATGAGAGCCATCGTAATGAGTGTGGGAGGGAGGGATCCTTCGGAAGGCATTTGTACCCAGAGAGGAAAGCACAGGAGCACAGAAGTTGAAAAAGCCGAGGTTGCTTCACCAAGGTGCAGGCCCACACTGCCTTGGCTGGTTCAGAGTTTACTGGGTCCCCAGGGCCACCACGGCCCCTCCTCTTCCTGGGCATCTCTTCCATGGTTTGGGGCCACTTAATCATACCTTTCCTCAAAGTAGCTCAGTATACACCGATTTTACTCTTCAAGCTCTCACTTCTTTTGACCGGTTTTGCTGTTGTTGACAGTGTGCGTGCACATGTGTTTTTGTCATTGTATGTGAGTGTTCTGTGGGGGTCTTCTCATGGCTGTTTGATACGAGGTGATTTGAAACGAGCCAGCCCATCTTTCTGTCCAGGATCCCATGGAAGGGAGGGAGGGTGCCATCCAATTAAAGGGACCCTTTGATTCGGCTCTGCCACTGAGATCAGTCAGCCTGTCTCTGGAATTTGAAGATTAAAAGACTGTTGCTCCACCTTGAAGCAACGTGGTCGACCCCACACGGAAGCCCTGTGTGTTCCCACCAATTTTGGTGACCCAAACCCGACTACTATAAGGTCTCACCAAACCTGATTTGTCCACTAAGAGCAGGGGCGATATGTTTGAGGGCTACCTTGAGGTCTACTTCTTACTAGCATCATTAATTATGTTGCTTAGTGTTTTTATTTTGAAAATCATGTAATAACAATTGACAGAGGAGTCTGTATAAAGAACTATCCTATAGAGCATCATTCTTGAATTGCACCCCAACTTCTGATTTCATGTCCGTGTGTTGTATTTGGGTTTTAGCACACATAAATGTTAGCTTCACTGCGATCAGAGTTTGTTGTAACTTAAACATTCCAAGTAGAGTGAACAGCTCAGTGAGAACATCACTGCGCATCCTGGCAATGCTTTTCTGTTGCAGCCCTAAACCTTTCCATTCCCCCAAAGACCTAGCTGCTCTTCCCCTCCATGCTCAATATGTGGTCTTGCACTTGTGACAAGGCCAGTGGATCCATATAAGTGAAGCGTAGCATTAGCTTTGACACATAGTAGGTGCTCTGTAAATGCAGGGAGGGATCGAATTTCCCACACAGACCAGTCAGATCATTGAGCACATTCCTTTGAACAATCTACATAACTAACTACCCATGTTCTTCCTGTCTGGAAAGTCCATGGCGGTGAGGGGAAGCGGGAAAGGGAGTGAGCTTAGATTTTCCAGGACTGAAACTGAACTGAGTCTTTAAAAAATAAACAGCCCCTGGATGGGACACTAAGGGCAGGGAAAGGATGGCCCGTGGAACGCTGCTGCCATCTAGTGGTTTATGTGCAAATGACAACTTTTGTATTGAGAGATCTGAGGGTTTCAACATGATAATAAAATCTCAGGAACCACAAATATTGGCATTCAAAGAGTCATCACAGACAGAGTCAATAAATGCTAATTGAGTGTTCCTTCTGGGCCCGTCCACTGATGCACACTGGAGTGGGGCTAGTAGTACAGAGGACAAGAGAAGATAGACTCTGGTCCATCGCCAAAACAATATCCTGGTGAAGAAGAGCACACTCTGGAGGGCAGGGGACTGGAATCTCACTTCATATACATCTGTTTGGCTTGTGTTTTTAAAAACACTTCTTACTTCCGAGGTTATAATGAATTTATTGCATATTACTGACCACATACTCCCTAGGGCAAAGACTCTTAACCTCAGGTCCACTGACCCTTCCTAGATACACTTCATGAACTTAAGTGGGAAAAAATTACAGCTTTATTTTCATGAACCTTGAAATGAAATTTAGCATTTTCTTCGATTATGAATCAAGCAATAGACATGAGCGTTAGGAGAACCTGTGACTTCATTATTTCATAGAAATTATAAAATATTTTCATATCACAGGACAATTGTTGCAGATATCTCAAATTATTTATTCATCATTACTTTGAAGTTATGGTGATTATTAGACCTCTTAGTTAAAAAGCATATAATTACCAAATCACTCATCTTTTAAAATATTTTGGTATTTGTATTTCAATATAACTGGCTTATTCAAAATGCTTTTTTTCACTGATGAAAGAAATTGAAGACAACACAAAGAAATGGAAAGACATTCTATGTTCGTGGATTGGAAGAACTAATACTGTTCAAATGTCTGTACTACACAAAGCAACCTACAGGTTATTGCAATCCCTATCAAAATACCACCAGCATTTTTTTCACAGGACTAGAAAAAACAATCTTAAAATTTGTATGGAATGACAAAAGGCCCCAAATAGCCAAAGCAATTTTGAAAAAGCAAAGAAAAGCTGGATGCATCGCATCACAATTCTGGGCTTCAAGTTACATTACCAAGCTGTAGTCATCAAGACGGTATGGTGCCCGCACAACAACAGACACATAGATCAATGGAACAGAATAGAAAACCCAGAAATAAACTCCCTATTATATGGTCAGTTCATTTTTTTTTTTTTTTTAAGATTTTATTTATTTGACAGAGAGAAACACAGTGAGAGAGGGAACACAAGCAGAGGGAATGGCAGCGGGAGAAGCAGGCTTCCCGCAGAGCAAGGAGCCTGATGCGGGGCTCGATCCCAGGTCCCTGGGATCTGACCTGGGCCGAAGGCAGACGCTTAACGACTGAGCCACCCAGGCGCCCCAGTCAGTTCATTTTTGAAAAGGCAGGAAAGCATATCCAATGGGAAAAAGATATTCTCTTCAACAAACAGTGTTGGGAAAACTGGACAGCTACATGCAAAAGAATGAAACTGGACCACTTTCTTACACCACACACAAACATAAATTCAAAATGGATGAAAGACCTAAATGTGAGACCTGAAACCATAAAAATCCTAGAAAAGAAAACAGGCAATAATTTCTCTGACACGGGCTATAGCAACTTTTTTCTAGATAGTCAAGCAAAAAAAGCCCCCAACCAAACAAAAAACTATTGGTACCACATTAAAATAAAAAGCTGCACAGTGAAGGAAACCATCAATAAAACTAAAAGGCAACCAGATGACATATCTGATAAAGGGTTAGTATCCAAAATATATGAAGAATTTATAAACCTCAACACTCCAAAAAAACCAAATAATCTGATTAAAAATGGGCAGAAGACATGAATAAACATTTTTCCAAAGAGACATCCAGATGGCCAACAGACACATGAAAAGAAGTTTGTTCACCATTACTCATCACAGGGAGATGTCAAAACTACACTGAGATATCACCTCATACCTGTCAGAGAGGCTAAAATCAACAACACAAGAAACAACAGGTATTGGTGAGGATGTGGAGAAGAAGGAACCCTCTTACACTGTTGGGTAGAACGTAAACTGGTGCGGCGACTGTGGAAAACCGTATGGGGGTTCCTCAAAAAGTTAAAAATAGAACTACCCTGTGATATAGCAATCCCACTACTGAGTATTTACCCAAAGAACACAAAAACACTAACTTAAAGGGATACACGCACCCTGATATTTATAGCAGCATTATTTACAATGCCCACCTTATGGAAGCAGCCCAATTTCAATACTATTTCTTGAAGCTTTTATCTTGAGAGGATGTAGATAATTTACGTGCAGTTGTAAAAAAAAAAAAAGAGAGAGAGAGAGATCCTGTGCACCCCTGACCCAGTGCCCACCCCCCAGTGGTAGATAGATGAAGGGATAGAGAAAATGTGGTATACAATATGCAATGGAGGATTACGCAGCTAAAAAAGAATGGAATCTTGGGACACCTGGGTGGCTCAGTCAGTTTAGGCGTCTGCCTTCGGCTCAGGTCATGATTCCAGAGTCTCGGGATCAAGTCCCATGTCAGGCTCCCTGCTCTGTGGGGAGTCTGCTTCTCCCTCTGTCCTTTACCCCACTCATGTGCTCTCTCTCTATCAAATAGATAAGTAAAATCTTAAAAAAAAAAAAAAAAAAGGAAATCTTGCCATTTGCAACAACAAGGATGGAGCTATAGTAAGAAATAAGTCAAAGAAAGACAAATACCATATGGTTTCACTCATGTGGAATTTAAGAAACAAAACAAATGAGCAAAGGGAAAAGAGAAAGAGAAAAACCAAGAAACAGACTCTTAACTATAGAGAACAAAGCAAGGGTTATCAGAAGGGAGGTCAGGGAGGGGATGGGTGAAATAGGTGATGGGCATAGAGAAGGGCACTTGTCGTGATGCGCCCTGGATGATTAAAATATAAACTTGAAAAAAATGCTTTTTTTATCTTATGCATATGAAAATAATCTGTAAAGGAGTCCACGGCATACAAAGGGTCAAGGACCACTGCAGCAGAGGCTCAGAGAAGGGACAGGTGACCATGCGCTGGACTAGCAGAAAGGGCTTTTTGGAGGAGAAGGGATGGATGTCTTATTTTACTAAGAGGGGTCCCGCAGAGAAACTTCAATACTCATCTGGGGATACAGAGCCAGGATTTGCCAAAGTGTAAACACAGGAGGGCGTTTCTATGGTTTCTATGTTCAGCCCAGCAAACAGTCCCTTTGGAAAGAATCTGAGAAAATCCTTGATACTAAAAGATAAGTGATGGAAAACATTTTCATTTCGGGAGGATTTTCATTTAACAAGACTCAGAGCATCTACAAACACAGAGGACTGACCCTATGCTGACAGAATTCAGTTGGCAAGGCAAACGGGCTGATTCTTTGGGCAGCGTGGGTGAGGGGATGGGTGTCCCTCCTGCTTGCCCCTATGTATTAGTAGGATTCTCCTGGTTATAAATGACGTAGAACTCAAGTTGGCCAGACATAGAAAAAGGCAATTCAGTGGGAGGCTACTGGAATCCCAAAAAGAGTAAAACTACCCTTTCCCAGAGAAGCAGGAACTGGGCAGCTCAGACCTCTTCGCACTCTTCTCTCCAAAGCAGTGCTTCTCCAATTTGAATGAGCACACAGGTCACCGGGGTTCTATTAAAGAGCAGGTTCTGACTCAGCCGATCTGGGGTGATGCATGCAGTCGGCCGTTTATACCCCCTTCCCCAGGGGTTTCTTAGCACTCTTGTCCCTTCAGATATGGTCCCCTTATTCCCATCACCTGCCCCACAGCCCACAGAACTTGGCTATGGACACCAAAGCCTGCCTCATAGAGAAGCCCTCCCCATTTCCTGCATCCCGCATCCTGATTCTCTAACATCTATGAAGTTCAAGGCTACTCCCCTAGATCTCAATTTGGACCCCTGATGGATCTCTTCTCTCAGACTCACAACTATGGCCACACCTCCCATCACTCCACTGTCTTTGGCAGTGTCTTTGGCCACAGCCAGGGACAAGGGCGCTGAGCCTGCTTCAGTTCAGCCTCCACTAAGGCCACCCCCCTACCGCACTCCTCCAGGACACAAGGACCTCTTCACACTTTCTCTCCCCTCCCTGGGCAGCAGGGTCTTTTAGCCTTGGCAGGCATGACCCGCTCGTCCTTTCCCAGCCGCCCAGTGGGATAGCAATTAGAAATTCATGGACAGAGGATGCCCAGTGGAATGTTTCCTTTCAACTGTGGAAGAGCAAAGCAAATTCCCTGAGTTTCCAAAGGAAGACTATAATCGAGAGCACGGCCAACACAGCCCGGGGCTCAGGCACTAAGCAACAGGCCTGTTCCCACAGGGTCCCTGGGGTCCCAAGTTCAAAATGGCCACTGTAGTCGAGAAGACTGTGTCTTTCAATACTATTTTTTGAAGCTTTTATCTTGAGATAATTGTAGATGATTTATGTGCACTTGAGAGAGAGAGAGAGAGAGAGAGAGAGAGAGATCCTGTGCACCCTTGTCCCAGTTCCTACCCACCAGTGGTAGCGTATTCCCAAACCACAATACAATACCCTAACCGGGATATCAACACTGACTTGGTCAAGATACAGACCATTTCGCCACAAGGATGTCTCATGTTGCCCTTTTATTGCCATGCCCACTTCTCGCTTGCTCCCACTCCCTCCTTAATCCGTTCCTTTGATTTTTGTCACTTCAGGAATCCTCACTCAGCACAATTCTCTGCAGTCTTCAGGTGGTTGCTCATTATCAACAGTTTGTTCTTTGGGTTGCTGGCGGGACGCCCGTGGGATGAACGTACCACAGTTCACCCGTTGAAGGATATCTGGATTGTTTCTGATTTGCGGCTATTATAAATAAAGCTGCCGTGAACCTTGGTGTGCAGGGTTTTGTGCAAACATAAATGCCCAGGAATGCAACTGCTGAGTCATAGGGTAGCTACACGCTTTTTTTTTTTTTTAAGAAGCTGCCAAACTGTTTTCCAGGGCGGCCGTTCCATTTTAGTTTACTAGTTCAAGTGAAGTATAGAATCCTTGCTTTTCTTTCTATTATTCTACCCTCCTCCATTTGCAATATAATTGTCTTAATATCTCCTCCACATACATTTCGAACATCAGACTGTGTTGTAATTTTTGCTTTGACTATTAAGCATAATTTACAAAATTTTCAGCCATTATTTCTCTACGTCTTCAGCTCTAACCTCTTTCCTCTTTGTCTGGGGCAGATGACAAGGAAGAATATAAAGTCTTTTGTTATGGTCCCACAGGTCCCTGAAGTCCATGCGTTTTTTTTGGGGGGGAGGAGGATCTTTTCTCTGGGCTGGTCAGTATGGGTAACATAGATTGTTCTATCTTCCGGTCCACTGGTTCTTTCTTCTGTGCCCTCCATTCTGCTGTTGAGGTTTTTATTGTGATTAGTATATTTTTTAGTTCCCAAATTTCCATTTGACTACCATTTATATCTCTGTTTCTTTGTTGAGACTTGGTTTTTTTCATTGGTTTCATGTTCCTAATAGTTGATTTAAGTATTTTTATCATGGCTGCTTTCAAACCTTCATCAGATAATTCTAACATCTGCTTTTGAGTGCTAGCATCTTTTCTCCTTTGGTTCGAGATCTTCCTGGCTCTTGGTATGGTGAGCGATTTTCGATCGACACTTGGACATTTTTGTATTATGTGAGACTGGATCTTATTTAAACCAGTTTTAACTGGTTTTCCCTGACACCTGTGGCCAGGGGTAGGGCAGGTGCTGCCTGCTTCCTGATAGGTGAAGAGAGGCCTACTCCCCACTCAGCCTCCATCAATACACGAGGCCAGCAGCTCCTGATTACTGCTGGGCAGGGTCGGGAGTTTGGATTCTCCACGGGGTCTCAACTGGTGTTATCACTGGCTGATGAAAGTCCTGACCCTCCACCGGGCCTCCTCAGACACAGCCAGCAGGAAGGGGGAGGAGAGTCTCACTCCAGCCAGTTGGGGGTGGAATTCCAGGGCCAGGTTCCCCACATGTGCTCCACTGACCCTGTGGGCAGGAGAGAGGCTTTGTTACTACCCAGGGAGTGGGAGGAATGAAAAGTCCCAGCGCCCTACCTGGCCTCCTCTGGCATCACCTCATTACAGCCTGGCAAAGATGGCAGCCCAGGCTCCCCGCTCGGCCTTTGCTGGCAGGGCCACTATCTTCCCTGTAGCATTTGGCCAGAATAGAGCAGTTATTGTCTGCAAGTTTTCTGTCTTGTGAGATTGCCTTTTTCTTCATTGCCTGGCTAGAGAGAGCAGGTTTTTGTTGGGGCTTTTTTATGTGTGCTCCTTTTGGAATTTCTGGGTTGCCAGCTTCCTTAGCTCCAAGTCTGGGATATACTTGGCAAAAAACAAAAAACAAACACAAGATGGAACTGACCACCATGTATTTGCTTACATCCCAATGTCCCTCACCAGTCTGCCTTGTTCTCTCCACCTTTCAGAGTCTTATGTTTGCTTTATATATAATTTCCCAGGGTTTTGTTGTACTTCATTAGAGAAATAGAAGTCTATTTATTCCATCTTCCCAAAAGGAGGGGTCCTGGGTTTTGTTTTTAACATCCAAAAGTTCAGACATAACATTCATAGTTTCTACTATTAATTCCGTAGATGAAATGTAAGATCCTTGGTTGGGTCCTTGATAAATGGATTTCCTCTTGAGGCAGAAATGTGATTCACCTCTTGTTTTTATTGGGGATGCTATGGAAGAATATTTGTGTCCTCTGGTGATAACATCTTCAGGGGAATCTGGAATATGACAAAAGGGCTTTTTTCTTTTTCTCCTCTCTAGAAGGAATTGATATCCAGAATCTAGATCAGAGAAGTTACACGGAAAACATACAATAAACACTCAATAAATGAATCAACAAATGAACAAATGCAGGACTACCAAAAATTAAAAGCACTAATGTCTCAAACCTCTTTGTTTAGGGAAACTTGTCAGGTTATGCTATGGGTCTAGCTAAAGAAAATAGGTTCTTCATTTATAATAGAGATGAGGTATTAATTAGTAGAACTCTTCTGGATAGCGATTTAGCAATACTTACTAAGGCTTAAGATCGTTCAAACCACAGTAAATTTCCTTAAGAAGTAAGAGTATATTAAAGACCTTATGCGCACACAGACATCATATGTAATTTTAATACCACATAGAACATCCTAACTTGTTCTGTAGTTTCTCAACAGACAAATGGATTGACATCAATGATCTATCCATTCAATGGAATAACCTAAACAGAGATCTTTCAGCCCCTGTCCGAAGAGTCATCCATCCCTTCACAGCCCCTCCAACCCTGACTGTAATGAGGAAGGGGCTCAGGCTCTCCAGTGAGAGTGAGGAATGGGTGACTCAGTGTTTAGTACTATTCAATGTCAGGCACTTACTAGATGCTTTCTACATTTCTCTCACTTTGTTAATCCTCTTAACCTCTCAGTAATTGTTTTATTGTAGTGATATATGTGTTTGTGTGTGTGTGTGTGTGTGTGTGTGTGTGTGTATAAAACTAAATTTTAAGTTCATGGCTGGGGAGTAGCAGGCCTAGGATTCTGACTTGGTTCTGCCTCAGTCCAAAATTTATGCTTATATAAGGCTGCCTCTCTTGGGCAGATTTATCTTCCTTTCAGGGATAAGGAAACTAAAGTACAGAGATGTGCCTCATACATTCTGAAAAATCCTGGAGGTGGGCTATGAGAAGGCCAAGGTATTGCATAGGAGAGAAGAGGTCAAGTGGGAGGGGGTATGCGAGGAAGGTCTGTGTCCCTAATATCACAGGCTCCTCCTACCAGGGACATTTGCTTAACAGGACCACAAAGGCCAGCATGAAATAACTACAAAGAGAAACTAGCTGTGGAGGAGGAAGGAGATGTCCGTCTTGTCTATTTAATGGGGTGACTCTGCCTTCTGAGTATCTGCTTCCCTGCCTCTCCAGCTGTCTTAGTCTCTTCCTAGCTACCAACAGAATGAGGTTCTTCCAACTGTGAGCCATTCATTAGATCCATCCAGAGGGGCAGTTCTGGATGAAGAAAGGCCAGTGCAAGATCCAAGGATCTTGAGGGGGCAAGGGAAAGAGAAGGCAAAGGTCAACCTCCTTCCTTCCTATCCTCTTTCTTTCCTCCTTTCCTTTTCAAATGGCAGAACAAAATGTTATTCCCAAAATGTCAGGGGAGACTGTACTTTTTGCTTTGGCCTGGGAGGCTTTCAAAAATGCTACGTAATTAAATTTTCTGGCAAAGAACAAACCGTTGCCAGACTCCAGGAGAAAACACAGTATTTTCCTAAGCTAGACAATGCTATCATAATCTGAACGTGGCCAAGGAAGAAAGGTCCAAAAAGTGATTTCATTCAAAAGAAGAAATGCATCAAAGGAGAAAGTGACTGATGACTGGGAATCTACCCTGCCAAAAGGAACAGGGCTCAGCCAGGGAGGGTCGTAGGGCCTGTGATGAGGTAGGCACATGTACACATCTGTATTAAACAAAACCATCATGTGGGAGAAGACCCCTGTATGGACAAAATCAACTGCTCTTTATTTTGTTTCATCAGTTTTATTGGTCATATCCAAGAGTCATTATATAAATCTTTCAAAATAACTAGATATTACAAGAATAGTTTACAATTCAGCTCTGATTGCACAAATACTTGACACAGGAAACCATTTTTACAAACACATATGTTTTCTTATAAGAATACTTTAATAAAGAAAATAAGTCTCTATGTGTCTTACAGCAAATCCTATGCAGTTTTTCCCCCATTCAATCATCATTTTGGGCTTTCCATCCCGGCACATCCATCACATCCAATAAACCAAATTACAATTTGCTGCTGCTGCTCATTTTCAACCATTATTGAGATTCGCACTGTTAAAAGAGTTTCTAGGCTTCTTTTCCTAATCTTTCCTGATCTGAAAGAATTCACATATTTAAGCTAGAAGAGGTAATTTAAACGCCATTCCTTCTAAATATAGCTTGCAGCAACTGGTGCTTTGGTAATCTCACTCCTCACTTAGGCAAGACCAGCTAGTAGCTTTATCCCCCGCTGCACCACGCAGGAGGGATACAGACCTTGTATTCCATATAGTTTCTAAACCTCAAAAACAAACCCTCAAAACAAGGGTTAAATACAAATATTAAGAAAGCGAAAACATTTGCTAATGATTAGAATAAAAAACACGTTTAACTTCAAGGTCTCTCCTAAGTTGAAGAAGACATAAAAGAAGGGATGTGGCAGTAGTTCTACAAAATACTGAAAAACTAAAAACTGTTAATCACATAGGTCAATGCTGTATCACTTCCAAAGTGCCAGAAGATACAGAATCTTGGATGCTAAGGCCAGCTGAACTCAGGATCTGGCATCCTTCTTACACAGTGGCTTTGAAATAGCCTAATACTCCCTTGCCCAGGGGCACGTATCATTGGGAGGGAGGGTGGCAGGGGACGGGATGGACGGACGGACAAACAGGGATGGTGGACGGGGACACTTTGCAGAATACTGACCACATTTACCTGAAGAGACAGGTTCCACCAGGGAAAACATCGAGCGTTTATGCTATTCCTTCGCCATTACTGAAAAGTGTGCCCTGCTGGCAAAGCTTGTCTTACTTTTTAGGTAGCCTGAATGAAAACCAAGAGACTAGCAGTATTCCACAGTCAAATTCCTGAGTACTACGCTCCAATTATCCAATATTCTTAAAAGGATTCTTTAATCAAGCCCTTGTCCAGTAAGAGACTGAACAGTACGAGATTGCTGCAATCTGTCCCATTTCTCTTATATTTCTCTTGATCCCTCTTTCTCACCCCAGTGTAATAAACTGCTACAGGTTTTTACCAAAATACTGTAGCAATAGTTGGAAATGAGTCATTTTGCATGACAGAAAGTGTTCAATCACATTGTAACGGGTCACATTTGCATATAACTACATGGCCAAACAGTGTCTACTGCAGTGATTTTGCAAATTCAGCATAGTCAATGTATCCATCATTGTTCTTGTCATCGTCTCTCAGAACACCATCTATTAAGTTAATCAGTTCAGCTTCACTCATTGGTGGGGCCTGTTCATTCCCTTCCTACAAAATACAAATTAGACAATGATGAGTCGCACATTTTACTGGAAGTGCTCAGCTAATGTCTAAAATGTCTGTGCTCATGTGTCTAAAAGCTCCTTCAGTGTAGCATGTGGCTACTCCTAAGAATCTACAAACCATATATCAGATACAGTCAATTCACAGCAATCCAATTTAGACTTATATTTGCCAGTTAAAAAGAAAGATGCAATCAAAACAGGCCGTGCTTACTTGTTGTAAAAATACTTTTCATTCTTTTCTAATTACAAAAGTAATACATATTTGCTGTAGAAACCTAGGTCTGGCTTACCCAGAATTATGAGGCTCCTAATTCCCACAAACTCACAAACTCACGACCCGGGCTCTCCCAAAGGTCAGCTCTGGGCACAACATGCCCTCAGAAAGTACAAGCAGTCTGCACTGGACAGCGTCTTGCAAGGGGTCAGAACAAGAAGAGGAAGGTGCTGCCAACCAGGAGAGCCTGTTGCAATCTTTGAGGTGACAGGACTGGCCCTGCTCCAGAAGCACACAGAGCAGGGCTCCCGGTGCCGAGTGCTAAGCTAACACCGTTCCCGTCCTTGGCGAACTCTTCCTTTGCCACCTCTCCCATGTGCACTCTTCCCTCCTACAGCCACCACCGGCCTGGCCTGCCAGGGCTGCTGAATCCCAGGTTCTCTCCCTGATGCCAGTCTCTCCCCACGTCCATCAGTCTGCCTCCCACAGCGGCCAGTCTTGTGACACTGCCACTCTGCCGCACAGAGCCATTAGCACGCCCCACCGCCCCCAGAGCAAACCCCAATCTACTGTCCTGGCAGCCAGCGGCAGCACACTCGCATCCGCAGCTCCACCTCTCCTCCCCTCTACAGACAGCAGTGTGGCAGAGCCAGTGCGGCAGAGCGGCACAGACTCCAGACCTGGAGACACAGCATCTCGATTTCAGTTCCCTCACCTCTAAACTGGGGGTAATAACAGTGCCCGCCCTGCCTACTCACAGGCTGTCGCAAAGATCAAACGAGCTCTCTAACCCACTTGAAAGTGCTCTGTAAATGGCTTCATAGGGAGAACTGTATAATATCACACAAACCCTCAATTATTGTTGAGTCCCTCGACCCCTTGGTCCCCTGGTTCGCTACTCTTCTCAAATAAAACAACTTCTCCCCTGCTCTGCATTTTAATGTGGTCTGCCCTTTAGGTGCTGGTTCTCAAACTCCAGGGTGCAGCAGAAACGCCTGTAGCACTTGTCAGAGATCCAAGGCCCTGGGGCTTCTGCCTCAGTAGGTCACCCTTTGCACGAAGGGGATCCGAACAGCAAGGGGCAGAATGGAGTGGTGAGCAGAAAAGGGAGATGCAACAATACTGCTGGACAAGGACAGCACAGGTCATCAGGACTGGGGACTGAACTGCCAGGGCAGGGGGGACGGGACAGACGCTTTCCAAGATGCTGTCCACTGAGCCACGGCTGACCTACCTCCTTATGGACGTGAGTGATGGCTGTGGAGAGTTCTAGGCCATCAAGCAAATTATTGCCGTCATAATCATGCATTTTGAAATAATGGAGCTGCAGTTCTTGTGGGGACATCTCTGCTTCTGGTTTGTTGATGACACCTTCTAGATGCTCCATGATATGCCTAAGAACCAACAGTTAGACTCAGACCACTCAGCAACAACCCTGGGATCATGCCAAAACCTTAAGATCTGAAAAGTTCAAATTCTAAAAATCAAATCCTCAAAATCATCCCAGAAAAACAAACAAAAAGAGTGGCAGAGCGTACTCAAGGATGACAGACACAGGCAAGGCCATGAAAGGGGCGGGGGGAAAAGTCAAACAGTTCCCCTGTTAAGCTGGCAAGATTATGGGTGTTTTTCCCTCCTCACTGTTAGAATGCTATAATAACATTTTGGGGGCTAGCAATTAAAAAATGGTTTTGAACCAATTTAAGGATAACAAATTATGTAGAGGCTAATTGGCCCAGGACAAAAGCTGCAACAAGTAATTCGATGTTTAAATGTGCCAATGAAAAAAGAAAAATGTCTGGTCAGTCAAGAAATCTTAGTTCTATCCTGGGTTCTGCCACTACTACTTGTGTGTACGTGTGTGAGAATGTGCGTGCACACACGAGTATGAATGTGCGTGTGTGTGTTGGGGGGGTGTCTGTATGTCTGTCTGTGGTGAAAGAGAGAGACAGAATGAATTCAGACAAGTCATTTATCCCATCTGGGCCTCTAGATCCTCCATCTGTGAAACAGTGGTGGAAAAAGACTGCCTGATTTACAGGTGGCTATAAGGAGTAAATATCATTCTTGAAAAATATCAAGGAATTGTACAAATAATAGAGGGAAGAGTGGATGGAGGGAGCCATCGCAGCTGGGCATAGGCTGCAGCTGCAGAGGGGAGGCCCTGGGACCCCAGCCCTGGCTGAATACGTACTCTTGGTCGTGCACTGTATTCTTATCCAGGCCCACACTGCCATGATGGGAGAAGCTGGCCCCAGGTTCCTCAGCCCTGGAACGTGGAGCACAAAAGGCCCAGAGCAGGCCGCACAGGAAGGGGGTTCTGAGCAGCGGCAGAGATCTCATGGTCGCCAGTACCTGGGAGGTGGGGAACACAGAAGGTGCAGGTGAAAACACCAGAGCTAAGGTTCTTTCAAAATGTGACACATTGTGCTTCTGGGGAAGGAACTCAGTGAAAGGAATAAGACTAAAGAAGAGAACATGTCCAACTGGGCCCAAGACCAGTTCTGCCACCAGACTGTGGGATGACCTTGGGCACTCCAAGTCCCCAGCACTCAAGTGAGGGGGTGGGGTGGGAGGGCTCCATGACATTTCCTAAAGTTCCTTCAGAATGCCAAGCAACTCATGAGAGCTTAAAGGGATCTGAAGATTATTCCTGCCTATAAGAAGCTTATAGTCTGGTAAAATACTTCCTATGGAAAGCACTAAAAAAGGCACGAAGTGAGGCATGTCTTCCTCGAAACTTTGAAGACATTTCCTTTGGGTGAGGGAAAATCAGGTAAGATTGAGGGACCTAGGGATACTTCTGGGCCTGGACAGACAAGTACACACTAGACGTGCAGGGACTGATGGGCTAAGGCAATGGTATGAGCAAGAAGCAGGTCAGACAAGTGGGAAAGAAACTCTAAGTGGTTCAGTTGGGAGGAGCCTAGAAGGTATGAAGCAGGCAGAACAGTGGACAAAGGACACACAGATTGACCAGGCCATATGGGATATGGCTTTGTATGCTAGGCCAAGGAGGCTGAAGTTTCTGGAAGATGAATGAGGAGCCACTGAGGATTTGTGGCTGGGAGAGGAGATCAGAGCTAGGATTCAGAATGGCTCATCCAGCAGCACAGTGGGGGGGAAGGTAATTAGAGAAGCGAGACCAGAGATAGGAATGTGGTAGTTAAGGTAAGCAATGAGGCAGGTCACATGAAGGCCTGCAGTTAGGGACATGGAGCAAAGGCTATTAACCCCTGCCTCGTCCATCTCCCAGGACTGCGACAGATGCTGGTAACCCAACCACTATGAAAGAAGAATTACATAGACATTAGGATGCCATCAAGTACCCCCGGAGTTTGGATGCACTGGAACTACGGTCATTAAGACACAGAGCCACTGCAAGTGCCTGAGGGCAGGAGTGCTTTATTCCCAGCATTCCCCCCCAAGGCTCAGGCAGGCCTCTAACAACTGTGTTAAACTGAAATTCCCAGTCCTTCTGGAGACTTATAGACTGACCTCAAAAAGGAAGGTGAAGGATGGCCAAGAGACCTCCACACCAACACAAAGACTACAAATTCACCTCTCCAAAGGCAGTGCAGATTCTGCTGGCAACAATACCAGTGATTTCTAATGGGCCAACTGTAGCCACAACACCAAACTGACAGCAAGAAAGAGAAAGCTTAAGGTAGGAATCATTCCCTTGCACACACCACACACAGAGCTGACTCCAAAGCTGCTGCTACCTCCACTCCCTGCACCTGCTGCTGAGAAGTGGCTGTGTTGCAGGCCCTGTACCCATCCCAAAAGGTGGGACTCTGGGAGAATGTCATCCCTACAACGTTCGAGGCTATTTCCCAAACCTATTTTGCCTGTCAACAGTATCCCCTCCAACGGTCCCCTCCCTAAGGGAACAACCATCACTGGGATATAACTTCCAGAAGGCCAAAAAGCAGCATCTCATCTTACTATCGTATAGGGACATCATAATGCAATGTCAAACCTAACAATAAGAAAAGATTTTTAAAACACTTTTAATAAAAAAGAGCAGACTGCTGAAGTCTGGAAAGAATTTTGTAAGAAAAGCATATGTATATTTCATACAAAAAACAATGGCTAACAACTGTTAAATATTATTTTCTGAATTACGAGATGTGATTCTGATTTTTCTATTTACTTTTCTATGAATTCTAAAGTTTCTATTAAAAACATGTTCTTTCTTCACAAATATGTATTTAATGTAATTTACCCCGTAATTTTGTTTTTCAGTATGGATGGATGGAATAAAAAAAAGGGCTTTCATTTAATTCTCATCTCTAGAAAATAATTCAGGAACAGAAACTACATTTCCAGTTTTATCAAATAAAACTGCCCAGACCCTGACAAGGCCACTGCCACTGTACCTGGTACCTGAAAACAAGGTCTCAAGTTACTCCTGGCAGTGACTGCCCAGGCCAGAGCAGAACAGCTTGGTCTAACCACATATCTTAGAGTTTTGGGACTGGAGAGACTGCAGAAGGAAGCCAGTTCCTCCCAAACCTTATAGACTCATGCACAGTAGACATCTCTTTCTCTAGCAAGCCCTCTTCAATTCCGAGTCTGGCTCAGGCATTCTTCCCATATGCTCCCCAGCGCCTCCCTTCAGGAGGGTCCTGACAACTGTTGTGAATGAGACCCTGAGAACTGCCTGATTACCTGTAAGTGCCCCTGGTTGGACTGAGCTCTATGAGGACAAGGACTGAATCCATATTCCCAGCATCGAGCACAGTGCTTGGCAAAAAGGCTGGCAGTTCTCAGGCTGTGTGCCATGGTCCTTAAGGGTTGGGAGGATTCCTGCCTTCACAGATATGCTGCCAAGTTTTGATGTCAATGTAACTGAGAATAAAACTTTTTTTTTTTGTGCGCTATGTCAGGTAGTTGGGTGATCAATGAACCCATAGCACCATTTCCTATATCTATATGGTTGGAGCCTTAATAAAACAAATTGTGTTTGCGTGTGTGTGTGTGTATAGGAGAGACAGGTTACATTTAAACAACACCAAAAAGCGACCAAGTGATAAGTAATACAGTAACTATGGGTCCACATTATCCCTTCTTCAAGGGAAGCAGAGTAAAGTCCAAGAACCACTGGTTTTGAACATGTCCCATCTTGGTTCGCTGTAGCAGATTTCTAACAGAACACAACAAAATCCCAATCTACAAACACAGAGGATAAACTCTCCCTCCAAGTGCAATAACAAAAACAGGGAATCTGTCACCTAACAAATTAAACTGTCACATTCCAAAAGAAACATAAGTAACTCCCCTTTGTCTGAAGAACAAGTTGCATCACCCATACTCCAATGACTTGAGTTCAAGACCATGAGCAAATAGCCTGGTAGATAAGCCCCAACAGTTCCCAGGCTCACTGCTTTCTCTGAGAAATTATAAAGGCCAGATTGGAAAAAAATCCGAAGGGGAGACTTCTGAAAGCAACTTCAGAACCCAACCCATGCTTTGAGACATCCCTCACAAGGAGGAGCCTCAGTCCTAGGAGGAGAGTGCCAGACCATGCTCAGTGGTGGGTCTTTTGCAGTGCCTAGAGTGTAACAGGGCTCCCCTCACTGATCCAGCAGCCTCTTCCAGGCCCAGAGCCTTTGCTCCCACTGTTCCATTAATCCATCCTCCCTCTCCCTTCAGGCCCCGTTCACACGTCATCTGGGGATTCTTCCAGCCACACCAGTCATTCTCTTCTCCCACCTCAGTCGTCTGAAGCCTCTCAGACATACAATCACAAACTGTTCTCTTTCCCTCCCTCCGTGAGGGCCAGGAGCCTATCTTATCTGTCTCTCCCTTACACTATTACAAAGTGCTAAGCTGCCCCTGATTCGGGGCACTGGGTTCTGGCACCCAGATATGTTGTTCCCTATCACAGAAGATCTGGCCTAAGTTGGAAAAATAACTTCCCTTTGGAGCCCTCCCACTAGGGCTGGCCTGGCCAGCATGGCCCACCGTCTCCTTCCATTGTGTCATTAGCCCTATCAGCATGTAAGAGTTTGGAGCCAGCCTTCTTCCCGTAAAGACTGCAACAGCTGTTAGCAGCTTTTCTCTCATGCCAGCGGCCCTCAGTTAATTCAAACTCAAAGCAGCCACACTCAACAATGTCCAGACATCCTGTACCCTAAATCAGTGCCAAAGAAAAACTCTGAACAATACTTCCCATTTACCACTGCTATGGTCCTGGACTGATGGCAAGAACAGAACCACATTCCTAGGCCAAAGAAATTGCTACATGGGTTGGGGGGAGGAGGGGAGTTGAGAATTGGTTCTGAAAAGCAGGGCATTCTACAACTTGATCTATGTTTATCTGGGGATCCCATGGAACGGCCATGCCTCATTTATGCATTCAACCAACACACTCACACACTCTTTACTAACAGCCTGGTGCCACACAAGGTACTGAGGACAGAACAGTGAACCAGATGGGCTCCTGTCCCACAGATTACAGCCTGGTGGAAAAGAGAGACCATTAAACAGACACCCATGGAGTACCACAGAAATCCCAACCCACACCTGGAGTAACACATGAAGGATAAGAAGGATTTTTTTCAACTAAAGTGTAGTACTTTGGGCAGAACGAAAATAATGTAACCAACACCTAAGCCTGTAAGAAACTTGGTCCAATTCAGGAACTAAAAAAGGCTCAACAAGGTTGAAGACACAGTAGAGGCAGATGGAAGGATAAGACTAGCTTGTCTGAATAATTCTGCAGGCTGGCAGGGAACTGAAATCTGGTACTCTAGAATAAGCAGGAACTATACCTGGTCCTTTAATAAGGAGGGTTGTTTGGCCACAGAACCTGATCTAATCAAGCAGAGTAGGGAAGAGAGCTAGAGTGAGGCAAAAAGAGGAAAAGACAGTTCGTGAAGGGCCTATATAAGCTCTGTTTTAGAGCGTGGAAGAACAATGAGAATCCACTCAGGAAGGAAAGGGAATGGGGCAAGGCGTCTGCTGACATGACCAGTTCGGTGTTTTAAGGTCTCACTCTGCCTTTCCAGTACAGAACACACTACAGAGGATCAAGAGGTGCGGGGAATAAGTCAGGAGGCTACTGAGGTAGTCCAGGGGCAATGGGGGCCTGAACTAGCTGCAGCAGGGGGACTGTGGATCAGGGGCCAAGTGGAAATACCTAAGAGATGTTCGATGGATTCGATTGAGTGGGTAAAGGGGTGCCGTGCCGGAGGGGGGAATGACGCCCAGGTTTCTTGCTTGGGCGCCGGGTGCCTGGCGGTGCCAAGCCCAGACAGGGGATACAAGAGGAGGTCCGCTTCTCCTGCCTTCTACTCGCCCGGCCCGGGACCTGTTTGTTGTCTCTCCCAGACCGAGGCCGGGGTACCGGCAGGCGACGGAGATAAACGCCCCGAGCCTCGGTGCAGGTCGTCCAAGAAGGCAGGGACTTGGCCCCGGCAGGACCCATCTGGCTTCAAAGCCCCCGGCGGCCTCTGTTCCAGGAGAGAGGCTCTGCTCGCCGCCGGCTGAGCTTCCTGAGGCAGCGACCCCTACCCAGGCAGTTCCCGCCACCCGCCCCTCCCCGACCTGGGTCCGGGGCCCCGAGCCCGGAAGAAGGGCGCCGGGATCCCGCCCCGCTGCGGACCCCTGAGTGCTGCCCCACCGACCTCATTACCTAGGTTGGGGTCACGGACCTCAGAGACCGAAGCCGGGGCCTCAGGTGTTATACGTTACCTTACCCTCACTGCCCCGTTTCCAAACAGTTCTCCTCAGACGCGAAGGCTTCCAGCATGAACCTCGCCAGCCCCCGTCCCCAGAACGCTTTACTTGGCCCCGCCCCCCGGCTCGCCGTGCGCACGCGTGCTTCCTTCTGCCCGCCCATTGGCGCCAGAGAGCCCCGCCTCCGCCCGGCGCCCCGTACTGTGGACCGCTGGGGTGCTTCCACGTGTAAAGAAAGGGCTCCAGGCCCGCAAAGACCAGGCAGACGCATTTCCTCTGCCTGCCTTCCCTAGGGCGACAGTAGGCTCGGGTCAGGGTTGGGCTACCTGAGCCTTCAGGGTGTCCGCAGGTTGCTCGGAATGTAGGAATGTAGTCCGGCGTGGGACGGAGGATGGTTAACGTGGATGGGGTCAGGTGCTACAGCTGGCTTCCAGTCGGCCTCCACCTTTAAAGGTTCTTCGGTTCCTCCGACTGCAGGTTGGGAACAAAGATCATATGAATCCTAATTCTTCTCCTGATGAAACGCCTAAAAGACGTTGAAGCCAGCCACGGATGCTGGCGTTCCAAGATTGGCCTACTTCCAGCCTCTGCTTGTTTTCCACAAGCCACATCGTCTGCAGTACCTTTCACTCATATTCTATGAGTCCCGCCAAGATTTTATGAGCAGCCCAGTTCCAATACCACCTAACTTGTGCAGTTCGTGGAATCACCTGCTATCTTAGAAGACAAAGCACTTCAAGAAAAAAAACAGATGCAAGCCCCGCATAATGCTGCTCGTACAACTTCCCCCTATACAAAACTGTTGTTCAATAAATATCTACTGACCAGATCAGTAAATGAATGTGGGACTGTCATTTTTTAAGTCCCCTCTCCCCCTTGTGTCCATAAAGATACATAATCATCTTTCATATGAGTCTGGAACCAGAAAAGGAAAGACTGGGAGAGAAAAAAAGAGGTTAAGTAGATGATCCCAGAGCCCTACTTGCATTCTACTTTAGCAGATCAGTGCCTTGAAAAGTTGGTCAAGGTAACTGCCATTGACAGTGTCTCATGCCCCTCCTTCTCCCCTCTTCATCAGAGATTGAACTCTGTCAATCCTCTCTCAGAGAAAAAGCCCAGGATCCCAAAGTCCCTGAAGAAACCCTGTTGATTCATGGCCCCCTTTTTCCTTACTCTGAAGTTGTTTGACCTAGTTTATTCTTAAGCCCTGCACCTGCCATCCATCCATTCTTCCATTTGCTCATTCACTGATTCAGTAGCATTTCTTGAGCACTTCTTATGTACTAGACACTGTGCTAGAAGCTACTAGATACACAAATAAGACATGGTCTTGTTCTCTGATTCTGTTTGCCCAATGCTTCCACTTTTTCTGTGGATCTTAGCCTCTATCATCTGTCTCTTGAATTACAAACTGCTCCCTCTCTAATAGACAATTCTCATCATCATATAAGCTTGCTCTCTGGTTTCCTCCCCACCATGCTACTGACACTACCATCTCCATGCAAATCCAGTGGTCTCTTCTTTGTTCTCTGTTCTCTATTTACTTGCCCTCTCAGTACTATTCAACACAGTCATCCACTCCCACTTTGAAACACTTTCTTCTCTTGTTTTATCACACCATGCACTCTTAGTCCTCCTACCTCATTGGCTGTTCTTTTTTGGGTTCTTTTCACTGGCTTATCTTCTGCTCAATCTATAAATATCAAAGCACCCAAGGTTTTATCCTGAGTCCCCTTTTCTATCTACCCACTCTCCTTATATGATCTCATCTAGTCCTATGGATTTAGGTACCATTTATAAGCAGGTGACTTCAAATTTTTCTCTAACGATGACCTCTCCCAGTAATTCCTAGTTCCTCAAAAAACCTGCATACTTGACATCTTTAATGTCTAAATGGTATTTCAAAACTTAACTTGGCCTCCCACCAAATTAATTTTCATCCCCAAACATGTACCTTTCTGTTTTGTCTACGTTAGTAAACATCACTGCCATCCATTTAGCTGTTCAAGCCAAAATTCTAGGAGATATTCTGGTTTTCCCCCAGCCCTACTGAAGTACAATTGGTATCCATGAAACCATCATCTGCACCTGCACTACTGGGAGAGCTTCCTGACTGACCTTGTCACATGCCCTCTTATCCCTATTCTAGTCCGTGAGTGAGAACACACATTAACTCAAGCCATTTATAGATGAATATTCTGTAACCTGTAGCTGAACTCATTCCTAACAGGCAAGCAATTCAGTACCACAAATAGGACATTAAAAACAGACACTAAAATGTGGAATTAGTTAATGAAGGTTATGGTAGCCAGTGGTGAAGACTCTATTCCAAATTGGAAAGTTGGTGACCGACTTGTTGAGCCATAATGAAAAAAACTGCTGTCACTCAATGTGCTTTGGATACAGACCGCATGCCAACCAACAACCTATTGTAGGAGAAGTCTCAGGAACAATATAAAACATTTGCTGTGTTGGCTTTTTTTTCCCCTTTACTAGCTTTCAGCAAAGTCCTTCAAGAAAGAGAGACAAATCTAGATTAGAGATCTCTGATTTGAAAAGAGAGATTGAAGATAAGGACTTGGTAAGAAAGGAACCCCTTACCGGCAGCTTACAACCTAAATCGGTCAAGTCTCACAACCTGGAGCCTTGCTGGTTTGAAATAATTTTCTTTGTATACCCAAGCTGAAGCCAGCACAAGTGGAAACAGGGAGGAGGCTGCTTTATCAGGAGATAAGATTGAGGCCCAAGGTAGCAAAAAACAGACTCCAGATGGCATCTCTCTCTACAGCTGTTGGTTTGGATTGTCTAAACTGTAAGTGAGCACACAAAAAAAGCAGCCCCTCGAAGACTTAAATATTCTAATGCTTGGTTTGCTGGTTTCGCAAAAATAAACATTTGAGTTATACACAAGAAACTAATAAAAAAAAAAACCTAATAAAAGAGAACAGAGGTGAGAATAACACCTTAATTTGTTTCTTGTTGTATTGCTTTGATTTTTTTTTTCTTAACCAAGAAAAGTGTTACCTGTTTGGGAAAAAGATTTTTTAGTCTTTAATTAGAAAGCCATTTTAAAACTACGTAAGTTATTTGATTGTGATTACTCATTCATGGAATTGACCAGAAGCCTAACGAATGATTATGGGAATCATTTGTGTCCCTAAAATCTCAAACCTGGTCAACAATGGTCTGTTACTGTTTAATCCTTAGGGCAATCCCTGGATTCCTGAATTCCTTCCAACAGGGAGTAGGACACAAACACTGTGCCTTCTGTACAACCCAAAGGACAGAAGTGAGGGGCCACCAGATTCCCCAACGAAAACCTCCAAGCACTGCCACGGAAGAGATCCCTTGCTCTATCTGTCTAGCATGAATGGAGTTGGGTTACTGAAGGCAGTATATTATGCTTTCCATTTGTTTTTTTTTTTCCCAAAAGGAAGCTTTCATTGTTTCTTCACATTGTGCATTGAAAGTGTTTTTATACATTTTATTTTGTTTTCCTTTTTTCAGAAAAAAAGTTTTCCTTTACTCAGAAACAGGATATCTCTGACACCGGGTATATAGATTTTCTCCCCACACCAAGCAATTCTCTGCAACACCTGCTGAGTGTACTATAATGCAATTTAATTGACACTAACGGGACTTAGGGCAGACCCCACAGTTTAAGGGCTCAGTCCCATAAGACTGCCCCCACTTTTTTTTTTTTAAAGATTTTATTTATTTATTTGACAGAGAGAGATCCCAAGCAGGCAGAGAGGCAGGCAGAGAGAGAGAAGCAGGCTCCCTGCTTCTCGATGTGGGGCTCAATCCCAGGACCCTGAGATCATGACCTGAGCCGAAGGCAGAGGCTTTAACCCACTGAGCCACCCAGGCACCCCCAAGACTGCCTTCACTTTCAATGACAGTCACAAGTAGTAGGTCCCTAGGTTACCTGCAAGTTCTGTCCGACCTGGCTATAAACTGGAGGTTCCCACAACCCCCTCCTTGGACTTGATCATTTGCTAGAATAGTTTTCAGAACTCAGAGAAATGCTTACTTGTGTTTGCCAGCTTATTATATTATAAAAGATACAAATGAATAGCCAGATTTGGTAATACAGAGAGTGAGGTCTGAAAGGATCCCAAGTGCAGCAGCTCCTTTCCCTGCTGAGTTGGTGTGTCTAGCTCCTTTGACTCAACATCATTTTAAGATGCATCTATAGTGTGTGTAGTTTTAGATCATTCTCTTTTCTGTATGCTATTCTACTCTGCTGTCTATGCACATCTGGGTTTGAGACTATTACAAATACTGCTGCTTTGAATGTTGTAGAACATTTCTTTTGTGCACGTCTGTCCACATCTCCGTCAGGTGTCTACCTCGGTACAGAAACTGCTGGCGAGTAGGGAATACAGATGTCCAGCATTATCAGATACTGCCAAAAGTTTTCCCAAGCGGCTGTGACAATTTATACACCAGCAAGAGCATGGGACAATTCTATTATTCCCCCTTACTCCTGACACTTTGTGCTGTCTTTTTCATTTTAGCAGAGAACTTAACCTTTAGCTTGAGTCATCAGGCCACAAGCAACCACATTTGGACCTGAAAGAGGGGTGTGCACACCAGAGTACCTGGACTCCGTGCTGTCTGCGGGAGCTGGGTGAAACTTTAGGATTATCTCCTTTATGGAGGAGTGAGTATGTCCCATGCAAAATGTGTGTATGGAAAGAGGCTTGTGAGTGGGTTATAGGCAACCAAAGAGCTTCATATGCTGACTCTGGTGAGTTACACTGTGTGGCACCCGGTTTCAATTGTCCACCCTCTTCCTCCTGTCGGTGTCCGCAATAAAGGCCAAAAAACATTCAATGTTCACTTTTCCGTCTTCTTGGCAGCTACATGGCCATGTGACACAGTTCTGGCAGTGAGACACAGGGAAACCTGGGAGATCTTCTGCAGTTCTGATAGAAGAGCTAAGTGACTAGTGCAGACGTTTCCCCTTCTTCCAGCCCCAAGCGGGGATGTAGCCCCTTAGCAGCCATCTTCAACTGTGAAGGAAGTCAGGGAGAATTTCAGAAAGGCGACCGCAGGCCTCCGGGGCTGCTGAATCAGCACCAGCAGCTGCCTGCCCCCAGATACCCTATTAGGTGGGGAGAACTCCTGTTTGCTTAAGCTACTCTAAGCTCCTTGTGTTCCAAAGCATTCCTAAGCAATACAGAGGTCAACGGAGATGGGGGCTCAACTGAATTGATCAAGGTGAAGTCACTGGGGGCTCAGGGAGCAGCTAATGTGGAGGGCTGGGCAGCAGCCAGATTGCCGGATGGGCAGCTGGAAGGTAAGCCCCAAGTACAGCAAATATGGGCAAGTCTTCCAAGCACTGGCTGTGAAAGGAAAGGAAAGTAGCTCTGGAAGGGACACAGGATCCAGGAAGGGCTGTCTCTGAGACGGAGTGCCATGCGTATGCCTACGTCCTTTTGGAAAGAAGCCAGCAAAGGTGAGCTTGAAGAGACAGCAGAGGGGACAAAAATTGAATGGGTAAGGTTACTAAGGAGGCAGGAGGGAGAGGATCCACAGCCCAGATTGGTATTAGCCAGAGACTGGGGAGGCATGGCTATTTTCCGACAGTGCTGTGATTGGAGGAGGGGCAGGGAGACTGAGCAGGTCAAAGTTTGAAATAATCATGGTGTAACAGGGAAAGCAAACTGAAGGCTTCCTGGCCTGAATGGAAAGTCTAGTTGAAATTGGAAATTAGGGCGCTTGGGTGGCTCAGGAAGTTGGGTGTCTGCCTTCAGTGCAGGTTGTGATCCCAGGGTCCTGGGATGGAGCCCCATGTTGGGTCCCTGCTCAGTAGGGAGTCTGCTTCTCCCTTTCCCTCTGCCCCTCCCCTGACTTTTGCACTCTCTCTCTCAAATAAATGAATAACATCTTAGGAAAAAAAAGGGGGGGGGGACTGGGTGGCTCAGTTGGTTAAGCTCCTGCCTTCAGCTCAGGTCATGGTCCCAGGGTCCTGGGAAGCGGGACCCATGTCAGGCTCCTTGCTCAGCAGCGAGCTCAGCTCAGCTCAGCAGGAGCTGCCTGCCACTCTCCCTGCTTATGTGCTCTCACTCTCTATCTCTCTGACAAATAAGGAAAATCTTGAAAAAATAATCAATCAATCCTATCTCTCAATCACCAGCTCTTCCTCCTCTGGCTAGCTGCCATTAGGGACCGTACCAGGGCAGAGTGGGGAAGAACTAGACAGTGGCAGGGGGATAAGGAAGTTCCTACCCGACCCTTACAATAGGTTGGCTCTTCCTCCCCTTCTCCATTTGATACTGATTGACTCAGGGTGCTCTGTGTGGCTTCCCAGCCGGGACCCTTACTAGTTTCCTTGACACCTCCCTTTCAGAAAGCTCCTGGTCCTCTCTCAGTATCTGCTTTCCCTAGGACCCCAGCAAACACCTTTTGGGCAGGATCCCTTTAAAGATGATCCCGAGCTGGTTCAAGGGCTCATGCCTTGGGTTGGGTTTAAGAAGAGCCCAGGGGCAGTTCCCCAGGTGTTTTCCAGGAGATGGCAGGCCCCTGGGAGCCCAATATGGGACCTGAACAACCAGAAGCAATACTGAGGGTGACGTCTGGGGCCTAAGAGCATCCTTAGACTCTAGACTCTGTGAGACTGTTAACAAGAAGGGATTTAAAAGAGAGAGAGGGGGAAAAAAAACTAAAGACACTCAAGGAACAGTATGTGTTCAGAGTTTTTGGTTTGCTCTTCGGCTGTGGGGAGGCTAAAGGCTAAGCTGATATCTGGCAGAGTCTAGCCTGTGATGTGTGCTCTTAAGCAAGCTGTCTGGGAAAAGCAAAGGAAACAGTTTTTAGCCACTGACAGATTCTTCTGGTGAGCTGGAGATTTTAATTGTGGAATATTCATGCCAGGCTTGACATTACGTTAGATCAGGTCTATACCATTTCCCTCCTGAGAATGTCTTAGCTCTCTCTCATGGTGATTACAGCCGCCTGCATTTTGTAATTTGAGATGATCTCATCTTTAGTGGGGCTTTGTATATGGGAATCGTGCACGGCCCATATGGAGGGGGTGTTTCTTCCGAGAGATTTTACGTTTGCTTCTGTTTGGTATCCATTTTTTAAGTTAATTTTCAACCCGCAGGCCCCTAGTTTCTATAAGCAGTTTAAGACTGAGCTCTAGACCTGAATAAGAGCAGAGTGATATTATAACTTTCCAGGGGAACACTTTTTTCCCCAATCAAGAGGCTAGGCTAAGATATACAACCTCACTGTTTCTGTATGCGTTTCTGCACATTTCATTTTTGGTTCATACTTTCACCAAAGATATAGCCCTTTGAGAGTCCTAGTTTTATGTGGAAGTATCAAGACTATCTCTTTACTTTTATTAATTCACGGTCTCCTCTTTTTTTTGCTACAGGTCCATTCAAAAATGCCCTGATTCTCGAGACCCATGAACTCAAGGGGTTGGAGGGGCTCCAAATCAGCTCATCCAACATTCCCTCTGCCCCTCCCCTGAACTGAGCTCCCTCTTAATTTTTGACCACTGAGAACATTCCCTACCTTCTGTGAGCTTAGCTCTCCAACCAACTGAAAGCTTAATTAAAAAAAAATCTTTATTTTACCATGATTTCAATATTTTTTCAAAGAAAGAGACCATGTATGGAATATATTCATATATAAATGTAATATGAATGGTAGGAAAAGACAATTCACAAACCTGTTCCTGACTCGTCTCCCATCTTCCCCCCAAACCCCCATGGTTTGCTCTTCTCTAAGGAACATTAATAATTGTTTTCCCTTTTCTACCCAACATCTAACCACAGTTTTAATAACAATAAGTGAAGGGATGGATGAGAGAATCAGTTAAACAATTCATTCACTTATCCATCAGTGATACCCACTGAGTGTCTATATTTTGAATGCTGATTATTACAAATACACTGAAGATTACGATAACGAACAGAGAAGAAGGGAAGAGGCATGAGAGACATTGTAAAATGTACTGAGTACTGCACCTCTTTAAGGAAAAAAAAAAAGCCTTACAGGAGATTAAAAGTGAAAAGAGCAGAACTGTAAGACACAGACCATGTTAAAACTGAGTTCAGAGACGAATGAACATGAAACCGACTGGTAGGGGAGGGCTCCACAGCGTAGGCGGGAGCTGGGTTGAGCAACTGGAGTCGACTCATGAAACTGGGGTCCATACAGGCCATTAGCTAAACATCTGCAATAAACTATAGACTGTAGTCTGGCTGCTCTCATTATACAAGTCTCCTCGTACAGAGGACATTTTCTATGGTCACCATTTCTGCCCTCCTAATAAGATTTAATTTATAAAACTTTAATAGGCATTCTATATTAGGAGTAAATAAAATTGGGCTTTGTTTAAAAAAAAAAACAACTTTAATTGGCATTTTACTTTTCAGATTCATAGTCACTGAATGAGTGAACAGAGGCAGCTAATCTTTCTGGAGTTTTTCCGGCCAGTGTTTACTCCAAGAATGAGCTCAAATCCTTTGCTTTGTCATCAAGTGGTTCAGTATTCTTTGTAAGTGATTTGGAGAAGGGTTCTCAGGGTCCATGGTTCTCAAGGACCATGCCCGATATGGAGAAAATTAAAATAGAAAGGGGCTTCTTTTGATAAGAGCATTCTTTTTCAAAAGAGGGTAAAGTTTTAATGATAGAAACAGATCCTTCTGGAAGAATATTTTAGTAACTGCCATATACTTGCAGAACCTTTCAGAGTACTTAAATGAACCTCTCCATACTGATTGATGGCTCATCCTCTACTGTACGGAGGTAGAACAGAGGAAGTGGAGGATAAAGTGGGTCATTTTAGATATATTATTATATGTAATAATAATATATTAATAATAATAATATATTACCAGGATTGCCAAGATCACACCTAAAGCAAACAACCCTCTTCCATCTAAGTTCAACGAGAGAATTTAGTGTAAAACACTGTCTTCTTTTTCTTGCAAGTTCCATAGAAATTTGCTCCATATCTGCTCAAAATGTTTCTGAAAAAGCTCACATACCCTTTATCCTTTATCATGAAAACATCTCCCCTGATGTCCTGAGTGGCTTGACTAGCCCAATCCAGAGTCTATCGGGAACATCTTCTATCTGCAGCTACAAACGGCAGTGGGCGTGCACAACATCTGTGTGACTGCTGGGGCCGTGCACAAGGTAAATGGGGGTGTGGAGCAGAGCTGCAGGGGCTGCAGGCTTGCAGGGCACAGGCAGCAGAGGGCTGGAGGGCTGCAGGCTCGCAGAGCCAGGCCCAGGGGCTGCAGCCTTAGTTGCAGAAGGCAGCGGTGCGGACCTGGGAGAGGTCCCTGTGTGGAGGGGAACAGTTCCTTAACTCCGTACGTGTTTCTCTCCCTCCTGAGTCAGCCTGGCTTGGGCCTGCCCAGGGCTCAACTCATTATCTTGTTATCTTTACAACTTGATTCTCACTGCTCACAAGCACATTCTTTCCAAGTTTCTTAGCTGTAATCCCCAGAAATGGGGATGGACTCTAGTTGAGCCCATCTTTTAGTGCCAAGCCATCTGTAACAGCTAATTAATTGGTCCATGGATAGCCTAGCTTCCCTCGGGACAAAAGCTTTGGTCTGTGGTCACTTGTGTCTACAGGGACACGGCAGGCAGTGAGGCTTTGGGGGGTTGAGGGAGTGATCTAGATTCTGTGAACATGGGGAAGGTGACAGATCAGGCCTCAAGCAACACGGGTGGCGGCCTCCAGGAATCCCCTGGGAAGCATCTCCTTCTACCTTTACTCCCCGAGGGCCAACTGTGCCCTGGGGCCCAGGGACAGGATAGGACTCTTTCAGTCCACTCCAGAGCCCATCTGTTTTAGCCTGGGTTCTTTAAAACTTGAGAGTGGGCAAAACTTACTAAGATTTTATCAGGATATCAAAATGGACACGTGGGCAAAAGGAGCCCTGGCGATGAGTAAATGTCCTATCCTAATGCAAAATTTGCTCAACCTTATTAAAAAACAAGGAAAGGCTTAATTATTTCGGGCCTATGAGACTGGCAAAAATGTAAATATCCAGTGTTAATGAAAATACATATAGGAAAAAATGTCCTCTGATGCGCAGCGGAAATGCAGATCAAAAGCCTTGAAAAGGTACACACCCTCCAACTTATCAATTTTACTTGTAACGTACACAGTACTCTTCATGTGAAATAAATACAGCCCTTTAATTTTCTGTGACTGATCTTATTTCCTCTAAAGCACCCATCTTGATGGCAAGAGAGAGGAAACTAAATTTAGTCCACGTGACTAAAACCCAATTTAATTCAATATATAAACTGACCATTTAGATACTCAGCCTACCAAGGTAATTGCCTAGGCTCTCATCAGTTCTTCTGCTTCAACATAGGTTTAGGTACATAGAGGATGGGAAGGCTAACACATCCTATGGCAGTAGGGAAAAGGCTCTCTGGAATTCACATACGGTACAATCCCATTTCCACTATTAAAAGTGCAAGGGGTGCTGACCTCAGTCGGTTAAGCATCTGCCTTCAGCCAAGGTCATGATCCCAGGGTCCTGGGATTGAGCCCTGCATCGGGCTCCCTGCCCAGTGAGGAGTCTGCTTCTCTCTGCCTGCCGCCCCCCCCCCCCGCCCTCTGCCCCTTTCCCCACTTGTGCTCTCTCTCTCAAACAAATAAATCTTTAAAAAAAAAAATTAAAAGTGCATGTGTGTCAAAGAAAAAAGTCTGGAAAGATATAAAGCCAAGTCTTACCTTGGAGTTATATCTGGGAAGTAAAATTGCACTGGGCTACTACTGTCTTTTACATTTATGTTTTGGTTTAATTTTATAAGAAGCGTGTCTTAATTTCATAATCAGGAAAAAAAAAACCAATAATGATATTTCATTCTGATACAAAAACAAGTCCAACAGGATGTTAAGTAGGGTTTTGGCTGAAATGCCAAGATATGATAGTTATTGAGCATCAAAGGAAGGTATGAGCAGACCACAAAGATTTCAAAGGCAATCTTCAAAATCTGGTTAGCTGTGTCTTGGCCTTCGACCCAGGGAATCCCTCACCCAGAGAGAGGAAATACGAGAGTCAGGAGAGGGGAGGTTCAGGGAGGACTTTGTGAGGCGGACTTCCCTAGGAGAATATGCAGGGAGCAGATGCTCCCTCCCCTCCAGTCTGGTGAGAGAGGCTTCAAGGGGAGGGACCATTCTGGCAGCCTGACATGTGGTCACTGCTACAGGACCTAGACAATGGACCGGTGCTGGCTGGTTCAGGAAGACTAAGTAGACTTGGCTGAGAGAAAAGGGTCTGGGTGAAAACTGCTCAACTCTCTGCATGCCGGTCAAAGGAGACAGAAGTTCTGGGGACCAGGTGAGGGGGAGGCAGGGGTGGAGCCCAACGAAGGCTCCACAGCTCCACAACTTTCAGCAGTTAAAGACTGGGTGACAAGTGCTACAGCTGAGGCTGTAGGGAGTCGGGGCAGGGGGCCCCTGCTGAAGGAGAAGGAACTAGGTCAGAGGAACCCAGCAAGGGAGTCTCCCAGGACATCAGGGAAACCCCCCAAGATCGGCTTTCAGTATCTGCCAGGAGACCTACGGTCTCAGGGTCCCTGGGTATAGGGCCCACAAAGCCATTTCACCAGCACTATCCCCCTTCCCTCTCATTTTGCCACTTCAACGTTACAGGCCAGAAAACAGGGGCACCTGGGTGGCTCAGGTGGTTAAGCGTCTGCCTTTGGCTCTGGTCATGATCCCAGGGTCCTGGGATGGAGTCCCGCATTGCATCTCATGGCATCAGGCTCCTTGCTCCACGGGGAGCCTGCTTCTCCCTTTTCCTCTGTCTCTCCCTCTGTTGGTGCTCTCTCTCTCTTGCTCGCTCACTTTCTCTCTCTCAAATAAATAAAATCTTTAAAAAAGGCCAGAAACAGCAGCAAGAGGAGGAAGAAGTGAATAAGAGGAGGAGCTAAACACAACTCCCTCCCAGCTGCCCACAGCCCAACAGCCACTGGCCCTAGCTTTGGCGGGTAGGAGAGAAGTCTTATCTTTGAGTGAAGATTTAAATATTGATTACTATATTGGGCTGGACCTTTTTAATTATTTAATTAAGCCTGCATTTATGACTTAAAGTGACCCCCAGGTGTTTATGTAAGGGTGGCTGAGAAAAATTTATGAGCTTGGCAGGATTTTTATATACGGTCTTGGAAAAGACCATCCTAACCCCATTGGAAGGGATTAAAAACAGTGGAAGATGAAAATAAACTGGTGGCTTGGTGGACACAACCCATAAACCCTGCATATTCTGCATACTGGTTGTACAACATTCCTTTTTTAAAAGCCATTCTGCCTTGAGTTTCTAGATCTATTACCACAGCACCACTCAGATGTTGGCCAAGAGCTCCTTGTTCCTTGGAGGTCTGGTATGATGGGATTAGACCCGGCCAATTCCATGGCCTGCAAAAGTTGAGCTTGCCTAATAACTTGTGCTCATTCTCAGAGACTTACCCCCTGAGGTCTCCCCAGCTTCTTATTTCGGAGTCTGTTTTGCTTTCTGCTTTTCGCCCTCATCAGCCTGGGTGCAGAAATGAGTGTCTCTTAGCATTCCCTCTTTAGGAGACTCTCCTCACACAAAGCACAGTTGTGAGTTGTGCAGACTTTCCTGAAGGTTTTCCATCTTCTCAGAGTGGGGCAGGGTTAGGTGGTCAGGGGAGCTGTTTTAGTTAAAGTTCACCACAGTTACGGGGTGACTGCTATTATTCAGATAGAGGGTGCAATGCTGGAGATACAGAGTAGATGATATCTACCATCCGCAAGATATTTACAGGCTGGTTGGGGAGAGAATGTAAGAGAATACAGTAAGTGCCAGTTAGAGGCCAGGTTGCCGGGGGAGCACATGGTGGTGGGGGGAACGCAAACAGGCCTGTGGGGAGGGTGTGGGAAGTCAAGGAAGATTTCTCTCTGTGAAAAAATGGCAGATTATTTAAAGAATCAAATAGAACTTGAGAGTGCAGAAACACAGTCAGAGATGTTAAAAACTCAAGAGATGGGTTCAACCGTTTAGATGCATGAGAAGAGAGAGTCAATGAATTAGAAAACCTGGCAGAGGATGGGACGCCTAGGCGGCTCAGTTGGTTGAGTGTCCAATTTCAGCTCAGGTCATGATCTTGGAGCCCTGGGATGGAGCCAGCATCACGCTCCATGCTCAGTGGGGAGTCTGCTTGAGGAATTTCTTCCTCTCCTTCTGTCCCTCCCCCTGCTCACATGCTCTCTCTCTAAAATAAATAAATAAATCTTAAAAAGAAAAGAAAATATGGCTGAGGAAATGATCTAAAATAAAGAGAGACAACACAGAAAATCCAAAAGCAAGGGTAAGAGATACAGAGAATGCAGTGAGAAGATCTCGCTTTTATTTAGTTGGAGTCCCCGGAGGAGAGAGAATGAGCTGAGACAGTATTTGAAGAGAGAATAATTTTCCACAACTGAGGAAATACTTTAAGTTCAGAATCACAAAGAACAACAAATCCCAAGCAAAACTGATTATAAGAAATCTACTCTTGACACATTAAAATAAATCCGCAGAAAACAAAAGAAAAGAAAGAAAGATAGAGGGGGAAAAATATTGTTTTCAAAGGTGCAACAGCTAGACAGATGACTAACTTCTCAACAGCAACAGTGGAAACTGTAGTATCTTGAAAGGCTAAAGGTAAACTGCTAGTCTAAAATTCTACATCCAAAAAAAAATAAAATAAAATAAAATTCTACATCCAGCTAAAACCTCCTTCGCATACAAACACGAGAAGACATCTTTGGACAAAAACAAACAAAAAAATGATTTATTCACTAGCAAGAAACACTGTATTAATTTTTAATTCCTATGTAATAAATTACTACAAACTTAGCAGCTTAAAACTATACCCATTTATTTTTCTCACAGTTATGTAGATCAGAAGTCCAGGTAAGGACCAGTTAGGCTCACTGCTCAGAGTCTCACAAGGCTGAAATCAAGGTTTTCAGTAGGGCTAGGGTATCATCTGAGGCTGAGGTCCTCTTCCCATGATCATGTGGTCGAAAGTGAGGTCTAAAAGAAGCCTAAGACTTAAAATCATATAAAATATATTCTCTGATGCAATGAAATTACCGCCAGAAAAAAACAACTAAGAAAACTCCACATTTATTTGGAAATTAAGAAATGCTTCTAAATAAAACAGGCCAAATAAAGTATCACAAAGGAAATTAGAAACTATTTTGAACCGAATGTTAACAAAGTTTTTAATGTATCAGTTCCCATGGGATATAGGTGTGGCAAAGGGAAATTTATAGCCTTAAATGTATATATATATTACAAAGTAAGAAAGATCAAAAATTCATGAGCTAAGATTCAATCTCAAAAAGTTAGGAAAAGAAGGCATGGGATTCTGTATTATTATTCACAAAGACTCACTAACCCAACTCTGGGCCTCACCATCAGGTTAAGCCCTGTTTCTTGCTCTCGCTGATGGAATGCAGACAGGAGTGTGACGTGTCTAGACACAAGTTTTAGGATCCAACATCTAGTGCACCATACTGCCTCTTTTCCCTCTGCCATGATGACTGTCAGCGTTCTGGACAGTGGCTGTCCCGCCAGCTCAAGCCCCAGGGTAAAGACAATGTGGAGAAGAAACCAGCCAACCTGGACAGAACACGTAGAATGACTGAGAAATAACCTATGTTGTAGAAATGTCTGAGATTTTTTTTTTCTGGATTGTTTGTTATTGCAAGATAACCTAACCTATTCTGACCCTCACAGAAGTCCAAAAGAAGGGGCGCCTGCGTGGCACGATTGGTTAAGCAACTGACTCTTGGTTTTGGCTCAGGTCGTGATCTCAGGGTTGTGAGATTGAGCCCTACATCAGGCTCCACACTCCGCTTGGAGTCCATTTAGCATCTCTCTCCCCTCTCCCTCTGCCCCTCCCTCCTGCACACCCCTGGGCGGGTGTGTGCTCTTTCGCTCTAATAAATAAATAAATCTTAACAAAAAAAAGGAAGTACAAAAGAAACCCAAATACAGTAAAATAAATGAAATAATAAGGATAACAGCATTAAAGAAACAGCAAAGAATGTGCCATGGAAAAAAGTCAACAAAACCAAAAGCTGGGTCTTTGAAGAGACCAATAAAACTGATAAAACTTAAGAAATTATCAAGAAAATTAAAAAGAGAAAAAATTAAAAAGAGAGAATGTACAAATAACCAGTGCCAGGAATGAAAAAAGCAGGTATCACTATATATTCTCTAAGCACTAAAAAGATAGAGGATTTTATGAATAATTTTTGTTTAAAATGTGAGAAGTTAGATTAAATTAATATAGTCCTAGAAAAATACAACTTATTTAAAATTGATCTAGAAAGAAACAGAAATTTTAAATCCTATAATTTTTAAGTAGATTGAATCAGTACTTTAAAAACTTTGAATAGCTAAGGGAAAAATAATGCTTACTGTATACAAACACTTTGGAGGACAGAAAACAAATGGTATGCGCCCCAATTCATTTATACGGCTAGCTCAACTATGATACCAAAAGCTAGTGAAGATAGTTTCAGAAGAGAAAATTTAGCCAAACCTCACTCATGAACACAGATACAAAAATTCTAAATAAAATATTATATGAAGCAACATCTAAAAAGGAAAATACCTTATAACCAATGTGGTAGACAGTATGACAGCTCCCAAAGAGGTTTACATCCTAATCCTCAAAACCTGTGAAAGTGTCATTTTACATGGCAAAAGGGATTTGCAAAGGTGACTGAATTAAGGCCCCTGATATGGGCAGATTATCCTGCGAGCCTGTAATCACAAGAGTCCTCCTAAGAGGGAAGCAGGAGGGTCAGAGTCAGAGAGATGTGCCCATGGGAGCAGAGATTGGAGTGATGGGCTCTGATGGAGGAAAGGACCACCAGGCAAGGGATGCTAGTCTCTAGAAACAGGGAAGGGCAAGGAAACATTCTCCCCTAGAGCCTCCCGGAGAACTGCAGCTCTGCCAACACCTTGATTTAGCCAACAAGACCCGCTTTGGACTTCTGACCTCCAGAATGGTAAGATAATTAGGGTGTGGTACTTTAAGATACTATATATTTGGGAATTTGTTACAGAAGCGATGAGAAACAGATACAACTAAGTTGATCTTATTCTAGAAATACAAGGATGCTTCAACATTGGAAAATCAAAATCGTTCTCCGTATAAGTAAATTTGAAGGAGAAAAATCATATGACTGCTCAATAAATAGAAAAATAATTCACAAAATTCAACTCCAATCATCATTTAAAAACCAAAACAAAAGCAAAACTTTTAACCAACTAGGATTAAAAGGATTTTTCTAAACCAGATATCCTCTATCAAAGGTTGGGGTAAAATCAGCATGTTATACACCAAAACTCCTATAACACTGTTTGTCATTATACTTCAATAAGAAAGAAAGAGAGGGAGAGAGAGAGAGAGAGGAACGGAGGAAATAGGGAAGTTGGGGGTAAGCAATGAAAGTAATTACCATAAAAGAACAAAAGTAATTATCAAGGAATGCAATGGAGTAATTACCATAAAAAGCCAGCAGTTACATTTAGAAATAACAGGATTGTATTTGGGAAGGGATATACTGGGGGTGTCTGGAATGCTGGTAAAGCCCTATTTTTTTCCAGGTGGTAGTTAATAAGTGCTGCACAATAATTATGTTTTATGCACCTTACTTGTGTTATTTTTCAGAACAAAAATGTTTTTTAAAAGGTAGAAAAGAAAGAAAGGAAGCCACCGGCTGGCTCAGCGGGTGGAGCATGTGATTCCTGAGCTCAGGGTTGTGAGTTTGAGCCCGAGGTTGGGCACAGAGATTACTAAAAAAACAAACAAACAAAAACTTAAGAAAGGAAAGAAGGGTTTGAAAAGGAGATAGAGCAAAGCTACATTTTAAGATTTTAAGACCTAAAACTGCTATAATCATTGAAGGGCAACCACTCGGGTTGGTCTTAGGAGTGGAGTTTAAAAGTAG
>CM053610.1:54889198-54933552 GCA_028646535.1 Procyon lotor
CAGCTAACATGAGCCGAAAGGCTCTGAGCGCTCCTAGGTTGGGCTCACTTCTCACCTCCAGGATCGCAGTATCCGGGCAGAGAACCAGCGCTGGCAAAGGCTAGGAGAAAGTGTGGGCCCCCACTCTGGGGTAGGTACCCATTGTGACAGTCCTGCAAAAAGACACAAGAAGGCTCCGAGGAGAGGCAGGAGTCATCTGGGACCCCAGGGAACAGAAGGGACCCAGGGGATGGGAGGCAAGTCAGTGCACGGAGGAGGTGCTAGTATCCCAATCATGAAATGGAGCAGGGGTAGGGCTAAAGGGCATCTCAGGGCTCTCATCTCCCAGGCCTGAGAAAACTTTTTAATATTCTAGGATTCTGAAATTAATGTAATAAATAATCACTGAGTGCCCATTACACAAAAGCATAAAGAATTCACGGTTTTTGAAGCTCACCTTTATAAGGGCCTCATCCCTCACCTAATGATTACCTGCAGGTTTTCTGGCAGCTGTCAAAGGGAAAGACTGACCCTATAGCCAACAGAGTTTTCATAGCAACATTCTAGGAAGGCCGGCTCTGCTAGCCAGTCTCCACTACTAATCATTAAGACAACATAGGCCAGAAATGCTAAGAGCCAACAACCACCGTCCTAAGTGAAAGCTGATTTCCAAATGTTAGGACTGTGGGCCATGTGACTACAGAAGACAGGGCTGGCTCTGTATCCCACACACTGGTGATCTGGGTGCACGAAACGACTGTTCGCTATGAAGAAAAGACTTAATTATACTCAAATTTAGGGTTTTCAGGATTCCTGTTGGGAACACAGGGCTCTGGGAGCCCCCGAATGGCAAAGAGCAAGAGTCTGAGAGAAGAGGCGAGTAGAGGTGGGGAGGGCATGTCTCCACCTCTGGATGGTCTAATTACTCCCAGCACTGTGACAATGAGTATAAATCAGAGTGATGTGATGAAGTGAGGGGATGTGGTAATAATCACACAGAATGCTTCTTTGCATCAGCACACAGGAAAAATCAAAACTGCCCGCACTCAGCCTACCGTTGACATTGACATGAGTTTTTGAGTGTAGGAAATGCTTGCCTGCGATGAGAAAAGTTGTAAACAGCTATTGTTTTTTGCAGAAATTTCAAGACGTAACTTTTTTTTTTTTTTAAGCAATCTCTACACCTAACGTGGGGCTTGAACTCATGACCCCAAGATCAAGAGTTGCACGTTCTACTGACTGAGTCAGTCAGGCGCCCCTCAAGAAGTAACCTTTCTTCTTCTCTCTTTAAGACTTATTTATTTGAGAGAGAGTAGGGGAGAGAGCAAGCAGGGGGGAGGTGCAGAAGGGGAGGGAGAAGCAGGCTCCGTGCTGAGCAGGAGGACCAGCGGGTCCTGCATGGGACCCGCTGGGATCATGACCTGAGTCAAAGGCAGATGCTTAACCAGGGGAACCACCCAGGTGCCCCAAGAAGCAACCTTTTCGGTGAACTTGACAACTTTTCGATAGACTACATCTAACCACTGTTTATTCTCTAAGACTCTTTGAAACCCTTGCCCCCAAATCCTCACCTTGTGCTGTCCACCAACACTCAACCATTGTATCGTGATTCTTGTCCAGTCCCAATTAAGCCCCTCATTGGAAAAGGGCCTTAAAATAGACCCAACACTTCATAAATATCTCGATGTGGCCCCCCCAATACAGATGCTCCTGTGACTAGGCACAGACGTATCTTCCCTTCCTGCGATCAGAACCCAGCTTTGCACTCTCACAAAGTTGTTTGATACTGTTTTCAGGAAGCAGTATTCGACTATGGGGCCCACAGAGACCTCCTCGCCACTGTGGTCAAGACCTTGACTCAGAAGGGGTGCTCCTCTGAGGCCCTCAAGCCCCTCAGGAGTCTTTTAGACCATGGCAGTGAGAGATGTAAGTCTTGCCCTGGGCCTGAGCTCCCCAAATATGAGGTCTATTTGTCTCCAGTAATAAACCCTTTCAGGAGTCCTCTGATCACCTGACCATATTGGAAAATCTTTTCTCCTTGGTCGATATCTGTCTTATTACGAACAACAGGACTCCTTGTCTCTTTCCATCCTGCGTCATTTTTGGTTTGCCTCTGTAAGAGCCAAGGTGACAGTGGCAAGGACAGATACAGGTCCCAGTAAACATGTCCCTAACCTGGCCCAAGGACAAATTTTGTCCTGGGCCCCTTATGAGAACTTTCCTCAGACTTGTTTTGAGATTCAGTAAAGATCTCTCGACACGTTCCATCTGCTGGGAAGTATAAATTCTTTGGAGCTGCAGTTGGAGAAGGTCTAGCTGTGAGGTTGGGGGCCCTGAGCCATAAGGTGTGTAACCAAGTCTTGACTGACCATTTCCAGGCTCTCATGGCTCTCAGTATAAACCTCAGTCCATGCCTTCCTCAGGCCAGACTTTTGCTTCTTACGTGTATTTATGCTATACCCAAATTTGTGCACTTGTCTTTCCAAATAGCATCATTTCACCAAGGATAATTTAGAATTACAGTGGCCACAGCGAGAAAGTTTCGATATGAACAAAGTTATTTACTTGAGAGGTGCCTTAGAATGTAAAGGCAACATAATTCCAAGCCCCTAATGGTCTTTATTATTTTTTATTAGCACAAAGAAGCATCCAAAAGAAACTAGATTGCAAAGTTACTCGTTAACGGATTGCTTGGCCAAAGCAAAAGAAAAATGTGAACGACTTAAATCTTTTAGATTCCCCCCAAACCACAACTCAAGCCTACTGTCCTCTTCCCCCATGCTGTGCTCCTCCATCTCCTGCTGCCCCTCTATCTCTGCCTCTGACTCGCTCCCCCTCCTTCTTGGTGAGCCAGGTACCCCAAAGCTCACTTACCTCTCTAAGGTGAACCTGCGCAACAGAGAAAACCTCTTATGGTGGATTCTAAGCTCTGATGTCATTCTCAGCGGAAAGCCATCGTCAGAGACTCTGCAGGGCCTAGACAAGAGAGGAAACATTGCAGAGGAATTTAGAATCATTTGAGAAACATATAGCTCAGAGCAGACAAATATATTCCAATTCACTCCTATGTGAGTGGGAAGGTCAACAAGTTCAATGAAAAAGAATGGGAAGCCCACCAATGGTGACTAAAAAGGCCATCAACTGCACAAGGAACCGAAGGGGTTTAGGAAACCTACAGATTTGGTCAGGCTCTTTTGGAGGCTAGCCTCTGTCTTTCCTGTGAAAATAGATTGTGCTCTGGTTCAGTTTTTCAAGCAGAAGAAGGAGCAGTGTGATGGAGAGACCTCAGGGATAGGTTAATACCTATAGACAGCATGTAGGAGTTGATCCTGAAGCAGACATGACCCCAGCTCATTCTCTTATCCTTCTGTGAATGGCCTTGAACCAGAAATAGAGGAGCGACGACGTGCAAGCAAAAACTAGAGTGGGAAAGAGCCCCACGGCCAGACCTCCAAAAGAGTTCTAGAACTAAGAAATGAACAATGAAGATATGAACACCCTCAGTGAGGGTGTTCAGTTTCTCTTCTACTCTTAAACCCACAAGGAAACATTTCTCTAAAAATTAAAGGACAACCTTACAGATGTTTTACTGATAAGGACACAAAAATACCAATCTTAAACCTGACCGCTGTTACACAACCTTTTCCTTGGAGTCTTCGAACTTCTCCAGTCACACGTTTATCCTCACCAAATCTTCCCCAGGCCCCAGCCCATAACCATCAGCCTCAAACCTTGAATCAAGGAACACCACACTCATTAATTTAGTAGCAAGGGATTTACTGTGTGAATGGAACTGCCATATTAAATATTTTCCCTGATGGTCCCTTCCCTTCCGGTCTGGTCCCAGAGGACAGCCCTATTCATAATAAGATCCCAGCTCATTCAGATAATGATTTACCAGTACTTCTGTGTGTAAATCAAGCAGACTGAAGCTCTTTTATCAGCAAAAATTCTACAGATATTCTCCTGGAGTTAAACCCATCAAAGTTCAATCTCTATGCAAACTTGCATAATAGCCTCTAAAACAAGGTAATAAAAGAAGGAATAAAACTAATAATCAAAAGCCTTAAAGAAAGAGTCTCATAACCTTGTCTCAGTCTTCTTGACACTCCTATCCTCTTGGTTGAAAAGCCCAGTGGGCAGGAATTATAGATTCGTTTAGGACCCCAGGGCTAGGATCAAACTCAAATAATAATTCTATCTTCAAGGCCTACAGAGACCATGTGTTTTACACTTATAGATCTATGTCAGACCTTTTTTGGTGCCTATTTTTTTTAAGATTTTATTGTTAAGTAATCTCTACACTCAACATGGGGCTTGAACTCACAAGCCCAAGATCAAGAGTCGCACACTCCACCCATTGAGCCAGCCAGGTGCCCCTCTTTGGTGTCTCTTTAAATCAAAAGTTAACACTTCTTCTCCAGGGAAAATCAACAATAGTACCTGGGTGACCACTATGCCTCAGTTCACTGTTTACAGGACAAGACAAGACATCCCATGGAGGAAAATCCCTTACTCCAGACAATGAGCTGTGCGAAGGGTGTCTGGCCAGTAACTAAGACAATTATGAGGATCCTTGGGCCACTGCAGGCAGAACATTCCCAACTTCTCTGAAATGGACACACATTTAATTTGACCTACTCAAGTCCTTGCTAACCAAACCTTTTCCCTGGGAACCTGAACAAGAACAGACATTTTCTGAATTCAGATGAGCTCTTCAGTACCCTCCCATTCTGGGCCTAACCAAATGTCATAAACCTTCAACCTGTAAGTACATGAGAGATCTCTCCAAGCCCTCAACTTCGTGAGAATTGGGACCAGCTTCTCTTGTCACCCAGCGACAAGAGCCTCCCCACCTTGTCCAGGGGTAGCATCGAAACTAGCAGAGTCTTGGGGCGCCTGGGTGGCTCAGTGGGTTAAAGCCTCTGCCTTCGGCTCAGGTCATGATCTCAGGGTCCTGGGATTGAGCCCCACATCGGGCTCCCTGCTCAGCAGGGAGCCTGCTTCCCCCTCTCCCTCTGCCTGCCTCTCTGTCTACTTGTGATCTCTCTGTCAAATAAATAAAATTTTTAAAAATAAATAAATAGTTAGATAGATAGATAGATAGATAAACTAGTAGAGTGTGTCAGCTTGGCTGGTCCTTCATTCGGTACCATCCTCACTGCTTCTTAAAATTAGTTACACCTTTCTTAGCAGGTCGATTTACCTCCTGTGAGCTCCAGTACTTTCTCCGAGGTGCTAAGACTGCCAGGCAGTGCCCTCCCTCACTCTGTTAAGCAATGAACCCAGCTTCTCCTGATCAGCAAGTTATTTTGGTAGCCATTTTGCAGCCTGCAAAGCACAACGATCTATATCAGAATTTGTCCCAAATTCTCATCTGAGAGATTTCAAATTATTAAAAAATAAAAACAGCCACTACACTTTCTACACGCCTTTTATTTTGGCAAATATTACTAATACAATCATGGCTGCTCTTAGCTCTCATTCCTAGTCTCTACTCCCCTGAAAAATGCTGGTCACTAGCAGGCTGGGGGCTTATCTCTGCTGGAAAAGAACCACAAAGGGATCAGGAGTGTGGCTGCAGTGTTGAGGACCAGCTCATTGTAAGATCTAACCATAATACGGTATTCCTCTCTCCCATGCCCCATACTCACACAAATCTTGGTGCACGAGTGCAAGGAAAAAGGAATCTTGGTGCACGAGTGCAAGGAAAAAGCAGGAATTCTTCAGTTAGTTCCCCAGAGTCCGGCAGCCTAGGGGCAGGGCTGGCAAAGGATGAGGGAGGAAAACAGGAGGAGGGGAGGTTTGCTTATTTCTATCAGGGCTGCCTTCCCCTCCTCAACTCTGCTATCCCCTGCCTGCCCCAGGGCTGACTCTGGGCCGTGTCAGCCCTGGGGCAGGGTATTCTCAGAGCACCCTCATCCCAAGGACATGCACAGCTCTCTCCAACTGAAAGCTGGTTCTGGTGGCCAGAAAGGGCAGCCAAAGGCTAATCAAATGCCAGTTAGAGGAGGTGACAGCAATAGATGCGGTGTTTGTGTAAATGGAGTAACCTGGCCCTAAATTCCAACTGTCCAGGTTGTCTCTGTTTTCCTATTTCCTGGCCCCTGGGAGTTCAGAACAGACCCCAGGTGCTCAGAGGAGCAGCTAAGGTCAGTTAATACTGTCCCCCCAGCAAGGAATGGAGCTGCATTTGGAATCTGGATTGGAGGGTATCCACCCCACCCACCAGGGCGTTGTGGGGGTGGGGAGCAGAAGACTGGCCTTCAACAGATAATCCCAGAGAGCAAAGAGCCCGGGGGGACTGACTAAGCACCAGGAGCCTGTGCTCGGCTCAACAGAACCTTACCACAGTTACAGCTGTCCAGAAGTGCGAAACAGTGGGGTCTCCTGACACCGAAAGCGGTCCATTCGTCAGACAGTGCCGAAGCTCTCCACCTTGAGCAGGAATGTGGACACCTACCTCTTAGTTGTCTATACTATGCTTAAAAGCTTGCCCTGACTTTCCCTTTGGGGTCTTCGGTCTGCACTACGCAATATGTCTATCTCTTACATATAGGGGAGTTTTCTGGTGTCACTGTGATTTCTTGCATGATGGCCTCAATCCTCACACTGGCCTGCCAGCCGCCCCAGAGGCGGGCCCCCCTAACCAGTCCCTGCTCCTTCAGGCCACCCTGTAATCCCTTTAACTTCTTAGTACCCCACAGCGCCAGGCTAAGCCCTGCCGTGAGTTTCGACAGCAGTCTTCAGACACCAGAATTAAAGAAAGACCAAGTTGGAAAACAGCTTAACACCTTTAAGAACTCCAGGGTAACGGGAGTCCGCAAAGGACAGGCCAGTCAGGTCGTGCGGGGGGAGTCAGGTTGGAAAGAGGAACTTCGCTGTTAAAAAAGAAAATGGAAAGTCTCTAAGAGTGTAGACGCCCGGAGAGTCGAGGGGCTCTGTACCCGGCTTGTTGCGCTCCGCCCCCGTCCCCCGCTCCCAGCGCGAGCACCCCGGGGTGGGTGCAGGGCCGCGCGTCCCAGCGGGGCCGGCTCCCGGGAAGGCTCACTCTCGCAGGCGAGGGCGACCGCCTGGCCCGCCGGCCTGCCTCTCCCCGGATTTGTGACGTGCCGGGGGCAGCGCCGGTGACGAGGCCACCACACAAAGCCGGGGCGCCGGCCGGGGGTTCCCCAGGCCAAGGGCCCCGATGGGATGGGGAGGGGGCGGGGAGCGAGGCGCCCCCGGGCGCCGGGGCCCCGCGCAGTATTAAAGTGAGCGCCGAGTCGGCGGCGGCGGCGGCTGCGGCGGCGGGGGCCTGGCGCTGGCGGCGGGGCGGCCGCGAGCGCTCGTCGCGCGCCTGGCTGCTGTGGCCGCGCTGGCCGCCCGCGCGCCCGGCTCGCCGAGGCCGCGCCACGCCCCCGCGGAGGTGGAGCAGCGGCCAGGGGCGGGTCCGCAGCTGGCGGCGCCCGGGCCCGGGGCGGGGGCTGTGGCAGCAGCTGCAGCAGCGGCGGCGGCAGCAGCGCCAGGAGCTGCTGCAGCAGAGGCGGAGGCTGCTCCTGGACGCGTCCGGGCCGCGCAGCCGGAGCCCCAGCCCGGAGGCGTCGGGCGGTGCGCTGGGTGCTGCTGCTGCTGCTGCTGCCGCCGCCCGCCCGCCGCCGCCAGGGCCCCCGCTACCGCCTGGGCCCCGGCCGCCTCCCGCGCCCCCGCCGCCCCCGCCCGCTTGTGCGCCCCAGCCGGGACGCCGCCCCCGGCCGGGTCTCCACTTCTCGGCCGCACCTCCCATGACAGCGCCCGCGCGAAGATGGCTGCGAAGGGCGCGCACGGCTCCCACCTGAAGATGGAGAGCGAGCTGGAGCGCTGCCGCGCCGAGGGCCACTGGGACCGCATGCCCGAGCTGGTCCGGCAGCTGCAGACGCTGGTCGTGCCCGGCGGCGGAGGCAACCGGAGAACCAGCCCGAACGCCGTGTTCACCTCTCTGGACACCGGTGAGTGAAGGAGGGAGGGGGCTGGCTCACGAACGCCCCGCGCGCAAAACGCGCCGCCTCCTCCAGGAAGCGGGCCCGACTGCCCCCCGGCCGCCGACGGCCGCCTTCGGTATTACCCTTCCTGTAGTGCTGGTTTTAGGAGCAACCAGAGTAATGAGGAAGGTTCTTATGCCCGCCCCAAGAGAAAAACCACAGGCAGGTTTGGGGGCTTTAGGGGAGAGAGAGAGAAACGGCTCTCACTCCCTGCCCTTTGGGATCATGTGGGCAACTGTGATCTACTGTGAAATGGTGGTATCGGCATGGATCAGCTCAGGGCAAGGGCTGGACTCCTACGCCGTCCCTAAACTCCACAGGTGAAGGCTATCTGTCTCTCCTTGCTCTCACCTCCTCCCTCCACCCGAGTCCTGTTGACAGCGGTGCTCTGTCCACAGCAGACAGGGCTGCGTTGGCGAGAGCGCCTGGGTGGAGTGGTGAAGCGGGAAAGAGGCCTGGTAAGCCTCAGTTTCCTCATTTGCGGTCGGACTCGGGACCCATCTAGCCCTGGCACTCGGTGGCTTTGGCAGTAGGGCTGGTTTGCCTGGGCTGGGCTCTTATGCTGGGGCGGGAAAGCACCCCGATGTGGCAGTCAGGGGAACACCCCGCTCCAGTCTCCAGCCTCAAATCCTGTTCCTGATGCCCATAGCTCAGCCTGGAGCGCCCTCCCCCAGCTCTCTTTGTGCACCACCACTTTAGAGCCTTGTGGAAGGAGGCAAGGAGTCAATGAATGCAGATATGGAGAGGTTTAAAGACCGCCCAACCTGTGGAATAATAATAATAATAGTAGTCATAGCTAACACTTACCCAGCACTGTCCTGTGTGCCAGGCACTGTCCTACTAAGCGCTTCAGTCAACTCATTAATTCCTCCCAAGAACCCCATGAAGCAGGCACTCTTGTTTGCCCAACTTGCAGATAATGGAAACAGAGGCTCTGAGAATTTAAATAACTTGGTCATCCAGTCAATAAGTGGTAGAAGCAGGACTTGAACCCAGGCTCCTGAGTATATCCTTTTCACCACTGGCACTGTTACCTCTTAATGATGGGTAGCACAAATTCCCAGCAGGAGGAGTTGCCAAAAGGGATGGGGATGACCAGAGGGCAATCGTGTGGTGGATGGCGGAGCTCAGAGGAAAAGGACTTTTTGGGAAGCAGCAGAATGTGTATTGGCCTCAGGCTGGTATTGGGAAGGGCAGAGTGTGTTTGCCCAGTGAAGGGAAGGATAGAAGGATGCTGAGTGGGGGGGCCACATAACAGAGACAGACAGTCGGTTTGGGGATTGGCAGTGAGGGGCAATATAGTGGGGTGGGGCTTCTGAGGGTGGAAATGGACCCATACACAGAGCACTGGGGCCTAGATGAGTTAGGGGGATCTGAGTAAGGTGGGTGGCACCGAGAAACATGCTGGGCCAACACAGAAACCTGACCTCCTCAAGTTCATATGGGTCTGTATTTCCTAAACTGCTTTTACAGGTCTCGAGGAGATTACATAGTTAATTGGTATCCCAAGAAGAAAGAACTTAGGGAGCCCAAAAAGAAACTGGACCTAATAAATTCAATAGTGTTAAACAGACTTTTTTTTTTAACTGCAGAGCTTTTCATAGCCTTTATTTTTATCTATTTTTTTAGAAAAGAGTTATTTGAGAAAATGAGTGAGTAAGAGAGCACAAGTGGGAGAAGGGGCAGAGGGAGAGGGAGAAGCAGACTCCCCACCAAGCAGAGAGCCCAATGTGGGACTTGATCCCAGGTGCCTGGGATCACAACCCAAACGGAAGGCAGATGCTTAACTGACGGAACCACGAAGAAGCCCCTTCAGAGCCTTTAATATGTTCACTTCCCTATGATGTACAAGCCAAGATTGGAGTATGAGTAGCACATTTCTCAAACTTGCCTTGACCATATTCTACGAAGCATCGTTGGGAAACACTGATAGGGTAGTTTATGCACCGTATGGTACGGTTATAAAATGTTTCCCTACTTTTTTTTTTAATTCTTCTAAACAACCTTGTTGGGAGAGCAGGAGTTATTGTCTTCATTTTAGACATCGGGACACCAAGGCCCAAAGAGGTCACGTCGTGTGTATGTGGCAGAGCCGGTATGCAAGCGTCAGTTCTGCTGGCAAGCCTACTGCTAGTGAAGGTGGGGGCGGGGCATGAGGCGCCTGACTCGGCTTCACTGTGGGGACTGCCCGGCACAAGGAGGGAAACAAGGAGGGAGACGTGTGGGGGGCAGCGGGCTCTCTTCTGCCAACTTTAGGGTTTGGTTCTGCAAATGATTTTTCTCCCACTGTTAAGTCTGGATACACTATCCCAACACACACACAAGCATACACACAGACGCACACAGGGAAGGAAAATAAATGACTCCAAGACCTATGCGTAGAGCACTTTTGGGATCGTCTGCTATTTTGATTCTCTCTCAGGGTTCCTTGATCACTTGAGGGATTGAGGGCCTGTTTTTTTGGAGCGGTATAGCACTGACCCCTTCGGCCCAGAAGGGGGATTCTTATTGTACTGCATGGCTTGTTAGACTCTTAACAGTCAGGGACCAGAAACTTCAACAGTTACGTATTTGCGGAGAGGAGGGGGAACATATTGAGGGGGGGCACTAAACCCCAATTGAACCCGGTTTTACACACCGAGGCCCTGAGCCCTGTTTGCATCTGCAGGGTTTCCTAGAGAAACTAAAAACCACTCCCAGGCCATCTATTTCAGTCCAGGGGGCCGGATGGGAGGACCCTCTGGGGAGTCGTCCTCTTTGGGGTCTGGTGGGAGTGTAGAGTCAGGAGATGCTCAGACTGACGGCCCCTCCCCCTCTTCTCTGGGGAGGCTGCTCCCACCACCTGCAGGGGGAGGGGGAGTGGGGGAGGCAGGGAGGGGGAAGAAGGTGGTTGCCACTGTTTGTACATTTGCTCTCTAACACATCCGGCTTAGATTCGGTCAGGATGGAGCAGGGGAACCCCAGAGTGTGGCTGGCTCTGATGGAGTCGGTTCGTGTAAAAACAACCCAACCAAGCGGTTAAAGAAAAACCAATGAATATTATGAAAAATTTCTAAAACCTCAGAAAAGCAGAACAATGGATCCCATGCATGTATCCATTAACCAGCGTCAGTGATTATGAACTCAAGAATGATCTTGTTTGAGCTACACGCCAACCTATTTTTTCCCCACACTGAATACCGTAGTAGGTACTCATTAATAAGAACTCTTTTCTCTTTCGGTTGCGAAGAGATTTATTTACAGCAGTGTGTAAGCACATACATAAAGAAGGGGTGACTCTCGGGAGCCAGTGTGGGACCCTAAAAAAAAAAAGGTTGTTTTTCTTAATTGAGATCAGATTTACACTAAAGAATTCTAAAGAGAAATGAGGATTTTAGTAAGTCAGAATGTCATGGACAAGATGATTTGGTGTGAGATAGGATGATGGTTTAGAGAGTGGGTTGGAATTTCTTTCTTTTTTGCAGTCTTCTCTTTTTATGTAATCAACTGTACGATCCTCTCTTTTTTGGCCAAATAAGAGCTCTTTTGAAAAAAACAAAACCACCGTACCATTATCACCACCACCCCTCCACCACTGAAATCCAGTGATTTAATTTTATAGTTCATTTGCTACAATTGGGATCCTACACATTGCTTTTGCTTAGTAGTTTGGGTGTCTCTTTTCTCCCCCAGCATTTTTTTTGTTTAATTTCAAACATTCAGCAAAATTAAGCTATACTTACTTTATCACATATCTGCCCCTCTATCCATCTATCCATCCATCTAAAGTCTCTTAATCGGTAGTCACCCCATCTTTTTTTTTTTTTTAACTAAATGACTTTTTTTTTTCCTTAACTGGAGATTGTTCTGAGCATTTCTTCAGTTGGCATTAGAGGGGGCGTGTTTGGGGCAGGTGGCCTCTCACTGGTTTTGGCCTCTTCCTCCTCTCGCTGTGGTTGGAAGTTCCCAGCCCTCTGCGGTCCTGTGTGGTAAGCAGCTGCAGAGACCACTGTGTCCTCGTTTGACGTTGTGGGGAAGGGCGTACCTGGCCACACCCAGGTTTCTGACTGTGGATCGGCAGGCTGTGGAGAGGGGGCAGTACCCTGCAAGTGTGGTTTCTGGGGAAGGGGCATGTATCTTTGAAGTGGGTCCCTGGAAGCTAGCTGCTAGAAGCCTTCAGAACCAAGTGGGTGGGGAGTCCGAGGGACCATTCAGTGGGGGCCTCCTTGGGGCCTCTGCCCAGGGCAGGGGGCTGGCCCGGGCTGCACAAATCCGTACTCAGGCTTCCAGAGTCTATTCACTGTCAGGAAGGTCTTCCTAATGCCTCTGGGAGGGGAGAAGCTGGAACACTTTACCCAAATCTGGAATAAGGAGTAGGTTTCAGACAAGATGATAAAAACCCATGTTTTACCTTCAAAGAAGGAAGAATGGGAAAGCCTCAAAACCACCTGGATTCTTATTGAACAACTGGAAATCTAGAACTTTTAATTCTAAAATAGTCTTCAGTCTCATAGATTGGCCAGTTGGGAATGGCGGGATGGTCAAAGGGGAAGGACGGCAGATTGGAGAGGGAAGCGATGTGGGCAAGGAAGAAAACAGTCAGTTTGGTTCCCCACCCCTGCCAAATGTCTGCTAAACCAAACACAGACCGTTTACAGCCCCTAGACTTCTTTATTTCTAAACCACCAGGAGCTCTGCTCCACATGGGCTGCAGGGCAGACAGCCTGTGGCTGTGTCACTGAATGTAGTATGATGTTGTGGGCTGGGACCATAGCAGTATTATGTATCTTTATTATCGTCTATGAAATGGTAGTAATATCTACCTTTTAGGGCCGTGCAGATTAAAGGATACTAAACAATAAAGTACTTGGCACTCAGTAGGCCGTCAGCAAACACTGGCCTCCCCTTTTGCAGTGAAAGGTACTCTATAGTTCAGGGCAGTGCTTACTCTCATGTATGTTTTTTTAATTCCCAATTTGTTGGGCTCTGATACATTCATAAGATACACAAACCGCTGTGTCTCATTTTTTTATTATTCATGTCAACAGATTCAAAATTATTGTGTCACATTATAATCAACTGGGTGACAGACACAGACCCACCCCAGTCCACCCACCACACTTGGAGCAGCAGGTGTTCAGAGGACACGCCCCTTCTTTTGAGGAGAGGTGTGTGCCCTGGGGAGTCTTTCCAGATTCGGGGTTGCTGGAGAGGAAGCTGGTTTCTCTGGGCTTGCAAGGAACAACAGAGCCAGCTCCTGCTATTGGGTGGTGGAGGCAGGACCTGGTGGGGAGCTGCAGGTGAGCAGGAACCAGCCCAGGAGGGACTATGGAGGGAGGGACTCAGTCCCTCAGAAGGAGCAGGCTCCTAACTCTACCAGGTTGGAGAGGGAGAGCGCATGCCCAGTGGCTCACAGCTCGGGAATGCTGCTCAGGTCCCCACCGCTCAGCAGCCCAGCCCTCCTCCTAGCTGACATTTGGAAACGGAGAAGATTGCCTCTCATTCTCGAGTTGACTTAGATTTTATTTTTGCCTAGATAATATATTCCAATGGGTCGGCCTTCCAAAGGGACCAAAAAGTAAAGTGAAAAGCCTCCCTCCATCTCTGCCACCTTCCCCGTAAGCCAGAAAGGCCATCGGGGTATGTGTGTATCCTGTCATGTGTTTATACATAAATACACGTTTGTGTCCACTGTGTGCACTCTGCTTTCTTACTGAGTTGTCTTGGAGTTCATTCTCTAACAGCGCAGGCAGAGTGTCTCATTCGTTTCTATGGTGGTGCAGTGTCCCTTTCTATGGAAGTGCTATACTTTATTTAATCATCCTCCTGTCAATGGACATAAAAGTTGTCTCTAATTTTCTGCTATTATAAATAATGCTACGAGAATGACTTACTGAATCAGTCATGATACACATGTGCCAAGACCTCCCTCTGTAGCAGTGGGATTGCAGAGTCGATGGGGTGCACAGAGTTTTGATATACATCATCAAGTTGCCCTTTCTAGAGGTCCCACCAACATCTGCACCACAGTGATGGAGGATAGCTTGGACAAGTACTTTTTTGGCCATTTCCTCCAAATGTTAATTTTCGAAATCACGAGATAGACAGCAAAGGATCACTAATGGACTGTGGCATCCTCAGAAGGAAAGCCTCCAGGGACTGCTCTCTGGAATCTGAGCTTTCAGGCTGTTCTCTGCGGGGAATTTCCTCTCTGGGGAGAGACTCTTAGAGGCCTGCCATTTGGGGTCCGTGGCTTTGAGCTGTGAGCGAGCTGCAGTGGTCCTGAGAGTAAGGAGTGAGTGGCATTCCTGAGGGGGTCTAAGAATGCCATCCTGGCAAGTAAAAAGAGCTCTGGGAAGGCTGGGGACCAAGCAGACCTTCCTGGAGGCATTTTGGGTTGACACATGACTCCCTGAGCCTCTTGTCTTTGTCACCCAGCCATGGAGAGGATCCAGATCCCTTGGCAGCTATTTTCTGGGCACTTCTGTTGTGCCCAGGTGGTGGGCCTGTCCTCACCCTGGTTGCAGGGGAGCGGCAGCAAACCAGTCACACTGAGCACAGCCACCCAAGTGTGGTCGTGAAACCACACGTGACCTCAAAGCGCTGGGGATCCCACCCATTCCCAGATCGCCTCTGCTGTGGGTAGCAGGCATGTGGTGGTCACAAGCCTGGAGGTTTCAGTGCTGTGTGGGGAGGGGCCAAATAGAACCAAACAGTATAAATTCCCCTGCCAGGCAGCGAGGTCTGGAGATAGGCTGACATATGTGAGAGAACCCCAGAAAGTGCCAGGACTAGACGTGGCCACGGGTTTGCCCTGCTACACCAGTACATCGGCTTCCCGCCTTAACTCTTTGCTCTCATTGCTAGGTTATCCCTGGTTATGGTAAAATGCCGTAAAAATGCAGAATACGGCTATGGTTACACGGAAATTAGGAGCTCATGAAAATGCATTAAGCCACCTCCTGTATTTTTCCTCTTGGGCTGTTTTGGGGGTGGGGAATTCCTTCTTGGTCTAGGAACTTATTACCCACGATGGGGCATGGGTGTGACTTTGTCCCTCGTTTTAAATTCTGAAATTCTGGGATTTTGTCCCAAGTCTTGGGAACTCTGCCTCCCCGGCCACTAAACTATAGAAAACAAACCGAAAGGGGCAGTTTGTACTGTGAGCGCGATAGAATGCCTGTGTTTTGACTCTCATGGCCGTTTAACTTTATGAAAACTGGGTCTTTGTTTCTTTTCTCAGACTCGGGCCACTCCTGTGCCTGGGCACGGGTGGCTGGGTGGCCACAGGGACGTGGGCTAGTGTCAGGGGATCTACCATATTCAGGGGAATCCCTGCCCTGTTTTTCAGATGACTTTGGGAAGTTGCTCCTGGCCGAGGCTCTCCTCGAGCAGTGTTTGAAGGAGAACCACGCCAAGATAAAAGACTCCATCCCTCTGCCTGAGAAGAATGAGCCGAAGATGAATGAAGCCAGAAACCTCCTGAGTAGTATCCTTAACCACGGGAGGCTGTCTGTAAGTGGTCAGCCCCTCCTCTCCTCTCTGTCCTGCCTCCCATCGGCTGGCACGCAGGGTCCCTGGCTGGTTTGGTCATACGAGCAGCAAGTCCCCCTGAGCGGTTGGCTCCACGCTGCTCAGCACAGCGGCTGCCGGCTGCATGTGGTTCGCGAGCACTTGCAATGGGGCCGGTCCAACCTGCGATGTGCTGTAAGTGTAAAACACATGCGGGAATCCGACCGCGTAGCATGAAATGAGGAATGTTCGAGACGATTAATTCTTTATACTGATTATGTGTTCAGGTGATAATGTTTTGGATAGACTAGGTTAAATAATATATCTTATTACCATTAACTTCACCTATTTTTGCCTTCTTATTTGATTTTTAAAAAAATATTTATTTCTTTTATTTACATTTTTGAAGATTTTATTTATTTGTTTGAGGGAGAGTGAGAGAGCGAGTGAGCACAAGCAGGGGGGCCAGCAGAGGCAGAGGGAGAAGGGGAGAAGTAGATTCCTCTCTTAGCAGGGAGTCTGACACAGAGCTTGATCCCAGGACCCCAGGACCTGGACCTGAACCAAAGGCAGTTGCTTAAGTGACTGAGCCACCCAGACACCCTATTTTTGCCTTTCTTAATGTGACTAGAAAATTTTACTAGGAAAGCTTAAATTATACATGTGGTTTAAGTTATAGTTCTATTATACAGTTTTTGGTCGACCTAGGATGTGCCTGGTCCTTTGGGTTCTGTGGGGGTCCCGGGGAAATAAGACCTCAGTGAGCCCATGATCTGGTTGGAAACAAGCAAAGACATGAAGTTGGCCAGTGACAGAAGAGCTCAGTAACAGGGCAAGCCCGTTTAAGTCTATGTGCATTTATTGAGCACCTACTGTATAAAAGGCACCGAGGGAAGTATCGTCAGCTCTCTCCAGACCTTTACTGCCTCAAGCGCGGTCCACCCACCTGCCGTATGGGTGTCATCCAGGGAATGCAAAATCTGGATCAGAATCTTTGTGTTAACAAGCTGTCCTGGTGATTTCCTGTGTACATTCAAGTCTGAGACTGATCTGGATTACAGTGTATCCTGAGCTGTAATAGAGGTGTGGGTATGGCATTGGAGACCCAGAGAGGACATGATATTTCAAGAGATGTTCCAAAGTAATAGATTTACTGACTTAAACATTTATGGTGGGACACCCAGGTAGCTCAGTCAGTTAGGCGTCTGCCTTCAGCTCAGGTCATGACCCCAGGGTCTTAGGATCGAGCCCTGCATCCGGCTCCTTCTCCGCGGGGAGTCTGCTTCTCCCTCTGCCTGCCTCTCCCCCTGCTTGTGGGGATGCTCTCTCTTTCTGTCTCTCCGACAAATACATAAATAAGATGTGTTTTTAAAAAAGCATTTATGGTGACCGAGGGCACAGGGCATTGTTCCCTGAGGGTGCTAAAGATGAATCCAGCGTAGAGCCCCAGCCTGCCCTCAGGGAGGTTGCAGGTTTACTGGGAGAGTAAGTCCTCTTGGCAGGTTGTCCCAGATGGACGGCGACACATGCCACACAAGTAGTGTACGTGAGGAGTCAAGTTCGAGGGCGATACTGCCGGGGCGAGGTGGGGAGGCAGCCCAGGGTGATGGTAGGACTAGAATTGGGCTCTTGTGGTGGGGGAGTGTGGGGTGGCTGGACCTTAAAGGTGGGGGGAGGGTACTGACATACAGAGCTAGGACAGGGCATTCCAAGAAGGAAGCAGTATATCGTTTAATGGTTCCTCGTATAAGATTTTCATTAAAGTACGTCAATCTGCGGGAACCAAAGGAACAGTGAGAAATAAAGTTATGGAGCTACTTTGGGGCCAGTGAGTGGGGACTGAAATTACCAGGCCAAGAAGTGTGGGACTTTTTCTATGGGGCAAGTGTACTGGGAGTTTGAGGATATTGCCTTCAGACTCCTCAGCACGGATGATTGTAGACTTGGAAGGTTTTGTATTGCATTAAATAAACTAGCTGTTTGGCCTGGGGCACGTCCCCTGACCTCTTGGGCCCTCCAGTTCCTCGTCTGCCAATCAAAAGGGCTGGACTGGATTAATGGGTCCCAAGTCTCCCCTTGCCAAAACCCCTTTTGGTTTTGTTTCTTTTCCAGACTCTGTTTACTATTTAAAAATTATTTTTACAATAAAATGATTCAGGCTTAGTGTTAACAAGTCATTAATTAAGCAAACGGTTTAAATAATAAAGAAAAGTTCTTTGCCACTCCCAAGGCCACCTCCATCCCCAGAGTTGAGCACTGGTCACCATTTGGGGTGTGTCCCACATGCCTCTCTCTGTGCATTAACGAACATGCACATACACACATTGGGCTTTCTTTTCTCACTAGAGGCACAGGATCCATTTTTGACCAGAACTTTCACTTGGAACTCTCCCCATGCCAATATTTCATTCTTTATGTTGGCTAAATAGCGTCCACATGTATTATCAGGAAAACCGTTTGTATGCCCAATCACATTTCTAAAGAACAGATTTTACCGTGCTTTCTTAATCAAAGACATACACACCACCAGCACTCAGATAGTCTTGGTTATTCAGGCCAAAGCCAAAAACTTGATGCTGATTAGGCATCAAAAGTAGTTTGTGGGGTTCTCTGTCTTACCCCGAAGGCCAGGGTGTGGTGGACGGTCTGTCCTGGCAGCAGATGAAGCCCCTGCTGGAGTGCCGAGTTTCTTGAGTAGCTCCAATGAGATGGGGGAGAGGTGGGCAAGGTGGGACCTGAGGCCCATCCCCGGGGCAGTTTGGAGCCTCCTGCCTGGGCTCTCTAAGATCCTGTCTAGCTCAGTTCTATCTTTTATTGTAACTGAAGCTCTTCCTCCCCCAGCACCAGGCATTGTACCATCTCATTGGTCCTCTCAGTAACCTGCTGTGGGAGTTACTGTTATCCCCATTTTTCAGGTGAAGAAACTGAGACCCAGGAAGGGTTAGTCACTCAGCCAACGCTTGGCCGATTCTGCCCGGTGAGGACATTAAAACAAAACAAAACAAATAAAAGCAAAAACACAACAAACAGAAAAACCCACCCAATGACAAGAAAACTACCGTCTTTTATCATCACTCCATAGACACCAAAAAAGCAAGACGGATATGCTTTCAGGATTAAGGGAAGCTCTTTAAGTAGTGTAAATTTAGCGTCTGAAGCACTCACGTGGTCCTTAATTTTTCCCCAGCTTGGGGGAAGCTCTGTTGTGAGCTGCCATTGGCCCAGCAGGCCCCACACACTGTCATCGCACCCCAAAGTGTGTCCTTCTGAGCTCAGCTGCCCTTCACATTCACAGTGGAGCAGGAGAATAATGATAATGACTCATGCCCTGTATTTATCTAACTCCTCCCTGGAGAAAAGTTCAAAGCCCTTTTCTGGACTTGAGTTACTCTGATGCTCTTGGCATTGCTGTGATGAGAGGTGAGGGGTGGGTGTCGGTGGGCGTCACCGTCTCGCCCTCACCCGTGATGAAAATGAGGCTGAGCAGTGAGAAAATGGGCCTGTGGCTTGAAACCAACATGGGGAACAGCAGAATCCTTGCCCAGCTAGGGGATACCATGGGCCACAAGGTTCTGGGAGTGTGTGATTTGTGGCCCTGGTGGAGGGAGTAGGGGGCCTACTTAGGGAGACTAGCAGATGTATTTGAAAAATTCAGCCTTGGAAGTTAACCAATAGTCAAAGCAGGTCAGGCCTGCAGGAGCTGAGAAGGTCCACTTGGCAGAAGCATTATAGGAGTTCAGCAGCAGAAGGAGTCCCCTGGTACTCAGAGAGGCTTCTAGGAAGAGGCGGGCCTGAGTAAGCTCCCAAAGGATGGAAGAGGATCTGGGGTGACCCAAGAGGAAGGGGGAGACTGTTGCAGATAGAGAGCTGTGTGAGCAAAGGCAAGGGGAAAATGTGTATTTACAATGACCGGAACACCAGTGCAGTAGGAGACTTTGGCTTTGCTCTGTTCCATATCTCTTAGTTGGCCTCTGAGAGGGCAGGGGGTGGTGGGGAGTAGTGGAGACTTTCCTTGGGACTATAGGTTCCCCAAACTCCAGTCTCCCTGAAGGAAAAAGGGGTGGCACTTTCCTGCTGGTGACAGAGGCTCGGTTGGGGGTCAGCACTGCATCTCTAAGGACCGTTGTGGACAGAACTGCTGCTGGAGGGTGGAGGCCATGCCCAGAGCCCGGCCCAGAGGGACGGTGGGCCAGCGGAGCACAGACGTGGGGGCAGAGGGCTAGAGAAGTCGTCACGTAAAGTGGGAGATTTTGGAGCAAGACTGGATGCACGTCCAATGGCAGGAATTTGGGGCAGGGCCGACCGGACCTCCTGGGGCCCAAGGGAGGCCCCGAGAGTCTTCATATGGGGTGAAGATTTGGGCATAAACAGCGCTGGAGAAAGGGAAGAAAACAAGCTTGAATTCTAGCACTTGACTCTGCACTTGAGATGAGGACAGTGGCCCCGCAGGCCTTGGCTCTCCTGCCTTCCTGTGCCACTGCTGATGGGGCCATTCGCCCCACGCAGGTCCAGCTGTTGTGGGTGCTGACCCCTTACCTGCACAGCTTCTTTACACAGCCTTTCCCCTCACTGTATATTTGTACAGATATTCCTGTAAAGAGACCCCTCCTCCCCCCCCAGTTATGTGAGCTTCAGGCCCCACAACATTTGGCTGGGTCTCTGATTCCCCACTTGTGCTGAGAACCAATGCTTGAATTCCTGAGCACCATCCTGGGGCCGATGCCTGTAGGGCTTCAGGAGAGAGAAGACCGAGCCCAGTCTGCAGGCTGCCCGGAGTCTGGTCGGGGGCATAAGACATGCGTACACATTGGGGCGCCTGGGGGGCTCTGTCATTAAGCGCCTGCCTTTGGCTCAGGTCATGATCCCAGGGTCCTGGGATTGAGCCCTGCATCGGGCTCTGCTCAGCAGGAAGCCTGCTTTTCCCTCCCCTACTCCCCCTGCTTGTGTTCCGTCTCTCACTGTGTATGTTAAAAAAATAAAAAATAGGGGCGCTTGGGTGGCTCAGTCGTTAAGCGTCTGCCTTCGGCTCAGGTCATGATCCCAGGGTCCTGGGATCGAACCCCGCATTGGACTCCCTGCTCGGCAGGAAGCCTGCTTCTCCCGCTTCCATTCCCTCTGCTTGTGTTCCCTCTCTCAGTGTGTTTCTCTCTGTCAAGTAAATAAAATCTTTAAAAAAAAATAAAAAATAAAAAATAAAAAAAAAGACATGCGCGCGCGCACACACACACGCAACAATTAAGCACTCGTGTAAGAATTTCAGTGAGAGCCACAGCGCAGGAGTGGGGAGCAGGGACATGTCATACTTGCTGGAGGGCCAGGGAGGGCTTCCCGGAGGAGGGGCTTTGGCAAGCTGGCATGGCTCCGTGGGAGCAGGCAGGGGTTCATCCCAGGGTATGGGGTGAGGGTTGGGTGGGGGCTTCAGGGCAGGAGCCTGCTAAGGGGTCTGTTGCCCTTTCAGCCGCAGTACCTGTGTGAGGCCATGCTGATCCAGGGCAAGCTGCACTACGTGGAGGGCTCGTACCGGGATGCCATCAGCATGTACGCGCGGGCCGGGATCGACGACATGTCCATGGAGAATAAGCCATTGTATCAGATGCGGCTGCTGGCAGAGGCCTTTGTCATCAAAGGTAGGTGTGGGCCCAGGGGGGTGTCCTGGCTCCCCACCTCCGTGCTCAGCCCCTTACACTCTGGCCCCCGCGTGCCAGGAGCAGGTGGCCGCCATAGGCCATGTAGGTGCCATGATGGCAGCTGGTCTGCAGGGCCAGTGGCCAAGATACATAGCCCCCAGTAGCGCTCGGGCGCTCACCAGGCACCCCAGGGTGTGGTGGCAGACGGTAGCCGCCAGGCCAGATGTCAGAGGACTCAGGTTCCCACCTTGGCTCTGTCAGGAGCCCATCCCCCGCCTGCACGTCCCTGGGCAGGTTACTGCTTTGCCTTACCTGGCCTCAGTTGGCTTGCATGTGAAACGGAGTTCTGACGCTGCCCTCACAGGGTGACCCCGACCAGGAGGCGTCTGCTGGGTCACGAGGTTGAGAGAGACTTAAACAATGTCCCATCCCGGTGTCAGGCTGGTGTCGGTGACTAACATTGGCTTCCCGTTGGGTGCTTGGTGGTGTAGAGCAGCCTGTCCCTCCCCAGGTATTTGTGGGCACCTCTGGGGGGCACCCAGGGATGGGCAGGCAGGAGCCAGTTCCAGAGGGAGGGGTGCCCTGGTGAGATCCCAGGCACACAGGGTCAGTGATGTAGAAACTTCATGATACGGGGCTACGAATGGTGGCTCGCTTGGGACCCTATTTAGCGCCCTTGAACTGACCTTGAGGAGGTTACATGTTAGTAAAAGCCTGACCCCAGACCTTGTGCTTCAGGCTCCTCCTTCCCCAGATCTATGAACCCTGGGATCGCAGTGCCCCAAAGGGCAGCCCTTGGTGGCAGTGAGGTGTCCCAGGAGCTCCTCCGCCCAGATTGTTGTCAGGAGTCTTAAGATGTTCGGTCATTTCCTTATTTCAGCACCAACCATTCCCCAGAGAAAAGTCTGGACATGCTTATGGCCATAGGGGGATTGGGTGTCTGAGAGAGGGTAGAGTGCCACCTTCTCTATTATACGTAGGGACATTCTCTCCATCTTACACATGGGGAGACTGAGGCCTAGAGAGGATACATATCTTGCCCAGAGCTGCCCAGAGATTTGTACTGGAACCTCCCTGCCATCTCCTTAGGCTCTCAGGGAACTGACTGACATCTGAGCAGGGTTCTTGCTGGAGGGCTGTCTGTCCACCACTGGATCCCTTTCCCTTTGTTTGCATCACGGCAGGAAGCCTGCCGAGATTGTCACCTTGGACAGACGCAGCACCAGCGTGCAGGAGGGCAGGTGACGTGTGCGGTGATCCAGTAGACGGGGTCTTCTCCCTCTGCTCTCTCGTCCCTCTCCCTGTGCCCCAGCATAGGCCAGTCATGGGGGTGTGCTACCTTTAGCATTTGGGTCTTTTGGGCCTCTTGAAAACCACTCTGCCATGGACTCCCAAACCTAACACCCTTCTGTGGGGGCCCTTTCCAGCACCTTCTCCTGTAGACCTGGCTCTACCTACTGCTCCCCGTTTCCTGCTCTCTACTCTTTCCAGCACGCCTCCAGCTTCTTGGGGGAACGCAGTCCTGGTGCTCAGAGGTCCTGCAGGGGAGGTAAGGAGCCAAGAGCCGCCGGCGTGGGCTGCTTGGTCGTGGCCTGTGCTAGCTCCCCGCCTCTCACTGACTGCTCGTGGCCTCCCACTTGCCTGCCACCTCTCTGCTCGTCCTCCCTGTCCTGTCGCAGTGACTGCACCCTGCTGCTTGGCATGCTGAGTCTGACCTGACCCTGTGTGTGCTTGAGATCATGCATGCGGCCTCCAGGGCATGAGGGATGTTGATTTTCCTGGGTTCTGGGGGGACCTAGTGGGTTTTCCTGTACAGAGAGTAGGGGATGGGGATGGCGGGTCAGGGGGTTGTCCTGATCTGCCACAGACAGGGTGGCTCCAACAGCAGAGATTTCTTTTTCAGAGTTCTGGAGGCTGGGAAATCCAAGATCAAGGTCCCAGCAGGTTCGGTGTCTATGAGGGCTCTCTGCGTGGGTTGCACTTGGCCACCTTCTCGCTGTGCCCTCACATGGCCTTTCCTCCATCTCTCTGTGTCCTTTTCGTGTAAACCCACTAATCCTATCACCCTTGTGGCCTCATCCAACCTCCCAAAGGCACCATCTCCAGACATGGTCATATTGGGGGTTTGGGCTACATACGACATGGGAGCTGCGGGGGAGACGCGAGCATTCAGTCCATCAAAAGGATGGCGATGGCAGAAGGCCACAGGATTCACAGAATAATAGTAGTTACGAATCTCTCACTCCAAGCCAGGTACGCCCTCCCGTCACTGAATCTGCGCAGTCACCCTGACGAGGTTGTGTTCTTTTCATTCCCTGTTACCAACAAGGAGTTATGGTCGACGAGGTTAAGGGACTCATGGGTTTCCCTGGAAATGGCAGAGCTGAGATATGATCGGACCTGGGCAGCCAGAGCTCCGAGATATCCGTGTGAGGGCTGCTCACAATCCTGGACTGAGGGGGATCACAGAAGCAGTCGAGGCCCATCCCTCGGGTTACACACATGGAAGGCAAGGCTCATGGAAATGGAGCTACTTACCCGGGGCAGCAGTCAGGTTGTGTTTGAACTAGAATGCTCCCCCCGAGGTCCCCTCGTGGCTTCAGGCTCTGTCCATCTCCAGGTGGCCTCCTCCCGGAGTCTGCCGGGCCAGGCCATTATGCCACAGCTCCTTTACTATTTTGTGTTGGGATCTGCTTCATGGTTTCACCTTGGTACCATCCAGTGGGGCAGAGGGTTTTCTCAGCACACCTGGGTGGAGGAAGGAGGATGGGGCTGTGTGTCACAGGGGAGCCTGAGCTGGCCAGGCCCGGGGGCTCAGTGAGGCAAGTGTATGGGTGGTATCTCCAGCATGGAGCTCCTGTTCTTATTAGGAGGGTCAGAAGCAGGCTCGGGGCCCAAAAGGCATAAAAATTCATGCAACTCACCCACTTTCCCCTTCGTGGCAGAGGGACCTGACAATGTGTCTTTCCGAGGCATCACTCACAAGGACTAGGCCTTCCTCTGAAGTCAGCGGGATGTGGATTAGACCAGAAGGTGCTTTCTGATTCTCAGGGAGGGCCCTAGACACCAACGGAGGCACTTGAGAGAAGGGACACTTGCGGCAGGCTTGGGTTTCTACCATCTGGAATGCAGAAACGGTACCTGCCCTCTAGCTTCCGTAAGGTGTTTCATCCTTGTCGCTAATCTCTGATCTCTGAGGTGGATACAGTTGTTATGCCCGCTCTGTGGATGAAGAAACTGAGGCTTGTCCAAGATTGTGCAATCTATAAGCAGCAGAGCTTAGATTGATGGCTGGGTGGTTGTTTCTCTCACACTTGTGTCCTGCCTGTGACGCAGGAGCCCCCGGGGGGGCAGATTACGGTTACTGCGGAGACAGGTTTGCACAGACAAGGAGAGTATGGGTGGTGTGCGAGCTCCAACAAAGGAGAGGTTCCTTGCAGTTCCTGCAGAAGCCAGGAACTGGGTTCTTTTGAGAATCAGAAAGCACCTTGACACCCGAGAGGGGCATTTGCCAAGTCCCCTCCAGGGCTGCAGCTCCGTGGCGGCCCACTTCCAAATGGGGACCTGTGGGCACTGTCCTTCTGTCCCTGAGGGTGGCCCACAGGGGGGCCTACCTGGGCCTTGGTCAGATGGAGGGCTTCAGCCGCTCCTGGCCTCCATTAGCCCTGGGTTGACTAGGAGCCGCAGCCCCCGGTGAAGCCTGGTACCACTGTCCCCCGGGTCCTCTCGGTGTGAAAGCTGCCTGGGGGAGTGGTGTTGCTGGGCCAGCTGGTCAGAAAACTTCCTTTGCTATGTCACCGTGGACTGGAGTGGCAAGTGCGCTGCTCTCCCAGGCCCCACAGTGGCCCCCTTGTGACTTCAGTCAGCCCCCCGCCCCCTGACCGAGCATGTCAGACCAGGGGAAAGGCTTGGGAAAGGCAGTGTGCCCAGCCCATTCCAGATACCCATGATAGGTATTTATTTTATTTTTAAGATTTATTTATTTATTTGAGAGCGAGCGAGAGTGAGTGCAGGATGGAGCAGAGGCAGAGGGAGGAGGTGAGAGAAACTTACGTAGGCTCCATGCGGAGCACGGAGCCCGACTCGGGGCTCAGTCTCACGACCTGAGGCGAAACTGTGAGTGAGACACTTAACCCACTGTGCCACCCACGCACCCTGGTAGGTATCTGTTTCTCATGGTGAGGCCCCACCGCCATCTTGGTTTGTCTTGGGAGAACGTCTTCCATTTACTTCCATTTACTTTGGTTAAAAGGTCAAAAAGTGATTCTGTGTGCTCATGGCCCCGGCCCCGCTGAACTTGAAGCCCCTGGGGGACAGGTGGTCATTTCTTCTGCACCCCTAGTCTTCTCTCCCTCTTCTCCCTCCCTGGAGCCATTCCTGCTCCAGCTGAATGGGGTCTGCTCCTGGTGTCCAATGTGATCTACAGAGTTCTGCCCCTTCACCTTTCCTTGAGCCGCCGCTCATGCCCGACAGGCCCCTTCTTTATTTACTGCGCACGGAGCTGGCCCTACACCTCCCTATAGGCACAGTTCAGGTCCCTCTCCACCAGCAGGCTTCCTTCGGTCATAGCTGCAAACTACAGCATTCTCTTCCTCCGTGAAGCTTGTTTGGACCTTGACCCAGTCTCTCCAGTTCAAAGTCAGTATGTTCTTCCTGCCAGGCATCTGGCCTCTGGTCGCTGTACCCCTCCTGATCCCTGGCCCATGTCTTCCTGGAGAAAGTGAAATTAGCCAGCAGTTGATTCAGCTGCACCTGCCAGGGGGGCCCAGATGAACAGTTAGGGTCCCTTCCCTTGAAGGGAGTGGCAGGCAGGTGAGCAAAGTCTGCTGCTTCTGTGGTGTGCTCTGGGGGAGCAGCTGCATGGGAGGAGGAGCTAAGCATGTGGGAGCTGTGGCCAGACTGATGAGTCACAAGCTCTAACTGGTGCCACTCTTTCCTGTCCAGTCTCTGAACAGAGAGACTGGTCATAGTGTCCGTGGAGTCTACCATGGAAAAATCAGGAAATGGAAACATCCCAGAGGTGGCTAGTCTGTAGCTTCTTTCTGTGGCCCGCTGGGAGCAGGGCAGTGAACTTCCTGCTGGCCGTGGTGCCCCAGCCATGGGGCTGCCCCTACTTCTGTTCTGTGGGGAGCTCTGCCTTGACACCCGAGAGGGGCATTTGCCAAGTCCCCTCCAGGGCTGCAGCTCCGTGGCGGCCCACTTCCAAATGGGGGTGACATGCTTGGGATCACCTTAAGAGTTGAGCGGTCCGACCTTGGGGTCCGTCTGGCTCTAGTGCTCTCCAGAACAACTAGGAATAAGTCTTTGGACATTTGGCATCAGATCATCTTTGTGGATAAGAAACTAGCACCAAAGTTTTTATTGACACAAAACCATCGGTTCTAGATCCAGGCCTAGAGGTTTATCTCTGCAGCAGGCCTCAGGGCCCCTCCCAGCCCGCAGCCCTCAAAAATTTAGTGGGTAAGCAGTGGGCTGGGCTGTGGGTGCTCACACCTCTTGCCGGCAAGTGCATTCAGCCCTCTAACACGGGAGCCCAGCACAGGGTCCTTGTGAGATCCCGGGGCATCGAGCCTTTCCCAGGCCCCAGCCTTAGCTCTCCATAGGATCTGGTCTTCCTGTCTCCTATGGCGCTACCTTCAGGAGCAGAGAATTTCCAACCCTCAGGTACTGCGGTGGCTTGGTCAGTAAAGCGTCCGACTCTTACAACAGCTCAGGTCTGGATCTCAGGGTTGTGAATTCAAGCCCTGTGTTAGACTCCATGCTGGGTATGGAGCCTACTTAAAAAGAGAGAGAGAATTTCCAACCCTGATTATCTAACTTGACCCTCAGCCACCTTGGATTATTATCCACAAGCAAAACAGGCCCCTGAACAATGCTGTATTGTCCAGAGGGATTACCAGGAGTGAAGCTTGCCCTTTTTGTAGGCCTTACTGTGGACCCTAAGAAGTATCCAACATAGGCTAATATTCTGAAATGTTCTACCAGTTGCCCTAAAGCTTCAGCCTTCACCTCAAGACAAAATAGGCTGCATTTCAACATGTGTTACTGCTATGTATCTAGAATCCCAGTTTCTTAGTTGAGAGATGGTAAATCCTCACTCGTATCTGACCTTAACTCAGCCAGTTTTGCAGTTCAGAAATTGTCCCCTCTGACACTGTGCTTCTGGGGATCAGTTTCCATATAATCAGACTTAGGGTTATAATGACAAAAATGCAACTCCCAAATAGCTGGAAAAGCAACAACAAAAAAGAGGGAGGCACTGGAAATGTATGCACCCATGTAACTAGAAAGTCAAGGTGGGTAGTTGGGCATCAGGCATAGCTGGATCCAAGAGCTCCAGCTGTGTCTTGCTCAGCAGCCCCAGGTTTACATGGTTGTGTGCATTAGCACTTAGAACCGCAGGAGGAGAGAATGCTTCATTAACCTTATGTAGGTTTCGGGGTTGGTGCCAGAGGTGTGATTTCTCCACCTGAATCTTATGCACTGAGTTGGAGGAATGGTTCCAAAGAAGGAAAATCAGGGTGCTGTTACCAAGGTAGGTGAAAGGTACGGAGGATAGAATCCCAGAGCTCAGGCAGTTCAAGTTACTCCAGTAGTGACCAGGTCAGGACTTGAACTTGGGCTCTCTCTGACCCCAGCATTTGGGGTCATCCCTGATGCCCAAAAAGCACTTGTTGGATTCAACCACTCTGTCACAGAGAGGGAAGTGAATGAGCCCTAGCTAGTGGTTGGGCTTTTCCAGGTTAGCTTAGAGGTGAACCTGAACCTAAGGAGGAATCATCTGCAGTTGAGTAGAAGAGGAGCCTTCCAGGTAAAGGAAATGAGAAGGCCCAGGAGAAACGGAGGTGACTTGTTGAGAGGTGGGGTGTGATCACACCTTCTTGGAGCAAAGCGGGGGGTGTGCGTGGGACTGACTTGGAAATGAGGGGGCGTTGAGAGCCTTGCAGTAAAGCTCAGGGTGTCTCTTTGCTGGTGTTTTAGAACTTTGGCCCTAGGTAGCTGTGCTTTGATGGTCAGGCAAGAGCTTCGAGGCCTGCACTGTCGACACCTCGAGCTCACCTGGCTCCGCCCACAAGCCGCGCTGTCATTGTCCACTTCTCGGAAGGCTGTTCCATGGCAAACGGCTGCCTCCCCTCAGGCCTGTGCCACTTCGTTTCTCTGGCACTAGCTCTGTGTGGCAACATGCGAGGGAGATATTACCCCTTATTTCTCTAGCCACGAGCTCTGCCCTTTTCTTCTCTTGCTCACAGCTCAGCATCAGGGAGGCCACAGTCCATGCTCTGGACAGGCTTGCCCGCTGGCTGACAGGTGGAAGACAGGGCTGGCTGTGGAGAAAAATAATGACCTTGGTTCTCCCCAAATACCGCAGCTAGGTGCTAAATGATGAAGGTGCTGTGGCAAGTAAAAATGTAAAAAAAAAAATAAAAACCAAAAAAACCCAAAACCATTTTAGCAGCTGTGAGAATGACGACCCACAAATTCTCTTCTCACTCCTCGAGTTTTTGTTTTAGTTTTTGTGTTCTCTTTCGATCAGTGTAACCCCAAGCCATTCTGCTCTCACCTGGGAACTTGTGGCTTATTGAAGCCTTTGAAAATAAAGACACCAGGCTGCTCCTAGGGGCAGGACATAGTGGCATATTTGGTTTGGGTTTTTTTTAGTCCTGGTATGGCAGGAATTAGCTGTTGATTTTGGCTTCCTTTGCAAAGGGGCGTGGGTCGCTGGCCTTGCGGGGAAGCAGGTCAGGACTCTGGGTACTGCTGCCCTGCCCCCACACTGCGGTGCTGGGAGCCAGGGCCTGGCCTCCGGAGGGAGAGAAACGAGTGGAGGGGGATGCTGTTGGGGCATCTTAGAAGGGGTTAGGCGTGTTCTTCGTGTGTGCACCTGGTCTTGGCTGAGTGCCTTCCTGGGCTGGGGGTGTGGAGTGCAGGTAGGCTTTGAGGGGGCCTTTGAGGCCCCAGCACCGATACAAGGGCTCATCCCTTGCAGGGTGGATGGCCATAAATCAACCATCAGATATGCACGTGAAAGGTGGGCCACCAGGGGCTGGCCAGAGATGTTTGGGAACCCCTGGGGGGTCACAGCAGGTAGGGGGAGACACAGAGAGTCTGGGCCGAGACAGCACACAGTAGACCCGAATCTAGTATGGACTCTGGTGCTTTTAACTGAGGGCTGTTGGAAGGAATCTCTCCTCCTCAAATTAGAGGTTTCATTTATCATTCCAGGGAAGGACCTAATCTCTTCCAGAGAGGTCACTATGAGCCTCACTTAACATTCTCAGAGACCATGTGTGTTTTCATCTATATAATATCATCGAATTTCAGTTTCACTATCCCCCATGAGTTGGGCATTGGTAGTAATCCCATTTTGTGTTTCAGGAAACTGAAACTTAGGTCTCTATACACATTTTGGGTATATCCTTCCAGTCTTTTCTCCTGTAGGTTTATATGTGGTTTTTTTGTAAAACAAAAATAAGCTCATAAAATCATATTTTATAATCTCATTTCTAAAGTATTTTATAAGACATTTTCCAATACGTGTCTACATTACTGTTTAAAGCTTCATAGTATTGCATCGTAAGACTCTCTTGTAGTTTAGCAGACTTGTCCTGTGGACCTGTAGGTTAAATCTCATCTTTTTGCCATTATAAGCAGTGCTGCCATAGATATCTTTGAAACTAAATTTTTCACTAAAATACTAAATACTAAAATATGATTTTTTCACTAAAAAATCATATACCATTGATTTTTTTAAGTGATAAATTCCTAGAAGTAAATTATTGGATCAAAGTATAAGTATTTTTTTCAAGACTGGCATATGGCATCAAACTGTCCACTCCCCCACCCCTTTTTTTTCCATTTTTTTAAATTGGTAAAATATACAGATACACAAAAAGATGCTCAACATCACTGATCATCAGGGGAATGCAAATGAAAACCACAATGAGATATCACCTCACACCCGTCAGAATGGCTAAAATCAACAACATAAGAACCAACAGATGTTGGCAAGGATGTGGAGAAAGGAACCTTCTTACACTGTCGGTGGGAATGCAAACTGGTGGAAAACCAGTATGGAAAACAGTATGAAGGTTAAAAGTTAAAAACAGAATTACCCTGTGATCCAGTAATCGCACTACTGGGTTTACCCAGAAAATACAAAAACGCTTCAATTCAAAGAGATATAAACCCCCGATATTTATAACAGCATTATTTACAATAGCCAAGACAGGGAACAGCCCAAGTGCCCACTGATTGATGAATAAAGACGATGTGGTAAATAGGTACAATGGAATGTTAGTCAGCCATAAAAAAGAATGAAATCTTGCTCTTTGCAACAACATGGGGGGAGCTAGAGCATAATGCCAAGCAAAATAAGTCAGTCCAAGAAAGACAAATACCATATACTTGCACTCATATGTGGAATTTAAGAAGGAAACAAAAAAGAATGAGAAGGGGGGGGAAGGGGAGAGGTGAACCAAGAAACAGACTCTTAATTATAGAGAACAAACTGATGGTTACCAGAGGGGAGGGGTAGGAGGGTTGGGGGAGACAGGTTTGGGGGGTAAGGAGCGTATTTGTCGTGCTGAGCACTAGTGATGTACAGAAGTGTTGGATCACTATATTGCACACCTGAAATGAATAGAACCCTGTAGCTTGACACTGTAGGTTAAAACATTGATAAAATCGATATAATATAAATTGAGCATCTCAACTAATTTTTAAAGATTTTATTTTTAACTGTGGTCAAATACACGGAACATAAAATTCGCTATCTTGACCACGTCTAAGGGTGCCTACAATTCAGTGGTGTTACAAACATTCACATTGTGCAGCCAGTCTCCAGAACTCTTTATGTTGCAAAACCCCAACTCTGTATACACTGAGCATCACCCCATTTGCCTTTCTTTGCAGCCCCTGGCAACCACTGTTCTCCTTTCTCTCTCCATGAAGTGACTACTTTAGGTTCCCCATGGAAGTGGAATCATATACTATTATCTTTTGGTGACTGGCCTATTTCACTTAGGGTAATGGCCTTAAGGTTTATCTGTGTGGCATATGCCAGGATTTCCGTCTTTTTGAAGCCTCAGTGATATTCCATTGTATGCTTGTATCCCAATTTTCTTTATCCATCCATCCTATCAGTGGATTCTTGGGATGTTTCTGCCTTTTGCCGATTGTGACTAATGCTGCTGTGAATCTGGGTGTACAAATGCCTCTTTGAGACACTCCTTTCAATTCTTTTGGACCTACCCCCAGAAGCGGGGTTGCTGGGTTCATAAGGTATTTCTGTTTGTAATTTTTGGAGGCACTGTCCCTGTTTGCCACAGCGGCCGTACCATGTTGCATTCCCACGATGGCCCGCTTCTGAGTGTGATTTATAAGGGTTCTTCCCTACCCGGCGTGAGGCTTCCTCCCCGAGGGCTAAAGCAATGACTTGCATTTCTTCCTCTCCCTCCCCCCAACCCAGGTACCTAACTCTGGGCTTAGCTTTGTGCGGGTGCCTTGTGCCCCTGGACCAACTGGATAGGAGGGAGGGAGGGGTCCACCCAACTGGAAAGTTCCATTGCAGAGGAAATGTTGTGCTCTCCACCTCTGCATCTAGGGCCCCGGGCTCCAAGGGCGGGGCCTCTTGGAAAGACTCCCATCTGTGACGTGATGAGTCATCTTAGCCTGAAGAGGCAGGGACCAGCCTGGGTGTTGAGCCTAGGGCTAAAGGAGATCAGCTTGCCGCCAAACCAAGAGTTCCGACTTAAGGAAAAAGCAAGCACTCTTCTTGAAAGGGGCCCTCCCTTGGCCTGGAGAGCTGGGTGTTTTCACTAAAAGGCTCCTTTGCCAGTGGGACTCAAGAGGCAGTGAGTGACCTGGGCTTCCTGGCAGCTCCTGGCTTCCTGCCATTCACAGGGCTGTGTGACAACCCTGGGGTCCTTAGGGGGCTGGGCTCACCAGCGGCGTGTCTCCCCTGGGATCTAGTGCTGTGGGTTGGCCACCTGTGCCGAAAGGCTCACGGGGCAGAGGGTGAAGGGACCGACCCGAGGCCTGGAGTCCCCCGGGGGTTTCCCGTCAGATATTTGTAGACAGGAAAATGACCTTCGTGGGAGTCAAAAAGAAATGGAAGCTCAAGAAGCTCCTTTTTGTGGGCAGAACTGGATGACGAGGCTGTGACTCTCATTAGGAAAAGCCATTGCCAGCTCTAGGGAGCTGTTTGGTCTCACGTCCCTTGGAGATCATTTCACAAGGGACAACCTTAGTGACCACGGCTCTTGTAGTCCCATCTTTCCGTTCTCTGCTCTCGCAACTGCTTCCTTCGGAGAAGGCACCCTGTTCGTTATTTTTGATACATTTTCATACAGGGCGGTACACCGATCTTAGGTATATGATTTGGTGAGTTGGGCAGGTGTAATTGTCTAGGTAACCAGTACCCCAGTAAAGACAAAGAGCTCTACCATCACCCCAGAAGTTTCCTATGGGCCCTTTTCCAGCTGGTTCTCTCTCCACCCCCAGCCGCAGCCCCCCAGCAGTGATCGGTGATTGGTTGGTTTCTATTACTGCAGATTATAATTTTGCCCTTTTCTGAACATGCATGGGCTTTTTTTTTTTGATATCTGGCTTCTTCTGCACAACCTGATTTCTGATTGATCCATGTTGTATGTGTATCAGAGTTTGTCCTTTGGTTCATCAATCAGAGATTGATCCATGTTGTATGTGTATCAGAGTTTGTCCTTTGGTTCATGTCTGAGTGAAGTTCCACTGTATACACTTGCCAGGGTTTGTTTATGAATTCAGCAAAAACCATTTGGTAAGTGGAGCAGGAGAAAGCCCGCGGGCTCTCTCCTCTGCGTAAGTGAATGGGTGCCTTCAGCTCTATAGCCACCCACTCACCAGTCACCAGGCCCTGCTCTCACTGGGTGCCAAGAGCAATCAGAAATGGGCAGAGAGCAATGGTTCCAGGGTGGGAAAAAGGCATATGCAAAGGAGAGGCAGGGACAACGTGCTGCTGGTTCTGAGGTCAGGAGGCTTAAGAAGGCTTCAGAGAGGAGGCGGTTTTGCTGCAAGTTTTCCAGGATGGGGCTGAGAATTTCCAGAGAAGCATGGTGGAGAGGCCCCTGCTGGGCGCAGAGGGAACAAATGAAGTGATGGCCGGTGGATGTCCCTCAGACAGATGTTCCTCAAATTACCATTTTGGCCAGCCCACTAGAGGCAGCCTGAGCCGGCCAGGCGGCTGGCATCCTCCTTCCCAGGTCTGGGCCCCGCTGTGGGGGAGGAGGGAGCCCAGCCAGCAGGGTGTCTCTCAGGGAAGCCGCAGAGTGACCATGTTGAAACAGATCTGCCGTAGGGCTTCTGGAATGTCTGCGTCCTCCCGCCGTCTGCCGCTGGTCTCCCTGGCCGGGCCTCTGAACAGCTGGTGTGTCCCACCTTCCTGCAGGGTGGACAGGCCCTGCAGCTGGGGAGAGGGGCAGGGCGACACCAGCAGTGAGCCGTGGTGCCTGCCTTCTGCCTTCTTGCTGCATCTCCTCCAGGACTCCCACTCACCCGTCTGCCCTGTTTCGTTCAAGCGATCGAGGAGCTTTTCCCTCCTGGGTGTGAGTCATTTGGCAGGAGGCACGGTGACCCTTGTGTTGAGCAACGGCCTTCACGTTCTGTGCCTGCCTTTGCCCGGGCTGAGTCACCCTGACCTTTGGATCTGTTCACGCCGCAGCCTGGCAGAGGGCAAGTTCACTGAATCCATATGAGTTGGGATCTCGCCAAGAAAAATGAGAATTCCTTACCTTTGTACTTTGTACACAGGTACACTTTGGGCATTTTGGACTTTGTCCGGCAGGGTCGGGCTTGCTCTGTCTTCCACCAGCCGGCCAGTGCTTGCTGAGTGCTCACTGTGTGCCAGTCGGTGGAAAGATGAACGTGAGATGGTCGTGCCTTGAAAAGTATGCAGTCGGGGTGCATGTGCGAAGAAATAAACATAAGAAACAGTGGGGCAGGAGTGTGTCAGGCATAGACTGGGGCCCCAGGAGGGCATAGCTGGTCATACAGGGTCTATTAGGAGGGGCAGAAGGTAAGTGGTAATTTGGGGTGGACTTGGGGGGGTTAGGTGTGTGTGGAGGATGCATTCCAGGCAGGAGGAACAAGGTCGGCAGGCAGAAACAGGAGGTTGGGTGTGGCCACAGCAGCTGTGTCGCAGCAGCTCGGGCTGCGCTAGCAGAGTACACACTAGGTGGCTCAGACACAATGCACATTTCTCTCTCACCGCTCTGGAGGCTGGAAATCTAAGATCAGGGCACCAGCATGGTTGGGTCATGGGGAGGACCTTCTTTTGGGTTGCAGGCTGCTGACCTGCTGCAATCATGTGGCAGAAGGGGTGAGGCTGCTCTCTGGAGTCTCTTTTATAAGGCTCTGAATCCCATTGATCACCTCCCACAGACCCCCGCCTCTAATACCATCACCTCGGACACTAGCATTTCAACATAGGGCCTGGGAGCCAGGGGCACAAACTTTCAGTCTGTATTACACGGCGGGCGCCAAGGATGGCCCGGTGGCAGGGATGGAATCCTGGAGGGGCTGGTGTGGAGCACCAGGAGTTTGGACCTCACCCTGTGGCACTGGGGACCCCTGAAGGGTTGAGGCGGTGGAATTCTGGAAGGATCACCCTGGGAGCGGTGAGCAGGATGCGTGCGAAGAAGACTGGAGGCAGGGAGGCTGAGGGGGTCATCCCCTCGAGGGGTAAAGCCTAAAACGAGGGAGGCGGGGAAGGGGAAGGAAAGTGTTGAGGGTATGGTCATCAGTTGGTTGTTGGGGTGCGGGGTCCCATTCCTACAGCTCCTCCAGTAGGTTCCTCCTGAGCACCTGTTGCCTATAAAGTACGTGTGGGACATGAAGGTGAGAGAGAGCCGGCTTCGGCCCATGAGGAAACACCAGTCCAGGACAGCACTCTGTAGTCAGGTCGGGGCGTTAGTCACACGTGACCGAAACACAGTTGAAACCGACTTAACCCAAAACGGGGTGGGGTGTTAGGGGCTCGCACACTGGGACGTTTCAGGGGATAGAGCCCCGGGTAGGTGCTCAGACGGCGTCATTAGGAATCTGCCCTCATCATTCTGGTCTCATCTTGACTCTAGATTTTTTTTTTCCATGACCATGAATTTATTCAGTCATTTTCTGGTCTTAAAGTCCAAAATGGATGCAAATATAGTTGTTTTCCTTTATGGCACTCACCGCTAATGAGCATAATAGTGCTTTCCCTTCTTGGCTTCTGACCCTTTCTTTGGTGCACTTTGTTTTTGTTTGGGGGGTGTTCTGTTTTGCTTTTTGTTTTTGCTTTAGAGTAATGATTTTACTTTATTTTATTTTTAAAAATTGCGGTAAAAAAAAAAATAACAAAACTTACCTTGGCAAGCGTGCGCCAGGGTACAGCTCAGTCGTGTGAACTGTATTCACATTGTGTAGCCTCATTTTAAGGCAGGCTTTCCCCTAACATTCACAGGCTGACCTCCTCCCAGCTTCCCAGCCCCGGTGGAAAGAGTACAGTTCTGGGCCCTGTGCTCATCCTTAGCCCATCCCTGTGGCCCTGGTGATGGGTCTGCCTGGGAGCTGGAGTGGGGTCCTCACACTCGGAGGTGGCAAGAGGGCCCCTCACAGGGAAGGCGAGGTGCCGGGGCCCTGGAGGGCAAAGGCAGCAGCTGTCCGCTTCCCGCAGGCTGACCCATGCAAGGGTAACTTAGGCGAGGTCTAAGGTGGCAGGGTGCCTGTGCAGGGCAGCCCGGCTCCAGCCTCTGTGTGTGCGGATACTAGGGACTGCAGTGGCGGTGCAGAAAGGCTCACAGTTTGCCCATGTGGGGCTTTCAGCGGCGGTGGGGGTGAGGGGGGAAGAGCTGGGTGTCAGTACGGGCAGTGCAGCATAGAGATGCTGAGTGCCCAGGGAGTGGGTGTCTCTGTCCAGCGCCTTAGAAGGAGGGTCAGGAATGGCTCCTCCTCCAACTTGGCCTGGAAGGGGAGGCAGGAGCTGGACGTGGGAGTGCCATGGTGTGGTTCCCCATGCGGGGTTTGGGGGTGCCCACCGTTAGCCCGCAGCTTGACCCCAACCACCGCCAGTACCACCGCTTTAGCCTCCTCCTTCCCTGCCGTGGACCTTCCCCCCCATCCCCCTCCCCGCACTGGCTGCTCCTGAGCCTGGGTTTCCCGGGGTGAGCCCACCCCCGGGCCCGGGGGCAGGGCCTGGGGTGGGGGCGCGGTGGGGGAGCCCAGGCAGGGCAGGTCCGAGGTGCTGTCCTCCTCCCGCAGGCCTCTCCCTGGAACGCCTGCCCAACTCCATCGCTTCCCGCCACCGCCTGACCGAGAGGGAGGAGGAGGTGATCACCTGCTTCGAGAGGGCCTCCTGGATCGCTCAGGTGTTCCTGCAGGAGTTGGAGAAGGTGAGCTGGGAACACGGCGCTCTGCTTCTAGCTGCCTCCAGGCAGCGCCTGTCACAACAGGCCCCCACTGAGCCCACGGATTGCCCTCGTGCACATTGGAGAAAGGCACGCTCCCCCACTCCGGTGCCCCTCCGCCTCAGTGGTTGGAAAGCTCATCACAGTAGACGGAATCTGTCATAACGAGACCCCTCGCCTCCAGCAAACAGATTTAATAACTGAGTCTGCACCAGGGAGCCCAGAGCCTCTTTGGTGAGCCCAACTCGGGCACCCAAGCCTATCTGCACCTGTTAAACTTACGTAATCCTCACCACAGCTCTGTGAAGTAGGTATTGTATTTACCTCCGTCTAGTAGATGAGGGGTTTTGGGTTTTGTTGTTTTTTTTTAAGATTTTATTTCTCTTTATTTGTCAGAGAGAGAGAGCACAAGCAGAGAGAGTGGCAGGCAGAGGGAGAAGCAGACTCCCCACGGAGCAAGGAGCCTGGTGCAGGGCTCGATCCCAGGACCCTGGGATCCTAACCTGAGCTTAACCGACTGAGCCACCCAGGCGCCCCAAGTGGATGGGGTTTAGGGAGATGAAACCATTTGCCTGGTCCTTGCAGGTGGCATCCTTCCCTGCCCTCAGGTGGCCGGGAGGCTCCCTGCTGGATCCCCTCGGGGAGGGGAGGTCTTGGTTCGAACCTTTCAGAGGCCAGCAGAGGCCAGCCAGCTGGGGTCTGGAAGCCCTCAGCCTCCCCTTGTCCCCGCTCCCCCTTGTGGGAGGCCGGTAGGAACTGTTTGCGGGACAGCAGTTGCGGTGTTAGCAGGATACTGTGATGTGACCCCAGTTCTTCCCTTCTGGGGAGCTCTTGGTTTAACGGGGGGGAGGATAGACAGCTCTATTTCACAAAGATACTGCAAGTGGTCCCTGAGTTCTGCTTTTATGTCAGGCGGTATTCTGAGTACCACACAGTCATTCTCAAATTCAACTCTCACACCGTCTGCCTGGGAGAGGCCCTGTTAGTCCTATTTCCTGAGTGAGAAACTCGGGCTTGGGGAAGGGTTCCATGGCTTCCCCGGAGTTCAGACGGTTGCTAAGTGGCTTTGGCAGGATTGGAACCCTGGCAGTGTGGCTCTGATCTCTTGTCGGGGAGAATTCGGGGGTGGTGCCTAGACCTTCTGTTCAGTAGATGGTTGGTTAATAGGTGCTAGAAGGCAGGCGCTACATCAGTGGAGCCCGGGCTCAGTGTCCTGAAGGAGGAGGTGCTCCGGAGCTGAGAGGCGGAGCCCGGAGACATTTGAACTTCACCTGCTTTGGCAAGTGCCAGAATGCCAACCCAGCACCTGTCTGTGACAGGCCTTTGTAGAGGACTCATCCTCGGGCCAGGCCGATTTCCCCCAGAGCGAGGTTTCTCAGCCCCATCACCCTTGGCATTGGGGCCAGACCCGTCTTTGCCGCGGGGGGCTGCCCTGGGTATTAGGAAATGCTTGGCAGCATCCCTGGCCACTACAGATGCCAACAGCCAAAAAGTGGTGGTCACCAAAAATGTCTCCAGGTACACCACATGTCCCTGGAGGGTAAAATCACACCCCTGTTGAGTATCACTACCCTAGCGTCCCTCTGCTTGATTGGATTTTAGGGGGATGGGAGAAGTGATTGGGAGACTCAGGCGGAAAGAGCCCTCGAGTGCCTTCCCTGGCAAAAGTCAACCCGGAGGCTTAGCTTGCTTGAGTTGACCTCTGCCGAGGTCACGTGGATCCTGTCTAGACAGCAGACTCTAGACTAACAGACACCCTCTATCCTTGGTTGTAGTTTTAGGAACCCTTCCCACTGGAATTGCATGTGGTTTAGAGAAAACTTTCATGAAATAGGTCATCTCCCATTCAGTCGGGGGGTTGCAATGATGTACAAGGCTGAAATCGGGGCCCTGTGGCAGTGGGGAGACAAATAGGCCCTGGGACCTGCTTATCTTGGGTCAGGGGAGGGCAGGCTGCAGAACCCTGTGCGTTCTCAGAAATGCTGCGTGTCCCTCCTAAGACCCAGCCCCAAGCTCCAAGGAACTTACGAACCTCTCTTAAAGGTAAGGGAGATGGGTCATTGATTTGTTTCTCGGATCAGGGAGGGGAGGTGGCATAGGAAAGGCAGGCCTACCTCTGTGCGGCTGGGTGACCCTCTTAGAGCTGAGGTTTGAGGACAGCTCAGTTAATAACGTAATTGCTGCTCAGGTTTTCCTGGAACCCGAGGTCTTAGCCGTTGGGCTATTCTGACATTCCGTGGTTACGTGACAGGGACAGTACCTGGTATATGACGGGCCTTCAAGGGTTTGTTGAATGAGTGAACCAAGAAGTCGTAGAAATAGCCTGAGCCTGGACTGAAGTTCAGGGTCTGGGTGCGTGCTGGCTTTGTGACCTCAGTCACGTTCTGAGCCTCAGTTTCCATATTATGAAATGCAGACAAAACTAGCTTTGCAGGGCTGTCGTGAGCATCCAGCATTTGGACGAGGAGAGCGTGTTTCCGACGGATGTTAAACGAAAGCCCGTTAGCTTGGGTTTGGCCCGAGAGTGGCACGGGGTGTGGGCTAGGGACGTGGGCTGGTTGATGGGGCCACTGTATCCGCCGGCTCGGACTCTCAGCCCAGCCCCTCCGACGCAGAACTCTGAGACCGTGGCTCTCTCTGTGTTCTTCCCAGATCACAAATAACACCACGTCACGGCATCTGAAAGTCTCTCATCCAGTTGACTATGAGCTCACCTACTTCCTGGAAGCCGCCCTCCAGAGCGCTTATGTGACAAACCTGAAGAAGGGGTAGGTTGCTGGCAGCTGAGTGGGACCTGGACGTTTCTCTCGGGCCCGGGGTGCTCCTGACGCTCGTCACGTTACATCTGGCCTCTCTGACCTGGGTGTGCGCCGGTGTGTGCTCTCTCCAGAGGATCAGCGGGGGCTGCTGTGTTCCCGTCTTGTCAGGCTGAAGTAGGCAGAGGCACACACCTGGGGAGAGAGACAGTCCTACCCCAGCTGGACCCCTGGCCTGGAGGAGGCCTATGCGCCCCTTCTTTGTCTCCATGCTCCCCTCACTGTTAGATAAGGGTGTACTGCGAGAACAGCGTGGAAGGGGTGCCTTCCCTCCGCCTCCTCCACCAGGAGGCAGGCTGTCACCCTGCTGTCAGGTGAGAAAGCCTCCCAGAGCTCCTGACCCTTCCTGGCTGCTTGGGAAGTCAGAGGCATTATTATCATTTGTTTGTGTCCTTTTTCATGGCAGTCCGCAGCTGGAACACCTTTCATGCTTTGTTGTTTCAGTGTTTCTAGCACTAGGCTGGGAAGGCAGTGGTGTCCCTGTTTGGGACACGTGGAGCAGGAGGCCCAGGGAGCCCAGGCGGCTTCACCCCTGAGGACGGGGCTGGCCCAGAGCCCTGGGCTCCTCACCCCACCCTGTGACTGGGGAGGTGCAGGACTGGAGGACATCGCGGGGACCCCAGGAAGCATGCTGCCTCTCTGTTCCACTGTCTGTGCCCCTCTTTCCTCTTTTGGTTGCTGAGCCTCAGTTCCAGAGACATGGGGGGGGGGGGCAGTTCCTCTTTTTGCTGCCCAGGCAGCTGCTGCCTGGCTCCTCCCTATCTGCAGGCAGCCTCGCCCCTGCCCGGGGTGGGGGACACCCTTCGGTCTGCAGGTGCAGCTCTCAGGGGTGAGAGGGGATGTGATGAGATGCCCCCTCGGTGGAACCTTGGCAGCACAGGTCTGCCGCCGCCCATGTTGGCCAAGAAAGTTTTATCAGAACACAGCCACAGTACTGCCGACATACGCTCCCCCGGAGTGGAGTAGAGAGCAGACCCTGCAGCATTGAGTCCCTGGCCCTTTACAGAAAGGTGTGCTGACTGATGCCTACTGTGTGTTTGAGGGGCCGTCCCTCCCAAGGCCTCCTGAAGGTGTGAAGGGTAGAGGTGCTCTTCTGCATGGCACCCCCTAGGAGTAGATCTTCGGGATTCCAGTGTCCCCTTCATTCTGGCGTTTAACAAATATTCATTGTCTGATCTGTGCTGAGTCTCTGGGAGGCACTTGCTAGGCGCTTTGCCTCGTGCATATTTGGTCCTCCTGGCAGCCCTCCGGTAGGGGCTGTCGCGTCCCCCTTCTCAGGGTGGGGGGGGGGGTAGTAGAGACACAGAGAATGTAAGTGACCTGTCCTGGGCACAGCCAGGATTACGAATGCAGGACCCAGCGATGCTCCTACCTGTGAGGCTACTCTGCCCACAGCAGAAACCCCAGGGGTAATGAGCCCCTGTTCCTGCCGCAGGCAGGAGGGGGGTTGGAGGGGGCACACCGGGAGGCTCCCGCCTCCTGTGCGTTTGCTCTGAGTATGCTTCGGCTTGGTAGGTGTGGCCTCTGCTAGCGGTCAGAAGTTTGGGGGGGGCGCCCTGGCCCTCTGGAGGTCGCCAAGGCAGGGCCCGGGAGCAGGAGACCACCCAGCAACCCTGGGCGAATTCCTCTTCCACCCCCCATCTCTGACTCCACTTCTGTTTGTCCTCCAATGGGGGGTGCTGGGGGCATCCAAGGAGAGGTCTTGAGTACTGAGCTCAGAGCACCCGGTGTGTTGCTGTGAACCCCCTCTCCGCTGCGGTCCCCTCGGGGCTGCCCACTCCCCTTCCCCACACCACACTTGCTGCAGGGGTGACAAGGTTAAGGTGACCATCAAGGACAGCTGGGAGGGGAGGAGAGCAGTTATCAGGCACCCTCTGTGTGTATGTGCTCAGCACGGACAGTGTCCTGTGAAGGGAGTCCGGGGACCCCAGGTCACTTGAGAGGGAACAGAGCCTCAGCAAGGTGGAGTAACTTGCCCCTCCTCACCCACTGGGATTCCAGCTTGGGGTCTGAGTAGCCTCGAAACCCAGGCAGTTTCCAGTTTGGGTGGGGATGTGAGGGGGACGGACAGGGCCCTGTGGTGGTTGGGCTGATTGTGGCTACGCTGACTCAGGGCTCTCTCCGCTCCTCTGGGACCCTGAGTCACCATTCTCAGCGGGTGGCTCCTGTTCCCGAAGCTGGTCCCACCCTCCCCGAGTGCGCCTCTTCCTCCCTGTCTGCTCTGCCCACTCTGGCCCTCTGTGTGTGTGTGTGTCTGTGTGTGGTGCCGCCAGCAGTGGACAAAGCATTGAGCACCCTTCCCCCCTCCAGGAGAGCCCAAGTGGTTCCAGTTACCTGGAACCGCCCTGCGTCCCCTTTTCCTTCTGAAGCACAGATTTTCGTCCTGAAAGACAGGATGCTGACTCTTCTCCCCCACCCCCACCGTCCCCCCTGTGCCTCCCAAATAAAGAGCAATGGAAACTGAATCATTTCTTTCCAAGCAAACAGCCCAAACATTTGAAAGCTTGAGTGTTGGGCAGCAGTCCCCAGGACACGTGGCAACAACTCAGCCCCTTCGGCCGTTTCCTGTGCCCGAGTCCAGCCCAGAGGTGGCCCGGGAATGTGACAGATATCTTTAAAGTAGGGACTGTGGCTCCGTGTGCCTGGCTGGACTTTAAATAATTTTTCCCCCTCTTTTTTTTCTTAACAATAGCTAACACTTGAATACACACTGCATGCCAGGCAGAATCCTACAAAGAAGAACTAATAATGTCTCCACCTCCTGAAGAAAGGAGAGGGGAAGTAACTCGCCCAGAGCCAGCAAGCCTGGAGCTGAGCGGGGTCTGTCCCCCCACAGTCCCGGGCCTTCCCTACCACCGGCCACAGTGGTGTGGGCCCTCGTAATTACTCACTATGGTCTTCAGGTCAGGGTTCCATGTTCCTAGGGGAATCACCAGTTCCAGTGGTTTTTGTTTTTGTTTTAAGATTTTATTTATTTATTTGACAGAGGGAGAGAGATCACAAGGAGGCAGAGAGAGAGGGGGAAGCAGGCTCCCCGCTGAGCAGAGAGCCCGATGCGGGGCTTGATCCCAGGACCCTGAGATCATGACCTGAGCAGAAGACAGAGGCTTTAACCCCCTGAGCCACTCAGGTGCCCCCCAATGGTTTTTTAATATATATATTTGTTGTTAGGAAGTTTTAAAAAAAAAAGGTACCTCAGTCCAGGGTTTCTCAAGTACTGACCTATTGACATTGTGAGCCAGTTACCAGTGTCTCATAGGCTTTAGGGACATCCCTGGCCTCTGCCCACTAGGTGCCAGGAGCTCTTCCTGCCCCGAGGGTGACAACCAAAAATGTGTCCAGACGTTGACAAATGTCTTGGGTGGTAGAGGGCGAAATGCCTTAGCCGGAGGTGTGAGAAGCAGAGGTTCGGGGCTACAGTGGGACCCTGGTGTCTGACATCGGGTCTTCTCCAGGGCAGCTCTGGAAAGTCTTTTAAAAGGCTCCACGGCCATTTCGTAGTGGTTAAATCCCCCTATCTCACCTGGGGCTCTTGGGAAGGTGGTAAAACCCTTCCCCACGTAAAGAGAAGTCGCAGCCCAGTAAGGGGGAGGGACTGAGGAACAAACCCCAGAGAACAGCCTGAGCATTCATTTCACAGGGAGCCTCTGAGAGCCCACCGTGCCACAGGCACCCCACCTGACTCACAGCAGGCTCCCCTCCTTCGGGACCTTCCATCCCAGCACGGAGCAGACAGTCAAGCAGCCGAATATAGCCATCAGACATTGCTGGGTGCTGGGGAGGGAAGGGAGACAGGGAAGTGGGGGTGCTGCTGGGCTACGCTGGGCTCTCGGGGCCCAGGGAGCTTCTCAGAGTTAGAACACTGCCCTCGGGGCCTGAGGAGCAGAGGGAGATGGTGGGACCTGCTTCTGGGTCCAAGAGCTGGCGCCCATTCCCATGTGGGCCCTGGGTGGACTGGGGGTGCCCCGCTCCCAAGGACAGATGCCACAAGCAGTGCCTGCTCCCAGAGTCCAGCCTTGTCCCTCCACATGAGGATTTGACAGGATTTAAAGGGCGTGGTGTTCTCCACTGTGCAAAATGGGAGTGCAGGCATTGCTTGGCCTCTGACAGCTCTTGTTTTATTCTGGGCTTTGGTTAAGCCTGGGCCCAAGTATTTTAATAGACTTAGTAGGTTTGAGGGACATTCATTTCTCCCTAGAGGCCTTGTCCTCTTGATTCATAGTTAATTCCTGCCACTTGCCCTGTAGGTGATGACAGGGTTCTTAACTGACCTGGATCTGAAAGTATGGGACCTGAAAGGACAGTTAGGAATTGAGAGAGGCGCCTTCCAGAGGGCAGGGGTCTGAGACCCTCGGTTCGATTCCCCTCGCTGCCACCAGAGGGCAGCCGTGGACTCCGATTGGAGCTTTGTTCCAGGTAGTTCGCAGGCGCCAGCTGCCGGGAGAGGGCACCTTTCTAACGTGTTCTGGTGGCTGCCGACCATGGCCGCAGGGCCCAGTGCCCTAGCTGTGGGAGAGGTTTGGTTCTCCTTTGCATGAAGCAGCTCCAGGGGTGAAGTGCAATGGAAGCCAAGGGCGATGTAATAGCAGGAGAGTCGACTGTCTCAGTCCAGGGCCCTGACCTCTCTAGGACCCAAGTCTCTGGCAGCTCCCAAAAACAAGAACATAAGCTGCAGGCTTCTGCCCCAAGAGTGGGCAAGGGGCCATTCTCTTTGGCATGTTTTTTTCCCCCATCCTTCTGCCTAGACCTGCAGAGCCTCCTCTTGGCTCTGGGCTGAGAGGGAGCTTGAGCCATGTGTACTGAGCCAGGTGGGCTATATGTTTCGTGCACGTTAAAAAAAATTTTTTTTAATTACTAAAGCAATATGTGCTCACCGTACCAAAACCAAACAATAGGGAAGGGAGTGTGTGTGCTTTCTAAGGGAGTTTCCTGGGGCTTGGCAGAGCGTTCAGCCTTATAAAGGCACTCTCCCTCGCTGAGGGGTGTGGGTGTGTGTGCGGGGGGGGGGGGGGGGGGGGGGGG
>CM053610.1:54933652-54954562 GCA_028646535.1 Procyon lotor
AGGGCAGGAGCCAGATTGCGCTAAGGAGGATTGAGGGGCCAACACGGAAGCCCCGGAGAGCCTCCTGGTGACCTGTGTCACTCTTTGGGACACAGGGAGACCTCTGAGGCCCATTAGGGAGGACACACTCTCCCAGGCTCTCTTAAAGCCCAGCCTGTATTTATCGTTAGCACCCACTCACTACCGGTCTTGTGCCTCGCTGGGCAGAAAAGATCTCTTTGCCCAGATGTCCTCAGTGCCCTGCAAGGGAAGCGTTTTTCTGCCTTTTTCTGGAACTTGGGGCGAAGAGGAGAGCTTTAGTTTTTGAAACTGATGCCGTGGGTCTGTGGCAGGAGTGAACAGCCTGATAAGTGTTTGAACTTCACCTGACCTTGTCTCCTGATTCAACCCTCCAGCTGTTGGGATCTGCCAACTGGCCATGCTCTTTGGGTCCCTGACCAGAAGCCTCTCCTGTGCCATTAGTGGCAGCCCTGAAATGGGGACTTCTGGCTGGAGTCCCATGTTAGACTCCATTCAACCATAAACTCCACGCAGTTTCTTATTCTCTATGTCAGATCAAACCAGACCAAAAAACAAAATCAAACAATATTTGTTGAGGACCTACTGTATGCAAAATACTTTGCTAAGCTCTGCATAAATCAAGAGTGTGGCTGATTTAACAGACTGTGAGCTCCTGACCTGCAGGGCCATGAACGAGCCATTCATTCCCTCATTCTGTGTCTGTTCATTCCACGAGTGTTCGTTGAATGTCTCCTGTTAATAGGGCTGGTGCCCAGCCAGACACTGGGTGCCCAGTAGGTACTTTGGAAAGACGAGTCACATAGCTGAATTTCAGAAGTCCTGGAGTTCACACAGCCAGGAAAGGAAAGTGTAACCCTGCTGGGTCAAAAGACAAGCATTGCTTTTCTCGGGAATCTTTTTAGTTTAAAGGGAAAAAGTCTGAAACCTTGGTGCCTGTGGTAAGCCTGCCTCTCCCTTCAGGTAAGCAATGGCCTGGAAAGGCAGGTGTCTACCAGGCTTTCATTTTCCCATTGGAAAATGGAAGTTTATTTATCCCACAATGATCTCTTGAGTGCCTTCTTTGTGCCAAGCATTGTGCTGGTAGCTGGAAGAACAAAGCCTGCCTTACCAACCTCATCGGAAGCTGTGAAGACTGAGGGAGACAGAGCACTTTCGAAAATCTGCCCACTGCCCACTGCTGACGAAGGGGCTGCAAGGGGCTTGCCATCTCCTCACATCTCCCACCTGGAGACCTCCCTTGATGACCCATCCCTGCCTGCACATCTCTGTCTTTCTGTTCCCGGCCAGCCAGGCTTGACTTGAGTTGGGATCAATGGTTTCCTGGCTTCTCCACACGCAGCCTCGTTCTGGGCCAGGGTTGGTCTGAGGCCCTGTTTGGATATTGTTGAAAGTGGCAGCTCTGCTCTGAAAGGTCAGTGTGAGAAGCCGAGAACAAAGAGATCTTTCAAGCCGCCCTCTCACGGGGCTGGGCGAGCCCCAGCTCTACCTGGCATTGCCGAGAGCTTTCACTTAGGCTGGTGGGAGAAACCCCATCTGATTTCCCATTCTGATATCCCTGGAGGCATAAACTGAGGCAGAGGGGTGCTCCCGACATCTCAGAACAGGTCAGGGCCAGCTGGGAGCCCAAGTCTCTCCCCATACAGCTGTGGCCACTGGAGTCTCTGTGTTGGTTTTTCTCTTTATAGGCATTCCATAAAAATTGGGATTTACCCAAAAGATGCCTGACCGTGATTACTTCCTTTGCGAAAGGATTCCCAGGAGCTGATTTAGATGCCAGAATCCCTTACAGATTTGAAAATAGTAAAATTACACAACTTTTGGGACAGGAGATCTTGTGAAAATGCAGCTCTGAATCCTTCACTGTGTGTGTGTATTGGGGGAGGCAGGGTCCCTGAGAATCTGCATGTCTCTGCACCCCCTAGGAGGCGTCAGTGCGTGGTCTGGACGCCCTCTCCTAGTGCTGATGATGTGGAGACTAAAGGCAGAGGACAGTCCTTGAGCTGGAGTGGGAAAAAGAGGCCGTAGTCCCTCCTGGCTCTGGGCTCCTGGTAGCAGCCTGAGCCGGGCTGCCGGGGAGGAAGCTGGCAGGGAGCCCACAGAGTGGAAAATCACCCACGGGCCCCAGGAACCACGGGCTCTAAGGCTCTGGAGCGGTTCCAGGGTCCAGCCTGGCCCCAGCCTGTGGCCATTGGCCCAGCTGCCAAGGCGTCGCTCTCCTGCAGACTTCCCAGAGCCAGCCATTTCTTCTCTTTTCTGGAAGCCCATGCAGTCTCTCTCGGTGCTCTCTCCTGGTGGCAGCTGGTGCTGGGATCTCCCCTCAGCCGGCCTGACCTCTGGCCAGCTGTCCAACTCTGGGTGCCTTTCTTTTCGTTTCTCTTTTTTAAAGATATTTATTTATTTATTTATTTATTTTGAGAGGGAGAGAGAAAGAAAGAGCATGAGAGGGGAGAAGGTCAGAGGAAGAAACAGACTCCCTGTAGAACTGGGAGCCCGATGTGGGCCTTGATCCCGGGACTCCAGGATCCTGACCTGAGCCGGAGGCATTCGCTCAACCAACTGAGCCACCCAAGCGCCCTCTGGGTTCCTTTCTAAGGCAGAGGCCTCAGTAAGACTGGAGGGCCTCTGCTGCAGGCTACTCCTACTTGGGCTCCCAGTCTGCCCCTGGGTGTGGTGTGTCTCCCAGGGAAATCCTGTGTGTGTGTGTGTGTGTGTGTGTGTGTGTGTGTGTGTGTCCCTTGTGGGGGCAGGGCTCGTGGGAGGAGACAGGTGGACACAAAGCTAGGAGATCCCCTCAGGCCCCTCAGGTTCTCTGCCCTCTACTCATTCACTCCTGGACTTCCAAGCAAAATAATGTGGCAAATTAAAACATAATTTAAGAAGATCTTTAGGACCGAAAGTAAAAGGGGAAAGGAAAATAACTACTATGTAGAGCGCCTCTCCCATATGCCTGAGTGCATTTGGGTTGTGCACACGTTTGTCCTCCTGACCGCACTATGAGCCAATGAGGAATCCTCCTCCTATAGACAGGGAGACTAGGACTCAGAGTGGCTGCCACACCTTCTCAAGATTACAGATTTAGGATCTGGCTGCAAAGCTGGAGTTTCCGTGTCAGGTGGTCCCTTCTGGAACCTGGCTTCTTAGCACCGGAGAACCAGAAGACACCGAGGATCACCCATACCAGTGGTTTCCAAAACTGAATGGCTATGGGAACCCTCTGAAAACTTGATAAAACCCAGATTGCTGGGCTCACCCAGGAGTTTCTGATCCAGCAAGTCTGGAGTGGGGGTAGGGGGGTGAGGTGTCAGACTTCGCATTGTTAATAAGTTCCCAGGATGCTGATGCTGCTGGTCCAGGGACCACACTTTGAGACCCTGTGGTCTAGTATGTTGTTTCTCAAACTATACTTTTGGGGCACCTGGGTGGCTCAGTGGATTAAAGCCTCTGCCTTCGGCTCAGATCATGATCTCAGGGTCCTGGGATCGAACCCCACATTGGGCTCTCTGCTTGGCGGGGAGCCTGCTTCCCCTTCTCTCTCTTGCCTGCCTCTCTGCCTACTTGTGATCTCTCTCTCTCTCTGTGTCAAATAAATAAATAAAACTTTAAAAAAAAATTCAAACTATACTTTTAGCGATACACAAGGTGATTTTGAGTGATACAAAGACTAACCTTTTGTAATTACTTCTGTATTTAATATCTATTGGCAAAAAAAAAAAAGGAAAAACTCGCACACCAAATCCAAGATTCTGGGTATTCTAGATTAAGATACATCTACTAAAGTAAAAACGACATAAAGTGTTGCCTAAATAAACACATCGGTGGTGTGCAGCTAGAGGCAGAACTTGTAACTGTGGGATGCAAAGGACAAGCCTGGGAGATGCTGTCCATGCCGACGGCCTGGTTTTGTAGAGGAGGAGACCATGCACAGCCCCCGGAGGTGAGCTCCTCCTCGGGCTACGCGCTACCAGTGGCAGCGCCCAAACTTGAATTGTCTCCCAGCGCATTTGTGGTTCTCTGGCCTGTGAGCCCTTCCTGGTTCTTCCAAAGCTCTGGATAGACTGGGAAAGGTCACCATGACTCTGACTCTGTCCCTGTGGTCTTTGTCTCCATTCTCAGCCCTGCACACGAGGGTCTGTGTTTATAATGTTGGTAGTTGGCACCTCTTTGCTTTCTTCTCTGAAACCAGAGGTTCCCGGAAGGCAGGAACTTGGTCTGCCTATTGTCCTTTTATGGCTCCAGACCCCAAAGCCCCCCGGGAATCTCTTCCATGCATGAAAGATGCAGGAGGGGTGCCTGGTATTTTCCTGGCTCCCACCTTTGGCTTTTCACCTCTCTGTGGTCTTCCATTTCTGAATTTGCTGACCTGGTGGTCTCTGCTTTCCCCTGTGAGCTGTGATCCAGGGAACCCCCAGAGCAAAGGAGAAGGGCAGGGCCCCAACCTTTGCTGAGCACCTGCTGTGTACCAGGAGCTGTGCTAGTACGGAGCTTTGGGAGCAAGACAGAAGCCCTGCCCTCCGAGTACACAGTACACGGCAGGTCAGCCCGTAAACGAGAAATGACCACACAAGGTCATGCTTCGAAAGAGGAATTAATAGGGTGCAAGAGGGATGCAGGCCAGAGGGGCGAGTGCGGGGAGGGGTCTGGGAAGGCTGCAAGGAGGAAGTGTTATTGGAAAGGCTTTCTGAGTATGAGTGCAAAGGGGCTGCTTAAGGTGGTGGGAGGAGTCTGTGCCAAGATTTGACGCAGGTGACATGGTAGGTTGTTCAAAAAAGACCTGAGTGGCAGGAGACAAGATAGGTGAGAGGCGAGGGGTAGACCCGCCAGCCCCACGATGCCATGATGCAGACCTAGACTGGATTCTGTGAGCCCTGGGGGTGCTGACAATTTAAAATGTTTTTATTCTGGGTCACACTTTATAAAGCTTGTACATTATTTTGGGGCCCAGAGGGCTGGCGGGGGTTGGAGGGTGGTGAGACTGGCCTTTGAGGTTATCCAGGCCCTGGGTGATGCAGGCTGGTCTGGGGCCCTGGTGACGGGGACTGAGAGGTGAAGATGGAGAATTTGAGGCTAATTCAAGTCAGAACGTCTGACGCCAGCCAAAGCTTTTAGGGCAAATGACATCTTGTTTGAAATACTCAATCAGGGTCCCCTTCTGGGGGTAAACTGGAAGCCAGGGTTCCTGGGGGGCTGTGGGGGAGAGACCTCACCTCACCTCTCACCTGGGGGAAAGGGATCCTTCCTGTTCTTTGATCGACGATGCACCGGGCTTCTAGGATCCTGAGGTTACAGCTCTGACCTTTCATTCTAGTTGCGTGTTCTCAAGTAAAACTCACATGGGCAGGCTCCTGCTTGTGTCTGCAGGCTTGATGATGATATCTGTGGCAACCAGGCTGGGGGTGACCCTGCTTCTGCTGTCTTCCCCCCAGGAACATCGTGAAAGGGATGAGAGAGCTCCGGGAGGTCCTACGCACCGTGGAGACCAAAGCAACTCAGAACTTCAAAGTGGTAACACGGCGAGGCCTCGGGGCTGGGTGCCTGCTATGGCTGGCTTATACTGGGGCCACTTTCAGTGGGAAACAACCAAAGCGCTAGCAGGCAGCCTCTGAATCAGGGTCGACAGTATGTTACATGCATGCTTCTCCTCTCCCTGTCTGTGCTCATGGCAGACATTGTTAATCCATCTCTGCATTCTCTCCCCCCAAGCCCGGGGAGCACCCTTAGCATCCTCATCACAGCACTGCACAGAGCCCCTAGCCTTAGATCCGAGTTAAAACCCAATGCCATCCCTTCCTAGCAAGGTGGTAGGCTGACTCTTAGGAATTATTTTTGATCTTAATAAATAATCTGGACTCCTTTCCCTGCCCTAATTCAGACCTACCTTTTTAGGCTTTAATTCACCCCCAATCAGAGCCACAGCTGCTTCTCACTCTGGAATTTGTAATTAAGGATCAGGAAAGTATCTGGTTAAGAGCACTGCTCGCGCCAGTTGCTTCACACTCTGCAAGGGCCTGCTGAATACTCAGAGCCGTGCTGGGCTCCATGGGGCCAGTGGAGGAGGAAACGTAGCTCCCATCTAGGAGGGGACAGTGGACAGAAGATTAAGTAGAATAAGTAGAAGCCATCAAAGGCCAACAGAAGGGGTGGGGTGGGCTCAGCGCTGCAAACAGAGAGAACAGGGGGTTCCTTGGGAGTGGAGTAGAGTGGTGGGCCTCTGAAGGGGCAGCGCATTGCAGGGTGGGCGGATTTGGCCAGGTGGCGGGCGGGGGGCATTCTGGGTCTGAGTTCCTCCCTTTCTGCCAGATGGCGGCCAAGCACTTGGCAGGGGTCCTGCTACATTCCTTGAGTGAGGACTGCTACTGGAGCCCCCTGTCCCACCCACTGCCGGAGTTCATGAGCAAGGAGGAGAATTCCTTCATCATGCAGGCCCTCCGGAAACCTCACCTCTACGAAGGAGACAAGTAAGCTCACTGGACCATGCCGGTCTCATGCCACACCTGAGGCTCCGACGTCCCCTCTCTCTGCCCTGCACTTCCCTCCAGCTGCCGCCCCGCTCACTGTCATACAGGCTCTTCAGTAGCCACAGGAGCTGAATAGACCAGGGAAGACAGTCTCTGGGATGGGGTTTGGGAAGAACATTCTAGAAGGCATCCAGAGGTCAAATTATTTGGAGGTTACCTGCCTTCCTACTTGTCTGTGTATACCTTCTATCTTATTCGCTTAATAATTGGCAGTGGGATCTGAGCGGCTCTCCCCTGTCCCTTGCCCCGGCTGCATCGTGCAGCCCTGGGTGATGGAAGGGGCATCTATTCCCCCAGACCATCTGCAGTATTTCTGGCCCCACTGCCCACCCCAGCCTTTCAAATCCAGAACTCTTGGGGCTGGAGGAAGAGCTGCAGGTGGTATCAGGTGTCTGTGAATTATGCAGGGGGGGGTCACCTTACCCAGGCTGCTGCTGACTCCAGGGCAGAAGGGCCGAGTGGCTGGCCAGCCACACTGTTTGGAGCGGCTTGTGCTGGAGCGGGGGCTGCCATTTGTGTCTTTCAGCCTCTACTGCCCAAAGGATAATATAGAGGAAGCCCTCCTGCTGCTCCTCATCAGTGAGTCCATGGTAAGCTCCAGGCCCTTCCCTCTCTGCCCCGTGGGGTAGGGCTGCGAGGGCGGGCTCGGGCGTGGGCCGCCAGGTCCTGGCCCAGCTCAGCCTCCCCACGAACGTCCCGAAGCAAGATTCTCACGTCTGCCCCCTGCATGGGGCTGAGGCTCACTTCCTAGGTCTGGGTCTGGTGCACAAGGCTGTATTTGGGGGCCTGAGTGGGGCTTTGTTAGGAATCCCCAACACCTCTTCGGGGACTACAAAAGACGATTATCAGCGAGTCACCCGTGTGCGCTGAGCACAGCCCTGGGCTGGTTCTGGGAGCGAGGTGAGGGGCTGGGGGGGCAGGTGCTTTCAGCTCTGCCACTGTTAGCTGAGGGCCGCGGGCAAACCTGACACCTCGGGGTTAAGACTCCCCTGGAGGTGTCTTCCCCTGTAAGACCACGGTAGTGCCCAGAGGCGAGTGTGCCTGTCCAAGGAATTCACTCGTTCACGCAGCCCTTTATCAGCATCATCTTTGTGCCAGGCCCTGTTCTAGAAGCCAGAAACGCAGCAGCCAACAAACGGAGAAAAGTCTCTACCCTCATGGAGCTTACATTCGAGTGAGGGAGGTAGACAATAAATTAATTAGCGACGGCAATGTCCAGGGGCTAGTATCTGAGTGCTGTGGAAAAATAAAGCAGAGGAGGAGCAAAGCGTGCCGAACGGAGCCTGCGTGAAGTGCTGTTTGGCTGACGTCACCCGTTTCCCCTGCGGCAGGCGGGGGGAGGAGCCAAGCACGCACCTGCGTAAGGGCAGGCGCATGCGCACGCTCGCCTGGGCCCTGGAGCCTCAGTGAGGGAGAGGGATGGTCCAGGGGGTGATGGGAAGGACGGCCTGGACTGGGCCGGGGGACGCGGGGGAGGGCTGTGCAGGAGCCCCGGAAGCCAGGGGTGGGGGCGTGCGGGGGAAGAGGCCCAGCCTGGGTCTCAGCCCTCTCACTGAGGGGCCTCTCGGAGCTTGGGAGCTGGGGACCGCCCCCCCCAGGTTGAGAACTGACTTTGCTAAATTGGCATATCGGAGAGCGCGGTGTGTGGAAGTAGGGGTTTAAGAAACAAGCCCCCACAAGCCAGGTTCCTAAACAGACAGAACTGAATGTTCCCTGGAATACCTGGGACCACGAGTGCTTTGGTCAGTGGGTTTCCTCCACGTCACTGGGTCCGTCAGCAGGTAGGCAGGAGGAGGGAGGACGCTGGACTGGGGTGGTGAGAGCTCATAGCCTTCCTCCGCTAGGCTGTGGTACTAAAAGGTCTGCGGGGTCATGCAGGTGAGGGGGTAAGTGGTTGCTCCAAGGAGGGGCATCTAACTGGTTAGCCTAAGGTGGGGCAGATTCAATCTTCATGGGAGAACAGTGCACTTCTCACAGAAAACAGGCCCTCACCCTGACCATAGGCTGAGCCCTGGTTTCTAGTGATGGAACCTCAAACATAGACCTGTACCCTCTTCTCCCCTCCCCTCACACCTGAGCCTCTCCTCACCCTCACCCTCAGATGAGACAGCAGTGAAGTCACCTGTCTCGAAACCCCCCTCCGTGTGCCAAGGACTACAGGTGGGAGGTAAAAAGGTGAAAGCAGAAACATTTCTGTGGTCCTTTCTCTGCCAGATTGCAAGCCGATGGTCTCATAGAGGGAGGCATTTTATGTTGAGCCGTATGAAAAATAATAATTTCATATGCTTTGGTCTAGAACTAATACATTCCCATCTTACAGATGGGAAAAGTAAGGGTTCAGGACAGGTATCTGTCTTAGTCAAGGTCTCACACTAGTAATGCTCACAGCCGTGATTCAAATCCCGTCCGCCTCCCTAGATAGCTTCCAAAAGCACGGGCCATGGAGACCGATTCTGCTACTGCCGAGCTGCTCTGGTTCTCATTTTCCTCATCTGTAAAAGGGCCAAGGGAGTAATCTTGAGGATCAAATGAAACGAGGCTCAAGGAGGGTTCTGTCAACAGGGACATGTCTGTCGGCATGAGACAGCGGGGGGTGGGGGGGCTGCTGAGGCTGGACTCTGTCTCCCCAGCTGTTTTCTGTGGCCTCTGCCTGATCGGGGTGCCAAGGACCAGAGTTCAGATGCCTCTCCATTAGGTTATCCCCTCACCCCACCCAAACCATCAAGCTGCCCCAATCTCAGAGTGGAGAATGGCCTTTTACTAAAAGGTGGCCCACATTTGGAGCCAAGGTGAATTTTCCTAAATACACAATTTCCCTCCTAGCAGCTCCTGCCCTCTTGTCGGAAGCTATGTGACTTGCCAGCCTGCCCAGGACACTCGGGGCGTAGGCAGGCTTGCCAGGAGGTGTCCTAGGAATTCCCTGTAGCATGCAAAGCAGAGGAAGTTGTGCACTGGGCCGGGAGGAGGCACTCCTCCAGGGCCTGCTGGTTTCTTTCCTCTTGCTCACACTCAGCCTGTCACACATTTAGGACTTGGAGAGAGAGCTTCGTTTGGTGTCTCCCCTACAGAGCTTTCCTCCTGGGATCTGGATCTGGCCTCGGTGGCTCGGAGCTGTTGCTCAGAGTGACCAGATAGCCTCTGCCTTCTCTCTCACTCTTGTTTCATACCTTCCTCCCTGCGGGTCCCATTTTCGGTCAGGTGTGGGCACCACCGTGCCCGCCTCTCAGGCTCTGATCCCTTAGCTGGACCCTGAGGCTCAGCCTGGCCTCCAAGTATGTTTCCCTGCAGGGTTTTCCTCATCTCCCTCTGGTGCTGCCTGGGTTTGGCCACAGCTGTCAGGGAGAAGCCTCTAGAACAGCAGCTGGCTGCCTTTGCTGCTACTTAGCTCTGTCTAATACCTGCAGACTCATTATGCTGCGGTAAAAGCAAGCCCAGCATGGTCAGCCCAGGACACGTAATCAAAGCTTTTCAGGAGACGTAATCAAAGCTTTCCACCTCTAGGATCACCAGAGCAGCTCCTCTGGGAAAGGGCATGTGCGGTTTTCCTGAGCATGTCGCCCCTGTTTTGTGGTTTAGAACTCAGGGGAATAGCCTGCAAGCAGTCCTGAGTGTGGGACTGTTCCCTTGGATGTGGTTTTTGTTACAGACTGACCGAGCATCATCAGAATGAATAGGGAACTGCCCCTCCCCCGCCCTGTCTTTTAAGAGGTAAATAGAAATCTTACAAATGCTATCCCAGAAATGCAAAGTATGCGAGGGATAACTGATTGAAGATTTGTGTTTTGGACCTAGTTTTGAGTCTTTGAGGCCAAAAGAACATTTTAAAATCTATCCATCCACCCACCCGTTTGCTCATCTATCCCTCCAACCCACCATCCATCTGTCCATCCATCCCATCTCATTTGAGCAGCTACAATGTGCCAGGCCATACTTGGCCCTGGAGATACAGTGATGAGTTCAATCCTGGCCGCCCGCCCCCCCCCCCCCATCGCAGATCTACTCCTACCTACTGGAGATGGATCCAGGGACCAGGAGGAAATCCTGGTCCTCACATCAGAAGGAATCCCCCCAGTCTGCTGAACCCCAAGTGTATATTCTAGTTTGTATGAGAACACTCTATCGGGACTAGTCTGATTTTCTCAAACAGTTGGAGAACCAGGAAGTACAGAAGTCTCGATCCTTTCAAAAATACTCATCTAGGCAAAAAATATATGCGGAGGCAGATGGAATCCGTGGGCCCGTTTCATTCCGCTGGTGGGAAGTTGCTGCTGGTCTCAAGTGCTTGGGAACTACAGGGTCCCAAACGCTTGGTGCTGAGCGAGAGTTGGGGAGACAAGTAGCCTCTGGGGACGGGAGCCCGCAGGCAAACTGTGCCAAGTCCAGTATCAGACCCAGCAGTCGGAGCCTTGAATTTGCCATTCAGTCTGTGTTGCCTGGGCAGCGTTCTTCCCTCCCTGCTCCTGAGTTTTCTTGTCTGTAAAATGAGGCTAATAAGGCCATGCTGGCACAGAAAAAGCCAGGAAACAAACACACAGGTGCCTGATACGTTATAGACATTCAGCATGGGTTTGTTTTTTCCTGATAAATGCTTGCTTCAGTTTCAGTCATTTTAGAGAACAGTCAGGCTCAGGTCAGGTTAGGAGAAAAATTGATTTAAGGTTACCATTCTGTTTTAAAAAAAAAAAAAAGTGCTGCTTGGGCTTGAGTCCATCTGGGACTCTCAGAGGAGCATGGATCGTTCAGCTCTGGTCCCTGGCTTGCTCTGCTGCAGGCGGCCGCGGTGGAGGGTCGGCGGGCGCTGGTGGCTCAGAACGGGCAGCTCGGCAGAGGTGGGAGAGCCTCTCGCCCTTGCTGGCAGAAGAGCTGTGGTTTCTGCCGCCAAAGCCTGATGCGGCAGGAGAGTGGGGGCCGGCGTGGGCCTGGCCCGGGGCTCTGGGTGGAGGGGCCCCGTCACAAAGCCTGTTACTTCTTGGCTCCATAGGCCAACAGCTTGAGAGCCGTGGTAATTACATCTGCTGGTGGGGGACAACAGCAGGAGGGGGACAGGGCAGTGCCCTCCAGGGAGGGGAGGTGTCAGGCACAGATGCTTCCGGGGGACTCCTTTCCGGGGCGCTGAGTCCGCCTTGGCCAAGCTAGAGCAGCTATGACTGAGAACAGAGCCTAGCAGGGCCCTGGACGCGTTGCGCAAGGGGCTTTTTCCCTGATTGGGAAGGCCCGACCTGGTGTTCTGCTTTGGTTTCTTCATAAGCAGAGCCATCCCGGGGCCTCTGATGGCTGGACGAGGCTGCTGGACACTTCTTCAGAGGCCTCTGGGGGTGAAGTCAGAATGTCTAGGTGCTAATCTGGGTCCCACCTTTCTGTTGGGGAGCTTCCCTGGGCCTCAGTCTTCTCATCTGTAAAGTAGGACAATAGTACATGAGGTCGTTGTGAAATGCCATTGCAAAGAACTCCACGGGTTAGCTTCCTTTCTTTCTCTCACCCTGTTTGTGTCGGGGATTAGAAAGGAGAAACGGGGCTGGGTAGAAACGAAGGTCAGTACAGTCTTAGGCGCTGCACTCAGTGGAGGGTCAGGACCAGGTATGGCAGGGGGGACCATGAGGCAACAGGAGCTGTCCTGGACTGGCCTTTGGAGGGGCAGGCTTACCTCCCGGGGACCTTGTGCAATTAGTTCATCTTCTAGGCCTCAGTTTCCCATCTACAAAGGGGGCCTCGTGGTTTCCTCCTGCACCTCCCTGGGGTTACTGTGAGTCCAGATGAGATGTGAGGGGTACGACCCTGAAAAGCTAATGCATGGCACGCAGAAGGAATGGCTGTTGGAGGAAGTGTTGCCTGCCTTGGCTTTCATCTGGGCTGGCCAGCCCGGGGACATGGCAGTTTCCTCGCCAGCCCTCCCACAAGGCCCTAGGTTTGCTTCATGGATCCTTCTCCCAAGACCAGATATGGGTCACGTTGGCAGTGATGTGCTGTTGGAGGGAGGGGGTTGGCTTTTCCCCTCTTGGCTTGCAGAGGGCCTGGGGTGAATGTCCTCAGTTTGGAGGAGGCTACCCTGGGGTAGGGGACAGCCAGAGGGACCGGGTTAGGGGTAGGTACAGCTCGGGAGTCCTGCCTGGGACGAAATGTGTGGACCGAACAAGGGCAAGGCATCCCCAGAGGTGGGGGCCTGAAGATTATGCAGGGAGGAACAAGAGGAGAATATTTTTCACAACTCCCAGAGGAGTAAGGATGGCGGTGGTGGGAAGAATACTTAGTGTCTACATATCGCTTTATAGGTCGTAGGCACATTCCTATCTCTGCATTTCATCTGTAGGATTTCCTAGTGGGGCCATTTGAATGGTGGAGGCAAAGAGTGACTGGGGCTAGTTCAAGGCAGGCTGCTGGTGAATTTGGGAGCATTGCTGGCCTGAGGTTGGTGAGGCCAGGGGAGGAGGGAACAGGACACCGGGGGGCTTGTGGGCAGCGACTGGAAGCCGCCAGCAGAGTGAATGTCTGCAGCCCCCTCCGTGCTGCCCATGAATTCCTGCCCCGTCACTAGCCCCCACAGCTTCCTTCCTTGTGCCCCGTTTCCCCCACCCAGCGAGCACCACCACCGCCTTTCACCGCAGCCCTGCCCTGAAGCCATAGCAACCAGGCCAGACTTCTGCTTTTGGTTTTCCTTTGTGGAACCTTGCTTCCCTCTTGACACAGGCGCCAGTTCCTGAGGACCCCCGAGGAGACCTCTTCCTTGCTGTCTGCCTGCGGGGGGAGGTCCAGCCCCCAGGCTGAGGACATGCTCTGTTCTGTTCCTGATTTTCTAACTTCATCCTAGCCCAGTGCTGGAAATCCACCCCTTCTGCCCCCATTCCCAGGCACACAGTCAGACACTGTTGTCCTGAAGGTAAAAGTCAAGGGCAAGAGGGGAACGTTTCCACACCAAGCCCAGAACTCTTGCTCAACATCACCCATTCTACAAGCATGGACCAAGGAAGGTGCTAGAGACAGACATGTCCCGGCCCCAGAACCAGGAAACCGTTGGGTGTACAGGGGAGGGGGTGTATGCCCCATGCTGGGAGAGGATGAAAGGCAGGTGGCCTCTGCCTGGTGGGATCAGTCCGGTTGACAGTACCTGAGTTGAACTGTGAGGAGCCCGGAGGCATGCCGGGTGACTGAGGGCACAGACAGGCCATGGTGCTGAGAGGGAGCTGCAGGGAGTTTTATGGGGCAGGGGGAAGACTGGGAGCTGGTTGGGGAGAAGCTGGCCAGGTGGGCCAGGCCGCGTGGCAGCCACAGAGAAGGAGGTTCGACTTTGTGCTGGGGCAGTCTGGAGGGGGTTGGGAGTTGGGGTCTGTAGGGGTTACTCTTCCAGGATAGGCCAACCAGGGCTGAGACCCATGGTCACAGCTCGCTGCCCACCATCCCCAAAACAAGACCGATCTGTACAGACAGCTTCCAGATCCCACACGTGCCCAGCCAGGCTTGCCCTGCTGCAGGCTGCCCTGCCCGCCCTGCCCCTTTCCATGAGGGCCCCTCTCTCCCAGTGGGTCTCCAGGTCAGAGTGCACTGACCACGAGTCCTCCCGCTGCTGCTTCTGAGCCCTGTGGGCCCCCATCCTTTCATTGCCTGGCTGCCTGGAGAGGCCGCCTATCGGGGCCCCACCCTCGGGGCCGAGCTGGGGAGTTCTGGAGGGGAGGGTTGGAAGGGGAGGAGTGGGGAGGTACCCGGCCAGTTTTGTGTTCCTACTCCGTTTGTCAAATAGCTCCTGCCAAGCCTCTCAGAATTTCTTCTCTCTTCCTGATGGTGCCTGTGTGGGTGGATTTCTCCGGCACTCTCCGTCTCTGCTTCTCTCCCCTTAACCCTTCGGAGTTCCTGACCAGTTCTTGTTTATCAGGCTGGTACCAGTGCTCATCCTTTCTGGGGATCTCCTGGCACCCCGCACCTTCTCCTGGGGCTGGTCCACATACATGGGGGTGGCGGTAGCCCCCACCTGCTGTGGCTGGAGGGGCACCCGTCAGAGCCTCTGGCCGCTGGCCTGCCCTGCTCAACTGTCCCCGTGGGCGAGTCACTTCCTTGGGTCTTAGAGGCGTTCTGGCTTCCAAAAGCCTCTGGGAACACACTTCAGGCCTGCAGTCTGAAGGCCACTGGGCTTTTGCCTCTATGGCCCCTCACTTGTGGGGGCCTCAGCCCCTGACCCGGGGGAGGGGTTCGAAATCCTGCCCGGAGGGAGATTTTAAAGGCCATCTGTCGACAGGAAGGATGATCCTGGATCTGACAGAAATTGGCTTTAAGGGCCAGCAGCTCCCTTTTGTCCCAGCATCCTCCATTCTGAGGTCCCATGTGGGGAAGTAGAAAATGGTGAGTTCTAACACACAAAAGTGGGTTCAGCCCCTACTACAGAGGGAGGAGGATAGCGGGAGTAGCCAGCACGAGCATCTGGCTGGAACTGAGCTTTGCTTCAGCTCAAACAGCCCTCAGGAGTGTGTGTGTGTGTGGGGGGGGGGTCACAGCATTCCTAGCTGGTCCCTCCCCTGTTGCTGCTCCCCTCAGAGACCCCATGATTCATGTTGGATTACTCCCAGGCCTGAGTGTTGTCTTCAGAGGATGGGTTTGTAAGAGAGAATGGGACCAGAGGCCACAGAATAAGAGGGTCCCGAATCCCCAATGGGGAGATTTCAGTTGGTGACAAAGAGCTCCCCACTTCGGATTGTACAGACTCTCCTGCTCCTACAGCATATTTTCCCATTTACCCCCGCCCCCCACTCCCGGGGCCCGGCAGCTACCTGGCAGCTCCGAGCTACTGAACTCCTGAGTGCTGGGCACCGAGCACAGAGCCACATGTTGGAGGTTCCTAGGGAGCCCTGAGAGGAGAGTTCTGAGGTCGGAAGGAGTCGAGCCTCAGGTCTGGGTTGGACACAGTGGAGATGGGAAGGAGGTATGGAGCCGGGAGGTCCTTCCCATAGGGACCGGTGGCAGCAAGGGGCTACAGCCCACCCAATCTAGACACTTCCAGATGTTACCTGAAGCTCTCTCTGTGCGTGGGCAGTTACAAGCTCGCAAGGAGCTGTTTCACAAAACCTCTCGCCTCTCTCCTCACAAATGCCGGGGTCTGAAAGATGGGGGCCGTGGGGCCCTTCTGGATGAGAGGACACAGAAGAGACACGGCCCCAGAATGTGGGCATGGTCCTGGATTGGGTTCTGGGGTGAGAAGCCCTGTAGTAAGACTGTCAGTGGGCGGCAGATTTGACTGTGAGCTGGTGGGTGGACATCAGCTTTACGTCTCCTGAAATACTGGCTTTTCTCTGGCGGTTGTACTTAGGGGTCAAGGGTCACCTCAATTTTTGTGACTCTATCCTTATTGTATACTCGAGAGCGACAAAGCAGGAGTGGTCAACGCCATCACCCTTGCAACTTCTCTGGAGGTTTGAGACTCCGCAGACTAAAAGGTTGAGGACCAGGAGCCCTCGGAACAGCTTCCTCACCCCGACCTCGGCTGTGGGTGGAGGTGTTCTCTCTTGCATGGGGGCCTTTGTGGGGTGAGGGAAGGGCCCTGGCAGCCTCCGGGAGCGTGGCCTAGGTTAGCAGCGTGAGGGCGACGGTCCCTGGGCCTCGGGGGCAGGCAGGCTGTTGCTTATTTTCTGTGCTTGCTCTCTCCCCAACCACGTCCCCCTCCCCACCCCCCAGGCTACTCGGGATGTGGTGCTGAGCCGGGCGCCGGAGCAGGAGGAGGACCGGGCGGTGAGCCTGCAGAACGCGGCGGCCATCTATGACCTCCTGAGCATCACGCTGGGCAGGAGGGGCCAGTACGTCATGCTCTCTGAGGTACGGCGACCACCCCCTCCCCAGAAGCCAGGTGGGGCCCCCATTGGACCTCCTCCACGGTCCCTTCCCTGCCTCCGCCAGGGGTACCACTGGGTCCGGGACTGTTCCATTGCCAGGGCTAGGAGAGCTGCCCTTCCCTGACAGGATGGGCGGTTGGGTTCGGGTGGTTTTACTAGTGTTTTCATGTGTTTTTCTTTTGAAAGAGCACATGGCATGGTATAGAGAAGCACGGGGGGACATTTTCCATCCCCCCAGTTTTCCACATGGATGACACTGGTGTATTGTGACTGCCTCTGCTGGCGGAGCTCTGAGCTTGGCGAGGGGCTCAGGACCCCAGACCCCCTTCCACCTGAGCTGGACAGAGCAAGCCCATTTTATTGAGCAAACCCTGGTGGGGCAGTGCTCCCGGGGTGGTGCCTCTCTGGGGTGAAGGCGGGCACTAAGCTGCCCCTCTCTCTCCATTCCCCACACGGCAAATGGCATGCATGCGTTCTAGAACTTTCAAATCTGGGCTGGGATCAAAGGTGGCTCTGGGGCCCCCGTCTCCTTGCACAGGACACCCACTCCTGCAGTAGCTTCTCTTTCTATGTGGTTAGGGGGGCCCGTGAGCGACCTGGTGACCTCTGCTAAGCCCCAGCCTTTGCCCAGCAGCATGCAAGGTGCTTTTAGGTGCTACCTTCTTGAAGTGGTGTTCCCTTGAGTTTACCAGTGAGGAAGGCAAGGCCCAGAGAGGTGGTTTCCTGCCCTCGATGATGGAGGGGGTACATCTGAGCCAGCTCGTGAACCCAGGCCATTGAGCTCTTTAAGTCCATGCTGTCTGGTCCCAGAATCTCGCCTCTGTCCCCCACCCCACCTGACCATGGCCACGTGGTGAATCCTGGCCTCACAGGCTGGCTTCTGCCTCCATCGTGTGGATTTCCCCAGGCTGTCCCTGATTTGGGGTTGCCCAGGATCAGACAAGCAGGTGGGGCAGTTTTCTCAGTGGTCATAGAGAACGGCAGAACCCAGAAAAGCCCTTCCATTTGGGCGGCTTTGTGGTCAGCCCGCTCTGCCACTTACTGGCCCGGTGACTGTGGCAAGTCATTCAGACCTCACCCTCCTCATCTATGAAATGGGACTAATGGGAGAACCCAGCTCCCAGGGATGTTGGTAAGAGTGAATAAGTCAATAACACGTGTAAAAGATTGAGAGTGGCACAACAATAATAAACACCAGTTACTGTTTTTTTGGGATGTTGACATGTTTAAAAACCTAGACCCTATTTCATTCCCTTTTCCCCAGCATCCTGTGAGGCAGTCACATATTAGGGAGGTAGGAACCAAGGGCCAGAGAGGGTAGGAGACTTGTGGAAGGTCACACAGCATAATCTGTCCAGTGGCAGGGGCAGGTTATGCCTGGAGTTTTCTAACAGGAACCTAGCATGGGCCTCCTGAGCCTCCTATGGGAAGTGATCTGTGCAGTGATTGATTACTCTGGGGGGTATTGGATAGCCTGGGGGTGGCAGGAGCCCTGGGAGGGGGCTATGTGCTGACTCGCTCCCTCTCCTCAGTGCCTAGAGCGAGCCATGAAGTTTGCGTTTGAAGAATTTCACCTTTGGTACCAAGTGGCCCTCTCCATGGTGGCTTGCGGGAAGGTAAGGCCCAGGGCATGTGTTGAGTGGGGGAGGTGGCACACCTGCCCTTGGGGCCTCTGCTGTCCTCCAGTCCCCTCCAGGGCTGGGCAGAGGGCACGACCACGAGTCACAAATGTTCTCCAGCATCAGATTTTCACCTCTGGGAGAGTGAGGGGCAGCAGAGGGTCACACTCTGCGCCCGTGTGAGTCTGCTGTCCACCTGGGAGGTACAGCCGTGAGTCTGTGGATCCTTTCCTCTTCATACGTGTGCACACATGGGTCAACAGCGTTCCCACGTGTGACTTATTGAGTACAGCTGTGTGCAACAGGCGAGGGACACCAGTTCCGAGCAAGGGACACATTCATTTGGGCCGTAGCTCTCTTCCTGCCCATCAGGCGTGGCATCAGGAAAGGACCTTCCCGTGAAGGACCTGTCTAGGAGGGAAGGGTTGAAGGGTGGAGCAGAGCGGCAGCGCCCACAAGGGAGTCTGCGGGGGAGACGGCGCCAGAGGATGTGGCTGGGACAGAGGCAAGGGGAGCTCCCTCTGCCCAGCACAAGGAGTCTGACCTTATCCCTGCTCCCCAGGGCCGCCTTCGCTCTCTACCCACCGAGCCCTGTTCCAGCACCCCCTGGTTTCTGCTCCGATGAGAATTACACTTACATAAGCCTCTATTTTCAGCAGTAACATGAAAGGAAAACCTTTCCGGAGCTGGGTGCTGAGGGTGTTAGAGCCGAGGAGGCTACGAATGCAGGAAAGAAGGTGGCAGGAGCTTGCAAATCGTTCCAAGAGCTGTAAACACCCAGAGCCCTTTTGTGGGGCTGAGGGAATTCCTGCCCCTCCCCCGCCCATCTGTGCCACCTGCCGTTTCTAGCCCTGCGCAGGCGCTCTTGCTCAGCTCAGAGGAGGGCCCTCCTCCCTCCTCCCTCCTCGGCGCACCTCCCCCACAAAGGTTAGGCAGGGAAGAGGAAGAAGAGCATGTGCTGCAGCCTGATAGGTGGGAAGGAGCCAGGGAAGTAGAGTGAGAGCAAGTGGGGGGCCTCCCCCCCCCAGTGGGCCTCTGTCTTCCCAAACCTCTTACCCACCACCATCACGTTGACCACATCCCAGAGCATCCAAAAGGCACAGACATGGTCTGCCCTGGCTCTGTGCTCAGCAGGGGCTTGCCAGGGCTCTGGGAGAGCTCAGGCTGCAGTTGGAGTGAGGCCTGATGGAGGGGAGGGGGTGGGGCTGGAGCTCCCACGGAGTCTGGGCAGGCAACTCACTGTGGCCGTGTGTGACAGCATCTTCTTGCCTCTGGGAAACAAAGAACCTCCCATCTTGCAATAGTGAGCATGGGCCAGGAGGAGAGGCCCAGGCCCAGGCCCAGGGCCAGGGCAATGGTCCTCACCCTTCTTGGGTCGTGGGCCCCTCTGAGATGCCAAGGAAGACGGGGGGAGCCCTCCTCAGAAGAAGGCAGCATGCTCAGAAGCTAGCTTTAATCTCTGGCCGTGTGCCAGGAAACTCCCCAGTCAGGGGAGGTATTAGTCTGGGAAGGATGGGATCTTTGACGTCCCTACTGAGAAGAGCCGGGCGAGCCGGGCTCTGAGAGGTCCACACGCAGTCCAGCACATCCCAGGCTCCAGGGAGCTGGTGTCCCAACCTGGGTCCTTCACAGACCAGCAAGGTAGGCACAAGAATGGGCTTACAGGCAGGGCATTGGGGCGATCAGTGAGTTCCTTACATGTGAAGCTCTGCAGGCTAGAGATGTGGGGTTATACCCATGTCTGCGTTTGGTGGGTGCAGCAGGAGATTGTTCTGGAAGCACACTCACCACCCCCTCAGAAACCCTGCACACCAGCTCAGTGTGCCTGGTTGGCCCAGGCAACCCGCCAGCAGAGTGGCCGGGAGTGGCCTTTGCCAAAGCCCCAGGTAGGAATCAAGGTTCTGTACCTGCACTTGTGCCGAAGGTGTGGCCGGGCGAATGTATATACATCGGACACCTCAGCCTGCTGGAAGAAAAGATGAGGTCCATGACATGATTTAGGTCGCTCCCTCTCTTGGTCTCCTCAGCAGTCACATTGGCTGCGTTGCTAGGTAACCACCGAGACCAAAAAAAAAAGAAAACCACAAAAAACCCAAGCTGCCTGCCAGGACTGGAGTCCTCCGATGGCTTCTGAAATAGCAATGCTTTGTGGTCTGTGTGGGGTGAACATGGATGGTCAGGGTTGTAGAACCTTCATCTCAAGGTTAGGGAACCTTCCACCCTGCAGAGGTCAGCAGGCAGGGAAAGAGGCCAAGGGGAGCCCGACACCCCGGGGGGGGGTGGGGAGACCTGGCCGGCGGTGGGGGCGGCATTCACAGGAGAGCGGGCGGGATCGCCTGGCAACTCCTCCGGGCCCCTCACGAGGCCCCCTTCCCCGCAGCTCAGGCCGGTCTCCTAGCCTGCCGGAATAGGACATCCGCTGATGCTGGTGCTTTCTGAGAAAGCAGTGGGGGGCGGTAGCTTTTGTCTTCTCCCCCTGGCCTTTCTGCAGGCATCTGATGGGCGAGAGATATGGCCACGTCCCTCTTCTTCCCTATTCCCGCAGTGACCCCACAACCCCAGCCCAGCACTGGGCACAGAGCCAGCCCTTGGCTGAGACACCTGGAACAGGCCTAATTTGCCTGAGCCCAGAGCCTCAGTCTGTCATGTCTGGGCTGAGGAGAGCTTTTCCTTAGCTAGTGTGGAAGGGAGACGTAGCTAGAGAAGGGCTGGGGGTAGACGCAGATCACTAGGGATCCGGCTCTCTCTCTCTTCCAGTCTCTCACTCTGAGCTTGAACAGGTAAGCCTTCCAGAGCCCCCATGGCCTCAGCGGTCCCTCTGGAGTTACTGGGGAGGGTGAAAGCTAATTAATGGTGAGGAAGCCTGGCTCACAGTAGGGCTTAGTACAAGGGAACTGTGCGCACACACACATGCCCCTGCCTGCCTGGGGGTCACACAGGTATGGA
>CM053610.1:54955062-55003604 GCA_028646535.1 Procyon lotor
CATAGGAGAGTTGTGAAAATTTTAATTTGTAAAGCACTTAGAACAGGGGACAGCAGGCTTTCTGTACAGGGTCAGATAGTAGACGTTTTTGACTTTGCAGGCCAGACAGTCTCTGTGGGAACTCCTCCACTCTGTCATAAAAACAGCCATTGGCAATACATACATGAATGGGCGTGGCTGAGTTCCAATAAAACTTTATTCACAGGAGCAGGCAGAGGGCCACGTTGGCCTGTGGGCTCTGATTTATGACGCTGCGTGGTACATGGTAACATCTGAATGAGTGTTAGTTGGCGTTCTTTTTCTCCTTGCTGTGACTGGTAGCGTCCCTGCCTGCCTGTGGACAATCTCCATCCTGGCTCTCCGTCAACACGTGGCCATCCTCAGTAGGTCCATTCCGGCTCCGTCTCTGTGGCTGCGTCCCTGGAGCCATGAGGGGCCCCAGACTTCTTCTGGAGGGTCTATCTGCCTCTGCCAGCTTAGCTTCTCTCCTCCTCTGCCCGCCATTATGCTCCCCTCAGCTCCCCACCACGGCCCTGCCTCCCAGTCCTATGGAGCTTCGGCCTCATCGTGTCACCTGCAAACCAAGGCTGTTGAACTTGGAAGTTTGAAAGAGCCCCTTTTTGCCCCTAAAATTTCTGTGGTTCATGTTTGAATTCCTTTAGAAGCACTTCCCCTGTTGTTACCTGGGCAAGGCTCACAGCCTCCATTCTCCAGATGCAGAACTGGGGGCCTGGGAGAGGGTTGGCTGCCACCATGACCAGGGCTGCTCCTGCTTGGCCTTCTTCCTGCCTCCTGGAGGGAAAGGGGTGCAGAGCAAGGACTGGCTATTTGGGAAAGGCCCCCTGCTGCAGGCACGAGGCCCCCAGTCTGTGGAGACCCAGTACTGCCGGTGATGGTGTCATCTTCCCTTTCTTCTTTCTTCTGCAGTCGGCCTACGCCGTGTCACTGCTGCGGGAGTGCGTGAAGCTTCGACCCTCGGACCCCACTGTGCCCCTGATGGCCGCCAAGGTTTGCATCGGGTCCCTGCACTGGGTGAGTGAGCTGCGGGGGCAGGACCCAGGGGCCAGCGGCTCCTGCGGAAGGGCAGTGGTGGCCATGAGATCAGGGCGTGCACATCTGGCTGTGTGTAAGGGGTGGCGGTGGGGGGTGCGTGAGGAGCTGCGAGGCCAGCAGGCCTGGAAGGAAGAATCGTCTGAGAAATCCAACCTCCGTCTGCAACAGTAGGTACCCCAACTCAGGCCGGTGTCAGGTTTATGGTTCAGTCTTGAAATGTGGTCTCCAGGGAGCCAGATGTAGCGTGAAAAGCAGCGGGGGTGGGGGAGGCGCTGCCCAGCCGTGCAGTGTGGGCAGGACTCAGAGCACCCTGGCTGGCCGTCATTTGGATGGAGGCCCACATTACTACGGGGGGCAGTGCTGTGTGGGCCAGATGAGCAGGTGGCCTCTTCTGTTGGCCCCCTCGTTCTTTCCGCTGCAGCCTGTGGGTCCCTGCTCTGTGCACAGCTGCCTGCCGAGGCGGCTGAATGGGCAAGTGCACCCTCTCCCCATAGGCCGGGCGTTCCTGCAGCTTGGCTCTGAGGCCCTTCCGGAGGCCAGCTGCACAGAGCCATGAAAGGCACTGGGCCTGGGGCCCTCCCCTCCTCAGGCTCCCCCCGGGGCCGCTCTGAGCCTGGGGGTCTTGGGGCAGAGCCTCTGCAAAGGTGTCTCCTCCTACTGGGAGCTTTCTTCTCAAGGGTCCCCACTTCCTTGCGCCCACACCAGCCTCCTGAGGTCAGGGGCCGTCCTAGAACAAATGCATGCTCTCCTGCCCATTCGCTGTTAGCCCCACCTACCTCTCCTCTCTTCCGGCAAAATAGCTCCCGTTCCTTCATGAGCCCTCTAGGCCTGGTGTCCCCCCACAGGGAGCCTCTCCTACACACAGGCCTCAGGCCAATCTCCAGCCCCCCAAGCCCACCCTCATCGTGGTTGGGTGCTCAGCTTGTTCCAGTCCCCAGGGGCCTGCAGCCACCTGTCCACCTCCCGCTGCCACTGCCCCCCACTTCGGACATCCAGCCCTGGAAGGGGAGACTCTGTGTTCTAAGCCTTCCTGCCAAGTCTCCCAGGGACTGGGAATTGGCCCCGACCCTCTCCGGGTCCCCACCTCGCCATCCCGTGGGCCTTGTCCTCCCTTTGCTGCAGAGAGGACTGCCTCCCTAGCGTGAGGAGCAGGAAGGGAAGAGTACCTTCCCCCTCTGTCTCCTGGTTCTCAGATTCCTGTCACTGAGGTGCCCGCCTGGCCCCCCTTGCTGTGAATCGCGGGGGAGGGGGAAGCATGGCATCAGGCCCCAGGCTCAAGAGTGTGGCTTCATTGAGGGGGAATCTGGCAGAACCACCACCTTACAGGCTCCAGGAGTTAGGAAGCGGCTGCGCCACGAGGTGGGTTAGAGTTTCCCTGCCCACCTCCAGGTAGTCTTGGTACACAACCTTGCTGTGCCTTGGTTTCCTCATTCGTAAAATGGAGAAGATAACAGTCTGCTCCTCAGATGTGGCATAAATGACATAAAGTATGTAGAAGGCTGGATGGGTCAAGAGACGCTTGGAGAAGGAGGAGGCCTTGGACTGTGGAGGGTTCAGGCCAGTGGTGGGTTCTTTCATCACGGTTTGCTTCCTGTACCCCGGGATTAGCGGGGAAACCCCTTGCCCCCCACATCTCTCCAGGGTGCCTGTTGGCATCCTGCATCTCACAGGCGGGGAGCTGTGGGGGCACAGGTGGTATGCAGGTGTCAGCAGAGACACCCAGACTGTGCACTGCAAAGAGGGCCGTGGTGGGAGCCAGGGGTCACAGAAGATGGTGGGCTCGCCGGCCCCTCGCTCACACTCCTGCGTGTTCCCGGGGCTCCTCAGAGGGGCTTCATGTCCTTCGCCTCACCAAGCTGGGGCAGGGGAGAGCCTCTGTCCACCCTGAAGCCCCCAGCTCTGAGGTGGCTACGGGTGTCCACCCAGCCGGCAGCCGCCCTTGCCAGGAGGCCTAAATTTAGGCCTTCCCGCCGTGGAGGAGCTGTTTCCCTCAGCGGCATAATTACAGTCATTACATGCATTCAGATTACATGGTAATAAAATTAGGATCCAATCAGTCCAAATTGAAATCAGATGAGTTAGGAGCAAAGTCATCAATGACAACATAAATAGAAAAGCCCAAAAAGAAACTTAAACATACAGACTTGTCATCAGAATCGGGGAGGAGGGTGAGCTGTTTAACCTCAGCTGAGAAGCCGGCGCAGCTTGGGAGGCTGGTTTGAGCCACGGTCGAAACTGGGTCCAGGCTCAGGCCAGGTCCCGCTGGAGGGAGCAGGGTGGCTCCTGGCAGGCGTCCCTAACCTGGAACTCCCGGACCTCCCCACAGCCCCCGTTTACACTTGCCTTGGACACCTAGCGCATTACATGGTAATCCCCAGCGTCTCTTGAGGGCAGACACTGTCTCTCCCTTGTGGAAACCCCAGCCCAGAGTTCATGTCCGGCGTTTATCAGATAGATCCCGCTGGCCACTGAGCATAACCGCTTGGCAGCCAATTCTGCCTTATGTGGCACTTCTCCCAACTAGTCGGGGAGCTTCTTTACTTACCATGTCTGTACCCTGAGCCCCTCTCCCCAGCAAAGAACCCTGCATGTAGTTAGGTGTCTACTCGTATCTTCTAGAATGACTCCCACCCCAGCTGGCTGGGAGGGACGCGTGCGGGAAGTCGGCCTCGGGTTCAGCGGGTCTCAGGTTCCTGAGTTGGCACTGGGCAGAGAGCTGACCATGGGTAGGTAAGGGCAGCCTGTTCTCCAAGGAGGCCAGGAGAGGGATGGCCCAGCACTCTCTATTCTGGGACCACGAGCGGGAAGAACGGGTCTGGCCTCGACAGGCTGAGGGGTGCTGGTGCTTGGGACAGAGCACGGTTCCTGAAAGGCGTCTGAGGCCTCCTCTGCCTTTTGCCATTGCAGCCCTTCTGGCTCCCAGCAGCCCCGCCATTGCCCAGCTAAGCTCCATGAGCAGGGGACAGAAATCTGGGGGTGGACAGCTTGGCCCAGTTTGCAGGAAGGGAGGCTGAAACTGGGACATCTGAAAAACGAGCTGTGTTGGGTGAAACCAGCCAGGGCGGCCATGTGCCCAGAGGTGGAGCACCTGCTGTCCCTGTGTCCTGTCCCCTTGCCCAGAGCCAGCGTGGGATGCCCTAGGCTGAGTCCGGGTCTGAGAGCAAGGTGCCCCTCAGGTTGTGGTGCACCAGGCAGAGGGACCTACGTGGTAACGGGCTGGCTGACGTGGGGTTTGCTACAAGGTGATTGCCCCCGGGGCAGGCATGGGGCAGCGGGGGAGAGCACTGGTCCCGAGGCTTTGCCTAAGGCTCCCCTCGGTAAGGAGGGGCATCCGAGGCTCTGACCCGCAGACAGCAGTGCAGGGCAGGCTCCTGCACAGCCGATCGGTGTCTTGCCAAGGTCCCCAGCCAGTTAGTTGGGGCAGGAAGAAAAGGGAGTTGTAAATGTTTTTTTACATTTAAATATTTAATATTATTTAATATTTAAATAGTTAAGTAGTTAATGAATAAGTAAATAAATAATGATTTATTATTTATATATGATATATAATATATAACATATGTAACTTATGATATATACTATAAATATAAATTTATGTAAATATATAGTATAAAATATAAAAATTAATAATTAAATATATATTTAATTTCATTTAATATTTAAGTAATTAAATAAAAATCAAACATTTAAAAATACACTTAAAATGTATATGGTTTCCCTAAGAGGATAGGAGATGGGGGGAGTGTATGTGTGCTGCACGTCACACACGAGAAGGGGGTTAGGAAGTGGGAAAGCCAGCCAGGCTCCTCTTTGGAAGGTCTGTAGGGGGGTCTCTCAGCCTCTTCCCTGAGTGGGCCCAATGGAGTGTGGAAACCTGCAGGCTTCGGAGGCAGAGAGCATAGAGTTCAAATCCCTGCCCACCCAGTTAGCAGCTGTGTGACTTCAGGGGAGTAATTCACCCTCTCTGTGCCGCCTCTGTACCCTGGAGGCAGTCACATCCACGCTGTGGCTCGGAATCCCCAAGCCAAGGAGTGTCACTGCCTTGCACATGGCAGGTACCGGGTGGGCAACAGCCCCTCCAAACACCAGGTTCTAATGAGGGAGGTGCTTTTGTGTTTCCTCCTTCCTTGTTCAGATCCAGGGGTGGCCAGAGCCAGGAAGATGGGTTGGGGGTTTATGAGGCAGGGAAGAAATGCCAGCCACCCTGCCACTGGGCAGAATTTGCCAAAGGAAATTTTGCCCTGTTCCTCTTAGGAAGGGAAAAGTGCATTTTCCGTGGAGCGGTTAGCAACAGACCCCGGGCCCCCGGGGAAGGGCCTGAGGAGAACCAGGGGTGCCGTTTCAACAAGCTCGGCAGGCTCAGAAGGGAACTTGCTCCGGTTCCCAGGAAGGGAGGAAGAGGCCAACATGCCGCAGGAACAACCTCTTTGGCCCAGTGGAAGATGAATGAGGCCGCCAAGCCGGAGGCCTGTCTGCGTGGTGCCCTGACGAGAAAACGTGACGCCAAATTAGGCAGCCTGGAGAGTCGTCGGGACTTGGGAAGTCATGGGAAGCCGGCCCTTCTGGAAAGCCAAAGCAAAGGGTCCAAATGTTAGAGCCTTCCGTGCATCCTTGTCCCAAACGGCCAGAGAGGAAGAAAGGGAGGAACCGCAGAGGGCAGCTGGGACTCGGGCAGCTCAGAAGGATCCAGATGTGGGCTGAGGAGACCTGGGTTGGACCCTCAGTCCCATCACTCCCTCGCCAGGTGGCCTCGGATAGGTCCTCTAAGTTCCCTGTGCCCCAGAACCTTCAGCTGTGTAACACCTGTGCCGTTCTAGAACGGCAGGGGCATGGGGTGGGGGGGCTCTGCCTGGGCTTCGTGGTGAAGTGCAGGGCTGCTGTAAGTAAAAGAGAAATATCTTTTAAAAAGCAGTATATCCCTGGAAGGAGAATGGTGGAAAAGAACTTTAAAAACCCATCACTTTGGAGGTGTTCTGATGAGCAGGGAGGACCCAGCACTGTAACCTGAGCTCGTCTTGCAGAAACAGCAGCCCCAACCTTAGAGCCGCCAGCTGTTGACTTTCAAGGCCACCGGAGGAAGTGACTGGAGATTGGAAAGGCCAAGTGAGGCAGTCCCGGTGGGGAGGATAACGGGGGTAGCTGGAGACGGGCGGGCACCAGGCAACTCAGTCAGCTGCTGGATTAGAACTGTGGGTTTCATGTTGGAAGTTGAGACCCGCTAGTGGGTTTTGAAATAGAACTCCTTTTTTTCTTTAAAGATTTTACTTTATGTATTTATTTAGAGGGGGAGGGGAGAGAGAGAGGATCTCAAGCAGACTCCACTCTGAGCCCAGAGCCTGACACAAGGCTTGATCTCATGACCCTGAGATCATGACCTGAACCGAAACTGATGGAGTTGGATGCTTAACCCACTGAGCCACCCAGGGCGCCCCTGCTTTCACTTTTTAAAGAGGGGGAGAGGAGGATGTATAGGGGCAGAGGGAGAGGGAGAGATGATCCCAAGCAGGCCCCACACCCAACATGGAACCTGACGCAGGGCTTGATCCCATGACCCCAAGATCATGACCTGAGCAGAAACCGAGTTGGACATTCAACCACTCAAACCACTCAGCAATGCTCACCTGAGCCACCCAGGCGCCTCTGTTTGCACTTTGTAAAGCTACAGTATGGTGAGCTCTACTAGCCCAGAATATGACGTGTAGGAACCGGAGAGTGACTTTTCCCTGTTTGCCAGTAACCGTTGAGCTTTGTTCCCGGCACCTTCCCTCCACGAGTTCCAAGAGATGGAAGCTGGCATTTGCTGAGTAGAAAGACACGGTCACGGGAAGAGTTGTATGCATGGATGTGATAGGTTTCTAGATTCTGTAACTTGTACTTCGTGGTTTATAAAGCAGCTTGCTCCTGTTTGAATGGGGGATAATGATGCCTAAAGACAGCCTATGAGATGAGCTGCATCAGCAATGGGATACTGGGAGAGCAGTTTGTTCATTTAACCCTTTAATTCTGCCCCCCTGCAGCCATGAGTCTTCCTTGGACAACCGCAGCCGCATGAGTGTCCTTTTCGTGGAGCCCCTCCAGCCCCATGCCGGCATCACACGGTGGGGCCTTAGTTAAGGGCCACCCTGTCCTGTGGGGTCAGCTTGTGGTGGTTGCGTGTGAGCTCATCCAGGCATCCCCCTCCCTTGTTGTTGGGGCTCCCCAGCCGGGCCCATCACAGAGTCTGCTGCTGCAAAGCCTCGGCGGAGGTCTGTGCGGAGGAGCAGTTGGGGGTGGGGGGTCCAAGTCTCCATGTCGCAGAAGAGGACCTTTGGGGCACAGAAACTAAGTGACCTGCTCCGGGCTCCTCAGCTGTCAGATGCTGGGTGAGGGCCAGAGCCTGTGTCTGCAGCTCCTCTCTCAGGGCTTTTCTCTCCACCTGGCTTTGGTGGTGGGCCCCCAGATACCACCCCCACCCCCGCCACTGCCCCAGTCCCACTAGGCCAGTTGCTGCAGGACACTCATCTTAGCCGCTGCAATGTTGGTCCCGCCTGGCCAGCTGAGGCAGCAGAAGGGTTTCCTAAGCTACAGCCTCCCCCAGACCTTGAGTCCTGGGGCCTGATGGTGTCAGAGCTTAGGTCCTTAGAGTCCCAGTGACCAGCCCCCAACCCGGAGGTGGCCCGCTGCCCAGGCGAGCAGCCAGAGCAGCAGCACGAGGGGGCTGGAGCACTGCCCTGGCCAGCACGCGTCAGGCCAGCTTAAGTCAGGGCTGGTGGACAGGCCTCAGAGGGATTCAGCACCATAACCACCACCACCACCACCCCCGCCATTGCTGTCTGGGCAGTCAACTCATGGGCTCTGCTTCCTTGTGTTTTGGTTTTATGGTTTTATTGTTTCCCTCCCCGCACAGTGGGCTCTCTCTGCTTCTTCAGCCCTTTTCCTGTGCAGGGATTCCCTTGGCTATGCGCAGAGGGAAACCCAACCCCACTCTGCCGATGGCCTGTCTTGGGGTCTCAGCTCCGAATCCCAGGCACAGAGGGGCCACCGGCATGCTGGCTGTGGCCAGTGGTCAGGCTCTGAGATGTGCAGAGCTGCCCCTCTCCTGCCAGGGTAGCTGGCCAGGAGCAACCCTGGCATGAAGGCCAGGAGCTGACTTGGGTTTGAATCTAGCTCCCTGGTTGAAGGTAGCTCCCTGATGGACCTCTGCCGGGGGCAAGATGCCCCCACAGGGGCCGTGACATCTGGGTTTCAGAGGGGCTTTGGGTATGGTCCCTTCGGCCCCCTAGCTGTGGGGTGGTGCCAGTCTTCGTTCTCAGTGACACTAACGCCAGTAGGCTACTGTGCCAGACAAAGGGACGGGTGACTTTCCTGGGCTGGGGAGGAGGAGGGGGCCATCTTAGAGGCCTGTGGGCCATGAGTGGGCATAGCTGAGACCCCCACACTCTCTCCCGCCTCCCTGACCGGCCTGACTGCTGTGGGTGCCCCAGACAGCTTGTGAAGTCTGCCTCGTGCATGTCCCTCTTCGTGTCACATGACATGTGTGATGGTGTGCACACGTGACCTATGCCAGTTGGCCCCTTTCCAACTGGAACAGTGCTTCCTGCTCCCAGGACAAAAATGGCCTCGGGCCTTTTTCCCCTGAAAAGTCTGAGCTCCCTGTGTCCGGGAGCGAGCTCACAGACAGAGCCAGAGACAGCCTGCCTGTTCGACAGGGTTGGCGGTGTCCCCAGGACCCAGTGCCGGCCCCTGCCTGCCCCCTGGCCCCAGCTCCCCTCTCCTTGCTGCACAGGGCAGGCACAGACAGAGGCCAGATGGTGAGGGGAGCTGTCTCGGACTGGCCTGGTCCTGGGGCCCTAGTCTCAGCAGAGTTAGCTCTAGGGGGCTCAGCTGTCTGGGGCAAGGGAGGCTGTTCCCGGTGAGAGGTAGCACCCTGTGGCACGACTCACAGGCCCTGAGGTTGCAGGGAAGAGGTCCCAGGAGTTGCTGCTAGAGGAGACAGTCTTATTTTTTCCACCCAGTGGTGGTGTGGTCTCAGATGAGCCCTCTGGCCTCTGGTCGCGCTGCCCACACATGAGGAATTGCGGTTCTGCGTGTCCCAGGCTGGTGACTGAGCAGCCCGCATGCTGGGGTCAGGAAAGCCCTCCCAGTGACCTGTGTCTCTCCTCTTTGCAGCTGGAGGACGCAGAGCGCTTTGCCATGATGGTGATTGACCTGGGGGAGGAGGCCGGGGAGTTCCTTGCCAAGGGCTACCTGGCACTGGGCCTCACTTACAGCCTGCAGGCCACTGACGGTGAGTGCCGGGGCCTCAGAGCCTCTGCGTGGGGGGCTCAGGCACCTCAGGGGCCTCCTGGGCATCTTGTCCCACCAGCACCCACCGCCTCCCCCCAGCACATCTCCCCTGAGTACACACACACACACACACACACACACACACACACACACAGTCACACACCCCTCAGTCCCATTTCCACTCTTTTACCCAGACTGCACTCTCACACATGCCTTCTGCATGGACACACCCTTCCAGACCTGGCCGCAGCCCCTTGGCAGAGCTGCCCGCTGCCTCTGGAACTCTGGGGTGCTCGCAGTCTGTGATACGCTGTCCGCCCGGAGCCCGCGGTGTGTCCGTATTTTGCTCTTTTACCCTCAGCACTGCTGTGTCCCTCTGGGGTCTTTTAAACCTCCCTTGACACACGGTGCACTGCTGGGTATATAGTCGGGGCTTAATAATTACCTATGCTTGGAGGATGGAGTCCACTCCTGCGGCTCCAAGCCTGGCATTCTTTCCCAAACCCTCCCCGCTCAGCTGCGTGTCCCATCTGTGAGGCAGCCACCACTGACTTCTCTATGCTTGCAGGAAGGGGTGCGATGGGGTCCCATTCAAACTAAACCTGGGCTGGGGCCTGGCTGACAGTCATTTTAAAGCTTATCAGGCGGTTCTGGGTGCCGCTAAGGCTTCAAACACCTGCTCTTAAAATTTAACACTGAGAAATTGTTAAAATGGTCACGAAAGAAGGGTCCTGTGGGTCCGGAAGCCCTGGGAGGCAGGCATCAGCCCTTGGAGCCTGTCTTTCAAGGCTCAGATAGCAGTAAAGACAAAGAGGTGGAAGGAGCCCGTGTACTAGGACACACGCTGGGAGGCTGGGGCCGAGCGGACGCCCCACACCGTCCCCCTTGACTGCTTGCATGCATGCATTTGCAGGGCCTCTCCCTGCAAAACTCGTGTGCCCAGGGATGGGGAGGGGCTGGGCTGGCAGCCCCTCACGGCTCGGTCTCCATCTTCTCTCCTACAGCGACTCTGAAATCCAAGCAAGACGAGTTGCACCGGAAAGCATTGCAGACCCTGGAGAGGTGAGCCCCACACCCCACATCCCCCCACCCCGGGCCCGGCAGAGGCACCAGGTGGCACATTCACGCACTTTATCTCCCTGGCCCCCTAGGTGGAGGCGGACTAAGGGTTTCAGGCCCCATTTTATTGACCAGGAAGCCAAGGCTCTGAGAGCTCACCTGGGAAGCAGGGACAGGCCTCTGGGGTTGGATGGGTGGGCTGATCCCTTCGGTGATGGCAGGCTGCCCCAGGCTCCTCCCCTCTGCTTCTCGGGGCTCTAACATGGGAATCAGAACCCGTGACCGCTGTGAGAATTCTGGGAGATAGAGCACACCTTGCGTATGTGCCTTAAGTGTAGCAGGGGCTCAAAATCGGCGTTTGCCCCCTGGCAGTCCTTCTCTGACTTGAGGACTGTAAGGACCCCCCCATACCGGTCCTCACAGAGATTTCCTGGCAGCCAGGGTGCTGGAGGGAAGGAGGGAGGGGGATGCCAGGAAAGCCCATGCCCCGTGGTGGCCCTCCCGCCCTCCCCCAGACCCATCCTTCCTAAGCCCCTGCCTCCTCCATAGCCTCGGGCCCCACCCGAGCATCCTTCCCCCGCTCCTCGGGCCCATCGAAGGGCTCTGCCCTCTGGTCCTTGTGGGTCTTGCTCCCCCCGAGGACCACTATGGAAGCTGCTAGCCCAGAGGCCACGCTAGACGTCTCTTGCCATCTTTATGGGACCTTTTTGGCACATCCAGCCCCTCTCCGGGACGCGTTGTTCCTGAACCCAGGGAGGTGACAGAGTCCCATCTGAGCCAAGCCCCGCTGAACCACCAGAGCCAGCTCTTCATTCCCCAGGCTTCTCTCCCAGAGAGGCCATTTCCAGCCTTTCCACTGGCAGGGGTGCTCCCTCTGTCCTGCGGAGAAGAGGTCAGGCTCCAGGCTCCATGTGTACAAGGCCACCACAGGGCCTCGGCCAGCTGTCTTAGAGCCTGCTGCCTACGAGCTGCCACCGCCACCCTCCCCACCGGGCCCCCAGAGAACCCCTGACATTTCTCCCTGCAGCGCGCAGCCCGGGGCTGGCATGCTGCTGGCCCACGGCTCGAACTGGGTGCTCAGTCCTTGCTCACTGACCTGTCACTCCTTCTCTCCATACAGAGCCCAGCAGCTGGCGCCCGGTGACCCCCAGGTCATCCTCTATGTCTCACTGCAGCTGGCCCTCGTCCGCCAGGTGGGTTGTCACATTTCCTAACTCCCAGGTCCTCGAGGGCTGCGGAACTGCTCCCGCTACCACTGCTTTCCCCAGCCGCGTGACTCTTTGCAAGGGACTTGACCTCTCCAAGTCCCTGTTTTCTCGTCTGTTACGTGAGCCTCTTCATCCTGCACTGCCGAGGGACCCAGTGAGGATTAAGTCAGAAAACGTGGCAAAGCCCATGGTGGGCACCCAGGAGGGGATTATTTTCGGCCCTCACACCCCCTTGAAGGGTTCAGTCTCCTGAGATGTTGCTGAGTGACCGCAGGAAGCATTTACGTCCTCACCCTCTACCAAGCTTTCCCCATGGGGTTCCTGACTTCCGGGTCTGGGGAGAGGCTCTTGGTTCTTCTCTGTCACCGTCCCCAAGGAGCAGCACTCTGCTCTGGTGTTCCGAAGAACACGGGCGCACATACCTGAGAGCACTTTACTTGGCCTTCTGTAAAAGCACCCAAGTTTCTCTTGCCAGTCAAGTGCATGGTAAGCCTCTGGTGATACACTTTTTAGTATCTTGAATTGTTCAGCCACCGCTCATGTATGGTGTCTGTGCTCCCAGAGGGAGGGCAGGGCCAGCCCGATGGAGCCTGGCACCCATTTCCCTGGGGGGGGTACCCAAGATCTTGGGAACCTCAGGGAGGTGAGGACCCTGGTGTGGATTCCAGGCTAGAGCAGGCCCTCCTGGGTCCCTGGCAGCCTCTGGTCTATCCTGCTCAGAGCACATCACAGCTGTAGGCTTGGATACTCAGCCCAGGATAATGGGCTTCACCCTGGGGAATCAATCGTCAGGGAGGAACCGCCTTAGGGAGATACAGGCAAGCTGAACCAGTGACCACAGTAACCTCGCTTCTTTCCCTTTCCTTGACCTTCATAAAAAAGAGTTGCCCATGGGCGGAGTCTTGGCCTGGCACTAGCACTCGCAGCAGGTGCAGAGGCTGGGTGGAGAGCACCCTTGGGACCGAAGGCCCCGGCTGGCCTGCACCATAGGCCCCTCGGGGAGCACAAGAGGCCTGTGTCTGAGGTGTGGCAAGGAGCAAGACTCTCTAGAAAAGACTCCCGAGGTTTCTGGCAGGCTAGGGCCCCCATTGGAAAGAGTGGCAGGAGCTGATGTGGTCACCAGGCCCCAGGGCGTGTGAGAACACAGCTCTGGGGATGAGAAGGCAGTGTCTTACTGCTCCGAGGGCTCTGGGGGCTTGATGAGGGATAGGCACATCTCACACACATGCAGAACTGGGCAGAAGGGTCTCTCACGTCATCTCACCCTCTCAACCCCTGGCACAGGCACGACCGCCCTCCTCACTTTGTAGCTAAGCGCGGCAGCTCAGAGAGGTCCCCCGAAGGCTCTAGCGAGGAAGTAGCAGGGCCTGCCTCCATGCCCCCGTCTGACCCCAGAGCCGCAGCTCTTGCCAAGGTGGGCCTCTGAGTAGAGAAGCGTGTGTGTGTGGGCCTCCATCCCTGCACAGGCAGATGCAGAGAGGCCACCTCTAGGTCTGCACGCAGGGACCAGACTGGCCTCCTCAGAGGCCCTTGCACCCACCCAGGCCCCCCACACTGCACCTGAAACCTGCCTTTCTCTACCCCCAAGCCTGACCTCGTACGGCAATTCCCTTTCGCCATGGCCACGTTTTCTCGTTGGCCAGCACCGGCCCCAGAGTCCGGGGGGAGGCTGGGCCTTGGAGAAGGTCACTAAGCCGGCCATCTTCTCGGGCAGATCTCCAGCGCCATAGAGCAGCTGCAGGAGGCCCTGAAAGTGTGCGGGGATGACGCCAACGCCCTCCACCTGCTGGCACTGCTCTTCTCGGCCCAGAAGCACTACCAGCACGCCCTGGACGTCATCAACATGGCCATCACCGAGTACCCTGAGAACTTCAAGTGAGTTTCCTATGGATACGGCCGAGGGCCGGCCTGCCGCGGACACAGGCACCTGTGCGCGCCCCTGCCCTGCCACTAGCCAGCCGGTGCACACTGATTAAGTGCAAACTGTATGCAGTTTGCAGATGGAGGCAGGCGGAGGCCCTGTGGGGTCAGAGGAGGCTCTGGCGCTCTGCGCCCGGAGGCACTGGGGTGAGGGTGGCTCCGTGCAGCAGCTGCAGGCTCCGCGGGGGCTCCGTGGACCCCAGGGGAGACTGTGTTCACGTGCACATGCCCGAGCTGTTTCCACCCCGCCCTGGGCTCTGCATTTGAGCCACATGGGGACACTTCTTGTGTAACTTAATCATAACCCTGGTCCAGCCAGCCTGGGGTGAGCTGCTCACCCTGGCTGGGCTGGCAGAGGCCCAGTGAGCCATCTCCCTGCCTCCAGGTAGGCCATGGGCATTGAAGGAAAGGAGTTCTCTCTTTCCAGAGCAGTCCTGGCCTCTGCCTCCGTCTTTGGCAACTCCACACCCCTCCACCAGGCCACACTACCTAGATGCCCCTCTCTTTGGAGCAGCGTTCACGATCACTTGGCCCAGGCCATGGTGGGTGTGGCAGGATGAGACTTTCCTGCCCCCACCTATACACAGAGGACCCATTGCCACCCAGCCGGACACGGGAACAGGAGCCATGCTGGGCCAGCTGAGGCAGGAGGGTGCGTGGCTCTGCAGGAGGAAATGAGGAGGTCAGTCATCTTTTGATGTCTGCCTCTTCCCCCAGAGCATGTGACACTGAGGACAATAGACTTTGTTTCTCTGAATCCTGTGAGCCCAGGATGAGGGGGTCCCAGAGCACCCCCTTTCCTACCACGTCCCCCCTTTGGGTCTGAAGGAGGGCTATTTAGCACGAGCCAGGGGGTGTCTTGCTTCGGAGAGCAGAGAGAATCGTGGTGCCGGCTCCCTGGAGGGGGGCTCACGCTGGCAATGAAGACAGGCTCACAGAGAATCAGGGGAAACCGGTGGGTGCCACAGCCGTGCTAGGTGATAAAGGATAAACTGTCGCCGCCCAAGGAGGTTCCCTTCCCATGGGGGGCCTGGGCATCTCCTCTGTCCATCCCTAGCTCATCGGGGGCAGAGCTGGCTTTCCTGGGCCGTCGGCCCCCTTCAGAGGATGCCATGGGTGGCTTTGCCTGCAGGCCTTGCAGGGTGACTCTGTCCTCACCGAGGCTCAAGAAGGGTGTTTGGGGAGCAGCAGAGGGCCCTCACAGTAAGCCCCCCAGCGTGCCCCCCTGAAGAGCAGGCCCCAGTGCACAAAGCCAGGGCGGGCTTTCCCCCTGCAGGTCAGCCCCGCTGCTGCTAGTCCACGCCGGCCCTCTGCCCGCAGCGCCCTGGCTCCTGACCCTCCCTGTGCTCCTGCCGTCCTGTCTCCAGGGGCGGGGGGGGGGGGGGGGGGGGGGGGGGGGGGGGGGGGGGTGCTCGGCTGCCCACGGCCAGGAGTAAGCAGAGCTGGTGCGGGGCCAACCGGACAGAGCCCATCCTTCACGTTCAGGAGATGGCCTCGACCCCTGGCCTCAGCCCTACATCTGGGAGATAATTGAAATTGAAGTCAGTTCACTTGAAAAGGCAGATAGCCCGGGGAATACTAAAACACAGATAAAATAGCCTGTGTGGACAAGAGATGAGCTCCCTCCTCTCCTTCATCCCAAGCACAGCACAGCAAGACCTACTGTACAGAAGTTTGTTTTTTTACTTTTAGCGAAAATACACAAAGGACAGAAGCCTCTCCTCTTCCAGTACCAGTGACGTCACTTTTTTCCAAGCTTCATTCTCACGAGTGTCAGGCTGCCAGCCACGTGTGTGCTTGTGTGCACGTGTGTGTGTGTGTGAGTGTGTGTGTGTTTACTCCATTGTTGGTTAGGCTTTGATGGAAACAAAAACTGTGCGGAGGAGCATTGTAGACTCCTTGGGGAGTGGGGGGGGGGGACCAACCATCTGCAAATAATACCCTCCTTTCCTTCTCTTCTCAAAACCAAACCACCTGGGTCAGCGACCCTCCTGTCTGAGCAGACGCAGATTGGCAGGGTCCTAGCCCTGCCCCGGGTTGGAGGGTATGTCAGAAGAAAATCTGGGCCTGGCATCTGACGATGTTCAACCAGCAAGTCCTTTTCCCAAGTGCGGTATTACCTGCCAGTGGGGACTGTCTGGGAGCAGAGGGGGACAGAGCTGTCCTAATGGAAACGGGGCAGGGGATTCCCACGCTGCCCACCCGGCCCTTCCTCAGGCCCCTGGTCCCCCAGGGCCCTCCCATTCCAGCGTCTGGCATCTTGCTGCAGTGTCTCTGCCCAGCTTTGGGGCTGAACGCTTTCTGCTGGCAGAATCACGTCCCCTGGCCTGAGGTGGGGAGGCTGATGGCACTTTTGAAAATCTGTCTGGAGCCCAGAGCGCATGGGGGGTGTTGGGCTTGGAGGGCGGCGTTCTGGCTCTCCCTCAGTCCCCCGGCCATCTCTGGGGAGGTGCCTCCTGCCCCCAGGGCTCCTGGGCTAGGTGAGGAAGCCCCCCTTCTCCCCAGCCTTCCTCCCCCTTGTTGGTAATGTGTATGCCCGTCCCCTCATGGGTGCTTCCCCCCTCCCACCCCCCACCTCACTCAGGGGACGACTCCTTCACCAGATGCTTCACTCACTGAAAGTGTTGTCATGGGGGGTGGGGAGAGGTTGGGGACTCCCCGTCGTGCCCCATCGTGAGGCCCATCATTGTGCTTCTGGGCCTCCAAGAAGGCCTAGACCTGAACCAAAACAGTTGTGTCTATGCTCCTGTGTCAGAGAGATGGCTTTCACCAGATCCTCTAGGGAACCCTAAACCCAAAGCAGGTGGCTGGCCCCTTCCCGGTGCAGACTGTATGCTTGGTCGATTTGTAGGATACTTGTGCCCCTCTGCGTCAGCTGTGTCCCGACTTCTGCCGGCAGGAGCCTTCTGAAGGGCAGATTCTGCATGAGAACACAGCGGCCCCATCCAGACACCCAAGGTCACTGCCAGGGCACCAGGAGCTCAGGCCATGGGGCTGGCAGTAGGGACACCTCTCCGAGGTCCGAGCCCAAGGAGGGAAAGTGTTTGAGGACCATCCCTAGGGTTCTCCTGTTTTGTGTCACTGCAGGGACAGGCCTGGGACCCGAGCATCCTTTCTCCGTGGTCCCTCACTCTGCAAAGCCTGCCTTTGTGGGGACAGTAGGGATAGAGAAGCAGGGGCAGACTCTAGCCACCGTGAGTCCCTCCCTCGGAGGGCCACGAGGACCTCTGTCTTGATTGGAGCCAGCCCTAAAAGGCTGCAAAACTGACTAAAAGAAAAAAAATATAGATGGGGCGGTCTGGCCTAAACTGTGAGACAATACATTTCTGTTACCTTAAAAAAAAAAAAAGAATCCTTAAGAAGATACACATGTCTAGGAGGTTGGGAGCGGGAGTGGAAAACCCACCGACCACACAGCCCTGTTGGAGCGACCATAGAGCCTGACCACGGCTCTTTGTGAATAAGGCAGTACCAGTCCCCGCAGATGGGATGGCAGAGTACAGAAACCCGTGGATTAGCAGGAAAGGTCATTGAGCCCATTACCGGCCAGGGATCACTGGAAAATGTCACTGCCCTTCCACGGAGCCTGCGCCCTGCCCTCCAGCTGCCCCCTGCGTGGGGAACAAGCTGTGTGTGGCCCCAGCTGTTGTCCCGGCAGATAATTCACCTGCCGGTCCCGTCAATACCATGGCAGCAGAACAAAACAAAACAAAAAAATCAAAGCCCCTTCACCCCGGCCCCGTGTCCCCAGCAAGGACTCCATGTGAGAGCCGGAGCTCTGTATGCCACCGGGAGCCCCCCAAAGGCTGCTCTGACAGGCTGAGGCTTTTCAGGGGCTCTTTTCTGCAGAACCTGCCCGTGCGTTGGCTCCCAGAGGCTGTCTTAGTGGAGGAAGAGGCTGGCACGCCAGTGCGGAGGGTGGAGGGGGCCTGGCACGGGGCACAGGCGGGCAGGGTGGGGGGGCAGGCCAGTGGGTGGAATGGAGCCCTTTCCATGTGAGCTTATCCCCACGTGAGGGTCACAGTGGGGCTCCTGCCCTCACCGGGCCGTGCTGTCTGTCACCTGTGCCACTTCCAGCAGCTTGCTCAAATGGCAAACACGGACATCTGTCCTGCCTCCAAAACCCATGGTGAGACTCAGACCAAAGGAGGTCTGGCAGTCGGGTTAGAAGCGTGTTCAAGGGCAGCAGCGTAGGGGTGGGGTCTGGAAGGCAGCGCACCCGCAGTGTGAGACCGCAGCATGGGACCCGAGGGCGGGGTGCGTGGCACGTGGCGGGCGTCGAGCTGGAGGAGGGCACCATTTGCACCAGGCCCGGGAGGCCCAAGGAGGCAAGCGGGAAGCCCCATGAGAGGTGTGGGAGCTCCTTAGCTGCACACACGGGAGGCCATCGTTCCTCCAGGCAGGCTGATGACTCCTGGAGAAAAACCCAGCCCTTGTGGAGCTGAACTTCCGAAAATCCCCCGAAATTCTGGAAAGCACAGCACAGAGGGCCTTGATTTCCATGCTGTGGGATGACCTTTAGTGAACGGAGCTTGGGCTTAAAAGGCAGAAACGTGATGAGGCAGAGACCAATGGCCCTGCGGGGACAGTATGAACCTGGCACGGGGGCAACCAGACACCCTGCCCAGCTTCCTGAAATCCTGCGGGCTTCCCACTAAGCCGGGGACACGTGTGCTGGCCGGCCTGCAGGGGGCCTCAGGGGGGAAGCAGATGCCCTATTCGAAGCCCATTTCCAACCCAGGCCTGGAATGTGCGTGGTCTGTCCGCGTGCAGGCTCTCGGAGCCGCGGAGGCAGCAGGGAGGACGCTGGGGAGGGGCAGGAATATGGGGTCGAGGGGAACAGGCCGCTGATAAGCATGGCTCCCGAAGCTGGGGCTCCAGGGGCACTGGTTTTAGGTAACAGATTCCTGGCGCTTTAGTCAGTGCGCTTGTAGTGAAGGTCACCATGGTAACCAAACAAAATTCCTGGGCTTTGGGATGGGAGCTTTCCAATAACCAGCCTGTCAGTCACTGCCCCCACCCAGACCTGGCAGCCTGCCAGACTGCGTTTAAAAAACCCAGACCTGCGGTAGACTGGCTGATGGCAGAGGAGGCAACCAGCGAGACCACCTCCTCCTGCCCCACCCGTGGGGGTCCCGTTAGGCCCTTTGGGGGGTCTGTGCCTGATCCAGCCCAGGTCCCAGGGGAATTAGAAGATCCTAGGGGAAGGTGTGTCAGAGCCTGGGGGGACACCCTCCCAGCATAGGAATAACGCGGCCCTCGCCACAAGCCAGAGCTCACCATGTGTGAGCAAACCGTCGACACAGCCGTCTCCCCCAGGAAACCGGGGCTGTTTTGGAAAATGTTTGAGCTGATAACGAGGCTGAGCTGGGGCCAGACCTTGGCTGGTTCCGGCTGAGGCTGACTATGGCCTCAAGGGCACCTGTCTGATCTACCTGGGCTGCCTCACCTTTTGCTCAGGTACTTTTCTATTCGTGCATTCCACTAGGCAGAAGGCTCAGGGTCCCGGGCCTGTGTTAACATTTCTGACTTAAACCCGGTTTAAGGTTTAGTTTATTGGATGGCTCTTATTGAGGACTTGTAGTAGATCAAAAAGACACTTAAAATACCAACACTCCAGTGAGGGGGATGGAGTTTATCACTTTGCTGGGTTCATTAAACATTTCTGGCTAGCACAGCCCCCCTGTGGGGACAGGAGCCAGGGGTTAAACTTGCAGGCCCTGTGGCTGAGGGAAGTGTTAAGCCAGGCATAATCCCTGGCACCAGCACTTTCTTCCCCAAAGGTCAGTTCCTCATCAGCTAAGCTGCTTTGACATTCAGCATTTCCCTTTGCTGGTGGTTCTGCGCAGCCTCCTGTGATCTTGCTCTGTGGACACAGCCGTCAGGGGCCTCGGTCTCCCCCTGCCAGTCTGCTTCTGCTCAGACAGGAGGGTCGCTGACCCAGGTGGTTTGGTTTCGAGAAGAGAAGGAAAGGAGGGTATTATTTGCAGGTGGTTGGTTCCCCCACACACACACACCACCAAAAAGTATTCTTAATTTGTTTTGAAGTGATTTTAGCTCTTTGTTTCCTGATCCTCTTTCCCTGATCTTCCAGCCTACAACATTTGCGGGAGGCAGGCACTTTGGCCCAGCCCAATACAAAGCCTTTCTGCCCCAGGGAGAGAGGGCTTTCTTGCCGATGAGGCAGGGTTGGCCTCCCCTCTGCAGTGGGTGGTCTTTGAGTCCCGAGGGTCTGCTCCCTAGGCAGAGGTTACAGACCTAGACCGAGGTATTTCTTGTTGATTAAAACCAGGCTGGGGCCCTACATTTATTCTACCCAGGGACCTTCTCTCTGGAAGTTCGTCCTCTCCTGAATGGTCACGGCAAGGCTCTGCAGGGTTTGGGTCTTTATCTGTCAAGATCAGGCATTTGTGTTTGGAGAGTCATCTGGAGATCACTGGAGGCCTGCTGGGTCAGCCGTGGGTCAGCACAGATAAGAAGGCCTAGCCGGCCGGCCAGCCCCAGACGTGCTTGGGTGCAGGCTTGCTCTCAGAAATGCTGAAGCCAGGAGGGGCTCGTTTCAGGAAGCAGACCTTGTAGCTATTGATGTTTAATACTTCAAACTTAGTTCATTTTGAATGAATTCATTAAGAGGTGGTGGATCCGTGTGAGCCTCAAAAGATAATGGTATGTGGGTCACTTACCGCCCCAGGCCCAAGCGGAAATCGTTGGTTTTTAGGGCCAAGAACTGCTGTCAGAGTCCCTTCCACATTCAGGGTTAGTCTCTAGGAAGGTGAGAAAGCTGGGCTTCCCTCTGGCCCTCTGCCTTTCGGGGAGGTCCCTCCTGTTGGAGTCACTTTAAAATAATACCCTCAAAGAGCATGTGCGTGCATGTAACCGGTTATTTTCCCTGGTGGAGTCTCCCAGAGGCGTGGAATTTGGAGGACTGTGTGTGACTCGTGTCACCCCACACCCGCCTGGCTTCCTGGGCCACTGGGTACAGCCAGGTGTTGGAGCCAGGTGACTCCAGCCTGAGTGGGGGCGGGGGGCCTGGCTCCTACCAGACGGCTGCTCCTTCCCTGCCCCCATCCTGTCCTGGGGTGGGGCCTCCGCGCCTGCTCAGCTGGGCCTCCTGCCCCACCTCCGAGCCATCTGCTGGGCCCCTGCTGGGCCAGCCTGCCAGTCCATTTTGCCTAGAAGCCCCCCACCCCTCACCCGTTGGTCAAAACAGAAAACTGAACTACTCAATTGAGTGCTGGATTCTCTTCTGGTTTGTTTCCCGATTGGCTTATACTCTTTGAAGCTCCTCTTGTGGGTGGAAAGCACCCGTGGACTGTGCAGACTGTGGCCTGCACCATGCACTCGCCTCCTCCTCGTCGGGGCCCCTCGGCCGGACACCCAGCACACCCCAGCAGACCCTCTGATGGGTAGAACTGTGAGTGATTTAGTTCGTTGCTCTGGAAGGAAGGAGGGACCCCATATGGATGTTGGCATCTCACAGCCTTCACTCCACTCACTCTGTTTTCTTGTTTGGGGGTGCTTAGTTTATGCTCTTTACAGCCCTCCTACTTGAAAACTACTGGGAAAGCTAGATGGTATCTCGAGGTCAGAGAGCTGGTCAAGGGCAGAGAGCAGGGGCCAGAACCCAAGCCCGGTGGCAGGGTGGACAGCCCCGAGATGCTTGAACCCCACGAGCTTTGAGAATAAAAGGAGAGCGGTGCACTCGGGGTGTGCTCTGTGGTAGACCCTGCACTGCTCGGAACACTTCACATGCGCTAGGTCCTGGTGTCCTCAGGGACCCGGGGAGGACAGACAACCCCCAGACTCCCACCTCACACACGAGGGCGTAAGTGAGCAGCTATGGGATCGGGGCTGAGCAAACCACGGCAGGTGAGGCCAACCTGACTGAGCACCTAGAAGCGCATGCCCCGGGCAAGACCTTTCTGCACCGTGTTTCTACCGAACAGCCCTGGGTGTACGGATGCTGTCCTTCCCATTTTACGGATACAAAACTAAAGTTCTGAGACAGTAAAGGGACTTTAGTTTTGTCTAAACTCAGGACTTAGCAGACTTACCCCAGAGGCCCCGTGGCTAGAAGAAGGGGAAACCGAGGTTTGAACTTGGGTCACCCCATGTGGAGCCTGCTTTTCAGCACCGAATCAGACGCGGGCCACGGAGGATGGGGCCCACTTCCTGTGTTTCCCCATGCGGTGTGCAGGCTCTGGCCTCCCGGCCGGGGACTTACACTTTCCAGAGACGTGGCCGCCTGACTCAAAGAATAGCCTGCTTTTTCACTCAATTATGTGTTTTCTATAAAAATAGAACTCTTCATTAAAACGGCACGGCACAGCCATCAGAATGACTAATTACTGTCCTTTAAAGAGATAATGCCCCCTTCTGTGCATTCGCCACACCTGCTGTCTTCCCCTCCCCCACCGTGGAGGGCTCCCACAATGGCCAAGAGCCAGTGGCTGGTGGGACCAGGAAGAATGGACAGTGCCATGGGACACTGCAGCCTCTCTTCCTTGGATTTCTCTGATCCCAGGAACGCCCACAGCTCCCCAGGCCTCCGTGAGCGCTCGTGGCTCAAACTCCTTCTGTTATTCAACACAGATCTGTTAAGTGATGTTAGGTCCGTCGCTGGGGATGCAGAGATCAGAAAGACATGGTCCCTGCCGGGCACAGGGTCTGCTGGGGAGGCCTGTTTGTGGGGTGGCTCAGCGCCAGGGCTGCCTTTATAGGGCTTCAATTGCCCTTAGTCGCCCCAGCAAGCCTTCCTGGGTGGTACCGTTACTGTCCCCGAGATGTGAGGCACCTGCCAGCAAGGGGCCAGGGCCTGGGTGTGCACCTGCTTTGTCCGGTGCCCACGGCTATTTCGGCACGATGTGCTCCCATGTGCTGCGAGTGAGCCCCGGGCCAGAGGTGGCCCCTTCAGCGGGACAGCAGTGGCCGTTCTCGGGAGTTTATGGCACATGCTGAGTGATGTTCTAGGGAGCTGTTTAAAGGAACCAGAAGGGGAAAATGTGGACCCACAGAGCCTGCACTTCACTTAGCCCAGGCCCTTCCCTGCAGCCGCCTCCGCTCTGCACGCACTTCCCTACCACTGGGAGCAGGGTGCTGGGGGGAGCCACTGGAGTTGGGGGTGCGGACACGGGAGAGACTGATCCAAGGCTCCTGGAAAGGGGAATGGACAAGATGACCTCCGACCCCAGGACAGTGCTTGCTTAGCTCAAGCCATCTTCACAAAAATATCCCCTATTTACAAAATAACTCTTTTTAAAAATATTTTTTTTTTGGAAGGGCTCATGTTCACCCAGTTTTGAGGAGGCTCACCCTAAGATATCTCCTCTTTATGGCAGTGACAAAAAATGTTTTGTCTGTGTCTCAGACGGGAATGGCTCCAAATTTTAATCTGTTTGACAAATAATTAGCAGGCTGATCCTGCCCCAGGAATGGGCCAGGAGGGCCCGGGAGCAAGGGAGGAGGCGGCAGATGCCAGGCTGGCCATGCGTCCCCCATGAACTTCCTCCAGCAGCCCCTGGCCCGAGCAGCTGGGCAGATGGGCAAAGATGTCTTCTGGGAACATCCAGAGATGCCGGCCTCGCTGGTCTGCATCTTCACTCCTGGGAGGAGGGCCGGCCCAGAGGCAGACAGACTCTGCAAGGCTGAGGGGCCTCATGGTCCAGCAGGGGCTCATCCTATTCAGGTGGGCAGAGTGCCTGCCTGTGCCCCCAGGGTGCTGGACCGTGCAGGTGACGTGGGAGGTGACACATCCCCCGCCTTGAGCAGAGCACGGTGGTAGATGAGTGTGTGGTAGGGACAGTGTCTGAGGGATCCCCTAAACCTGGCCACATGAGGTGGCCAGTGTGGACCATCCAAGCTCTGGTGCCATTCTTAGGGTGTGAGCTCCCGGAGAGTGGCCTTGTGGCTTCACTGGTCCTCCCTATAAGGACCAGGGCGCACGTGCCACTTCAATTGGGCGGGACTGTGGAGTCCGGAACCCAGGACTCCTTCCTGTAGCCCTAGCAGCCTCCCCCCTGGGGGGGGGTGGTGAACAGAGCCCATAGTGTGTTTACATGGCTCTTGCTCCTTCCTCTTCCCCAGAGAGAACACCCACTTTCACATCTGCCTTAGGATGCAAGGCGCCTTCAGTCCTGTAAGACCTTGGCGTTTATTCTGCATGGGCCTGCACAGCTTAACAAACAGGAAGGTGCTTGCTAGAGGGGGTTCTGGCCGCAGCTGCTTCACCTGGACCCGGTCGGCTGGGCCTCCATCCATCCCCTCCCACCTCCTTCCTTTCCTGCATGCTTAAGTCCCAGGAGCCACGGGGAGGACCGCCTGCCTTGCCAAAAAGGCCATAAGAGGTCGGGGGCTTTCTGAGAGCCTTCCGAGGCAGGAGGCCTAGAACCTGCTTCTCCAGGTCTGCGAGGCCCACAGTTCGGGAGCAGGGGTCCCTGCCCCCACCCTCGGGGCAGGCCTGTGCTTGAGGGCTGAGTGCAGCTGCGCGTTTCTCAGTGGCCGCGTAGAGGTCATCGCAGTTCCTCTGGTGGGAGACGTCACTGCTGTCTCACTGGAACCTGTGATGTGCCCTGCTGGGTGACAGTGGAGCTGGGACCTTCCTCAGGTATCCTACCCCCAGGCCAGTGTGTGTCCACTCTGAAGGACATCACTGCGGGGTCAGCAGTGTGGCTACTCCTCTCCCAGGGTGGCTCCTGTTGGGGGGGGAGGGGGCCCACAGATGCCCATGTTCTGGGCCTTCCTGTTTCAGGGGCACTGCTTGGTGGGACTTCCGGCTCTGCCTGGGTGACTGATCTCCAGGAAGAAGACCCCAAGTCTTACACAGCCAGATGCCTTCATGCGCTGCCCAGGCCCCATAAAACCTGGCTTCCAGACATCTGAGAACAGACTCAGCCAGCATGTTGCTTGCTGTGAGGCACTGTCGCCATGCCCGGCTCTGTAGGGATGAGGCATTGAGCGAACAGAGTCCTCCCCTCCTTCCTAAGCAGGACCCAGCCATAGTGGTAGTGTCAGAAATCAGTGGTAGTGTCAGGAATCAGCTCTGATTTAACACAGATCAAGAGACCCTGAGCGTGGCCGGATGGCTGTAACAACACAGATCCCCCCAGAACTAAGCAGATGCTGTGCTCAGCTCTGTGCTGGGCACTGGGGAGGCGGGGAGGACCCTGCTGCAGGAGGGAGGCAGAGCTCTGGCTGCCGAGTCCTTGCCACCCAGGGGGCGATGCGTGGCAGGACCCAGGACAAGATGGGTGGTGGTTTTACTATCTACAGGCACGACTGGCCGCAGACTGTTTCCAGATTATCTGAATTTAAAAATGCTCGATAGGAATGTATCTTCGTGATTGAACTCATAAGCCCGTGGGGCAAAAAAAGATAAGCATATATAAATAGAGAATGTATATTAATAGATAATATCTAGAGGTATGAGTTGTGTAATTAAGTGCTGAGCAAAGACTCCTGAATATTCAGAGACGGGTAGGGGATGGTCATGCTGGGGCTTCTCAGAGGAGGGCTGGAGCCACCGAATTAAAATAGTGGGCTTTTTTAGAGTCTCAGAATCCCTTCTTCAGGTGATGTTTTAGATTCAGTCAGTGTATGAAATAGGCCTGCCCGGGGCTGGGCTGGTTGAAGGGGTGGGGAGCCCAGGCTTGCCCCCCGCATCCCCTGGTCCCCCGCGGCCAGCAGCTTCCCTAAAGCCCTGCCCAGAAGCACCATGTTCCGTGAGGTTCCAGCATGCGGCGTGGGCTGGGAGGTGCTGTCCAGTAGCCAGGGCAGCACGCCAGCGCTCAGCCAGCCTTCTCGGACTGTCGTGGGAAGAACCAGGTCCCCCATGCATCCTGGCACACAGGGTAGAGAGGGGGCCCTGTACTGTGTTGGAGGAGGGGGAGCCCAGTGGTGAATTGGAGGCATGCCGGAAGGGGTGCAGATGACCAAGCCCGACAGAGTGAAGAGTATCCTGGAGGGGTGCGTGGACGGCCGCCATGGGGACACACAGAAAGCCCAAGGGTGACCTCTGCTGAGGAGCTGGCCAGAAGTTGGAAGGGAAGGGCGAGTCCCAGCAAGGGCGATGACATGTAGCAGGACACAGAGGAGTCCAGGAGCCTGTCCCCCAGTTCAGGTTGCTGCTAATACCCATATGAGTGGCACACGGGCGCCCAAGGGCATGGGGAGGAGTGGCAGGAATGGAAGGTCACCGCACAAAGGCATTTGAATTGATGTCATGGACAGTCCAGGCCGGGTTCTTTGTTGAGGAAGATCCCTCTTGGCAGCGCTCAACGGTGAGACTAAGGAAATCTCAGGAGCTAATCTGGAGCCTCCCAGGACCCAGGATCTGGGAGTGAAGGATCCGACCAGAGGGTGACTGACTGCCTGTTGGAGCATTTGCCCCTGCCCAGAAAGGATGTGGTTTGGTTGAGAAATTCCGTGCCGGGTCACTCATGCTAATGGAATGTCAGCAGCCTTGAGCATAACAGCCTATGTTGGTAGAAGTCACTGACTGCCGGCTCAGTGTGCAGCCCCTTCTGCTCTAGGCACATGGCGTGTCGGGTCTGCCACTCACGCTGGCCCTCGGGGACTCAGGACGGGGAAGGGGCCTAGCAGAGAGGAGCTCAGGAGGAGGCAGGTCAGGGGAGGGCTTCCAGGCTGGTCTGCCCAGGGAACTGTCCCAGGAGCCAGCCCAGCCCTAAGTGGCCCTGGCTAGATGTTCCCCGAGACTGCAGGAATAGGTTTCCCCCCTCATCGACAGCTGCTCCAGCCTCTGGTTCCCCCACTTCCCAACGCCCCCACCCCTCCTTTTCATCACATGCCAGCCCCAGGAGTTTCCCTATCTCTACCTTCCTTGCACTGAGCCTGAGCCACCTGATTATCTGGGCACAGCATCATCTTTAGGACCCGTTATTACCTTGAAGGCAGAAATTGTGTCTTCTACCCCAGATTCCTAAAGCGGGGGCCCCTAATACTTGGGGAGGCTTGGACCCTTGCAGAATCCAGGAAGGGAGAGTAGGGATGGGAGGGCCGGTTCTCCCAGCAGCTGCCCACCAGGATGTAGAGACCACATTCCTGCCCCAGGCCTGTGCAGTCCATGTGGTGGAGACCACGATTTCTGCTCTCGGGGCCTTGTAGGCCAGCCAGGCAGTTCGTTAGCAGATGTTCTAAGATGGGCATGAGGCATCCTGAGCGTCTGGGAAGGTGGAATTTAAGGTCCGACTTGAGAAGGGATGAACATGGAGAGGTGGGGTTGAAGGCGGTAGGGGGTTGGGGGGCTTCCGAGTGAAGGAGAAGGTCAGAGCGGGAAGCTCCTAGTCGGAGGCTGGCCTCCCCGTCCAGTGCCTGCAGCCTCAGATCACAGGACACGCACTCAGCCTCTGCGAGGGCCTGTGTGCCAACCTCAGATGGGCCGGCAGAACTAGCCGGCAGCGATCAAGTACAGGGCCTGACAGTCATGTGCGTTTGTCTAACAGCGATGCCAGGATGAAAAGGGCCTCGCTGCTCCCTACCCGGTGAGAACTGGAGTCACTGCCTTGTTTGGGCCTCAGTGGCTCTGCCAAGTTCACATGCTGCCCAGGCAGCTGGTGTGCATCAGGGTGGCTGGCAGGACCCACAGTATAAAGAATGCAGGACTTCCACAGCCGTTAGTAAATGGCCACCGCCTTGAATTTCCTAAGTGTCCTCAGCTGCCTTGACCCTCCCTCCTCTGGGACCCCAGGACTCCCCAACAACTGAAGGGCCAACACCTGGCACGGCAGGATGCCCGGGCCCCCGCCCCAGTTCTGACAAGCAGAGTTCTGATGGTCTCTGCTGTGTCCAGGGCAGAGGGAGGAAGCGGTCGGCTCCCCTCCTGTGGTGGTGCCTTCTGATGGGGCCAGCCCGTTCCCTCTCCTCCCTGCCCCCATCAGGGCCACATCCCCCCATCCCACACCATCCTGACCTCAGAGGACTCCCAGTTTTCAGGTTGAAAGAGGTTCTGAAGTGATTCTCTCCCTTTGCAGAGTGGCTGTGTTCTAAACGATGACCAGATAGGATCTGGTGGCACTTTAATCCTATTGCACATATAAGGGGAGCTGGTTATTTTAGGAAATCCAGTGAAGGATTCTTTGATAAAGTAACACACGACTGATGACTGTCCTCAGGTATCCAGGGTCAGGAAGCAGTCTGCACTTCAACTGAGGAGATTTTAATTGAGCATTTATTGTGTGCTGGCGAGGTCTAAAGCAGAACCCTGCCCCTTTAGGGGCCCTTTCTTTGCCAGTTCCTTGCTTAGCTTCATTCCTTGATGAAGAGTTGCCTTTTGGGACTGTCTCCCGTATACAGGACCCATCGGGGCCCATGGGGGAGCGTGTAAATACAAGGATGGCCCCGTGGTCATTGAGGGTGATGCATGCTGTGAGTGTGGGTAGGAGGAACAAACAAGACTCATAGCCACACTTGACAGTGCTTCAGAGGCTGGGGCAGGAGGGTCTGTGATCGGGGTCCAAGTGGATGAGGGGGACCGGCAGAGTGGTGGGGCAGAATCCCTTGGGGTCCTAGCCTGGGAGGAAACCCAGGGGCAAGGGGGCCCTCACAGACGAGGCCCCCCATGTTAGCCCCATGCTAACTGCCGCCGTCCCTCCCTGCAGCCTGATGTTCACCAAGGTGAAGCTGGAGCAGGTGCTGAAAGGCCCAGAGGAAGCCCTTGTGACCTGCAGACAAATGCTGCGGCTATGGCAGACCCTGTACAGCTTCTCCCAGATGGGGTGAGTGGCCGGCATCGTCCCCAGGGTTGCCCACGGTGTGGGTGGCAGCACTGATGGGCGCTGGTTGCCAAGGCAACAGCCCACAGCCTAGTGGCTGTGATGCCCGCGGGTGGTGACGGTATTTGGATCAGAGCGTGCTCCTTACCACTCCTGGGGCCTTTCGCCTCCATAGGCTAATTTTAACCTTTAGATAGTCCTCTTCGAGGACAGAGAGAACCAGCTCGGGAAGCAGAAGGTCAGAGGAGGAAGAAGGAAGTCATCACGGAACGTCTGGGCTGGGTGCTGGGATGGCCACTCCTCTCTTAAACACTGGGTGATGTGGGAGTGAGGCCCAGACTCTGGTGTGAGGGGGACCTGCCCCGAGAGGCCCCTTGCTCAGCCGCTCACTGGCTGTAGCCACTTAGGGCCGCGGTCTGGCTCCCCTTACGGAGAGGAGCTGTCCTTACAGGTGACGGGGACTTCCTTTGGGCTGGGTGGCTGGCAGGGCTCCTCATGCTGCGGCCCTGTCTCCTGGCTGCGGGCCCGCCCTGCACCTCCCCTCCAGGCAGCAGATCTGTGGGGCTGCACCATGTTCTTGCAGGGGCTGGGGCTGTACGTTCACGCTGGGTTCACTTTATATCACCACCCACACACTCCTCTCCGATCCGAGGGCCCAATGGAGCTCCTCCTAGATTCCCCAGGCACCTCTTTTGGGGAACCTCCCATTGTTCCCCACCCGGGGCCAGGTAGGGCTCAGCCAGGCCAGCTCTCTGGAGTCACAGTGCTGGGACCAGAGAGCAGGATCCTATACCCTTCCTGCCTTTCCCCAGAATGGGGGGCATTCTTTCAGAACCTGGAGCCATCGAGCAGAAACTAGGACTTGTGAAATCTGGTTTGGGGCAGTTGAGGCCAGAGGCCAGAATCCACAGCTTGAAGGTCTGGCCTACTGGCCCCACCCAGGGTCGTCCTCCTGCTCCACCCCGGCCAGCCCACACCTCTCAGGCCCCGCTGGATGTCTTCTCTCTGGGAGCCTGCACTCATCCAGCCTCTGATGCTTTAGTTCAACCCTCTTGAACTCTTTCTAAGTGCTCATCATGGACTCTCCTTCCCACCTGGCCACCAGGTTCTTCGGGGCAGGAGCGATGCTGTATGTTGGCCTAGACCCAGGAGGCAAAAGGTCCCTGAGATGGGCTGTTTCTGGAGCCCTAGGAGTGTCCCTGTCAGGGGCCAGGAGAGCAGGTGGGACAAGAAGCTGCCTGCGCCTCGCACCCGCCCGTGTCACCTCCCGTACTCACGGAAACCTCAGGAGACTGACCTCCCCTGCTTAGTACTGCACACACTAAGCAAAAGGAGAAAACTAAGACTCAGAATGGCTAAGTAGCTTTCCTGAGGGTCCCACAGCCGAGGAGGGATGGCCTGTGTCTCTGGCTCCTTGGTACCGCACTCGGGTGCCTCCCGGGAGTGGGAGGGGGTAGGGAGGAAAGGCCCCAACCGGGACCCACTGTGTTTTGTGGATGGTTTCCTCTAATGTGTGCACGAAGGCCGTGCATCTGCAGGCCCAAGTTCAGGCCAGCGTGAGGGATGGGACCCTGGCCTTCTTGCTGGGACCATTGTCTGGGCACCCCAGTGGAGGGAAGAAGCCTCTGGCCCCAGGGCTGGGCTCGCCTTCTCTTCTGCCATTTCCACCTTGGCCTTTCTCTAAGCTTTCCCCAGTCAGGAGGTTCAAAAGTGACCCTAGAAGTGGGCAGGGGTGCCTGAGGGCACGGGTGCCCTGGGCTGGGCACAACAGGCTGTGCCACCTTTTCCAGCTGGTGGTTCCCTGACCTCCCACGGGGAGAAAAGAGGAAGCTCTCTAGCGGTGTGGGAGCCTTGAGGACCTGGGCAGTTGGGGGCAGGGGAGATGACCATGCTTCTTTATCTGGCTCTTTGGGGGTGGGGGAGCATCTGGGGCTTCCTTCCCTGGGGGGTGGGCTGGGGGCATTTCTGGTGGCCCGTGAAGACCAAGCTTTCCTTGGGAGCCGGACTTTGGTGCCTGCTCTGTGCCTGGCACTCTGCTAGACACTGTGAGGGCAGCAGAAGGTAGCAGAGACCACCTGGTGGCCTGGGGAACTTCTAGCGTCACACACCTCAGAGGAGGGTTTCGAACCCACGTGCTGTTGGCACACTGATGGAGGGCAAGGGGGGAGGCAGCTGTGAGGAGCATGGGAGCCACAGGGGGCTTTCTGGATGGATGAAGGGCACTGGGCTGGGTTGGAAAGGATGGAGGGTTCTGAGTGGACCAGAAGAACAGCGAGAAAATTCTTGGTGCCGGCGGCATGAGCACATGTTAGCTATGGGGATGAAATGTGGTAGCATTGAGGACTAGCGGAGAGACTGATGACCCCACAGGCACACAATGGCAGCGTGTGTGTGTGTGTGTGTGTGTGTGTGTGTGTGTGTGTATACACACGTGCTGGGAATTCACAGCATGTCGGTGTAGCTGCTAGAGTGAGCCAGATTCTAGAACCCCAAGCCTGAGCTCCGATCTCTCCTGCCACTCTGGTGGTCTCCATCCTTCCTAGTGGTCCCAGCTTTGACACAGTTTCCCTGCCCTAAACTCTCAGCCTCAGAGCCGGCCTGGCGTAAGGCTCCCTTATTCTCCCTGCCAGCCCTCCACCTCACCGGGTCCTGGCCTTCCCTTGCCTTTCAGAGGCCTGGAAAAGGATGGGAGCCTCGGCGAGGGCATCACCCTGAAGAAGCAGAGCGGCATGCACCTGACTCTGCCCGATGCCCATGACGCAGACTCCGGTAAGAACGTGCCCATGGGCGGCTGTCCATGTGGGTCCCCGGCTTACGCTCGTGGCCTGAACACGAACAGGGAGAGTGGCCTCTGCCCGGCCTGGACAAACCCCTCTGCTCCCCAGAGCCTGGTTCTGAGCCTGCCATTGGGCGCCTTTCTGGCACCTCCCCATCCCCGCTCTGGGGTGGGAAGTGAGCAGCTGGAGCAGACAAGGGAGGGACTCTGCCTCCTGGGTGGGGGTGCAGAGAGGAGAGCCAGGGTGGAGAGACGGCTGTGGAGCCCAGAAGCCGTCTCCCTTAGGCTGAACTTGAGGCCTGGCCCTACCATTAAAGAGTCCTTAGTAGACGGAGTCCAGTAGGAAGGAATGAGCTGAGCTTCAATTTACAACTGTAAGTCCCAGTGAGGACTTGATGAAAGCAGAACAGCCGAAGGCACCAGAAGAAGAACTGGTCACGGGAACGGAGCGCGAGGGAGTTGCGTTTAGGCCTCGCTCCTTCTGTCCACTTCTATGGACGTGGGCCGAGTGCACCTTTGTTGTCCCTGGCGGAGCTGGACTTGGAGGCCCACCTGAGGGGCACGGGGCTGGCTGCGGAGCTGCTGACTCCAAAGAAGGGATGGCGAAGGGGGGCATGGCGCCCTTGCGGAGAACGGGGCACGAACCGCGAACAAATGATTAGGGCTTCACGGCGCGCGTCTTGGAAACGGGGACCATCTGTGGCGTGCCCCGAGGTCTCCTGGGTTTATTGGAGCCTTTATCACCCCTGAGAGAGAGCGAGGGGGAGAAAGGGCTCGCGTTTCATCTGCATGTGAAGTATAAACGTCAACAGCCTGTATATCCTGAGCGGGGACCCAGTCACCACAACTGTCACGGGGGAGGTTCTCCAGAGCCACAGGGCCCCGCCCAAGCCACTGCTACCCGAGGGTTTGGCACAGCGTGACCTCGAATGGGACCTTCCTGTAGAAGAAACAGTAATATGCACCTGTGAAAAGAAAGCAAAGAGAGAAGGGAGAAGAGAAAAATCCTCCAGTTTCACCACCCAGACCATAATAGTGGCCTTTCAGACCTTTCTCCCAGGCCCCTATTTCTTTCTTAGAAAAATGTGCTTGTACCCTTTTTCAGCTTGCTTTTTTTCCCACCCGTGTGCCACGAGCACCTGTTCCAGCCCCATGCTTCTGTGCCATCAGCATGATGGCTGCGGGGTCTTGGGTGATTAGCCTCGCACGGATTTTGAATCACTCCCTGTTGTTGGACATTCGGGTCATTTCTGTTCTCAGTGTTCCCGGCACCTTGGCCAACGTTCAGGCCTGTCTTCTTTAGTGATAGGCTCCTAGGAGCGGGCTTGCCCTCCGGTTGCCCCTCCTAAGCTCCTCATCCCAGCCTGGCTGAGGGGACAAGCAGGGCCCTTCCCCGTGCGTCCGTGAGCTGATTTGCAACTACTCAGCCGCCTCCCCCTCTCGCTCAGCAGGCTCGCGGCGGGCATCGTCCATCGCAGCCTCCCGGCTGGAGGAGGCCATGTCGGAGCTGACGGTGCCCAGCTCTGTCCTGAAGCAGGGCCCCATGCAGCTGTGGACCACGCTGGAACAGATCTGGCTCCAGGCTGGTGAGTGTTCCCCGCCCCAGTGACACCCACCACCCGCCCACCCGCAGGCCTCTTGGAGCCGTGTCCTGCCCTGGATGGGGGGGAGGGGGGATGGGTGCGTGTGGGGCTGTGAAGACCCCTGACAAGGCCTATGTAGACTGCAGTGCTCACGGAAAGGCCTGGGGATCAGGGACCAGCTCTCTCTTCTTTGCTTGACCCCAGAAGAGTGGGGTCTTCATCTGCCCGGCTGGGGGTTTCCTTCTCCACCGCACGGGGATAGGGCCTGCCTGCCCGGGAGGAGGCTCTCTGGCAGCAAATACAAATGTAAGATTTGAGGAAAGACCACACAGGTGAATAGCCTTCTTGGTCTCAAAGACAGGCCCCGTCCCTCCTGCTTGCCTACCCTCTCGTGACTAAAACGAGCTCAAGCCCCAGGGAGCTCACAGAATCGCTGGACAGGAGATGAGGCCTGGGAGTGCAGTTCCCGGTGGCAGAGGGCTGGTAACCCTGAGGTGGCCGTTCAGGTGACATTTCCTCTGGATAGGTAACGGCACCGTGGCCACCGTGGAATGTGAGGGTCAGTTACTGTTGGGGATGCAGGCAGCTTCGGGATCACCCGGGGCTGGGTTCTAATGCCAGCCCCCTAGGGCCCGTCCTGATCTAAAATGAGCTCATGAGTAAAGCACTCGGTGCCATGTGGGGCACACAGTAGGTGCTCAGGGAAGTTCCCCCCTTGTTTTCTGGTTACCCTGATGGGAGCCCATCTCTCCCCAGGGGCTGGTGCCTACACCCCACCCAGGGGAGACACAGAAGAGACTGCAGGTAGAAAGTTCCTGAGCCGAGCGGACTTTGCAAGTCAGAGGCAGAAAGTGGTTCGCTGGGAATCTAAGGCTTCCCGCTGCCTGGATTTCACATAGGGCCCCATTAGCATACAGTCCTCCCCCTACTCTCACCCGAGCTTCTGAATCTGGGGAGAGAAATTGGACCAGGATGCACAGGCTAGACAGGGAAGCATTTTAATAATGCAAACATGGCCCCAGTTAGCATATCAGGATCCCTAGGAGGCCAGGGATGTGTGAGGGCCGTGCTCCCCAGCCACCTTGTGGCATCCTAAGTGGCAAGAGGAAAGCTGAAACTCCAAAGGGATATGAAACAAGGCCTCCCCTTAGGCAAGGAGTGCCCTGTCTTCTAAGACATGGAGCCAGCCTGGCTCCCAAGGGGCACTCTGGAGCCCCAGCCCACCCAGGTGCCTGGGGTAGAAGGCTGCACCCACACTGGGCCTTCAACACGCGGGTCAGTAAGGTGGTGGTCAGATCCCGGAGCTGTGCGTTGCCTACTCTGGAACTCCAAGGCCCATTTACTGCGGCGCCTTGTCTCCTACCAGCAGCAAATGAATGCATGTTTGCATTTCACAAGCCTGCTTTCCATAGCTCAAGGATGCGGCTTTATGCTCAGGGTGCTAGTATGTTCTGGTAACTTCAGGGAAGGTGAACTCAGCGGCCTTCCTGAGGCTTGTAATCAAGCTTGGGAATTAGTATAAATACGTATCCTTCAGTAATTTGCACATTGGCCTTTCTTCTCTGGACATTATCCTAGATATTCAGCCCCCGGGAACTCTGAGAAGAAAGTCTGGATGCTTTGAATGTGGTGCCGGGTAAGGGTTGGGTGGTGTGGCATCAGGAGACAGGTTTGGGTGTGTGTGACCGATCCAAAATGGCAGAGACTTCTGCAAGGTAGACGCTTTGTTGTCCTTTCGTAACAATTCAGAGATGGCGCCCTTGACTAGGATGACAGCTCTGCTCTCCTGGTCCTGGGACCCAGGTTCCTTCCATTGTGTTGGCTCTGCTGTCTGGGGGATGTCATTCTCACCCCTGCGGCCCATTGGGACTCTTCATCACATTCACCTTCCAAGGCATAACCAGTGAGAGTGGGAGAAGGGGACACTCCCTCCCTGTAAGGATATATTGAAATTTGCACACATCCGTCCCTGTCATGATCCATTGGCCAGAACTAGTCACATGACCACACCTAGCTGCAAAGGACTCTGGGAGATGTCACCCTCCTGGCTGTCTGTGTGCCCCATGAAAAACCAGGGGCTCTGTCATTAATCGGAGAAAGGGAGAAGAGACTGAGGGACAGCTGCCACAGCCAGAAAGGGAGGTAAGAAGATGTCCCAGGTATTCCCTCCTGAACATGGGAGGATCCCGGAGCCCTCGGCACTCCCGAAGCCATCAACATCAGCAGCAAGCATGCTCCGAGCACATAATGAATGAAGGGCTGCCAGGACCACATCCCTGAGGCAAAAACTTCTCCGTAACCTCACCCCCGACCTGACCCAGGCTGAGAGTGTCCTCACCAGCGTCCTCACCCCGACCACCCGCCTGATGATTCCAGCCCCTGCAGCAAATGTGCAGGAAGGGAAGAAAATCTTCCTTTCTCATTTCAGAAGGAGCTCGTCCCCCAGCTTTCGTTCAGGATGAATTACACCCCGGGCTGTTGCAGCCCCATCAGTCCCCCCACTTAGGTTGGGAGATGGGATCCTTCCTCTCCCAACTCTTGTCCTCCTGCCTGCCCTCTCCAGGCCTCCGTCCCATTCCTGTCAGGTGTGACAGACATCACGGGGGGCTTCCCCTAGAGAGATGGGTTCCAGGAATGTTGCCTCTTTGGCAGCGGGTCCGTGTGACCGTGGCACGAGGCCTCACAGATGCCCCCATGTCTCACGTGTCAAGAGGTGCCTTTCAGAAGAGCACGATGGCCCACCTCCCTCTGCCACTGCAGCTCGTGTCTCTGGGAGCTAACAGTGTGCCGGAGGGAGGGAGAGAGATACAGGGCAGGGTTCCCCTGCCCTGGAGGTCCAGGGGACTCCGAGGCAGCCATGGGCTTTCTTTCGCTCGGTCCAGGGAAGCTGGCCCGAGTCTCAGCCCTCAAATGGCAGAGTCACGGCATCTGGGCCCCGGGCACAGAGCTCCAGCTGCTACACAGATGCGTCAGGCAGGAGCCAGCACAGCCCCGGGTCCAGGCTGGATCGGTGCCCAGAGAGCCTGTAGGGTGGGCGGAGCACCTGTGCCCAAGGCAGCTCAGAGTGGGGACCGCCTATGGAGACAGTCCTCAGGAGGCCCTGGGCACGGGTAGGTGGAAGCTACCCCAGCTGTGAGTTGGGCAGACTGGGGAACTGGGGAATGCGGGTGGGGCGGCCAAGGCTGCGCCGAAAGAACATCTTCCTCGTAAAGTTACAGTCAAGGGAGGGGCGCCTGCGTGGCTCCGTCAGACATTCACGTGTCCGACTCTTGGTTTCAGCTCAGGTCATGGTCTCAGGGTTGTGAGATCGAGCCCCATGTCAGCTCAGCTTAAGATTCTGTCTCTCCCTCTGCCCTCCCCCACCTCTCTCTCTTCCCCTCCCCCATCTGAAAAAAAAAAAAAAGAAAGAAATGCAGTCAAGGAGGAAGCTCTGCCTTACCCGCGGTCCACGTGCTTCTCTTGTGCTTTTGTTCCCTCACCTCTCATCCCTTTCTTCATCTTCCCTCACGCTCCCCTCCGTCCCTTCTCCTTCTCCTTCTCCGTGCCTTCTGTGCCTTCTTCCCACGTCCCCCTCTTCCCTTGCTCAGGCTTTTCTTCTTCCTTCCTCAGCGGCACCCCCTCTTCCCAGCTGCCACTCGGGGACAGGAAGTCGTGAGCCCAGGCCCTGCAGCCTCAACTCCCTTTCGACCTGAGGAAAATCGGGCCCCTCTCTGGGTCCCTGGGGTGGAGGGTCTCAGACCACCTGCAGAATGCCTTTAGACCTTTGGATTCTGTTATTTTCTGTTGCTGGTTCCCTGGCTGCCTCTCTCACTCCTTCCTTGACTGCCTCTCTTTCTTCTCCTTTATTCTGGTATTCTGGTATATCCTGAAGGTCTGTTCCATGGGGAGGACGTTTGTGTCCTTCAGGGGGCAGTTTTGGTGATCCCCTCTGGGGTTCGAGGCTAGCTAAGGGCCAAACTTAACTTCTTTCCTGAGCCTCTCCCTGAGGCGTCTCTGCCTTTAGCCTGGGTGCCTCTCTTTTCTAAGGTCTCATGGAGGGTCTCAGGAAGCACCTCTCATGTGAGGAGGCCCCCGAAAGGCCACAGACCTGACCCTGGGCCCTCCCTCACCCTGCCCCTCAACTCAGGAGGAGACCCCGGGGCAAGGCCCTCCTGGCCTAGAGGGTGTGCAGATGGCCCATGAAGAGTGAGTTCATCCCCCAGCCTGGGGGTGGGATGGGGCTTGGCTCTGACAGAAAAGACTAGAACCAGCTCCGGGTGCAGGGTTAGATCAGGATGCCTCAGGAAAAAAAATAATAAAAGGGACTGTTGCAAAGCTCCAGGGAACAGATGTTTTCCATTTGGAGCCTGCCGAGAGAAAGCACAGAGCGGGGCGGGTGGAGAGAGATGGACAGAAGAGGGAGAAAAGCGAACGGGGACACAGAGGTAGGAGGGGAGGTCAAGGGTAGGCAGACAGGAAGATGAGAGAAGTGATGAAATCGGGGCAGAGGGAGAGAGAAGGCGCTGAGGGGGTGGGAGAGGGGCCCTCGGCACTAGGGAAAGCAAGGGCTCTTTGCCAGGGTGGTGGCCCAGACTGTGCGAATTCAAGCCAAGGCCAGTAACGGGGAGCACTCCTCCAGCCCTGGCCGGGGTACCTTGGGGCCCCTGCAGTCAAGGCCAGGAGGTCGAGAAATCAGGGCAGCGGACAGGCACGGCGCCACGTGCGACTCCTGCTGGAGCTGAGGCTGGCTGGCTGGGGAGCCCCATGTTTGGTAAAACGGTTGCCCTGGGACGCTGACATTGGGGAGAAGCGGTGCCCTGCAGCCCCCAGACCTGCGGGCCTGGCTACAGGACAGAGGCCCCGCCCTGGAGGCTGAGCATGCCAGCGGTGTGTGCAAGGCAGCCAGGAGCCCTCAGGAGACCTCACTTCGCTGGCTCTGTTGTGTGTCATCTGGTTTCTTGCCTAACTGGTAATGAAGTCCGCCGGACCAAAGCAGCCCTACCTATTTTTCCGGGCATATTCTCTGGTGTGTGGCCGGCCCAACAAGGCCCAGGGCCCCGAGGAAAGAGGGAGGTGGGGATCCCTGTAATTGAAATCTGTTGATATGAAGGCACTGGGAGGAGCCCCCAAGGGAGAGACGAGAAACAGCCTCCAGAGACAGGGACTCAGAAGGCAGGCCAGCGAGTTGTAAACAGCTTAATGAGCAGTGCGGGACGAGGCCAGCAGGTGGGCCAGGCCTGCTGGGCGCAGGCGAGGCGAGTGGAGGGCCCAGCCTCTGAGCCAGCTCCTGGTGCTAGAGGAAGCGGCCTCCCTGCCCCCAACACGCACCACACACTTCCTTCTGCTTCTCCGCTCACCCCCAGTGACCCTGGGGAGTTCGCTTATAGAGGAGCCCAGCCCTCCGGGTCGGCACAGCCTCCCTTCTCTCTGTCCGTCTAACTGCCCCTGCGCCTTCAGGCCCCAGCTCAAATGTTGCCTCCCCCAGGAAGACTTCCCTGATTACACCAGCGCAGCTGACCTGACCCCTTCAGAGTGCCCAGAGCTTTCAGAATTGGCACCTGTCACTCCATTGCCTTGGCTCACTCCAGCGGTTGGGTTGCTCAGCTGTCCCACCCCCGTCCACCTCCACCTCCACTCTTTCTCCTTCTCCTGGAAGGGCCAGGCACATGGTCAGTATGGAACAGTTGCACACTGGACCCTCACTTATGAAGGCAGCCTGCTCAGAGCCCCGAGCAGCCACCTCAGAAGGGAACACAACAGCCGAGGAGAGGAGAACCTAGGTTGAGCTAGACAAGCCCCTGAGCTCAGGCCAGGCCCCCCTGCAAGGCCCTGGCCCAAAGCCTGCCCTTCTGGGTCTCACCTTCCCGTGCTTTCTGCCCTGGGACTGTGCCACTCAGGCTGTCTCCGGGGACAAGAGCTTGCGTTTCTCTCTGGCCTGACCATGGGGGCCTGGCTCCTCTGTGTTTACTTAATTCTTCCAAATTCTCATCTCCACTAGAGGAAAAGAGATCCCTTGCTGAAAAAGGCTTCTGTAGTCTTAGAGGATGTGGCAAGCTACTTGATTACACAATGAACCTTAGGCAACACTCATGCTGACTACCCCAAGTGCCGTGTGCTGCAGTGAAGGCCTTGGGCCTCCTTCCTGCTGCTTGTCGGAACAGGGAGACGAGATGCCTGGGTCTGGCTTTTCCACCTCTTTCTGGGAGCTTCTCTGGGGACGTCTGTTACTCACCCCGCCCTAGACCTAACCTGAATTAGTGTAACCTCAGCCCTTGGCCGGTGCTAGGAACAGCTCCTGGCGCAGTCACAGGCCAGGCTCTGCGTGCCCTGCTGTGCTGCCATCTGGGCGCGGGCACCAGCCCCGGGAGGGGCCGCCGAGCCTAGGGCTGCCAGGAGAGGAAGGCTGAGTGGGCCACGAGGCCGAGCTGCCCGCCCAGCCAGCCTCTTTCTAAAAGTGCCTGCTCTGGGTGTGTACCTGTGCCGTGTGGATCTGAAGTGTGCCTTTATGTGGGTTGGCCTGGGATGGGAGGGCCCCATTTTCCACTGATCCAGGGAAAGAAGACCAACCGGTTGTAGGACAGATCTTCCCAGCTTGTTGGTGAAAGGCATGAGCATCCCCCCTTCTCTTGGTGTAGCAGAAAGCCCTGAGCTTTGTGGGGGAGGCCAGAGCTGCTGGGAGCCCAGCGCTGTCTTGCCCCTGTCTACGGAGGGACTGGAATGAGGTACCCCCCTCTCAGCCGAGTCAGTGCGGGGCCCATGAAGGCACCCACCGGTTGGGAGGAGTACATGAGAGAAGACACTTGGGAGAAGCAGGTCTTGGCCCGCTATCCATCTCCAGGAATGTGGACAGTTGGGGAGCACGCACCTGCCTCATCCCGATCAGCCTCCATCCCCCCCCCAGCCTCCTGGTCATCAGGTGGAGGGACACTGTGGGAAGCCACTGACCTTTACGGGAACCACCCATGCCCCCGCTGCCAGGCTTGGAAGTCAGCCTCATGCCAGTCCCGGGTGCACAATGGACTCTCCCTGTGACCTTAGACAACTTCCCTACCGTCTCTGTGCCCAGTGACCCTCTCCCCGAGGCGGGGTAATGGAAGTGCTCGGTGTGCAGGCTGTTGTGAGTGTCGGTGGGTATGGTCTATGCCTGCACCGAGCAAGCTCTCAGAAACATCCCGTGCTGTTGCCCCCACAGCCCGGAGCCAGCCGGGCCCATGTCACTGCGACTCCAGGGGTGGTTCCCATCACCTGAGACCCTCGAACTCTGGGGGCTGATGGTCGGATGTGGGGAGGGGAACTCTGCCCCTGACTTTTCCTCCCACGGTCACCTTGCACCATCCTTCTGGTTTCGCAGCTGAGCTGTTCATGGAGCAGCGACATCTCAAGGAGGCAGGTTTCTGCATCCAGGAGGCGGCGGGCCTCTTCCCCACCTCGCACTCGGTACTCTACATGCGGGGCCGGCTAGCCGAGATGAAGGGCAGCCTGGAGGAGGCCGAGCAGCTGTACAAGGAGGCACTCACGGTGAACCCCGACGGCGTGCGGATCATGCACAGCCTGGTGAGTCAGCCCCCAGCCCCTGAGAGGGGCCTCGGGAGCCTCCTCCCCTCGCACCCCCTCCACTGTCTTCGTGGGCCCTGGTGTCTGGGGGTAGGTGGCTCCCTCCCTGCTCTGCTGGGAGAGACAACCGGCTTGTGGAGGCAGGCCATTCCCCCTCAATCAGAGCCTGCCTGAGCTGATGAAAAAACCTAGGATGGGTTGATACTCTTTGTGACTTCCTTTCTCCTCTAAGCTTCTGTAAAGCAGTGTAACCCCAAAGGGGTTCCTCCTCAGATCCTTGTCCTGGACACTCTAGGCAAAATGCTTGGCTTTCTGGGAGTCCACGGGCCCTCTGTGCTCACTGGGCTGCTGCTCCCCCTTCGGAGGCACGCCGTGTCTCTTTGGTGGCGTTCAGGGGATGTCATGGTTGGGCTATCATGTCAGGCCTGACTTGAGCACACATGGAAAATGGCCCCTGGGGGTGGGTAAGAGGGCCCAGCGGCCCCCAGTCGTGGGACGTGACACTCAGGACTTGGGTGCCCAGGGTTTGGTGACTTTCTGTGAGAAGATCTGGAGGCTGGGAGCAGGATGCTGGTGTTCTTGGCTTGTTCTTGCCATTCTCTTTCTGGCTGATCGTGAACAAATCAGCCCCCTTCTCTGAGCCTCGGTTTGACTTACCTGTGCAATGGGGAATCTCTGGTGCAGGAAACATTTACTGAATACCCGCTCTGACAGCTGGTATAGTAGACCGGCGAAATAACCATTTTTCCCTTCCTTCCTTAGCTACATTTATTTTATTAGTTTTTTTCCCTAGCTACTTTCAGAGAGCAGGTTATCAGGATAAACGTAATGCTCTGAAAGTGTACAGGCCTGCGCTGGCACAGTGATTTTTGAAGTATGATTTAGGAGCACCCCACTAGCAACACAGTCTTCCTCTGTCGGGGAGCAGGTCCCACCTCAGATGCCCCCCCATGAGCGTCCTCTGAGGGGAGTGGCCATGAGGGCATCCCCAACATTGGCCACATGCAGAACACAGATGGCTGCACAGTTATCATTGCCAAAAGGGGTCTGACTCCTTCCCGAGGAGAAGCCACGGGGAGTTCGATTTCCGCTCTGTGTCAGGAATGGCAGGAGAGCGCTCAGAATAGGACAAGTACAAACTCCGGAGTTGTCTGGTGAGGACACCACCAAGAGAATGGAAACCCCACTTGGGGGAGGAGCCGGGCCAGGTAATCTTTATAAGGTCCTTCCCCACCCCAAGAGCCCCTGAAAACAGATTAGAGCCTCCCAGCTCAGCTGTTATTCCTGCTGCCTGATTTCTTGACGGATTTCGGCCCTGGGCCCGTGCGAATGCTCCGCGTCAGCTGAAGACAGCCCACGCGGTGACATCACACCCTGGCCCCCGTTCCCCTCCACATGGTTACGTGTTGCCTTGCAGTCTGCTCGGCAAATGTTTGTTTTTTGCAAGGCACATCCTCCTTCCTCCCGCAGTTCAGACATTAGCTCCTGTGACAAATGCCTCCCTGGAGGTCACATCCAGAAACATGATTAGGGTGGTGGGAGGGAGGAGGTGGGCTGTGTCGTTAGGCCCGCGGCCAGGCAGAGATGTCTGCCTTCCCCTGTGCTTGCGGAGCGGAGCCCGCCATCTCGGCCCCTAAAGCCCAATGAAGTCCAATAACAGATACGATTTTGAAGTAACAGTGGACCATTTTTCATTTATGCTCATTATTGTTTGTAGCTATTTTCCCGAAATTGAAGCCAGTTCCCAAGGCAGGTTTCCATGGTGACCAAATAGCGGCCCAGAGTGGCTCCCTACAGATTTTTCTGAAGTGGCCCCTTTTCTCTTCCCGGGGTGCCTGGCTGAGGGGACGAAATGAGAGCGAGTCAGAGCCAGGCCTGCCCACTGTTAAAGTCACAGGCGAGCAGAGGGGTGGTCGGCTCTGGCGTGGGCAGCCCATTCGCTTCCCACATGCTCTGTTCCTGCCGGCAGCCCACACATATGCATGGAGAATAGCAAATTTCAAGCTTGGAGAAGATTTACGAAGCCCTCATTGCCCAGAGACACGGGAGCATTTTGGCATGTTGATGGCCAGCATTCCCTGATGTAAGTGTCTTTCCTGGGCTGGCTGCAGGCTCAGGGCCTCTGGGATCTCATCCTGGCTCTGGCTCTAATTCACTCGGGTGACTTAAGAAAAGACACGCGTAACTTCCATGTTGCTGATGTCTCCTTTGGCAGATGATTAATAATCTTCATCGTTCCTAGACCAGTGCTAATCACGTGAGGTGACGATGCAGAGAAGGCAAAACAGCATACACACCCCTACTCTCCAGTCCCTCACCCGGGACAGACATTGCTAATCAATCACAGCACTTGTTCTCACAGGGCACAGGTGTGACCTTGGGATCTTTTTCACTGTGGTACAATACGAGGGGAGCCACTCCCTGGCAGTCTAAGTCAACTTGGCCTTTATGTAAGTGATTCATTGTAAAAGTAGCAGAGAAGGAGAGACCCATCAGTTGTTCCAACCTTTGTGAACTCTGGAAGTTGGTGCATCCTTGGAGAATTATCCGGAGAAAGAAGCATAGAAGGAAACTGGTATCTGCCCCCGCCCCATGCAGTCGTTGCCAAGGCAAGTTCCCAAGGAGGACATCCTGGCTTTGCCACGCTACTGTGGTTCTATGAGGACATCAGCCTCTGATGGGTGCAAGGAGAGGAGAGGTGCTCCTCCCCAGAGAGCACAGCCACCCACAGCCTGGGCTGGGAGAGTTTGGATCCCTCAGTGAGCTGTGTGGGTGCCGGGCTTGGCCTTACAGTCCTGAGGGCAGGATCATCGAACACCAGGAGCCTACTGCCTCTCCCTGAGGCTGTGTGCATGGGACGGATGTGGGGACAGGCCAGAGAAAGCCTGGGGGAGTGTTCGGCTACTGCTCTTAGGAGGCAGGGTTCATGCATTTCTAAGAACATGAACTTGGGCCAGAAGCAGGTTCTCTGCTCTCCCTGTCCTGCTGCTCTCCACCATCCTCCCCAGCCCTGGCGGGGACGGGAGGCCTTTCCATGGCTCAGGCTCCATACTGGGCTCGGCTCAGGTTTTCCCACCCAGCGGGCCGGACAGACACACCGGCGTAGCCCTGCCCTGCCAGTGCTCCCAAGAAGTCTGTGCCATCAGGCCCTGGCCCTACGGGCCACCTCCTCCGCAGGGCTCACAGATGGCCATCTCGCTTCAGGAGACTGCTGGATACAGAAAGAAAAAGCCGTGCTCCCTGCAGATGGAAATTCCCAGTGAAATCTCGGGAGCAGGTCCCGATCGTCTTTGCCAGCTCTGTCTCGGCCTCCCTTCCAGGTAGCCAGAAAGCCTGCTCATTCGGCCTGGGTGTTCAGCCCTGAATTTATGGGCAAAAGCATCTCATGAAGAAGGGGAGACCTGAACTTTTCTGTTGTCTGTCCTGAGGAAAAAGGAGGCACAGCCCTTCCCAAGATCAGCAAAGGAGTTGGTCCCTAGGTGACACTGTTCTTCAGAGAGGGCTCCTGCGGCTTGGTGGCGAGGAATCTGAGGGAGCCTGCATCCCCCTCTCTCTCTGAGCCTGTCTCTGCCCTGCCACCTCCCAGGAGACTCTGCATCTCTGAGGGAACAGAGATGTCTGGGGAAGGCAAGGAAGCCAGGAGCAACTGATTGGTCAAGTCACGGAGAGCCCTCTGAAGAGGACTTCGGTGGTGGGAGGGTCACTAGCCTGGGAAGGTCACGGCCACAGACTGAGCGTTCTCCCTGCCTGCCCCCTTGGCGCAGCCACGAGCATGGATGCTTCGATGCGGCTTATCTCCCTGCGAGAAACCCCTCGGGAGCCTCAGCTGTAAGCGGACAGGCAGGCTGCCTTCCTGCCCCCCGTGTTTGTGGGCAGCACCCCACCCTGCCCTCCCAGCAACAGGCTCTGGGGTTTCCTGGCGCCCCTCTGGCCAGGCCTCCCTGAGTGAACTTGGGCTCCCGTGATGTAATTCCTGGGGATGTAATTTCTGAAGCAGTCCTGGTCTCACGCGCCAGCCTCTTCTTCCTCCAGATGCTCCTGGAAAGACAGGAAGGCCGCATTTCTGTCTTTGGTTGCCCTGACGAGAGTGAGTGTGGCAGTGAATTAGCTTCCTGCGCTCGATCCCTCTCGCTCCCAGCGTGGAGCTTGCCATCTCGTTTCTCAGATGGGTTTGGGGGATCAGGGGCATGGCCATAGCGTGCGGCCAGCCCCATTTGGCCCTGGAACCTCTGGTTCCTCTTTCCCCAGGCTGGGGCTTGCCGCAGCATCCCCCATGCCCCAGAAGCTGCCCACCAGCATCCCAGCCTCTCCCCAAGGTGGGGCCTGAGTCAGCTGGCCCCGGGCTCTGGCCCGCCGGGCCCTGAGGCTCTGGGCTGGGCCCCTTGCAGGTGTTCCAGGAATCCCACAGCAGGCTCTCCTCTTTAAGGCCAGACAGGTGAAGTCTGGTGGCACCGAGCTCCCGCCACCCACTTCCCAGTCCTGGAGGGCAGGATTGGACTGGAGAGATGACCCACCGGACACACGGAGCCAGCCCTACCAGCCCTCGCGTTCCGGGGCTCTTGGAGAGTACTTCCCCTCACTGGCTCCGTTTTCCCTGCTGTCTAATGGGGGTAATCATTTAGGCCCTTGTGACCCCCAGGGAGGATTTCAGTACTCAGATGACCTAAGTGCTGTGAAAAGATAAACTGACATGCGGCATTTTTGTCACCATTCATGTGGAAGACTTGATGGCAAAGGGCCGAAGCCTGAGCTCCACCTTTGACCAGGATGTCCCACCTCGCTGCCGCAGGGCAGGACTCATTAGTCCAGATTTCCAGGGGCTGCCAGCCGGGTGCTGGGAGGGGACCAGGGGCCTCAGAGCCGCCTGTGGGTTGGGTCTGGGGCTGGTGGGCTGCGGTGGCATTTAAGTCCTGGTATCTGGAAGTGGGAGCTTGGCCTTTGAGTCTCACTGACCTGGACTCGAGCCCCACTTTGCCTGTATCACTGCTTCTCCAGAACCAAGTTCCTCAACCTCTTGGCACCTTAGCCTTCTCATCTAGAACATGGAAATCACAATGCCAAGCACCTAGGTCTCCTGTTAGTTTTCGGTTAACTAATTTTGTAAGCTAATGGCCCACTAGTTGGGGTGACTTTTACCTTTTCCATGCTAAAACACGGGCTCTCAGGCCAGGTCCGGACGCTCTTGGTTTGCAGAGGAAAGTAGAGGCCCATAGCCGAGCCCCAGAGATTCATGGTAGCCGAGCCTCTCGGTCCTCACTGAGCCCATGAGGCGATTCTGGCCAAGGCAGAGATGTGCGGGACCCCAGCCCCAAGGGCCCTGTGCCTGGGACAAAGTATCCACAGTGCAGGGCCAGGCCGACCTTAGCTGAGAGCAGGGGAAGCCTGCCCAGTAGGCCAGAGTCTGAGGTGAGGGCGGCTATCTCTTTAGCGGATGGGGCCTGTGGGAAGGAGGAACAGGAAAGGCCAAGTTCTGGGGAGGCCCCGCTCGGCCTTCCACTCTGGCCTCTGTCAGCCTCTGCTTCCTGAATGGAAGGAGGAAAGGTGTCCTGAGCAGTTGCAGAGTAAAACCCAGCACCTGGCCCTCGGAAGGGCCGGCTGAGGCCAGCAAGCACACAGAACGGCAGGGTTTACACACACACACACACACACACACACACACACACACACACACACACACACACACACCCCACACCCCACACCCCACCCCCGCCTCTCCACAGAATCTGCGTCTGATAGACGGGGAACATTGCTGTTTGTCAGGAAAGCTCAGGAGAAACGTCTTGTTGGCCATTTGGCCTCCTACTGCTGGGGTTTTATGCTGAGTTCTCTTCCCCATCCCTCCCAAGTCCTGCCTGAGGACTGCGTTCCCTGGTGGGAAAGTGGAGTGGGCGGGAGGGAGAAGGGAGTTCTGGAGGCTCGCCGTGTGGGACATGGCCCCCAGCGTGGGCCTCACCGGGGTTCGGGCCCCTGCCTACCCATCTCATTCTTGCGCTGGCACAGCCCCCAGCCCTGGCTCAGAGACCTTCAGGAAGGTGAAGGCACGTTCCCTTGGCTCTGGCTCAAGAGTTCGAAAGGCTTGGGCCTAAGTTTGGGCTCCCGAAGTCCGCAGCACCCCGGTTGAGGAAGCGGAAGGGAAGCCACCCCTCACAGATTCTTATCAGAACAAATGTTAAGCACTGTTGCTGTAGGAAAAACATTAGGGTTCGAAGCCAAACACCAAGAAAGAATTCTTGAGACGTCTTTGGCGCAAAAAGGTGATTTTATGAAAGCACAGGGACAGGACCCCTGGGCAGAAAGAGCTGCATTGGGGTCATGAGGGGCCCATTATACACTTTCAAGTTGGGAGGGGGTTAGGGATGGTGTAAGTCTCTAAGGAATTTTGGAAGCAAGGTTTCCAGGACCTTGAGGGAGCCAGCTATTGTTGGGAAAGGTCATCTTTTACCATCTAATGAAACCTTAGTCATGAGACCCTTCAGATATATATCGGGGAGCCATATGCTTGGGGGATGATTGCCAACACGTATCTTGGTTTTAGAGATGAAGGAAGTTTCCAAAGGAATTTTATACGTTAAAGTAGGCTTACAGCATCCTGGAGGGGAGGGGTCTGACTAGGATTGCCTTTTGCCCTTAGCAAAGTGTCAACATTGAGGCAGTTGAGTCCCTAGAGGAAGGCCACTCTGTTTCAAGGACTTGTCAGTGGACTGTAGCTTCTGCCTTCGTATCCCACATCACCGTTGGCTTAATCTAGCTCCAAAATCAGTGGTCTGAAGGACTCCCCAGGACGGGAGGGTCCAGCCTTCCCCTTGTCCAGTAGGCCAACAGCCCCCTCCCCTCAGCTCCGCCTCCTGCCCAGAGAGGGGAGCTTCTGCAATGGCTCCCCTCTCACTGCCCGCCACAGGACGTTCACTTGGAGCACCCACAGTCCAGGCTCCTGACCGAGGCCTGAGGGCCTAGCTGTGCTCTAGAGTGGGCGGAGCTTCCAGAGGCCCAGAACCTGAAACCAGCCCAGAATGTAGGAGGGAAAAAGGCAGAGTCCCCCTGGGAGGTGACGTGCTTTCTCCTCAAGCTAGTGTTCACCTTTGAGTCTGTCCATGGCCCTTTGAAGACAAACCACCACCACCACCAAGAGGCCCACTGGTATTCGACATCCCACCTGGGGGGTGCGGGGGGTAGGCAGCAGCCCGAAGGGAGGACTGGGTTCTGTCCCATGATCACGGCCACCTCTGCCACCCCCACCTTGTTGGGCTCCCAGTGGGTGTCTCGGCCCCCTCAGCAGGGGCCTCTTCCGATGAAAGCCTAGGGGAGCTTGTCAACCAGGTGTTGGGTGGGGTCTAGAAGGATTTGTGCCCTTTCTCCCAAAAGGGAGGTGGGACCGGCCTGGGGCCTCGGAGCTGCCTCAGCTCTGGGAGGGATGTGGTGATCCGTGGGCTCTGCTCTCAGCCCGGAGAGACCCCTCATTCCCAGTCTGCTTGGACGGGTTGCGGCTGACACCTGGGAGAACCTGGCACCCCGAGAGGGCCTGAGCGCCCGAGCTCGGGCTGGAATGTGGGCTCCCCCGCAGGGTGTGTCAACCTTGGGGTGGGTGAAGGGGGCAACCTCAGAGGTGGCCCCACCCCAGGCTCCTCCCTGCAGCCCCGGGGTCCCCTAGCAGAGGGCTCCTGGGACCAGGAGGCTCCAGCAGCCTCCAGCTGATTCCCTGCTTCCCAGCTGGAAAGGCTGTTACAGAATCCCAGGAATGTGCCTTGAGCTCAGAAAGAAAATTCCCAAAATAACTTCTATAAATACTTGAGGGTAGGGGCTGGGATGGAGCTCTCAGCCTGGCCTGCAGTTGGCCTAGTGCTGGGGACTGCTTCCCAGGGCAGGCCCCCCCACCCCCACCCCAACCCAGAAGAATAAAAAGACACGTGCAGCTGGGACCTTCCTGCCGCCCCTCTCCTCTTGGGCAACCGTGTCAGGCACTGAATTAATGAGGTGAGATGGTGTGCAGTAGTGATTCTGGAAAAGGAAGGGGGGGACCCTTCTTCTCTTTCAACCCCATCCCAGGCTGCAGCCTTTGTTCCCCCCTTAGAGGGCCCCTTGGCTGCCCATCCTTGTGGCCCTAAGCAGGTCGGCAAGCACACCCACCCAGGTGCCTCTGGTGTACCTGGCTCAGAACCCAGGACCCTCCCGTGTGCGCTCTATTGAGCTGCCGTCTTGTGGGGACTAGCCAAGCAGGCAGGAGCCATGGACCCTGTCCCTCTCAGCCTAGGATGGCTCGCACACGGGAGCCCGCTGGTAACGAATCACAACCCCAAGGCGACGGCATGGCCAGGAGGTGCTATCCTCTGAGGCTTGCTGGAGGAGCAGGGTCCTGGGTAGTTGACATGAGATCAGATGTTCCCTCCTCCCTGAGATCCAGGGAGGGAAGGAGAGAATGATG